>OY720388.1:12440275-13660412 GCA_963082905.1 Oligia fasciuncula | reverse complement strand
AGAAACTGATGACTCTGATGATAGTTTAAGCGATACAGAATATCCACAAAGCAAAGCTATGTGTGAAGAAACAGTAGTTGATAATCATGCACTTATTGTTGAAAGAAGTCTTCTAAACAAAAACATCACCCCTATTGGGCAGTGGGAGCAACATACTAGAGTGAGTATGTATTAACGTTTATAACAATTTGCAATAACTGCTAGATTTAAAAGATATAAAACATTACAGTTAATTTTAATTTTACAGGGTATTGGCTCGAAAATAATGTTCGCAATGGGCTACGTTGCGGGGACTGGGCTCGGCGCAGCAAGCGATGGTCGAGTTCAGCCGGTTGAGGCGCGCGTTCTACCTGTGGGGAAGAGTCTTGACCAGTGCATGGCCATCTCCGAGAAACATGCTGCTCAAGATCCACTAAAGGTAGCATATTTAAAGATCATAATATTGGGATTCAGCTGCATCCGGTGAGACTGAAAGCCGACCCCAACATAGTTGGGAAAAGGCTGGGCAGATGATGATATAAATACTCTTTTAAGTATACTCTTTAAAACAACATTCTGTTATTGCTTATAGGTGGAACAAAAATTGAAACGATTACAGAAGAAAGAAGAAGAGCGTAATAAAAGAGCGTACGAGCGGGAAAAAGAGAGGGAACGACGAAATGTGTTCAATTTCCTTAATAAAACGTTAGGCGATAAGACCGAAGCAGATAATGAACAGGAAGCTTGTCTGGATGTAAAGCAGTCTACGAGTAAAGACTTAAACATTGAGCAATTCAAGATTACAGAAGACAAAAAACGAATTGAAAAGGATATAGTAAAACTGAATAGTTCATTAATCAGACATGCTTCTGGATCCAACGGTCACAAAAATATTAATATGCAGATAGCAGAGAAAAAGAAAGAACTGAACATTCTTGAGCAGAAAGAAATGCAAATATCTAAAGAGCAAACACACAGAAAAGACAAACAGAAAATGACTGTTTTTTAACAGAAACTTTTACCTTAGGACAATAATCGAGTATTTAAAAAAGTTATCAATAAATTATGAAATATGTCTTTTTTTTTCATTTGAGGTTTACATTTTTTTAGAAAACTTAGGTTTAGGGGAATTTCAATGTAAAATTATGTTGCTATTTAAATTGGACTGGCTAATGAATTTGGCCTTCCAATAATTTAATTTGGCACTGAAACCATAAATAAACAAAGCCACTTTTGTTGTAAGCGCATAGATTTCATCGACACATTCCGTATTATGAGCAAATAAATTCTTACTAAAATATTTCGAGTTTCGAGTAACGGATATAAGTACCTATTACGATTATGACTATTTTATAGGTCAATCTGTCAAACCAAGAAAGAGCCTGTAAATCCTATTGCTTTTTAACGTCTTTCGAGCTACAGACAAAACGAAATGTAACTCACGATTTGTCGATACCTATATAGTCATTTTCATTCTACTTGCCATCTAGATTACTTCACCTTCAATTCTTCATTAGTGACTTTTGTGGAAAAGACGCCATAATTTAGTAACGCGATCGGGGCCTTCTGTCGTTGAAAAGTAGCTCACGATAAATCTATACTAATAATTAGAAACCGGATTATATGCAACATAAAAAGCTTGTTATATGCATGCAAATATATATATATTTTTTTTTTAAACTTTGCCCCACACTATGAATTTCTCCTGTATTGTGGGTGCGTTTACAAACATTTAAATTCACGTACACAAACAACCAGACCCGGAACATCTACTTGTAGGTCATACAAATATTTGTTCCGTGCGGGAATCGAACCCGCGACACGCAGCGCAGCAGTCAATCGCTTAACCACGGCGCCAACCGTGCCGTCAATATGCATGAAAAATGCTTGAAATATGCACGAAAATTGGCAGAATATGCGAAATTAAATGATAAATTTTAGGAATCCCCAAACATTATATGACATTAAAATTATTTAAAGTTTTTGTAAACGTAAGAAATCAAATATTTTTCTAAATTTTCAGTGGATAGATTGTGTCTACGATCATTTAGAATATTTTTGTAAGTGGAAAAGGTTCGCTCCACATCCACTGAGGTAACTGGGCAGAATTTGAACTCGGGTGCTATGTTAGCACTTATAGTTTCTGGCAAAAGTTCTGCCGTGCCATTAATGAAACTATCAATTTGATAAAAAAATATTGTAAATGTACCGATAATGTGCATCATAACTAGACTAACTTAGGTAAAATATGCTATTACCGCTGAGAATGGCTAAAATATGCAAATGCATATGCGAATATGCAAATGCATATAATCCGGTCTCTACTAATACTAATAATAAAGCTAGAGAGTTTGTTTGTTTGAACGCGATAATCTCTGGAACTACCGGTCAGATTTGAAAAAATCTTTTTGCATTTGATAGCCCAATTCTTAAGGAAGGCTATAGGCTATTTAATATCACGCTATGACCCTTAGGAGCCGAGCAAAAAGAAAAAAAGTCAGAATGCAATTTAAAAAAAAAAACGCTAAGCGAATACGATGTGTTGCGACGGGGTGGGGGTACAAGAAATTTCACGCGGACGAAGTCGCGGGCAGAAGCTAGTAACTTAATAATTTGAGTGAAGTTTGGCAAACTGATTTGTTTGTTTTTCTGTTAGGAAAGTGAGTAGCAGTCCGGGATCTGGATTTATTCTGGTTTAATAGCAATAGGCTCATCCTATATTACATAGCTAATGGGATTTACTGGCAAACCTCTGACCTTTGCGTACATGCTCAGTGAGGGTTTGATGATTTATGCATAATTGCATTAGGGCTTGTACACAAAACTGCGAATCGGTGCGATGCGAATTCGCAATCGCAACGCAGAAAACTGCAACACGAATTGCTGCGATGCGACGTCGCATCGCAGTTTTGTGTACGCTTGTACACAAAACCTTCCTTTCAAATACATAAATAAAAATACCTCGAAAGTTTTAAAGGAATGTATCTGTTTCGCCACTATAATAGTAGGAGAAAGTATAGCGGTGTCAAAGAAGCGGATTCCAGTTCGCAACAACAATAAAACACTTGGATAATTACAAATTTCTATATTTACATATGTGATGTTTAGTTTAAAATAAGCGTACATGGCATAAAATTACAATTAATATATGACATATTTTTCTATAAATTAGATATTTGTACTATCGATCAATATTAACAAAGTACTTAAAATGTTAATGGGCGTGTGACTAGCAAATAATATTTGCTGAATTTTATAATTACGAATTAAATTTTAGTGACAGTGGGTCAAATATGTTTACCACTAAACTACTCAATATTATAGATTATACCTAAATTAGGTATGGAATTGTGGCTATCATAACCTAATTTCATCATTATCCACTTGCAAGCGTTAACTGATGCATATTAGATATTTTTAGAAAAGGTACAATTTATTTTAATAAAAAAATGAGTATAAGATGTTAATTATTATAAAATTTAACTTTGCATTGCCATAATTCAAATAATAACTACTAAAACCTCTTAAAATTGCTACGTGAGCAAGATATTTGTACTTTTCCTCGATCAGTTTTCATAAAGTGCTGATGTCTACATATGCATTTGTCAATGCAATATAATTTAGTACAAACAAGATTTAGAAATTGGCTAATAGACCCACTGTGCGAAGTTCCCAGGACTACTAGGCTACTGAATCAATACAAATGTCAGCCCCAGTACATCATGATCAACATAACACTGTGCATTAATCATGTTTATAGGTAAAGGTTAAAGTTTAACATCAGAAGTCGAAAAATATGGCCCTAACAACAATTTACTCACTCTCGTATGTCTACCATACTCTTTCTAAATAAGGCACAAGTCACATTAGAGGGACCAAATTGAGTTCAGGGCAATTTTTACAAATCTTCTGATTTTGGACTCTACCTATAAAACTTCTTGTGCACATCCGACATGACAATGTTCCTCCAAACGCGCCAACATGTGACTCCTACCTGTACCTGTTTGCAACAATACTAATATGTATAGTTATCATCTAATTATATGCTTATGCATTGAAAGTTCACTATAAAAAATCCTAGACAAATTCATCACAGAGATTTGTTATATCCTCATCAAGATAACCTTATTACCGTCACCATCCATTCTCGCTCATACATCCATTGAATTAAATTTATTTTAATATCTATATATTACATTACATAATGCAATAGAGAGTGATGAAGTAAAGAGAGACATTCTTTGTACTAAACTAAACGTCTTGAAATTAATAAGTACACTCTGAGACTCTTCGCCACGCAAGTTAAAATAATTACCCTATGATTGTTTTATGATGAATTACATTTGTGATGTCTTTATTACATGAGTTGTGATTAGCCGCTTCTCTAAACATCGCAATGAAATAACGAATACGAAATCTAACCGCGATCACAACTATGTGACAATGCTTGAGATGAGATTCGCTTCAACTGGCGTTGTGTTTAATTACTCTATTATTATAATTAGAAGCGGCGAACTTTATGATTAATAGGCGGCTGTCACTGCTGCCTGTATTAAAATGAATCCAATATACCGATAACAATCGATATTCGGGTGTATAACACAGTCATCATCCATACATCAATAGATTTAAGGTAGGTGAGTCCCGGGGACTATCACTTATTGATGCTATAGCGTTGCTCTGAGCCGGCTGACGACGCATGCCATCGCGGAGTCGACGTTGTCGACCACGGGCACTCCGGAGCGTTTCGCTAAGTCTGAGAGGTAGTGGCGGCCCCGGTTGTAATCCTTGACGGCTACTTCACTATACTGTAAGGAAAGAAATGTCTCATGAGTATGTTTGCGAAGTTAGTTGGTTTCATTATAAAAACCAGACTTCGGTACTTTTGCTGGGGAACCTAAGCCAACAAACGTAAGCAAGAGTGACGACACAGCTTCACATATGGGTGTTTATAGATAATAATTGCTCTAAAGTATAGCTGGTGCAAATCACGAACGATGTGACTCTTAATATCATTTACATTAGGTTTAAATTGCAATGACACGTCAAGTGCCAGGTGTCACAATAAGGGTTGCTAAGGATTCAAATCTATATAAATAAATAAAATTGAAGTATTGGTCTGTAATTTCAAGTAACAGCTTTTTACTAAATGCATAAGAAAGTATAACTAACTAGAGAAGAAACTAAACTATATAAGTTCGGTACTTAAAAAAAAAAAAAATTTTTTTTTAAATGTTTGTCTGTATGTCTGTTCAGACTAATCTCCGAAACGGCTGGGCCAATTATGATGTTTGGTAAGGGGATACTTTGAACCCTTGGGAAGGATATCCGGATACCTTTTTTATCGACATACTACCCGGGCGGAAGCTACTTATAAATATAGGTTCAACTTACACCATGTGCTTTCTGCGGGTCCATGGGCTGCACTAAAAGCACGGTGTTGGCAGGACGCAGTCCCATATAGTGTGCGGCCAGTACCATCGCAGCGAAGCAAGGAGAATCCGCACTCATCGCGAACACTAGTACGCGTGAGCCTAGCAATAAGTCCTCGTCGTATGTTCCTGTAACGGAATAGCTTGTTAGGAGAGTGGCAAGACACAATGATGGTGGTCGAGAAAACACGGTTGTTTTTTAAGAATAGCAATCTATATATTTCAATTAAGAATTTGAGATAATTTTCAAGTTATGGAACAACAAACTAAATTTTCAAATTCCATTGCACTTTATTATGAACTTTTTGTTAGTAATGGTCAGTATGGTCACTCAAAAATCAACTTAGAATACATTTGACTAAAGTAGATAACTGATTAATGGAATGTAAATTATCTTATATAATGAACACTGCTATAGTAAGAATTTCGACTATCTAACTTGGGCTGACATATACTATACTGCTGATTCAGAGACTCATTTTTGGTCAGCTATCCGTCAAACTTGCTTGTTTATGTTTGAGTTAAACATATTATGACGGCGCTACCATGTTGCTGTCTAACGCAGGTACGATAGAAGTAGAATGGATGACGAATAATGGCGAGAATATGCGCGAGCTGTAGATAATAAAAATAAAATAACAAGTTACCTTTGAAGGGCTGGGGCGTAACATCTTCCGTGACAGTATAGAAGTCGGACGCACTGAGTCGATCATTCCTATCGGCTCTATCATCAGGCGTGCGGTCTCTTAGCTGTACGTCATCGGGCAGTTCTAACGTGGTACTTGAGGGGCGCGGCTTTTTATCGCGACGCGGTGACTCGGGGTGCGCGGGCGCGGTCCTTCGGGCAGGGGTGGAGAACATTCGGGTGTAGTCGTTGGCTCGTGGTACTACGTACGTGAAGCCTTCCCTTCGTAGGACTTCTTCCGGTTTGGTGTTATGGATCTGGAGAAGAATGGATTTATTTGGTAAGATGGATCTTGTGAAAGTAGTTGAAATCTGAACATGTTTTGAATTCAGTGGTGGATAAAAATAGAACAGCGCCGACAACGTGCTCAACTAGTGCAAAAAAGTCTTTCAGTAAATCAGGTAGGTACACTGAAGTCAAGCACTTCGATTTTTTTACAAAATCAGCTGGTGTCTGAAAACCAAACGTCCTAACAATTTCATTTTGCCTTTGGGTAATTTTCGTGCTTGAAGTGCCAAATGTGTATGTACTGACGTGCGTTTGAAAGCGTCTGTGCATATTTGAGTAAGTATTCGTGTAACTCGCAAAATTATTATTTACCGGGAAGGTCCCACCGAGGTAGACATCATGCGTAGGCGCGCCCAGCATGGCGGGCAGTCGCTCGAGGCGTCGCTCGGTGCCCGGCGTGAACACCGAGTCGCCGCTCGAGGCCCCCGCGGCCCCCCCGGGCCCCGCCGGCCCCAGTGGCCCCCCGGGCCCCGCCGGCCCTCCGGTCCCCGAGCCTGCGCTGTCCGCTGCTGGCCGGTGACCGCCGTTCTGGAAACAGAAATAAAGTAAACGATTAATTAACTACACGAAGTTGTTCGTCCTACAAGTTGAAGTGTAAACTACTGCCAAAGTTTTTTCTAGTAATGATATTATTGCAGTGAGTAAGAGCAGCGTGGGCAGGCGCACTTGGCCGTCGACCTCGTGAAGGACGCGGGAATGAACTTTGATGTGGATAGGATAGGAACGGTCGTTGTGGCGATGCTTGTGGAATCCATTACCAGCAGCTGACGTCTTTTGGCTGAATGAGGATACCTAATTACAAAATAATGTATTTGTATTTACCTTAGGAATGAATAAACCAAGCTTTCGTCCGTATGCTTTAAGCCTGGGGTTGACAAGCCGCAGTCCGTTGTTAGCGTCTCTCGCGGAAGGTTC
This sequence comes from Oligia fasciuncula, assembly GCA_963082905.1. Taxonomy (NCBI): domain Eukaryota; kingdom Metazoa; phylum Arthropoda; class Insecta; order Lepidoptera; family Noctuidae; genus Oligia; species Oligia fasciuncula. The sequence continues at coordinate 13,653,113 of OY720388.1, read as the reverse complement.
ACGCGGCTCACTGCGCAGGTCGCCGCCCGTCGCCTCCGCCTCTGTACCGTTTCGACTTTGAGACTCTGCAAGTAAAGAACGGTCAAATGCTATAGAGTGTAAGACAAAGGGGTACCAATCGTATTTACAGCAGCCACAAATAACAATAAGAAAAAAAAATACTAGTGGTTCATATTATGAATTGTTTGTTATAAGTTTGCAATGAGCAATGAGTAGTATATCTACTGTGTGAGTGAAAAGTGAAATAGAGTACATAACTATTTTATTAAATAATAAAAAAATACAGCAAACAAATCGTTGTAAACACCTTGTCTTATGATTTGGAAAATAAAAAAGATTACAAGCAATAAAAGCTTGAAACGACTAATACACATTTGCCTTATTTAAGTGATCAGAACAATTAATGAAACTGCACAAGCTATAAAATTTAAAACAAGTACAGCAAGTAGCACCCAACATACCGAAATAATGAAAATGATAACTGTATGAAACAAGTGGAGCGTGGGGCGGCTGTTACGTACACAAACGACTTAGTTAAGGTCGTGGGTAGACGTTGAATGCAAGCGGCTCAAAAACCATTCCATATGAAAGTGCGGCGTGCGTCCGGAAGTGGACACGTTGCGGATGACATGATGATGATGTAAAGTGAGTAGTGCGCACACGCACCGGGAGTGGGCGGGGACGGCGGGGAGAGGTAAGCGCGCAGCGAACGGAACGCGCGCCGCACGCGCGACGCCACGCCCTCGCTCTCCGCCGCCGCGCGCGGGCTACTGCGCCCTTCAACAAACACCACCCCTTACCACACACCCGCCACCCAAATATTCTTAACTAAATATACGACGTTTCGTACCGTGAATCGTAAAAACACTGCCAAATCTTCCGCTATGTTTCCACAATAAATCGTCCATGTCAAAAGCAGCAATATATCGAAAGCGACAACATTAACAGCTTATGACACATTAAAACAAGTTTATGGACGGTGCAATGGCAGAAAACGACAGCATTTTAACGAGCTTTACGGTCATTAAGTAGGAGTCGTACTGACCTGCGTCGGCGGCGAGCTCGGCGACGGCGGCGCAGAACGTTTCGAAGTCGACGGGGTCGGCCGCGGGCGGCAGGCAGCGCTCAGCGCGCTCGCGAGGCGCGCGCGTGGCGTCCCGCAGCGCGTCCAGCGCGCGCGCTCGCGGCAGGCGCGAGGCGCGGCCGCCCGCCGCGTCGTAGGCGCGCTTGAGGCGCAGGATGGTGTGGCCGAGCGAGTGGCGCGGGTGAGTGCGCGCGCCGCGCAGCACGGCGCGTGCGCAGCGCAGCGCGGCGGGGATGTCGGTGAAGGCGGGCAGGCCGCGCCGCTCCACCGCCTCCTGTAGCGTCGCCCGCGCACGCGACAGCTCCACGTACTCACTACAGTCATACGAATCATTTTATTACGAGTTTACATTCTGCATACAAATTGGCACAATAGACGCACACCGAAGCAACGATCATTGCGCGTGATCTTACTGCATGGGTTAGAGTGTCTGACGTCAATACTTAACGAGATGATCGTGTTTCTACCTTTATCGACTGTTACGAATGCTTTGACGTGCTAATGTTTGCAAAAATTTATAGACAAGTGGCACTGTGACGTTTGTTTTGGTACTTACTATGAAAATCAAATTTATTTACACATGTCAGACATTTGACGTGCTAGGGTTCCGGCCAGCACCAAACGACATAATTACACAACTGTAGCTTTAGTCACTCTGATAGTTACTTCAGGTAGAGTCATTTATCAGATAATTCATCTTTTCGGAGAACATGACACCAGGAAAAAGATAGTCAGTCAGACAAGATGATGACGAACGGCTATCGCACATCAACTTCATAGACATGACTCATTCCAACCCTCGTGATGACGATCGACTGATGACAAATTAATCGTTTCAAATTTTTTGCCCTGCTTGGCTGCGATTGCTAATCTATCTACTATTGTTTTTAGGAGACGTGTGTGCTGAAATGTGAACTAACCTAAGAATCAACTGTAGATTGGTCGAGGCAGTTCTTAATAGCCGGCTATTATGACATTCTGTACCCTGCTGATAGATCTCGATCAATACCGGAAGCCACAAAGGACTGCTCAAAACTCGTGAAGTGACAAGGGGTTCACTTGACGAGTCGTACTCGTAACCATATAGTTACACGTGTGTACGGAAGGTCAAGGTGACAATTTATGGATGGTGCGCACATGGTACAAAATCGCATGACTCTTCACTTTTGGTGTACCTAATAGTATAGCGAGAAGAGTGCAAGCCCCAAGTAGCCAAAAGTACAGAGTAGATCTTCTACTTCTTCTTTTCTACTCAAATTTTGTCCGACCTGTAAGAAGATACCAGGACAGCTCTGTCATTCGCTTTGTTTAAATCATGGAATGTGCAGCTGGTTGTACATGATAGGCAGAAAAGACGGTGAGGCATGTCTTGCGAGGGGCTCCATACTGGCACTGTGTCTGGGAAGGTTCGATGGTACACTACTTGGGCAGATTGATTTGTTTGTTCGTACGGAGTAGATACTGACTGGTCAGAGATGGTCTCGTGTCCGATGTTCTGGTGGCGCGTGTAGGGCCGCAGCACCAGCAGCAGGTCGCGCGGCGCGGCGGCCAGGTGCGCGGCCTCCACGCTGGCGGCCACAGCGCGCGTCTCGCTGTCCAGCACGAACAGAAGCGCGCGCGCCGCGGCCTTAGCGCGGTGCTCCACTTCCATCAGTTCCGTCGACCAGTCTTCGACTTGCTGCAAAACAGAACATGATTAGTTTTTACGTGAAAAAAAAAATATATTAATACCAGCATAATCTTGTCCCACTGCAGGGCAAAGGCCGCTTCTCATACAGAGAAGGCACGACTATTATTAACTATAGGTCCAGGTTTCCTCATGATGTTTTTCGTTCACTGATGTCAGTAATGTCTATCTAAGATAAACTCGGAAAGTACATGCAAATTGAAAAGTCACATTGCTACTTTACGTGAATGTCTCTTCCGATGGAAGCCATATTTTGATTGGGGATGATTTTAAAACGTAGTATGCCTAAAAAGAAACCACAAGCCTGTAGGATCTTAAATACTATATGTTAAAGGTATTTTGAAGAGGAAAACCACTTCTGTAGGTTTCCTATTTTTATCCAATAAAAAAATGCACGCAATCTATTAATTATGGTGTCGGGCGGGTGGGAAGCAGAGTACAGTGCTTATTGTGAACACGCGCCTTTACTCACATAGAGCAATAGTTTTAATGGATGCAGCAGTTTAAGTAGGTATATTCTTTACCTAATATAAATTAGCCGCCTGGGTCACGTTAAAGTGTCTACGTAGCAGAAATAGGTATGGGTAAACCATTAAGGTAAAACACTTTGGCTTCAAGCCTTCAGTTAAAAAGTAATTAGGTATGACGTAAGTATATGATTTCATGTACTTATATTTGAAACCGTTTACTTTTCAAGAGATATCTATTACGTATGTGTGATAGACGTTTCAATAGAACGTGTCATATCTAATTGCCAAAATCATATTTATCGAGAGCACGTTTCATTCAAAGAAGCTGTCAAACAAACACGCGATACCGCGTGTTTGTTACGCAATAGCTATCTTTCACTAACTAGAGAATGGTCTTCCTGTGAACATGTTTTCATTTTTAGGGTTCCGTAGTTCTGACAAGGAACCTTTATAGTTTCGTCATGTCCGTCTGTCTGTCCGAGGTTTTGTTAAGAGACCGTTAGTACTAGAAAGCTGTAATTTTGTAGGAGTATGTATATTAATTACGCCGACAAAGTGGTAAAATAAAATTTTGGAAAATATTTTTTTTAGGGTAGCTCCCCTACATGTAAAGTGGGGATGAAAATTCTTTACGTCGTCTACCCCATCGTGTGGGGTATCGTTGAATAGGTCTTTTAAAATGACTTGGGGGTTGCTCAAATTATTTTTCGATTTAATGCTCCATTTACGAAATATTAAACTTTAAAATGAAAATTTTTGTTCCAGCGCCTCTACCCCCCTCTAAAAGCTAAATTGCTGGCTTGAAAAATCTGAAAAAATTCACGATGATAGTGCATTTCATGAACTTTAAAGGATAATTATAGCGGTTAAGATAACTTTATTAGTTCAGCAGTAATTATAGTCGTTGAACTTGGGTGTTGGATAATTTTGTATTAATCCTTTAAAGTGACTAAGATGAAGTAGTTGCTTGTTTATAACGGGTAAAGACTTGACTTGACTTGACATAAGTTTCACAATACTGCCGCTAGATAGCGCTTTACCAACGGGTTACGGGTTCGGGTTACCTTTACCATTACTTATATTCAAAATAAAGAACAACAGAATCGTAGTATATTGTGATAACGGGCTACTACTTAACCCTACACCGTGCGTGGCCCGACACGCACTTGGCCGGTTGTTTTTATGTCTGCACGTAAGCCCGGTTAATTCTGTCTATCGACTCATTATCTGTGGCCTTTTAAAGTTGTGCCCCGATGTTATTGTAATAACAACCAACGTTATGAATATTAATGGTCGCCCACACCTTATTGTTATATTAATTGTGCCTAATTATAGTTTGTTTAAATATTTCACTAAAAAAAAAACAAACTAGTTTACAAATTCAATTTGCAAATTGATAACGTCATCCTCAGCAATTAATGTTTTTATTCTAGCTGATAAAGTTGAGTGAAAAGTACTAAGTAACTGTTGCAAACAATAAATAAAGATAAACGTATCATTTTGGCTTTTCTCAGTCATATGTTATTGTACTTTTTAGAATAATCGAGCGAATACTACATTCATTGATGAGAAGAACTTGTGTATCATTGTATGTTAACGGTTTTATAGCTCAACCATAAATATTGCGCCAGGATCAGCGTCGATTAACAAATTAATAAATTTATTGAAGCTGCGCGTGTCATACCACATGTGATGTGATGTGACATGCTCAAATTGGTACATTATTCTTTCATCTAAATTAAATTGAACACGAGCCGACAATCAACAGCTGACCTGTAATCACGCTTGAATTATAACGTACAGGTTTTCGTTTCCAGTATTGTTTAACGATTAATTGACTTCATAACATGTCGTAAATGGCGAACAATGTTCGATTGTTTACTGCATTAACATACACATCGTTGTAATGGCTTACTGTGGGTGACTTTAATCTACAAAAACGCTGAAACTGAACACTCGAAGACACTTATCACATTATGCTCGTATCAATGATATACGTCATCTCTATTTACATACGAACATGACTTTACGCAGTTATAATGAAATTAAACACATATGTATAATATTGTTTTACAGTGAGTGCTCGCTGGTTATTAATGTATCTAATCTAATATTATGGACATATACATACAGTCATGTGGTAGCGACAGACTGACAGTAGTCAATGTACATAAACTGGTAAAATATTACCGTGGCCTTTCATAACCTATGAACTTTATATGTTAGGTAATCTTTGACTATTGAACAATGGCAAAGGAAGACATCGTTAGGATACCAGCCAGTCGATTCTGTAAAAATTTCACCGTGAAAACTTAGGTGAAGTGAGTTTGTTTTTGCTAGGAATTTATTGGCACTATTGAGTTTGACAGCTCACCACGCTCACTTCACCATAGTTTTCACGGTGAGATTTTTACAGAATAGCACCGCTGTATTGCTATTCTGTAAAAATGTCACCGTGAGAACTTAGGTGAAGTGAGCTGTCATTAGTGTCAATCCCTAGCATCAGATGGATTGAGAACTCACTTCACTTAAGTTCTCACAGTGAGATTTTTACAGAATAGATCGGATGGAATCAGAGCGAGGCGAGCATCGATTAGGTACAGTCAACAGCTAAAGTAGATGAACAAAATCAGAAATTCAATACTAATGAACGGAGTTCGCGTCAGAACTGTGTGGCGTCGAAGTGATTCAAAAGTATTCTACGTAGTAAGTATTCTAAGTAGTAGTACTTCGACGCCACACAGTTCTGACGCGAAATCCGTTCATTAGTATTGAATTTCTGATTTTGATCATCTACTTTTGCTGTTGAGTTTGACTGTACCACGCTTTATCAATCAAAACGTAGTCTTTGAAGAAAAGAAAAGAGAGGCCTATGCTCAGCGGTGAAGTCGGGCTGTGGATGATGATGATGATGATGACGATAATGATGATAATCATGATGATAGTAATCGATACTCGTCTCTTTCCCTTGTTCGAGAAGAGAACTTTGCCTTGCCGTGGGATAACATAGGTTGACATGATTAATTGTTTGTGGCTAAGTAATAACAGCCGCACGGATCGGTCAGGTTAAGCTACGCTTGCCGCGGTTGGTCCGTGGACGGGTGACCATCTTTACATACCAAGCCCCTTTCGTGCCTCGGAAAGCACGTAAAGCCGTTGGTCCCGGCTGTCATTCGTGGATCCTTGACAGTCGTTACGGGTCGTCAGAAGCCCGAAAGTCTGACAACCAGTTAATACTGGTAGTTACTGGGTTGTGGTGGTCAGATAGGCAGTCGCTCCATTTAAAATACTGGTATTCAGCTGCATCCGGTTAGACTGGAAGCCGACCCCAACATAGTTGGGAAAAGACTAGGCAGATGATGACTGCAATAGTAGTGTACAACTCACCGGGTTAAAATAAGTTATGCCCATCTTCTTCAGCATAGGAATAGCTATGTCCGATCTCCAAGTAGTAGGGTTGCAGGATCCGCCCAGGAATACCTCGCAGGGCGGAGGGGGCGCCTCGCTGCCTGCGCAACACCATACGTCAAAAATTGTCACAACAGTCATAGTAGGTACACACAAATAAGTAGGCATACATATTACATATACATAATTGGCATAGAGGATGGACTGTTTTGTAACTGCTGAATAAATTGATTTTCCTTTACCGGACATTAAATAACATTTTGTATATAGATAGGTATAGGTATCTGTTTATTTTATGCGTGCTTCGAAATAAGCTCCGACTATCAAATCAATCTATTCTAGCTGATGTACACATAACATCTTATCACGTGGTTATCAACCCACGCCTTTCATTGCAAACACCATGTCTAACGTAGTGTCTACGTCAACAACATGAATAATTTCATAGATATTGTATGAAGGACGAAACAATCAATCACCATGTGAACAATAATTTCATGTGTTCTTTGAGACACAACTCATAATAGGATGAGTTGACCCTATTTCTAAGATGGGCTCGAGACACGCAAAAGAACTACTGTTAATTGTTAACAATTGTACTGCGGTTGGGCACGCAAGCAATGAGCTCAAACCACAGCGGTTTGTTACTATTTGTTGAAGATTCATGAGTGGCCTATACAACCGGTATCTTATGTTTAATACATGACGTCGGATCTACGTTGAAACAAATTCTATATTCAATAACAATTCGAAACCTTGGCGCCGACATTTATTATACGCGATACAAAGAACTAAGACGCATACCAAAAATAGTGATATATCAATTAATATGCAAATGTAATCTATCTGCAAGATAATAGGTGCATTGATCATAATGATAGTTGATAGCAACATGGATACATACTGCGTGGATTAGAAAGCATCACGGCCAGGCGGGCGCCGGTGCTGGGTTCGTTCAACCAGCGATACTCATCGTTAATGATTGATGAGTATCGACCTATCGACTGCGTAGGCTGCATATATGTAGGCCGACCACCGTACTACATTAAACACCTACTTGCATACTCGTAGATTAATGATTACCATAAAAGGTCGCCCAATCGGTCGAGACAAAATTTAAGGTAAAAAAAATATAAGTAATTAATATGGTAGGTTCTACTTTTGGTCACATTATGTATGACCAGTATGACCAATTAATCGACAATGATCTTTAAAAGTTCGTACCTACTTCCTATACACCATGATATCTTCATTGTATTCATCCCGTGGTGTGCTGTCTATTTCTGTAGCACTATTGATGAGTGAGGATAGCTGATATATTATTAAATAGCAAAACTTACAAGTAGGTACACATACACGCATTCCAACTTGGAGCAAATCCTTGTTAGTTTCTCTATAATATTGCTTAAGTCCTTAAACTTTTCAAATTTTATTTCTAACGTATAATCCATCACTTTCCAATTTTCTCACAATATGATTTTAATGGATATACAAGTAAGTTTTATTGAAATTGAGTCATCACACTCTGGGATGAAAACAGTCAAAATTACAGGGTGTATATCGACTTGATCAATCTAATATTTACTATCTGCTATGATAATCAATATTAATTTGGATTTTTAGAACAACACATAAGATACACAACACAGAACGACACGCACAGGTAAGTATTCATTCATGTTTACTCTGCAGCTTATAAAACGTGGCCAACCAAACACATCAATCCAATTCGGGATCTTCGTTCAATGCCAAAACGAAAACGTAAACACAACGCCAGATCAACAAACGCACTAACATCGGCTGCTCCGCCCGCACACAGATCACAGATTTGAATAGAATGTCCCTGAATTGTCACAACTTCAACGTGAACTCACGCACAACACATGTACCGAAATCCACAGTGCACACAGCCATCCTCTTTTACTTGTGTCACTAAGTAAAATATATGATACAAAACATTGTGGGAGAAGATCATAATGTTTATAACGGAGGAATTGATTATGAATACATTATGGGAAATAGGAATATACACGATGTCGTAAATCGGACAGGTTTTCATTGATGAAAATAATATATGTAGAAGTATGTGAGAAACGCACAGGGCACAATCATTGTAGTCGGTGGCATGGTTGCGGATGTATCGTGCAGACTGCGCACGCTGTCCACCCGCGAACGGTCGGCAGCCAACTGGCGTCCGTTCGCAACTTACATCTACGCCCAAGTACTAGCCAATTCCGCATTTTAAAATATTCCGTTATTTCTATAGCACTACAAAGACAAGGCACAAAGACTTATGGTGTTGATGTTGACCATAAGTCATCCGCAAACCTGTATATTTCATCTCATCCACAAATGATTTGACTGAGCATACATCATCAACATCATCATTCAAAGAATCAAACTATTCGAAGACGGTGGTACATTTTAGCTTAGTCATACTATTTATTTTATGGATGATGGATTGGATTTATGCATTCAATTTAATCCAATCATGTTGCATCAATGATGCTTATTGAATGAAAATCAGAAAAGTTATTCCAATTGCTAATAATTCGTGCCTATGTAGGCACGAATTATTAGCAATTGGAATAACTTTTACATTCACTTTCATCATGTGATGAAAGTGAATGTTTTAACAATAACACAAAGTAAAAACATTGCATGAGTTTTCAAAATTTCTCTTAAAAGTAGAAAAACTGTAAGAAAATCTCAAAGCCATTGCTGAATAATTTCAGTGTAGTACAAAGATTGTTAAATAAATAGAAAAATTACCATTGTTTGTTCTCAAGAAGTCGTCATTTAACAGAACAATTCTTCCGGGAGATAAGGAAGTTGACGCAGTATCGTTTCACCGTTTGTTTACGTTAGGTATATCTGTAGTTGTAGTAGTGCGATGTCATCTGTATTATGTTTTCGTAGCATTTAGCGGTCGAATTCGTGGGCGCGTAGTACACTGAGCGGAGCATCGCGCCCTTGCTTCCGTACTCTGTTTATAGCATGTGCGGAAGAGCCTGGGAGGCCACGCATCATATTTACTTAGTGATCTCTGCCTTTTACGAATTACCGTGCGAAAGCGGAACTTCTTTCCGATATGTATGAAGAGATTCGCATATAAGCGCTTCATTTCGTTCCTTATAATGAAAATGAAACTTAAACTTTCTCTAATATTCCAAAGATAGGAACAGAGGTTTAGGTATGTCTGATATTTTTAAACCATCAAAAACTTAATTTAGTTGTCTCTAATATTATACATTAGTCAGATGCGCCGGGAGATTGACGCAAATCCGAGCATTGCATGTGCGGGTGCAAATAGGAGCGACCGTACAATGACTGTAGCATAGGGCAATCGCATTAATAGCAGAACAATTAAAAACATAGATATACGCAATAAGTGATGACCACATGTCCCACGAATGTGAGTTAGTTCCTATTTGTTATTATGAATATGAACATCATTGCTGTCATCTTACTGTGTGCTTAGCGGGGCGAGTACGTAACTGTTGATAAGCTTCTGATTAATATGTAGCTGTAAATTATTTCTTTTATGAACTACTATCACTGTTTCTAGTGTATTTGATTTATAAAGGTGAACAAGTAGTTCATGCGCTATAAATCACCCGAGTCAGTCCTATATCCAAACTGATGAAAAGGAAACCTTAAATTACACATTCCATAATTGTATTATGGAATGTGGCTGGCCTGTTGGTCTAGTGGTCAGTGACTATGACTGCTATGCCGGAGGTCGTGGGTTCGATTCCCACCCAGGACAAATGTTTGTGTGATGAGCATGATCATTTGTTCTGTGTCTGGGTGTAATTTATCTATATATGTATGTATTTAGAAATATATAAGTATGTTTATCAGTTGTCTAGTACTCATAACACAAGCTCTGCTTAGCTTGAGACTAGACGGCGTTGTGTGATAGTTGTGGAATATTATTATTATTAATTACGACGCGCGCGACGGTAGTATTATGTATGCCTTGTTGGAATTTCAAATAAATTAAAAAAGCAATCAAATCTGACTCATTATTCGATAAAGGTAAGCTGTAAGTACTTTAAAAACAGTAATTTAAGATAGATTTATTTTCGATAAGTATTGACCAATCGAAATCAGTAATTCAGCAGGTATCAAACAGCCTGATAACAGATAGAATAGCGTGGGAAGTGGACGGCGACACCGAATTTATTAGTGTATGAGATATTGTTGCGTAGCCATAGGGACTACCAATGTGTATTTCTGGATTGGTACCGTGCGGAAAGTTTAGTCACCATTTGTTTCATCACGGGACGATCGACCTTCCGCAACACGAGTGTGCATCCTGAAGCGGGGACGGTAGCCCCAGACGAAGCCAAAAGTTTTATTATTCACAACAAACTTTCCGCAAAGTCAGTCTTTATAGCCATTTCAGTAACTTCGTGACAGGCCAGAATAAGGTCACTTAATTTTTGTGCTTTAAACCTGTTTTTATCCCAAGATTTAACCAAATATTCTTACCGTTCACGTGTTTACAAATGTTGTCCTTATCTCTGAGCTCCTTGTCTACGTTCCATTGTGGCGACTCAGGTTTGTTCGAACTCCTGCGAATGAAAACTGAAATTAGAAATAAAACACAATCGATGAACTTGCGTAGGCGTTTCCGCATGACAGTGCAATGAATGGCGCAGATGAATGAAATAATTTCTAAAGGGTGAAATTATACAAAAGCTGTCCTTGTATGTCGAGATTCCTTGCATGACAAATATCTTATTGTTTGGCATGCAAGGGTCAACCCACGCGTCATACGTAGTCCCAGTCCTCAGTTCAAGACCGAGGAAAAGGAGAACGATCATTTTTACGTCATCGGTAAAATTAACCTGATTCATGTCGTGGTCGCTGCGGACAATAAGGACATTTCTTGTGTCTTTAATTATGTCGCAGTAGGTATTTTCAATATAACATTTCCAGGGTTATTTAACGTTACTAGAATTCCCGCGTCAATTTTATTGTTAGGTAGTAAAGTGTATCCTGTTCAATTGCATAGTTTTATTACTGGAACTATGATTTAACAGTATGTGGAGCTAACGCCATTAGCAACTTATTGGTTAACATGTGGGTTGCAGCTGAAAATCAGCGTCACGTGGTACACCTTGTGTAGTCATCTGTCATTATGCTAAGCTGAGGCCCTTTTGGCATTATCTTTGTTTTCTGTTTTTATAGTTTTACTTTTAAGGTGTATTTATTTTGCTGTAATGCCAATGAACGCATTTTTCTTTCTTATCTCATTTTCAAATTCCTAATATCTGTATAGAATCACAATTAGGGCTGTTTAAAAGCATGCAGGCAAAGCATCTCCTAAATTAGTTTTGATTCATGAAGTCCTTTTACAATCTGCTGAACTTCTGCGGGACTACATGACCTAAAGCGCGGTCACTGCATGCCGCTGGACTGCATCGAAAAGAAAGAAAAGCGCGATGACACAGCCCTGGTAATTTATTGCAAAATATGAAGCAATTATCTATTTACAAAAAAATCTATTGATTAGACAAAAAAATTAAAACACTATTACGTTAATATGGTGCTTGTAGAATAATGTTTATCAGTATGGTTTTTAATCGATAAAAGGAACTTTTAGAGGTATCTTCGTGATTTTGTTCTATCGTATCAAATTAGTTGTATTATGTTTTCAACACACAATCTAACTAGCATATTTCCTGAAGAATATTAGATATTTTTCTGATTTTGTTTACTGTAGTCGATCATATACTTTTAGGCGTTATAAAACTTGCGTTAAAGTCCTGTAGTCCCCTTACTTGTGAAATCGGTGTAATAATATTTATATCTCATAATTGAATACAATTGACATTTTTGTTTTCAAGGCTCCATTTTACAACCATGTCTTAAACATACTGTTACCAAATTATTGTAAAAAGTTAGAAGTTATTGACATGGAAAAGTTTTTTTTCATTTAGTCAAAAAAGAGACAAATATATTGGCGAAAGATCTGGAATAACCTGTGGCGGAAGGAAATAATGTGGGTCGAAACGGTTAATTAGCAGAAACTGACTAACGACTGACTAATTCTGTAACAACGATGTGCCCGTCGCGTCACAAGGGCTGAGTGACTAAAATTGTTTTCTAAAGAATTTCAAAGAATCCGGATACGTAAATTAGTTTGAAATATATGTGACATGGGAGAACCGTTAACTCCATCCAATTATGGATATTTAGGTGGTGGTGATGAGCGCCAAGAAGTTTAACATGAGTAACATAAGTATAACATGACATGAGTCCAGGATGCACTGATGCAGTTTATTTGTAAATTAGGTAAGTACCTAAAGTAAAAGTGCGCAGTGCTGCACACCCCTACCCTATTTCAAGTTAAACAAATATCAGCTTTATTTAAATATTAATTAAGTTGATTTCAGAGTGACTAGCACTATTGACAAAGTTATAAATATGTTTGAAGTTGTAGCGTAAACTGAACTTTATTGTGTAGGAATTAAAGTTATTTTCCCATTAATTCATATTTGTTTACATTTTTGGCAAATAATCGCGAATGCACGGTATATTTCATAGTAAAGTAATATTATGGCAGGTATTACGCACTGATCGATTTTTGCGACCAATTTTATACCGAATAAATTTGATTTCTATTAATTGTTAACACTCAATAAGCATGAATGTGAGAGTCAGTCGCCGCAACCAAGGGGCAATCCAAAGTTAGAGTATGTCAAAGTTGTAAAAAAAAATCCTTATTAAAAAAGTTATTTCATACCGTGCCATAAGCTAATGCTTTATGGGAAGGTTTTTAGGATCAACTTTATTCAACCCAAAAAAAAATATACCTATATAAAAATAAAATAATCAGCTGCTTTGATGCAGCTGATTATTTGTGGGGGAATATAATGTCTCTGTATCTCTTATGTACTAAAAGAAAACTATTTTTGTTATGATTTTCGGCCGGTATAAAATTACTTTTCCAAATTAACGCCACGCGAATTCTAAAATGGACATGTTAACATTACAATAGGACCTTCGTGATTTACTTCAAAATAACATGGACCAGTGTGAAGTAGAAACAAATGGAACACTTACTGCCTGGCTTGCCTCGAACACCGACGCAGTTCAGCTGCGAACACGCAGAATTCTCCGAATGTGAGAGTGAGCGACTTGCGGCGGGCACACTGCCGCGCGCAGACCAGCATTTCGAATACTAAAACAATAACAATTCAGTTCAATAATAAACAAAAGTTACCTGGGGAGGGGGAACACAGGAATGACATCAACTATAAATCGTCATAGACAACTGAGGAAAAGTAACTTCTATTCTTATAATTTCGTTTTTATTTGTCATTGAACTTAATGCCCTGTCAGTGAGGCTACAGTAATGGGTTCTAAAGGAGGTACAAGTATTTGTAGGTACAAGCGTCTTCGATGCGTACACGGATGCTACGTACTTACCTCATTATGTAAATTTAATGTCCCAGAATGATAAAGCAGTAGTCATACCAAATTCTTGTTATAAAATAAACTTTACGAAGAAACTTAATGATTCAGATCATATTTCTGTTGTTTTTATCAAAACATAAATTAGGGTCTCTCAAATTTTTAGGAATAAGTAGTTAAGTATTATTATTTCATGGTTAATTGCGGTTAGTTAACGTCCGTGTTTATTTCGTCCTAAATGAGGTTCGTAATCTAGAACCACCGGCCGGATAACACTTAAATACAAATTAAATGTGTCTAATTTACACAAAAGCCCACGCGAGACGAGACTCATTTCGAATAATAAATAAAGTACTTTGCACAGTCACGTCACCCTACGAGGGCGACGAGGATTGAAGTCCAAATAATTTAGATATTAATAACTATGTTGTTTAAACATAACTTATTATAGAAATATGTAGGTAGGTGTTCCCAGGCCAAGCATGATATCCTTTCCTGGTTGAAGTGACTAACAAGTTTATTACGGTCTAAGTAGGTATGTGGCTTTTGAATAGATTTAAGATGAGATTTTTTTTAATATAGCAGAACAGCCTTAAGTACAACAACACTATTACAATTCCAACAACAACGTGATGAGGCGATCAGGATTTAAAATTGTATAGTTTTCAATATTATGTATGTACTAGCACGAAACCGGTTGCTATTTACAACGAGTTCAACTGCGAGGATAACAAAGGCAATTATCTACTTAGGTATACCTACATACACTCATCTAACGACTCATATTTACATAAATGAAATGAATGGGAACATTAAATACATTTATACAATTTTACTATTGTTATACAAGATTTGAAGAACTTCTGTAACTAGGCCTATAATATTTCGTGATTCAGAACCGTCGACGGCGTTTGCAGATCTGCCTATCCATAAAAAGCACATAATTTTCAGACCAAAATACGTATTGTGCAGTTGCGCTTTTACTAACTATACCGAGAAAGTTTAGATGTTACGGAGCTTTTCAAGTAATAATTCCCATCCAAAACATTTTATTATAGTGAGATAAGTTGACTTGCCTGGAAATGCGGGAACAGTGATGAACATAATAAATATAACACACTCAACAAACTGTTTATTGTCACACACATTGTGCCTTGTTGTCTCGTGAACTAGTTAAAGCCGTCTGCGAAAAAGCAGAAAGTAAAAGAAATATGGGAAAAAGATATATGGGGCGGTAAAGAGATATGGGGCGTAGCCAGGATGGATCAATATGATCCATCCTGGCTACGCCCATTGCTATGTATGGATAGAGCACTTGCCAAAAACATCTTTGTGAATCTAAATGGTGTTAAAAGCAGTACCGGTACATTACTTTTGTCAGAAGCAATGACAACGGAAAAAGTAGACTATAAGTTTGTCCAGGATATAATATTCTATCTCTCGGTCTAAACTATCGAGCTTCATGACCAGATTAAGGTAAGCAACATTGTTCCAATGCTAGATATTCACAGTGTGGATATCTAGCATTCGGTCCAGGTCCAGGTCCATATGGCCAGGTAAATATACCTACTACCACCAAGGAAAATATTTGGCTTTATGTCAACATATCTCAAGGATTAACTTAACATTAACTTAATATTGACACGCAATAATTTATGAAGTATGTGTAAAGACGTTATAATCTCATAAAGAGTTAAAGGACAGAGTCGGACGTCCGTGTGAAGCATGCAATAAACAGTCGGCGAATCAAACGTGGAGTCATGAACTCATTCGGCAGCTATTGGTCATCAGTGAGCAATAACGGTGAGATCACTGGACGCGCACGCGCACACCTGCCGCAACAACAATAGCGGATATGTACCGTAATTATACACGTAGTATCCTATTCCAAGCGTAAAATAACGATTACGTTATTAATTGTTATGATTGCCAATAAGCCATTTGAATTATAAATATCCATGATTTTGTTCATCTAAACTAGAATACAAAGCTTAACTTTTCCGTACCATGCAAACTGATCTAAGTTTGCATGGTGCGGTAAAGTTAAAACAGAGTTATTTTGTTGTTTATTTAATTGCTGATTTAATCCAGAAACAATAAGTATTTATGGCTGAAATCATAGCATCGTATGCCACTGCACCTACTGTACGTACCCCGCGGGTGCCAAGCCAACCAAAGTTCGCTGTTATCAGCTATGAACAACCATACAATCCGAATCACAAAAAAAAAAAATGATTTCAGACGGACATATTTTCTTGTTGCATACTTTTCTGTTCGGGTTTACCGTGGTTGAGATGAAATTATTACAACTTTTTTAAAAGCTATATTAACATAAATTATGCCTAATAGCTGCCAAATGCCAAAGAGTAAAAAAGTGTAGAAGAAATAAGTTCGACTTGACTATTAAAGTAGTTATTAGAACATAATATTGTTGCGTGACTCAAAGAATCTAGGCATCACGCATTCGATCTAAAACCTAGAAGAAAACATAAACGATATGACCCAGTTACAGAGGAAATTATAATGGACTTAGGATCTTTAAGCCATCACGCGAATTTCGAAATGGCTTTATATTTGAGGCTGCTGTTGGAAAACATTTTACTAACATCTTAGCGATAAGACCGCCCATTGTGCCATTGTGAAATATCTACATTTTTATCTGTAATATTTATGGTGTACATAATAAAAGAGGTTTTGCAATAGGCTTTAACTTTCTATATCATCACGATCATTAGCCAATATAATAGCAATCCAATGCTATAATATATTATAGTTATCCTAAAAAAAAACCTTCTTTTTCACGCCATTTAAAATTTTAAACGAAACTTTTTAAGCGTCACAGTAAAATTATCAAAGTAGAGTTATTCTAAAAGTTTGTATTACTTTAAATTTCGCCACGTTGCACAGACAGACGCCACCAGCACATCAAGCTACCCGAAACTGTAAAATTTTCCCAATCAACTTTGAACCTTATGCTTTAGCGATAAAGTTAAAAATCTATTTAAAAAAATTTACAGATTGTAGTAGGTTGATGTGCTGGCGTCTGTACAGTCACGAGCACGAATATATCAACACATGGCAACTTTCAATTGCGATTTTTCGTGAAATAACGAATGCAACGTTGACATACGACACTTTACATATACCTATGGGTTCGAAAATACTATGTTCCTACTAATATAAAATTTCATTGAAAAATAAAGGAGAAAATCGCCTTTGAATAAAGCCAAGTGTATACATACTTTTGCTCGTGACTGTACATAGAAGAATGATTGATTCGCAAATGACGGCATCGATGTTTTCGGTACGACATATGCACAATTACATAAAATTCACATATGTAATCACAAAAGATTCTTATCATTTCAATACCTCGGGGAATTTATCGATATCAAGTGCGAATTTACATATTAAAAGGATAAAGATTACAATTAGGAATTACACAGAATTGAGTACTTTATAAGTATCATGTTTAATCATAAAAACTTCACTTTCATAAACGCTTTTATACCCTGTTAAAAATGCTAAGTATTTGGCAAACTATCTGAAAGTAACATTGTATCTGTTTATAATTCCGAGTATGGCAAGACAATAATTTCAGTGAGTTTCAATGTATGAAACAATGTAACACAAAGACATTGTAGATCAACGTGTATGTTTGTTAGTGGTCATTAACTGTGTGACCTGTGAGTTGATTGCAGTTGTTAGATTTATGGACGATAAATACAAAAGGGGCGAAGCTTAACGTGACAAACCCGTAAATTGTTTTATATGACAGATAGTAATCGTAGAATACATTTGTTCTATTGCGATACCATCGCCGCCTTAAGATGTATGCTCGTTGCAGTGATATATTGATCAATATTCGTTAAAATAATATCACTGTCAAATTCCTAGACCGGAATTTAAAAGACCACCAGCAACGTAGTTACTGCAATCCTCATTATAGAGAGCTTTCGCACTGGGTGTTTGTAATAATAATAATAATTTTATTCATCAAAAAGAAAAATACCTACAAATGTGACGGATTCGGTGAGCCACAAACTAAGCATCGCTTGTATCTTGTGGCTCTGGAGTGCAATTTTACAATGTTAATGATTACAATACAGTTTGAGGATGTTAGATAGTTACAAAAAAGATAAGAGTTAAAATAAAATGTCAAATGTAGAATTAGTCGAACATAAGACACAGCATCAGATTCAGTAGCGTCTGAGCGACTGCTACGAGACGCAACTAATACGCTAGCTTGTGTAGTCAACAATAGTTAGCGTAGTAGTTGCGTCTCGTAGAACCCGCTCAGACGCTGCGTAGAAGTCGCGTAGAGGTCCTACGCGGTACTACGAGGTCTCGTAGGCCGACGTAGGTACCGCGTAGGCGCCCGCTACGCCACGACGAAGCGTAGTAGGCGCGCCGCGTAGCTGTAGCGCAAACGCCGCCGGGCCGTTCGATCGTATTTTCGACGAGGAAACACTACTATTGGATTTGTTTCTATCCACTAATTAAACAACGGATTTTCAAAACATTCTTACATATTATAAATTATAATCTGTCTGAATATCTCTCTGTACTTTTGTGGACCCTTTACTCGAGAACTAGTCATTATTTCTAGGTATCTACGTTTTTTAGGGTTCCGTACCTCAAAAGGAAAAACGGACCCCTTAAAAGATCACTTAGTTGTCCGTCCGTCAAGACCCTTTTTCTCAGGAACGCGTGGAGTTAGTAAGTTGAAATTAATATCAAATTCTCAGGGCTGCAATCTTTTGAAGCAGTTAAAAAATCAAACTTCAAAGTCAGCAATCAAAAGATACGGGCTTTTATGTTCCGTATGCCGCATATTTTTAAACTCGCAAGGGAATCAAAACCTAATAAGGTACTTCCCGTTGACCTAGAATCATGAAATTTGGCAAGAAGCAATGTCATGCAGCACACTAGAGGAAAAAATCGGAAAACCGTAAATTTGTAGTTACATACCTACAAATTTGTATGAAACCCTCGGTGCACGAGTCCGACTCGCACTTGACCGATTTTTTTTTTAAACCGGTCAATAGCGATAATTTATATGCTGGAGCTATAAATTTCCAAAACAGGACTAAAGGACTAACTTAACATTTAGTTGAAAAACATGTTTTACCATACATTCAAACTGAAAATGTGAGTTTGTACGCACAATAATGAGATATTTACCATGTTATTTGAAGACATCTTACTTATAGGTTTTATTGCAGCAGTTTCTGAGATAAGGTGGTAAATCATATATTTTCTTAAATTATTTATAACTTTACAACTTCAAAACGAATTAAAAAAATATTTATGATCCCACAACAAATCCTTTCATTTGACGTGCAACGTTACAGTTTGCAAAACTTTTTTTATTTTGCTCCCCAAATGTAACCTTTATATATTCAAAATTCATTTATTTGCGTTACACGTCCGTGTTCGTCACTGGGGCACAGAAATTCATATGTGTCGTTCCAGTATAGTCGTTGCAAATTGGCTGTGAAAACGGACACACAGACACACGAGTGATCCTATAAGGGTTCCGTTTCTTCATTCGAACCTACGGAACCCTAAAAACTAGCTCACTACTAATTTTTCTGCGAGATTTTTCAAGGGAGCGGATGTGGGGGCACGGTTATAAGCGTACTATAAGACCATGAATTGGTATTCATGGTCTAAATTTTTGTGGGTCAACGACCGCTAGTAGTTTTGTTACTTGAAGTTTGAGTTGAGAAAATCCGTTTTCTTTTGTTTTAACGTGTTTAGATATCGAAACCCACCACGTCTGTGAAGTTTCGCTAGCTAATTTAATTTGACCCTGTATAGTGTAGGTACTATGATGGAGGGGCACGTGGCTAAATAATAACAGCCATGATGATGATGGATGGGTGACCATCTTTACATACCGAGACCCCTTCGTGATGGCTCGGAAAGTACGTTAAGCCGTTTGTCCCGGCTGTCATTCGTGGATCTTTGACAGTCGTTACGGGTAGTCAGAAGCCCGAAAGTCTGACAACCAGTCTTACCAAGGGGTATCGTATTACCCAGTAACTGGGTTGTGGAGGTCAGATAGGCAGTCGCTCCATATAAAATACTGGTATTCAGCTGCATCCGGTTAGACTGGAAGCCGACTCCAACATCGTTAGGAAAAGGTTAGGCAGATGATGATGATGTGTACTATGATGAGCAGACTTGAAAAGCTATTGTTATTTTTTGCGATACGCAAGAACACTAACTATAAGTACCTATAGTAGAAGTAAGCGAGTCATCGATATTTCGGGTACTTACCTGCACGCAAGATTTGAAATGTGTCAAAAAGGGTTCCCTATCCATTTGCATAAAATTTTAAGACCTAATATAACTTGGCATACTTTTGTTTGTCCTAATTATATTTTCGCATAATAGTATTTACGCATAACAGCTTACGCATAATTTTTTACGCATAATTTTTATAATCATAATAATGATTAAGCAGAACATTCTAAAGCATAACTTTATTAAGCATAACATTCTTAAGCATAAATTTATTTACGCATAATGATATTAAAGCATATTTTATAGGCATAACAATGAAGTAAAATATGCCTAAAATATGCCTGAAAACACCTGAATACACCTGAAATAATATATCATTTGCCATGGAAATAAATGTATATAGGCCTTAGCCTTTTTGCCCGAAGAGGATATACCAATTTATTTCGACGATTGCAAAAAAACCATATCTCCTGAAGCAGGTACATAACATATTTGTTTTGAACAATTTTGTAGGTTTTTTTCGTTGTAAGAAACATGCAAACAAGCATATACCATGCATGCAGCAAGCATGCAACATGTAAACAAGCATACATCAGGCATGCAAGCAAGCATTCAGCATGCAAGCAAGCATGCAGCAGGCATGCAAGCAAGCATTCAGCATGCAAGCAAGCATGCAGCATGCAAGCAAGCATGCAGAATGCAAGCAAGCATGCAACATGCAGCAGGCATGGTTTCTGTCACGGCTCCGGCGCTGCGGGCCTCCGGCGGCCCCACGCGTGCTAATCGTCGCAGACGGCTTTCGCTCACCACCGCAGCTTCGGCTTGCTGGCCGGCTCCGCCGGCCAGCCTCAGCCGCGGCGGCTCGCTCCCAGCCGCCTGCTCCTCAGCCCGCGGGCCGCCTCGCCCCTACGCGCCTACGCGATTTTAAATTACACTCTAGGGGTAGGGCAGACAAGACTACGTGGAGTCGGTTTTGCAGCGATTCGGTTCTGTCACTAACTTTTGTAGCACAACATAATGATTTTTTAAGACAATACTTTAATTTTAATTTAGGGTTAAAAATGGAATTAATGTTATGTATAATAAATCATTTGCATGAAAATCAAAAATAAATACGTAAAAATAACTCAAATTTGTTTCCGTAATTTCTATTAATTGTATGCCTAAATATGATTATGCTAATAGTCATTAGGCCTAGTAACGTTATGCGAATTAAATATATGCCAAAACAAATTAGCCTTATAGATAATTATGCCAACCTAAGCTGTATGCCAAAAAAAAATATGCCAAAGTATTATTATGGCAAAACAAATTATACCAAAAGAGTTATGCCAAAGTATATTAGGAAAAAGAACATTATGCGAAAAGAAGGGATCCCGTCAAAAAGTACTCATTGTAGACAAAAGATAACAATCAATACTTTGCAGTACTCTAGTACCTATATCAGTATATTTTATTAAACCGTTTATAACACGTTTCATTCTTTGATTGCAGATAAATAATAAAATGCAATGAATAAGTACGAGATTATTATCTGTGCAGTACTAACTGTTGCAATATCTCATACTTGGCAATTAACTAGCAGCAATTGGCAACACGCGGAACTGAAATGCGTAATTTTTACTGGCGTATTGACATTTGCTGTTGAATCAGCCTGATGATGATGATGTCACCGCGGTATTGCTTATCCAATAGGTGAGCCGTCATCAAAGCGTATCAATCATTAGCCTCTACGTATACCTAACTAATCACGCCACATGATTGAATCTACTCTCCATTTTATTCACATTCATATTACAAAAAAAAAAAAAAAAGAGTGGCACTCCAGGAGTGCCGACAGAAGTGAAAACAAAACGCAAACCTAATACTTTGCCATCAATCATTGACATATCGGATACATTAAAACCGAGTACATTCCGAGGACAGCCGAACACATCCGAAGCGGGTATTTTTTGAATCGTCTTATAAACAAAACACGCGCAGTGTCCTTTACGGTAACAGTGGCGCGAGTTCAATGGTTTTATGGTTTTTCCCATCTCAAAAAATGCCCAACGCGCCTAAAGAAGTGTTCACTTCAATAAAAAATCTATCCATGTGTAGGTAGGTATAAAGGTTAATTTAATAGATATTTGCCGTATGCTATGTATGTATCAATGATATCATATTTTAACATAGCTATGTGTGTAAGGCAGGAACCAAGATAATGGATCATGGTTAGTGACACAACTTATTGAGAGATCAATAAGGTTTTAATTAATGTTATTAGTTTCGTATTAATCACTTAGAATTAATAAGATAGATGGGTCAAAATAGACATGTTTATCTAAACAGATTGGAGCTTTATATGATACGCCAAAGATCAATACCTATAAATTACGTTCCTGTCTGTTCATCAGCTAGTTGCATGATTTGAAATAGTGGAATTCGATTAGAAGCTTATTGATCCAAAATGGAAGGGTGCGTAGTGTCTATGCAAGGACAACTTGAATGCCCTTGTGATAACAGAAATTGAAAAATATGGATAATACCGTTTGGCATAAGATAACTTTGAAGTAATAATAATATGTTACACTTACAAATCGATGTATTAGGTCGAATACCTTGTGAAACATACAGGCTGTACCGCAAAAGGTTGATAACTGAAGCAACCTCAATACCTATCGATTTAATCCATATGTATGGTTCGCTATGTTCATTGGTTTCAGAACTTATTAGTTAGCTGGTTATTTGAACATTTTTGTAAACTTTTTCAAATCAGATTCTGGACTAAACTCGTAATTGTATCTCGACTCTTAGATATACAATCGAATATCGATATTTTTAAGATGCGTGCAGGCATCCGTTTTCTACTACGCAATACAAAACGTACAATTTAGTTGCCTGACCAACCGATCTATTCTGTTACAATCTCACCGTGAAAACTTAGTTGAAGTGAACTCGAAGTGAGCTGTCATTCCACCTGATGCTGGGGATTGACACTATTGACAGGTCACTTCAAGCTCACTTCACGTAAGTTTCACGGTGACAATTTTACGGAACAGACCCACCAAGGCATCTGAGGGAACTGATACGCATTCCACTGAAGATCGAGAAACTTCACCGTAGGTACATATTGTGGATGCAAAATGATTATTAATCTTTTAACAAATAGTCAATCACTGGCAAAATATTTGATGACGCCTTCGTTATCACTGCCAAGATACAATTATTTTATCGTCGACCAATGATAAACTATCTCGTTAGCTACTT
This sequence comes from Oligia fasciuncula, assembly GCA_963082905.1. Taxonomy (NCBI): domain Eukaryota; kingdom Metazoa; phylum Arthropoda; class Insecta; order Lepidoptera; family Noctuidae; genus Oligia; species Oligia fasciuncula. The sequence continues at coordinate 13,629,535 of OY720388.1, read as the reverse complement.
ATTCATTGGAAATAAATGCCAAAACAATAATAAATGTCGGTGACGTCATTGCGTCGCTGTAGCGGGCGTGTACAGGGCACTTCCTTTATATCAATCCCTGGCTATCAATGACTGATATCTAAGTTTTACCTACAATTTACACACGAGCGACACGCGTCGACGATAGAGGCATCTACAAACGTCGACGCTCAACAAAAGCTCACGTAGCCTAGAACTTCAATTCAACCTGAACTCTTTATTCTATAACCTGACTATGTAGTATAAAAATACAGATTTCAGAATGCAATTGATTTCCGTAAGTATCTATTAAATAAAATGCTACGCGGTCGTCAACTTTATACCCCAGGGAAACCGGAAGCCTAAGGGAAACAGGATAATTCCGTCGTATAGTAAAAATAACTGCTACAGTTATTTCATGGCTAGCGACTTAATTGTAACTCATTCTTAATGACTCTGTAGTGCCGGTATTTACTTGATGTAATTAGGCCATTTACAGTTCGCGTCAAATAACTTTGCCGCTCTGAAGTAGGCCACAAATCACTGCGCAGTAGTTGATCCTATGAATACAACAGCAGCGCGCATGGCGCGAATTGGCGCGGCTAGGAAAGAGCCTAGCCTCAGAGCGGCAAAGTTATTTGACGCGAACTGTACATCATACCTATACATACATATGTGGCGGGATAACCAAGCAACTTGTCAGTCTTAAAAATAAGCATTAGCTAGTAGTAGGCTGACTGGTAAGGTTATTGTTTTCTGTGACTATATGTCGATGACATGTGTAAGAGGTCTAGGTCCAGGCGAGCATATTATACGAGCACGTTGGTGATGATATGATTGGTTATAAGTATACAAATTATGGTCCTTACCCTGAGTCTTAGTAGGGTATAATTCGATGTCGTTGAAAAGGCTCTGCACGCGGTCGGCAGAAGCCGGCTCGTCGGGCGGGCCCACCCGGCACTCCCATGCACTCGCTACCTCCCTGTAACAACAACAGACGTTCATTCATATAATTATTACACAAACAGATATGTACTTACTCTACTTTATCTGATACTCCTGTAATGCTGATTTTATCTAACATCCCCATTAATAACGTACCTACGACTCGATAAATTTAGTATCACCATGCTGAAAATGCAATCAAACTTTGTATCGAATATTTAATTAAATAAAGAGATATGATGATCTAATCTACTTTTGTCGCTTTCAATAAGTAAGTACTATTTTATCACAAAACCAATATGAAAACGAGCTTATTATAATAAATGTGAGTAAAATAGAGACAATTTTGAGACGAAACAGTTCGTAAGAGTCTGTAACGTATTCCAAATATTGGTGCTAACTGAAGAACAAAGATAAGGCAACACTATAAATATTGTTAGATACCTAATCGGCCGGGCAAGTCATTCATGTGACGCGGTGACGCCACGCCATATACTATGTACTCCTACTCACACACTTTACTACGTACTCGTGCAATTACGTGATTAATGTTAGTAGAATAACCACAACCCCATCAAAGTCATCGACAGATTAATGTCAATTTATGTGTGAATACAGTACATATACCGAGGTACTTAAAGTAGGTACCTACTGAGAAGAAACAAAATTATACATTCATATTGACCAATAGTATGAAACTGGTAAACAACCTTCACATTTTGAAGCCGTTGTTCAATAAAGGAGAGTTTCAATCTACGACTAGAAGACCGGAAACACGGATCCCTTCTTTGATAACTCAATGTCGGTAAGCAAGCACACTGGTGCAAATAAATCAATTCTGTTTAGTAAGTGAATTAAATCAACAACGTAAGTTCAATTGGACAAAACTTTATAATCAGCATACCTAGTTTTCATGGGAAACAAATGAAGTCCACACCCACGCCGCGGGTCGTGATATCAAAGTAACCGCTAGTAAACGTTACACAAACTAAACCTACGCAATAATAAAGATGTGGGAAGGCGAGACAGCTTTCCGTTCTGTTGCATCAGCACCACACTTCTTCGATCCCGAGTGTAATCGCAGCCGTAAACAAAGTTTTCTGGCGGTCGGCAGACAGAACATCAACTGGGCGTTGGGTTACCTATAAAAAAAAGGTGATAGCGCCTGCGATACCGAATGTTCAACGTGAAACAAACCGGCAAAGATATACCATAGATACTAATGGGTTTGTAGAGTTAAAGGCGCACTTAAGGGGACTACAGGACATACACGCAAAAAAGTAATTTAAATAAAAAGTAATTTAAAAAAATTAAACCGACTTCAAAAAGAAATTAACTCAAAATTATGAAATAACTTTAATTTCGGAAGTCGGTGTCTTGGGATCTGTATTTTAGTTTTATGCCACCGACTTCCGAAATTAAAGTTATTTCATAATTTTGAGTTAATTTCTTTTTGAAGTCGGTTTAATTTTTTTAAATTACTTTTTATTTCGTAATTTTTAGTTTTTGCACTAGTATTTGACCAAGGTTTTGAGATGTTTTCCCTTTGACACTACACCCGTAGCTCTTATCAATAAGCCAGGCCGTCACACTTACACGTATTAGTTCATATCTTGAAAATTACTGAATCGATCTTGATGAAACTTGCACTGTTCCCTAAGTTGAAGAAAATGTAAGCCAATAAAAAAAAATGGTCACGATCCGATTAATAGTTCCGGAGATATGCGTGGACAAACATACATACATACATACATACATACATACCTACATACATACATACATACATACATACATACGTCTATGAAATTTTGTATATTTGTTTGGAAGCCCTAATAGATCATCATATGTGAATATAATGGAATTCCAATAATATTACATACATACGTATCGAATTGATAACCTCCTTTTTTTTTTGAAGTCGGTAAAAAATTAAACCGACTTCAAAAAACTTTAATTTTTTTAAATTACTTTTTATTTGGTAATTTTTAGTTGTTGCACTAGAATTTGACCAAGGTTTTGAGATGTTTTCGCTTTGACACTACACCCGTAGCTCGTATCAATAAGCCAGGCCGTCACACTTTCACGTCTTAGTCCATATCTTGAAAATTACTGAATCGATTTTGATGAAACTTGCACTGTTCCCTAAGTTGAAGTAAATGTAAGCCAATAAAAAAAGAATAGTCACGATCCGATTAATAGTTACGGAGATATGCGTGGACAAACATACATACATACGTCTATAATTTTTTTTATATTTGTTTGGAAGCCCTAATAGATTGTCATATGTGAATATAATGCAATTCCAATAATATTACATACATACGTATCGAATTGATAACCTCCTTTTTTTTGAAGTCGGTAAAAAACGCAAGTTTTAAAGTATATGATCGACTACAGTAAACAAAATCAGAAAAATATATGATAGTTGATATTCTTCAGGATATATGCTAGTCAGATAGTGTGTTAAAAAACATAATACAACTAATTTGATACGATAGAAAAAAAACATGAAGATACTTCTAAAAACTTTCTTTTCACAATAAAAACCATACTAATATACATACATACAATCATACTGATTTTTTGTCAGATTATTCTACAAGCAACATACTAAAGCACTAGTGTTTTATTTTTTTTAGTCCAAACAATAGATTTTTTTTAAATAGATAATTGCTTCATATTTTGCAATAAATTACCAGCAGTTGTATGATCGCGCTTCATTTTCTTTTCTATGCAATCCGACATTGACCGCGCTTGTAGTCCCCTTAATACTTTCCCATGCTAAAGCTAACGCAAAGCTCTAGTTTGGCCGCTTTCGTTTGAGAAACTTGGCCCCTTCAACGTCTCCTCCTCTCATATCGGCACGAGCTATACGATAATATTAGTCCCTACTATTTACACTTATATAGGTACCTACAGCATGCTTATTATTAAAATATATTTAACAGATTTTATATGGTTACTTACAATACTAATTACATTTTCAACTTACGAATACTCAAATGAAAATCCATATTTACATAAATGGGTACAAGTTAAAACCACTTTAAAATTAATATTATAAAATAAAATAAAAAATGCACTTGTAAATAATAACTTCATTATTTTCTATATCACCGGAGCCGAATACTAAACGATACGCCCTCGGGGCGGTGCCTAAATGCGTCTACTGAGTTCGTAAAAGACAAATTGTGCCTATTTATGTAGTAAATAATCTTTTCGCAGTAACGTTAGCGCGTTTCGCACCCAGTCGACTTCTCGATATTGACCCTACCGATAACCAACCGTTCGATAAATATATAATTAAGGCTGTTTTTCCTTAAACTAAATTAAATAGGTACCCAACCCACTATGCAATGTAGGTAGGGTAGTATGTAGTGTTATTAAATTAATTTGAATGATTAAAATCACACAATATTTATTTATTTTCGGACATTATTGCATGGAATCAAAATGTGTGTTTACTCCATAAGTAAACTCCATTTCAAAAGAGTAAGTAACTATTTGAATTGCTTGCCTGTAACCTAAATTCGTTTCTTAAGGGCTTGCGTTATACAAGGTGTAACCAAATAAAAGCAAGTCCTGAAAGTAGTTTGTTCATAATTGATTACTGAATCGATTTCGGTAACTTTTAAGATAGGTATTTTTTTTTTCAAAAATTATGTATTTTGCCATACTGACCGCCGATAGGGCCAAAGAAAATTAAATCTTATTTCAAGGTAATAAGACTCAATTTTAAATGCATAAAGTAATGAAAGGGTCAACACAATTTATAATACTTAAAAAAAATAAGTTTTGGTCATTGCATTATGCTTTTAACGCAATACTCTAATTGGAGTGTATGAGGTCTTGCCTTAATTATGTTACACGTTGTATAGCGTTTCAAATTTAGGTGTAATTTTAAAGAATGTGACATTCTTAGAAATTTAAGACAAGGTAAATAAATAACCCGAATGGAATGAGGCATGTTAAGAGTTTTCTAGACCTCATGATGAAATGAGTAATCTAATAAACGGTAGGCAGTTATTGAATGTAAAGTTGACCATTACATTAGTCATAATGACATTTCATTGTCAGTCCCTTCAAACGAAACGGTTAGTTGCATGAGTAACCCTCAATCATTCAATTTAACGCTCTAAGAAGACAAATAGAGGTAAGTCGGAGTCGCCGAAAACTTCGGGTAAATTAGGAGGTAACTATGATTATATTAATACTAGCAGCGCCCCGCGGTTTCACCCGCTTAAGTTTCGATCCCGTGGGAATATCGGGATAAAAAGTATCCTTAGTGTTATTCTGATGTCTATATTACTGTAAAGTTTCATCAAATTCCTTTCAGTAGTTTTTTGCGTGAAGAAGTAACAAACATACAAACAAACTTTCGCCTTTATAATATTAAGTGTGATATGTGATATGGCGCTGCCACTGTGACTGACTCGATTCTCTGCGGTACATCGAGTCATCAGTCAGTCGGAAAGTTTTCAGTAGAGATTTTTTTTTCAAACAAGGCCTTTAAGGCAGGTACGCACGAAGCCGACCCGCGACGCTTAGTTGTTAGAAATTCATCTAAACTTTTAATAATCAGTAATAGTCTCGTTTCGTGCCTCCGCACTGTGTGTTTGTCAAACGTCGTCACTTAGGCTTATATTTCACTGGGATACCAAGGTGGCGCAACCATGGTCGCGCTGCCAGCAAACAGTTTTATGGTGGGTATCTCACCAGTCACCAGGCGTCCAATCGGATTAGCAACCAACCACAATATTTTTGGCAGTGCGACCACGGTTGCGACGCCACTGGTGTCCTAGTGAGATAGGACCCTTAGACGCTGCTGGGGAGACGTGGTGCAGACGCTGCGTAGGCACAGCTTAAATTTTGTGCAGACACGGCTTAGACGTCGTGCGAAGTGTATCAGTTCGATACATAAACATTCATCAATGAGGAAATGGAATCTGACCAGGGGGCCTAAAAAGGCCACTTTGGCAGAATCATAACAGGATGACATAATGGACAGTTAACTGTTAAGTAAATCGTATCAAATCCCATTGGTGAAGCATTTTTCAGTTATTTTTTTTTTGTCTTTGCTAAAATACCAATCAATCCAGTCCAAATCCAATCCCAATCTCTTTGATTATACCTACGTAAAGCAGCGAAAGAAGGAAAAACACGGACTGTCTTCGCCATATTATAATTCATAATGGTATCCTTTTATGATTCTCCAAAGTGGCCTTTTTAGGCCCCCAGGAAAAAGTATTGCTAGCTTGTTTTGTTAAAAAGAAATCACACACTACGTGATTTTTTGTCAACTGATTAAAATGACGATAATGTATCTGTTTCAATCGCGATTGTACCTATTTGTCAGTGAGAAAACGAGTCGTAACCATGGGGTCTACGAGGTGTCAAAGCCTTCACTTGGCGTACGCCCAATGCGAAGGTAAGATATAATTATATTATCACAATAGATAGAAAACAGTATCAACTCTTTATTATGTACACCATAAGAAATTAGAGGTATTATCAGATGTTGAAGATAGGGCACTTAAAACATTTGTACCTTTACCTAAGTTGAAGAGGTCACTGACCGCGCTGCCATGGGATATAATTTCAACTACAGCAGGATTTCGTGCGCGGACGGCTTACAGTATAGGTAACCCCCAACAGCAAATCACCTAAAGCGTATTTTTGCAGTTGCTCATTTGCACTTCTATCGATGCCGCCTGTCTTAAACAGAGCTAATGAAAAGACTAAATCTAGAATTCAAGCTAAACTTCCGTAACCATTTTATTTGTGTAACCTAGCTCAACGTTGCCCTATAAAACATGGGCTAAAAATATATTTTCCAATAAAGCTGTGGATTGCGACAAGTTTTATACTTATTTACTTTTTTCTACGCCTCAAAACGGAATGGTACCTATATATAATGTCATATTCAACAATACCGAACCGATAGTAAAACTACAAACGAAAAGCGCGTGCGACCGAGCTGAGTGCTTACAAAAATATACCATGACATCATGGTGTGCGAATGAGACGTGCTGGTCGGTCTCACTCGCACTGGCACGCTTATAAATACACGAGTGCATTTACTCCATTCGTGTTAGATTATGTATGTTCGATTTGGCAGTCGACATCAAATAGCGATTAAGCGATGGTTTTACAGAACAAGGCCGATGAACACGATTCAAGTTATTTACCAAATTTAAAGCAGTTCTTCCTACAAAATAAAAAAATGGTCATGCCCCATTTCCGGACGGATAACGGAGTTAACGACTGCTTGTTGTTTTGTTCAGCTATGAAGTGTGAGATCATGTATGCCAAATTAGATATTATATTATAATGAGTATGTATTACTTTATTTTTTGCTGCGCAATAAAGTTGCCTTTTGAAACACTCCATTTTAGGAATAGTCAAATTTAGTTGTTTTCTTTAAAAAAATGCTCAAATAGTTTTACTAACCTCTATACGAAATCACATGGGTAGGTACTTTTTTATTTCGCATCAAGCAATTAAAATATCAAGAAACCTGTTTGTTATAATTGAGTTACTTCGCACATACCATGTATATCTACAATAACAATGACTGAGTAAATAGCTTTGCAATTCCAATGTTAAATTTTAATCATAATTGTACGTCTATGTCATTATGTAACTGTGATCATAAATTAACATATTTGTGGATTTATTAACTGTACTCAGTACGTGACGTCACAGTCACATAGTGTCTACTGTCGACAGTAGGCGACAAAAATGCTGGAAGCATAATGGGCATGACTAAGGAAGCTTTTGGATCTGACGTCATTCAAAGTTGTTGACCTGAGTTCACGTTCACGTATCACTAATTGTATGAATTCACCTATGAGGTTCGAAATTGATCACTTGTAGAAAACCTGACAGGTATTGGTAATTTTACAAATTTCATAGTATTCGCGCTCACACAGTGTGACTGTAGGTATAGTAGAAAACAGAGTTATGATAATACCGTTGTATTGATCATATCCAAGAATTCTATCCAGACTTCATTTTGAAATAATCGATAAGATACTAGATTTCATCTTATCCCTGAAGAGATCCGGAAGTTTGGTTATGTTCTGTAGAGATTCGATTTCATCAAATTGAACTAGCCTTTTATTAAACACCCAATTTCTTCATCATCCGGCACGGTCATAAAATTAATGAAAATAATATATAGGTACCTAATACGTATAGGATAACATAACAAATGGCGATGATATCATGTCTAATTTCTATTATGTTTATATTTCCATTAAGAATACGTACAACTGCAACAAAAACTATCAAACTAGAATGTTAATGAGATTTTTTTATAGATAAAACTAATCAGAATATTTAGAGAATCACAGAAATCACAGATAAATACTAGGAAGTGTGAATCAACTTAATTGGCTGAAGATGAATAATGATCACATTATTCTTTGCAAATTTTAATAATGTCGAAATAATTGTCATTGCACAAGGTGTGTGAATTTAAAATGTCATTGCGAGCTGATGAGGACATCCGTCATTCGACAAAAACATCTGTGTGTGGTCATAAAAATAAATATAATCCACGTCTAAATCAACAATTGGTGTAGCATCGTAATTAACGACATCACCTCCACCCCGCGACCTGGGTAAACAACTCACCATGATGTCATACATTGCTGATGTTATTGACCTAACCACAAGACGCGCGCCTGTTGTGTTGCGAACATGTTACAACTTACAATATAATCCGGATTGCCAAAAGTTAATTCCAAAGATTTGATTGTACCTACAAGAACTGCGCACATTTATAACTATATATTTACGTGCTTGATTGGGAATTCAATGTCGTAGCATCGCTAGCGAGTTGCACATTGTTTGATTTGTCCAAATGTTGTCTTATTAACATAGTATAATTAAATTCCCATAAGTTTTTTCTTACCTGGCTAATGTTCCCTTCCATTTGATTAAACCGTTAGGTTTATTCGTTGTCTGGTCCTCGATGACTTCACACTTAATGGGTTGGGGCGGGTCGAACGTAGTAGCATGCAGAGGTGGTGCGCATGCAAGCGGCTCCATCCGACAAGAGATAGCAGCCCGTTTAGGCGGCGTTGCTCGCGGGTAGGTGTGGTGGCGAGCACTGCTGATCGCGGCTGGCTCGCCACGCCTCTGTTTTGGTAATGTCCTGGCACATAACGCACTGGCTGCATTCTTTAGATGGGATCGAAATCTGCTGTTGTTACTTGAAACACTTAGTACACCGCCCTCCATCTTCATCTCTTCAACCACATTACTTTCACTGCACTAAATGTATGTTCGAATCCATGGTGGTATTTAACCACGACTTCATCACAGTTAGTTTCACCTTTTAAAATCCATTTTAGTCTATTTTGTCAACACTTTATACTTCCGTCTCAATCCAATCCAATCAATCAGTCAACGCCGTCCTTTTCATTGTATTCAACCTTCTATACAAAGAGACGTCAAATTACTATGGTGAAGCTTTATCTTATCATAATATTTTACGGGTAACCAGTATATATTTGCAGAGGCATTTCTGTTACAAAAAAAAAGTCTAATATACATTATGAATCTTAACAACTTCAGTAATTTTGTAATTAAGTTGATATTTAGCCACTTGCAGAGTCTTAGACACGATAATCATCATTCATCATGAATTAATAGCAGGCGACGAAATATAAACTTTCAAATTGACTTAATTACTTTTGACATATTCCCTATTAGATACACTAGGCATCCAAAAAGTAATGGGACGGTAACGGCTGACGCCCGAAATTTATAACGTTTCTCGAACTCAATCTACGACGTCAAAGTTTGCTGCATAACGATCGAAGATCTCATCCGCGTGCCATTTTCTGTCATTCTGTAATCTTTATTCTGTGGGATGGTAAACTCAATAAATAAATTGGTTGGCAAGGTTCATCCAAAATCATCATCATCTGCCTAGCCTTTTTCCAACTATGTTGGGGTCGGCTTACAGTCTAACCGGATTCAGCTGAACACCAGTAAGCTTCATCCAAAATGTCAATCTAAAATAGCTGATGTCAAAAATTGGATCAGGTTTGATTCTTTGATTATTATTAATTTCGGGCGTTAGGTAAGTTCCTAACGAATACCTAACAAATTGTGGTGCAAGTGCCTTGTTTCTAAGATTATTTTTTCTTCACTTATGTAGTAAAGTAAATCATTTTCTGTCTAGCCTTTTCCCAACTACGTCGGGGTCGGCTTCTAGTCTAACCGGATGCAGTTGAATACCAGTATTTTACATGGAGCGAAACCCAGGCTTAATTAGGTATATAAATCACTAAGTAGTAAGTACCTACTAAAGTAAATAATACTGAAAAGTACTTGATTATATTTTGGCATCAAAAACTTCAATAATTTTCTCGATTGTAATATCCTAAACAACGTGCGAGCAATAGATCACGCAAGATGTATTTATAAATAAACTGATCAGGTTAACATTCTCACACGCACATTGAGATCCTGCTCTCATTTAAAATTAAAATAATGTGAGGTGGGATTCAGTTTTGCAAGTCACCGAAAGACTACGTCATCTTAGTTCATTATCTTGTATAACTTGACCTTAATCTATAAAAGCTAAAAGGTAGGTATTGCAATTAAGTATAATTTGATGACTAAATATGATATTATTTATGTGCCTAACCACCCACAAGTCACTACTAGCGAACGGTAAAGCGAATTAGTTCGCTAGCAAAATGAGTGGCGTTGCGGTCTACTTGGCGAGATGCATGCTCGACTGCATTGCGGCATCGATTTCGTACAAGAACGTCGTGAACGTCATTGTAAAGACTTTTTACATCATTACCGAGTGAAAAACATCATGATTCTTGGTTTTTATCCCGCTATATGGTGACTATTTTAGTTTTTACATTGACATGAAAGGATCACGATCTTGCGGAAGGCTCTACTGTAGAACCGCAGGTCTGACGGAGGGTGGAGGGGGGAGCGGTCGTGGGCGCGCTGACATCACCGCCGGAGCCAGCCGATCTTACATCACCGTCGACTGCCTCCCACTGGGTACCGCCTGCGCGCCCGCACCTCCGTAACTTCTTTACACTTATTGAAAATCAATAGCCGTATACGCACAATATAATTATGTATTTTCCATGCTCATTAGTCTATCTATGATCAATAACATAAGTAGTTTATTTTAATTTCAGGTTTGTCACGGACCGCATAGGCTAAAGTGCTCAAGAAAAAGAATATCTTTGAAATTATTGGGAAACAATATTATTTTGTAGAGTTATGACAACTTCTTACTTTACAACAGAAAGTATGATAAACTGTAATGAACAAACCGCCGAACCGCCGAACTATTTGCCAAGGCTATTTCTTCAAGAAATTAAGCATAAAATCAATTATTATCGCTGTCCAGTAGAGATCAAGGCTAATATCGCCCACGACAACCGCTTATTATCTAATTTCATAACAATTAACATTAATTAATAATTGTTACCCTTATTAACCAGTTAATAAGCATCGGCGGTTGTGTTCGAAGACTAACTAGGAAAAGTTATGAAAATGTTACCTTTGATTATTTCAGATGATGACTGTGTATCATTATTGGTTTTTTACTAACTAGATACTAGACAGCAAACATATTTAACTGAAATTACTATAAAAATGTGACTCAGAGATCAGATTACAAAATCTAAACATTAGCAGAGGCCTCCGAAAACAAAAACATGTTTAGCTGTTGCGAATAATATGAAATACCGAGTTTAGCAAGTATACCAACAACAGTTGGAACTATAACTGATTAGTTAGCATTTCTCATTTTGGTACATCTTCACGAATTACATCACTGCAGATATTCCAGACTGCTACAATATCAAACTTCATACACCTGCGTTTGGCCTGCGGGAAAAGTTCGAAAGATGATGCCAATTCGAAACAGGTGCATAATAAGTATGTTGTCGAGGAACTACATTTAGAAAATTGTATATTTCTGTCTAAATTCAACACAACGCATACAATATGTGTGTCTCGGATGTAGTGACATACTACTTATAAATTATACATGCATCATTATTATAAAGTACCTTCCTAAATACTCATACCCAACACAAATTACAAACACAATAACTGCATTGTATGGCCTGTGTTCTCTATTCAATATTTTACTAGAGCTAACAGTTTACTATTAGAGGTGATACGATGACTACTATGTTCCCATTAACCTCAGTGGATCCTTTGATCGCAACCTTACAATCATGTTTTATGTTAAATTGTCGTGTTGTATGGCTCTGTTGATGAAACGTAAAGCACTATGCATCCCCACATTTCCCACGGCAATGATGTCAAATTGGTTTATCAATCACGGCGGGACGGATGCGGCGGCGCGGAGTCGGCTGGCCCGCCGCCGTACGTGGGTGGTGTGTTCTGTAGTGCGTACAAGCCGTTGAATTCATGACACGATGTTAATCGACCGGCGAGATGCGCACAGCTATTTGATACAGTCAAAAAGATACTCACTTCATATTTGAACTCCTGGAGATAGCTGTACCTGTACGTAATTTATCGACAGGTCGCATGGTCGCTTCAGTCAAACACAACGCATTTCAGATGTAAGAGACGGAAAAAATATAGCTATTTCCAAACCGTTAGGTGTTAACAATTGGTATAATAGCTTAAACAGGTTTAACGGCATTTCGTGGTGTGCACGCGGATGTGGCCGGTAATTTGAGAACGATTGTGCCGAGTTGTTGCGAAGAGGATAAGTATTGTCCATTGATCGCTTACAATAGAGGTCCGAGGTCAGACTTTTGTGGCACATCGATTGTGTTCTCATCTAAAGAACGACTTCAGAACATCCTCGCAATCTTTGTACAATAACGTCAACTAACAGGCGAACAGCCAATTCAGGCTACAGTATCATCATTCTGCCTAACCTTTTCCCAACTTTGTTGGGGTCTGCTTCCAGTCTAACCGGATGCAGCTGAATACCAGTATTTTATATCGACCGAAATCCAGGCTAAATTAGGTATATAAATCTACAAATGCGTTTTGGTGAGTGGACATTTCTCTTACACACAATTTAGGGTGGACAACCAGAGAATTTTTTTTTAAACATTGGATCTGAAGCTCCAGATTATGTTTCTTATTGCTTCTAATAACCGGATCATAAAAGTTCAAAAATCTCTTAAATGGCTTATAAATTAGTACATAACGATACGTGTGACTTAAGTAGTCCATTATTGCACGAAACGCAATGCATTAATAAACTTCTTAAGTCACATATATCGTATACTATTTTACAGCTCGTGTGACATAAACTGCGGGTTTATGTCGCACCGCACTTAAGTCACTGTATTTCTGTGTAAAAATGGACTACTTAAGTCACAGAAAAGCGTGACTTAAGTGCGGTTTTAGGTCACTCAGTGCTATAAAATAGATTTGGGAGGGATAAAAACGTCACCAGTTCAAAATTCACCCTATCTGCCTTTCCAAGTCTGATAGGGCCGCATCAGACGGAGCCTAGGAAAACCATAAAGCGTTCTTCGTGTAGAACTCGGAGTAGTGATTAGTCTTTGTTTCATCGCAATCGCTTCAGTCTATCAAAAGATATAATCAATTTAAAGCATTCTACAACAACTTTTTATTGCAATAAGTGGAAACACGTAACGACATCTATTGGCGCGATATAGTACTAACGAAAACATATTATGATCTTTAAAATATTAATAAGTGTATTATAAACTCTGATACCTCAGTCTGTGTTATTTAAAAAGTAATGATAATGAATATAATCTATAAATATAAAAGAAAGTCGTGTTAGTTACACTATTTATAACTCAAGAACGGCTAAACCGATTTGGCTGAAAATTGGTGGGGAGGTAGCTTAGAACCAGGAGACGGACATAGGATACTTTTTATCCGGTTTTAGTCGGACATAGTATTTAATATTTTTATTATTTACTTATGGGAGTAGGGTAGGAGTAGTGTGGGAGTAGGTTAGGAGTTGGGTAGGAGTAGTGTAGGTGTTGGGTAGGAGTAGGGTAGAAGTAGAGTAGGAGTAGGATAGGAGCAGGGTAGGAGTCGTGTAGGAGTAGGGTAGTGTAGGAGTAGAGTAGGAGTAGGGTAGGGGTAGGGTAGGGTAAGGGGTAGGACACCACGCGAACGAAGTAGCGCCGGGCAGTTAGAAATAATTTATATGGCAAAACAACGTTTGCCGGGTCAGCTAGTAATAAATAATATGACGTTGTAGATTGAAATACACAAAAGGGATCTTTCAATTGTTTCCTAAGATTTATGCTAGAACAACCAGGTTGCATAAATGTATAAACCTCCCACAGTCTTCGTTTATAGATCTTGATTCTTATCTTTTACTATAAATGTCAAAAGACTAGAACTAATCCAACTGCTTATATTTGCTTATTAGCTAAGCGTTCAGATTTAGGTATACGACCTCCACATGGCACGGGGAGCGCCTATCTCATACGATGTATATCTCGAAATAGAATGCTAAGTATTCCGGATTTTGTTTGCAGCCATATGAGGTATTTCTATTAGTCATACAGTATAATGATGTAGTTTGATTTATTTATTTGCCTGTGAGCAAGAACCAAGCAAGAAATTGGAGTTAGTTGGTAAACATAGGGGACAACAATTTGAAATCATAATTCGTAGCTTACAAGTAGGTATCATACGAATCGTGCATAAATTAATATTTATCTTATCTTTAAAATGTCGCATTTTAAATAACGTCTTCTACATATTTTGAATTCATCAAGTTGCTACACATGTAGGTACTATCGGAACTGAAATAATTTCAAGGTGACATAATATTTGGCCGAATGTACCTAATTTGTTTATAATGACAGTGATTAAATCGATATTTGTGGCTAGTAGGTAAACCTACATAATTTTCGATGTGGAATATGCGTTATATTAAATTGTCTACGTTCTTAAAACAATTTATTTTTAACAGAAACTGCAGATTTTTTTGGAAACACTAGTAAACAAATGATATGTTTACCGTGTTTAATACCGTCCCCCCCCCCCCCCCCCTTATCTCCGAAGTTTGCAAAGAGAAAAATCTGAAAATGTGATAGAAGTTTATGTAAAGATTACAGGAAAAATAAAAAGAAGTCTCTAAATAGCACACTTTTTCAGAAATCATCAACAAAAGTGACATTAGTTCCACTATCGGTCAACAGATGGCGCTGACATAAAACTGTAATATTCTACACCGCAGTGCACGGTGTTAAAATTCTCTGACGAATATAGGCCTCCCAGATGAAAATTTAAAAACATAATTATGATGGTACGAAACGGAACCCTCGGTGCGCGACTCGCTCTTGCCCGGTTTTTATACATTTTTCATCAAAAGTGGAATACTATGCGGCCTTAAAAAAAAAGAATGTTGGAGAATGTGCAAACTGCGCTCTTTCATATGATACCCCACGTGCCCTAGTAGCCCCACTTGGAATTTTTCAGACCCCATTTCAGTCCCTGTTGCAAAAAATATAAGTACATATATTTTTATTTCTTTCTTATTTGCAAAATAGTTGGGCAAACGTCACCTAAAACTATTCCAAATTTCAATTTGATAGTATTAGTAGTTCTTGAGATATCCAGCTGCGACAGACAGACAGACAGACTGAGTCTCACCATAAGGGTTCCGTTTTACCATTTTGGTACGGAACCCTAAAAACTGCAAGCTTGTGCCGATGAGTTCTACTGCACGTATTGGTTTCCAAAGATCTCAGGTAACAGGTTTTCCTAGCATGGGGGTCATTGATCATTTATTTTGTGCCAGCCTATTTGCATGCTTAATTAAGTGTCACCTTGTATATGTGTACTTTTTATGCCATATAATTAATTCTAATTCTAAAAGAAAAAATATTCGACGTTAATTTTAATATTTCAAACCCGTACATGAGCAAGTTTAACAAAAAAAACGGGCACATGACCAATGAAGTCATCGTTGTCGGTGTCGACGTTCGTACGGTTCGTCATCAATACGAGAAGCATGGAATCAGGCAGCTGTTGCAAATCGAAATCGTGAAGAGGGAAACAAAAGTAGATTGGTTGCCAAGGGAGCAAACAACTATTTTGAAGGCGAGAGTGTTTCTTTTGAATCCTGAGCGCAGTAAGGGATCAAAGTACGTCACTCGAGCTTAAAATAGTGTTGCTCCCGAGGTAGCCACTCTACTTTTTATCACTCTCTATGAAAAAATAAGTAAGTGCAACTTATGAATAAGAATAAATTGTTTACTTAAAATTTATTTACATACAATTTTGAGTAAACAATTAAAGAAAGAAAGAAAGAATAAGTTTATTTGGAAAGAAACACTCTCGCCTTCAAAATAGTTGTTTGCTCCCTTGGCAAACAATCTACTATTTTCCAAGTGTAGGGGGAAGAGCTAAGGTAGCCCGCGAAATTCATTTTTTTTCCGGTTTTTTTGCAATTTGCTGGTCAGTTGATTAACATATGATTCGCGACCGTAACAAATATGTATTTACATAATTATAATCATTAAAGTCATCAACACAACTCTCTAAGACCAAGTAATCCCACTGAATGACTATTTCATGAAATCTTGACATTTTACAATTATACTAAATTGTAAAATGTCAAGATTTCATGAAATAGTCATAGTAGTGTAGTAGGGTTGCTTTTATTATTACTTTTAAATTATTTTGCGCCATAAATTATTATTGTTCTAAACATTTTTGTATAAGGAAAAATAAAAAAATACTTGTTTTTTAACACGTTCAACGCAGAAAGCTTCTGACAGAGTTTGCTCGTCCGTGCGTTACGGTACGGCCGCTGTATATCCCGTAAGTACGAGTTTCGTTATGCGTTACGGCCGGCATAAACATCGATTTTATTGACCTTTTAATTTTTACTCCCATAGTTAAACAAAAAAAAAAGTACATGAAACTAAAAGTGGGGTATAACTTATCAAGTTAAATCTAGTTTGGTTTTTGTACGCAACCTTTAAATTAGTAATTATATAAATATATTCAACGCTTTACTATTTTCCTGAAGTAGGTGCAAGTGCTCTTTTTTTCGTCTTTGTGGTAACTGAAGTACCTACAGAATTGAGTTTATTTGACCTATTCCAAATAATAAAGTTAACAAATGAGGCCGTTGCAAACAAATGAGGTCATTCATTTAATAGGAAAACCAATTAATGTCAATATCGTTTATCTATTAGATAAAATTTAGAAAGGACTAACAGTATTGTTTAATTTTTCAGGTATTTACAGATACTCTATCAATATGCATTGTTGTTAGTTTTACAGTACAATTGTTGGAAAAATAGGACATTTGGAATCACTTCAGTTGAAAGCGATTGTCTCAAAAACTTTTATTTTATTTTCTACGGATCATTTGAAAGGAGACTGGGCAAATTGATCTAGAACCAATAGAGATTTGATTGATTTATAATTATGTATTTATTAAGTAAATACACAACAGTGGACATGCGAGCCGACCATAATATTTTTATTTAGGGTTCCGTACGTCCGTTTGAAAAAACGGAACCCCTATCGGATCACTCGTGTGTCTGTCCGTCTGTCACAGCCATTATGCACCGATTCTAATGGACAAATCAAGTTGAAATTTGGTAAACATGAATTTCTGGGACCCAAAGACGGACGTGTAACGAAAATAAATGAATTTTAAATATGGGAGTGACTTTTGGGAGGCAATTAAGTATTTCTTTTAAGTTTTATCGTGCGATTCGGTGACATATCAAATGAAAGGGTTGGGGAAGGGGGGGGGACTGGGAAGGTCTCAAATATATGTTTTTTATTATTTTAAAATAAATAGTTTAAAAGCTAGAATAGAATAGACATTTATTTTGCAAATATGTGTAATATATAATAGTTGTTATAATACCTTACAGCTCAGCCATATTTCACCATTTGGCATGCAACATTTATACTATTAACTTAAATGTTAAACCAAAAGCCAGATCCAACTATCCAGAGCAATTCAAGCAATTCTTTTCTCTGATAAAACTTCAGCCACACTGTAGTACGTTTTATATATTAATGCTATTTAAGAAAATCGATGAAAATTTACCTTTCCCCCCTGATGTCCGAAACTACTGAGCTTAAAATTTTGAAAAAAAAAAACATTTAATAGTTCTTTGCTTAAAGTTTCAACTACAATGTTATGTTTGTTCTTAGGGTAAATTCATCCTAACTACAGGCCCGTTATTGTGCGTCCGACACGCAATTGGCCAGTTTTTTCTAAAATCTGACACGAGAATTTTAAGGAAAGCAATATTATTTAAAATTAATTAAGCAAACCAGCAATTTTTTGGATTCCCTGGATATATTTATTTCATGGTGGATTTCATATTATTTTGTCGATGGACATCGACGACTGGTGCAATTTTACAGTATTGAGTAGGTTAATTAGTTATTACCTATTAATTGAAAAGTTATGATTTGTTTCCCGAGTTTACCATTTTAAACTAGTCCATTGTTGCAAAAGTACCATCCATCCTGTATTATTAATTTACTACATTAGGAGGCCAAATATATAAGATATTATAACTAGAAATAAATGTTACGTAGGAAATAAAAAATGGCAATTTCCTTTAATATCTTATTGATAATTTTTCACAAATGAGTCGGGTATTTGTATTGGTGGCTAGACAACTTTAATTTGGCTGGTTACTTAAATTAAGTGCCTAGAGAAACAAATCTTATCAAAATCATTTGGAATAAAATATTGCCTGAAGATATATTCACTGTACCAGATAAAGTAGGTATTGTATGGCTGCAATTTATTTTGCGTATTGAGTTGGTCATTCAACTCCGAGAGAATTCTATGACGACAGGTAATTAGATCATTCGCTCGTAATATCACATTCTACAACGATTTAAGTGGCCTCCAAATTGTTTAAAATTGTAACAACCAGTGGAACTTTGTCAATGACGTAAGATTGATTTTGAAAGCTGTGAAGTATTTGCAATCTCAAACAAAACATTTCAACATGGACTAAGTGTATCTGTAGATTTGTGTAAACTGAACAAATATTCCAAATTGTTTAAATAATTCAAGACTACATTTGTATATGAACATGTCAACTGAGGTGTGTAATGAATATTCATACATATGTCAGATACACCTTATCACACTCTACTTGTGTAGTAAATATAAGTAGGCACACATATGTATATAATAGAGATATGATAGGTATAATACCCCTGATGATATTGTTGCAATACCTATTGAATATCAGCTATCGATAATAGGTGTCCCTCTTTGAACAGCTTGTAGTTTGTGTTTTATGGAGAAACTTGCATCCGTTAGGTATCTTATGTTCTCTAATATGATACGATATCTATACGTTAAAGTTTAACCAAAATTATGTAAATTATTTTAACCGCAATGCTACTTCCTTATTGAAATTATGAATCATTTACCATTATTTAATGCCATTGTTCAAAGTTACATTTATAAACGACGATAAATAAATATAAAACTATCAAAATTTAGAACCTCAAAACAAATTAATGCAGAGAACCGTTAAAAAATTAAACATTATGATACCTAAGTCTTTGGTGGCTTGCCAAACTTTGGTCAAATTAACGTCAGCGTAACTAAATAGTCGAAACTAAGCGTTTGAACAAGTAAGTGTCTTAATTATGTATTATGTGTTTTATACCCACGCACATAGTGACGAGTCAGCAGCACTTGCACCACCCAATTGTCATAAAAGCCTTACATATCCCTCACCACAATTCGATAACGAGCAAAATACAAGTATCAGTTAGTATACAGTACGCTATCCATTACTGACATACATAACAAAAGTATGTTTCTAGTTGTATTCACCCGTATAAGCTAAACATAGCTATGGCAGTTTTCCACTACTGTAATATTATGTTCATAAATCAGTTTTACACAACGTCACTGCAAATAAACTGGCATGTTTGTTCAATTAGCGAAATTTTAAAAACTTGAGCGTAATGTGTCCGCGCATGTACCACGCGCGGAGTTGATCGCGCAGCACTGGTGACCGGCGAACGATAGCGACACTCCGACCCTAAGGCTGGTACCACGAAACCGGTGACGAGACGCACTGACGCAACAGCATCGCAAACACCGAGTACCGCGCCGTTCGCGGCCCCATCGCGGCTACAACTGATTGTACCAACGGGCAGCGACGCTAAACAAGCATGCTTACCATGTGAGCATTGTATTGTAGCCTCGGCGGCCGAAGCTGATAACAACCTGTGTACACTTCCACCTCTATCTGATTCTATACAATACATACGTTAAGTACTAACTTCAGCTACATTTAATTACGTAGTTGATAAGTTAGGTACGTATGTCCCTTCACGGTGAAAATGTATGAATGAAAAACAAACAAACAAAAACGATAAATACAAAGCTAATGAAGAAACAACAATACTTTCAAAACAATCAAGGCAGAATTGAAAATCCTACATTCATAATGGCTAATGCCCATTTGAAAAATAAACACACTTTGGGTAGGTATGCAGTCCTTTTAATAAACCCCGAAATCATCAAAATTAAGGTATAATCAGACAATAGAAACTCAAAATGTCAAAAATAATTAAATATGTTCTCATGTACCTGCTTTTTTCTTGCAACACCTCAACGCAAACTATTGCCATATTAGATTAGAAGTACAATATTAGACATTACTATTGAAATAATGACTTTGTAAGCGAGTAGCAGTAAACTCCCAATGTCAAAGTATAATAAAAAATATCAGCGCTCTACTTCTTTGCGTTCGTTAAATAAATTGGATGTTTTTAAACTTTTACTTAATACTGGATACAGGCACTGTATGTATATTTGAAGAAAAATTAAGGTGTTATAAGATTGTTAGAAAATGAGTCTTTATTTCTACTTATTTAATAAAATATTACCATGCCCAGCAATTGTGTATCGTGATCATGAACGACATGCCAGTCGACATTATTTGTTTCACTGTGTTTATTTATTTTAACATTCTGCACGATGGGTAAATTCTTGAGACGTGTATACCTACCTCTTTCAGTATCTTCAAAATAGGTGTCAGAGCAAGGTCAAGGGTCCTGGCTAACCGTCGGCTTTATGATATTGTCCACTCATCGTCTGTGTGACAAATCTTTTTCTTCTGACTTAAGGACGCCTGATATTCGCCAGGGTACTATCCTAGGATTCCTAGGACCCCGTTCTAGCTAGTATGAAACGCCGGGGAACAATTTAATAAATAGATATTACTGTGCGATGTGAGATTGATATTATGCAATAACAACGTCGCATGAAGTGAACGTTGAATTTTAGAGTTTTCTAAAAGCGACAATAGTCCACATAGTGCGCAGAGGCGATGCAAGTTTGGAAAAAAAGTAATTTAAAAAAATTTAAACCGACTTCAAAAAGAAATTAACTCAAAATTATGAAATAAATTTAATTTCGGATGTCGGTGTCTTGGGATCTGTATTTTAGTTTTAGTTTTTTTTTGCCACCGACTTCCGAAATTAAAGTTATTTCATAATTTTGAGTTAATTTCTTTTTGAAGTCGGTTTAATTTTTTTTAAATTACTTTTTATTTGGTAATTTTTAGTTGGTGCACTAGAATTTGACCAAGGTTTTGAGATGTTTTCCCTTTGCCACTACACCCGTAGCTCGTATCAATAAGCCAGGCCGTCACACTTTCACGTCTTAGTCCATATATTGAAAATTACTGAATTGATTTTGATGAAACTTGCACTGTTCCCTAAGTTGAAGTAAATTTAAGCCAATAAAAAAAGAATGGTCACGATCCGATTAATAGTTACGGAGATATGCGTGGACAAACATACATACATACGTCTATAAAATTTTGTATATTTGTTTTGAAGCCCTAATAGATTGTCATATGTGAATATAATGCAATTCCAATAATATTACATTCATACGTGTCGAATTGATAACCTCCTTTTTTTTTGAAGTCGGTAAAAATTGATTGTGGTTGTGAACACCCAAGGCAAACGATCGCGCGGTCGTTCACCAACACGATGGAGTATGGACCGATCAGGTGAAGGAATCATCGTCCACTAAATTTTACGCGGTGGTAAGGTATGCGCTGGACAGAAACCGGTGGAGACGGATCATCCGCTCCAGATGTAACTCCGAAGCTGACCACGATTCTCAGACATGAGGGACCGACTACAGAGAGAAACACGACAAAAGAATATCAACGGCTCGTAAAAAGGGTATATTCGTTTATAGTGAACTGTTTGACAAGTTTTACGTGACTGTGAATGAAATATCACTGTAACGTGCTTCCACGTGTGATGAAAATGAAAATTGGCATGCACGTAGCTTCCTTCAAAAAATACATTTTTAAGACTTTTTTTTTAGAATATCATTTCGGTACTACACATTCACGTCATAATTCTTATTCTCCGTGCCAAAATTTCAGTGCATGCGTTTATAATTTACATTCATTTATTATAATGCAGAAGGTATGTGGAGGCAACTTCTCTATTTTGTGTGATGTATAGGTCGTCCCAGAAATCTTATGATTTCAAATGGGGAAGCCTAGCCGGATGGGTCTATTCACAAAGCTTCTTTTCGCTCAAAAGTAGTAATTAAATTATTAAAACGTAGGAATTGGCAGATAAGTAGGTAGTTTTGTTTCTGGAAATGTAAATATAACTACTAGGTATTACATTATAATTCTGTACAACGAATTTAATGAATTACTGGAAATAATACTGACATAAAATGAATTTACTGATGAGCAAAGCTAAGCTTGTGTAAATCCATATTATTTATTTGAAAAAACACAATCACTATACAATCGGAGTCGACATTGACAACACCCATTACTTCCTACACGTTTTTATTTTCTCATTATTTGAGTAAACACCAATCAAAGAACGCAGATGCATTGCCCGAGGCACTAACACAACATCCGTTGTCGGACAATGACCAAAATAAAGTTGATCGCAGCACATTGCGGGGAGCATGCTGCTATATTTTGGCAAGTCGACCAGTGCGTGTCGCGGGCGCCTGATGGCATCATCGCTATGGAGGATCGTGACGTCATCGCGCCTTTTCCAAACGTGGCCGCCAGACGAAAATAGTCCCCGCCCCGCTACCGACCGCGGCCCCTCGCCTCGTCACCGACCGAATTAGCGAGCGAAGCGGTCGGCATTCAGCACCGGCACCGACCAGCCACGCCAACCCAACAAAGACAATCCATTTGCAAGTTCAGATGGTCGCCTGTTGACCGCAGGAACAGGCGCAGGTGTATACAGCGATGCAGATAACGAGATTAACATGATCTGACGTAATGCAATCCTGTTATAGATAGTGTTTGAATCTACACTGTATTCATTTTTAAGCGTTTATGGTTTTATTTTATTTTCGGTAAGCTAAGCTTTTGGAGATAAAGGCAAATAAGATTTTAACTTAAAAAACTTTGTGTGGTAGACACCACACAAAGTTTTTCCGAGCCGTTTATTTTATAATGTATCTGTATACCCCACGATGTCGCATTTTCGGGATATTCCTCAAAACGCACCAACTTTGAAACGCACCAAAAGTATACCTCGAAAAAAAAAAAAATTTATTCCTCGAAATGCATCAACGATGAAACAGAAAAGAGCATGAAGGATTCGTAAATAAATGATATCGATAGACGTTTTATTTGGTGCGTTTCGAGGAATACCCCGCATTTTCAAATCCTCTGCGGGGTAATTGGGTAACACACATTTTGCAGTTCAACAACATTCATTGCGTTATTTACGTCGTTGAGCAGACAAATTTTTCGAAATTTTTCGAGCAATGGATTAGCTGCAATATCCTTAAAAATGATTCAGATTGTGATTTATAGTGCGTTACGCAAGTACTGGGTGCTGGTTAAGACTTTTCAGGTACAAAGCGATTATTGGCAGTGTTTATTTTATAATGGACAGCTCTTCTAAAGATTAATTCGTCTGCCAGCCAATGCTGAAATTTTCTCTTTCGTTCATTGTAGAAGTCATTGGTAGGCTTAATATATTATGTGGACGTTTACGGTCAAATAAGGTGATGCTTAGTAATATTTATGACTCCCTCGAAGCGACCCACGTTTGTTTGATGTGAACATTTATTTAAAAAAGGTAGTGTGAGTTGTTACCCTACTCCATTGGTCAGTAGGTGACACTATGAGGGGCAAGGCGGTTATCACACTGCACCGGACACCGCTCCGGTGCACGGTTTTTAACTTTGACTGTAGAATCTTGATTTGAAGGTATACAAAAACCGCAGATTAAACCCACTGACACCGACCTCCGTGCAGTCACAGTTAAAAACCGCAGTACCGCAGACCGGATCGGTATCCGGCGCAGTGTGAAAACAGCCTAAGATACGATACGACACATCATTTTTATTCTACACAGCCGTTTATTTAGAATTATTTTTGTTAAGGGGGAAGCTCTAAGGTAGCCCGCGAAATTCAAATTTTCTCAGGTTTATTGCAATTTGCTGGGCAGTATTAAGTTGTACGTTCAGTACGTTGATTAAAATATGATTCGCGGTCGTAACAAATATGTATTTATTTACAGAATTATAATCATTAAAGTCATTAACACAACTCTCTAAGACCAAGTAATCCCAAAGAATGACTATTTCATGAAATCTTGACATTTGGGGATTATACTAACTTAACAAGTTGTATTAAGTACTGATTGTAATCATTATAATTCTGTAAATACATATTTGTTACGACAGGTGTCAGGGAGTCCTGACGACATAAAAAACCTTTTTACAAAAAAAAAACAACCGACTTGTGAAAAGTTTTTATTTTTCACTTTTTAGTGGGTCAGTTTGTAATTTATCTAAGTTACAATAGCCTAATGTCAGCTGGTCATCACATCTTACAAAATATTGCTTTTCCCGATGCTGGCGATGACGCTGACAATGCTGATGACACTCACCATACGCATTGTGACGAGCATAAATTGCCTAGCAACCTTATTAAAGTAATCGAATTGCAACCCGTGAAATATTTGTCATTGAGTAGTTCCGATGGCCATCTGTGGTCTTCATCATCAGCTCCACTTTACCAAATGATGATTTCCGAGAGCAAGTGCTCAAGTTACTTTAAAAAATACCCAAATCGCTATAGGTTTGCCTATAAAATTTGACGGTTTCCTTCGATTTCCATGGGATCCCTCTTATCAGATTCCAACTTGATGATAATGGGACCACCTCGAGAGTATACCCTTTCAAACAAAAAAGAATTTTTGGAATCAGTCCAGCCGTCTCTGAGTAATCGGTGAACATAAATAAAAAAAAACATATAAAGTCGAACATATAACATCCTCCTTTTTGGAAGTCGGTTAAAAAATAGACATAGCCCATAATGCATACAGTCAATTTATTTTTGGTATGGAGCCAATACCAAATTACCCATTGTCCTTTGATGTAACATGCAGTTGGCCATGTAAATCTCTTTCACTGTGAGCATAAATTCATACTTTTTACATAGCTAATAAACTAATATTAATCTTTTGAAAAACTACCAAACTCGAAAAAAATCCAAGTTATGGGTAACTTTGAACAAAAGCATTACAAATTATGACATAAGCATATTATAGCTTAATCAGCCTAGTGTTCCCAGGGACACAGGCCTCCTCTAGAATTCTAACAAATATGACAATGATAAATTATTATCTCTCTGAGTAGTTTACTCAAATGACTATGTACTGACTAAAGGTAAAATTTTTTTGCTTCAGATGTTTACTTATACAGTGTCAAATTAATTTAGCTGGAGAAACTTCACAGGTGTGAAACTTCGTCATAATAACAATTTATACAATAAAGCTGAAGAGTTTGTTTGTTTGTTTGAAAGCGCTAATCTTTGGAGCTACCATTCGAATTTAAAAAAACCGGGCAAGAGCAAGTCGGGCTCGCGCGAGGGTTCCGTACCATCATAATTATGTTTTTAAATTTTCATCGTCGAGGCCTATATTCGTTACAGAATTTTAACACTGCGCGCACTTCGGTGTAGAATATTGCAGATGTATGTCATCTCTTGACCGATAGTGGAACTAATGTAACTTTTGTCGATGATTTCTGAAAAAGTGTGCTATTTAGAGACTTCGTTTTATTTTTCCTGTAATCTGTACATAAACTTCTATCACATAGAATAATTTCAGATTTTTCTTTTTGCAAACTTCGGAGATAAGGTGGGGTGGAATATTTTTTTTACATTTTTCATCAAAAGTCGAAAACTATGCGGCCTGAAAAAAATGAAAAATGTTTGAGAATGTGCAAACTGCGCTCTTTCATATGATACCCCCAAATGCCCCCTTCGAATTTTTCAGGCCCCCTTTCAGTCCCTGTTGCAAAAAATATACATAATTATATATATTTTTATTTCTTTCTTATTTGCAAAATAATTGGGCAAACGTCATCTAAAACTATTCCAAATTTCAAGTTGATAGCATTAGTAGTTCTTGAGATATCCAGCTGTGACAGACAGACAGACAGACTTAGTCTCACCATAAGGGTTATGGTGAGAGTGAGACTAAAAAGACACTGATTAAAGTGATTTTATTTTGACCTAAAATAATAAATTGCCGGCACATTAGTGTATTTTCGTTAGCTGATTATTTTTCAAGTAAGTATCTATGCGTTTTTCTTATATATTTTTTTACCACCGTGCATAGTCCTTGTTTTGGTGGTCTGAATGATTTCTAAAAGTTTGTCCATCTATTTTAAGGAGACCATAAATAGTGCCGCAGATAGTTCTAGAAAATTCCATTGTAGAAACATCTAGAATGTTCGAGTACATGCCGGCACCGACTGACCAGATGTCGATAGTTCGAGAAAATTCTAGAAAGCTCTAGCATCGAAATTTCTAGACGGATCTTGACTCTACTAGTTCTGCTACTCGATACTAGATGGCGCTAGTGGTAACTAATGTCACCATGTACAGTCACGAGCACAAGTATGTATATGTTATGGACCAGGTGATTAATGCGGGCATTATACATAATGTTCGAGCATTATGAATAATGTCTAGCTCTATCGGTCTAAGTGATTAATACTATCTTAACTTCATTATTTATCACATTGCAAGGTCATTATTATATTGCTACATGATAATTGGGCAATTTGATAATCAAGCTAAATTTGACGCGGTGTGAGGGCGGGGAGGGAGGCACGCATGGCATATGACTTTGCTTAAAGACGCTATTACACCATCCAATTTTAAGGAATGCTAACTAGGAAATCGGCAGATATAATCGCAGTTAGAACAGATTGGATCCAATTTAGTGGAAATTGGAGGTCCAATCGCTCTACTTCCTAAATTGTGTACGATCTAGGATAGTGTAATCACGGCGCTACGATTTAGAACGACTAGTCAGTAGTCGGCGAGTCGGCGTCCGCGCTTTGAGCGAAGTGGACGAGTAGACCGCGCGCACGAATGCTACCAAAGAGTATTTTTTATATAAATGCTACATACAACATGGCGACTGTATGGGAAACGACAGCATTGCCCACAGAAAAAGAAATCCAAACTACGAGTATAATACTATCCATACTATAATATCATAAATCCGAAAGTAACTCTGTCTGTCTGTCTGTATGGTACCTCTTCACGCCTAAACCTCTGAACGTATTTCGATGGCAGAGAGATAGATTGCATCCCGGGGAAGGACATAGGATAGTTTTTATACCGATATTCCCACGGTATAAAACCCTTATGCGGGTGAAACCGCGGGGCGCTGCTAGTCTTAACTAAATTAATAGAAATTTATGGGGAAATGCCATATCTTTCTATTAAAAACGACCAAAATTATTTCTTTTTATTTTTTATTATTTTTATAAAAGACATTAATTATTATTTTATTGTTGTTTTGATAAATACGGCGCCATCGATAGAAAATTCGAAACGTGCATCCCAGTACGATCCTTCTTCACGAATGCGTCATCTGTCCGATTTAGAATCCAATTTATTGTAGTGTAATCACTAGCTTCCGACTTCCTAGTTAGAGTGTTCCTATTTAGCATTCCTTAAAATTGGATAATGTAATAAGCGCTTAAGTTTTAAATGCAAAAACTAGTGGATTCTTAATGTAGAAGTCCTTGATAATTAATCCAAATAATGAGTCTGATTATTTAAATGGTTTAATATTTAGTTTATTTTAAATTAAATAACAATAAAAAAATAGTAATTAAATATGTTCGTATTACTCTGCCCAAAAGGTGATGGACAATATGTATAATGCCCGGTCAATTTGTTTATTTGAATAATTCTTATCAAATTGCACTCTCATATTGGGCATTTTTCAAAATGACCGGGCATTATGTATAATGCCCAATTTATCACTTGGTCCATAACATATACACTTGGCTTTATTCAAAGACGATTTTCTCCTTTAGTTTTAAATGAAATTTTATGTTATTATGAACAAAGTATTTTCGAACCCATAGGTTTGTGTAAAGTGTCGTATTTCAACGTTGCATTCGTTATTTCACGAAAAAATCGCAATTGAAAGTTGCCAAGTGTTGACATATTAGTGTTCGTGACTGTACCAGGCATTAATTGTGGCGCGCAACATTAGTATGGTTTTTATTGTAAAAAGAAAGTTTTTGAGTTATCTTCATATTTTTTCTAGCGTATCTTAGTTGTATTATGTTTTCAACACACTATCTACCTAGCATGTATCCTGAAGAATATCATATATTTTTCTGATTTTGTTTACTGTAGCCGATCATATACTTTTATTGTTTCTAAAACTTGAGTTTTTTGTGTTTAGGTCCTGTAAGCCCCTTAATAGATTTTCAACGTTATCGCTAAAGCATAAGGTTCAAAGTTGATTGGGAAAATTTGACAGTTTCGGGTAGCGTTATGTGCTGGCGTCTGCTGTACACAGAAACTTCGAGCTGCACGATATTTAATCGTTCTATTGATAGAAGCACTTCATACCTACACTTACCTACTGATATTCTACCTGCATACGTAGTGTTCTTTTTAGGGTTCCGTAGTTAACAAGGAACCCTTATAGTTTTGCCATATCCGTCTGTCGCTTAGCTCAGAGACTCTTAGTACTAGAAAGCTATAAATTGGCATATACACATTAATTACGTCGACAAAGTGGTAAAATAAAATATTGAAAAAAAAAAATTTAGGGGTCTACACGTAAAGTGGGGATGTTTTTTTATTCTCGTCTACCCCATGATGTGGGGTATCGTTGGATAGGTCTTTCAAAAATATTGCAGGTAAGTAGGTATGTGAAAACGTCGCGTCATTTCGCGTCAGGGATCCGTTTGTGAAATATTAAGCTTTAAAGTGCAATTTTTTTATTAGAGTCAAGTGTCCCCCAGAGCTAAACGGTTGCTTTTGGATATGTGAAAAATTCACGGCAGTAGTATATAAATAACGAAATTAAAAGGAAAACTATCACAGCTAAGTAGTAGGCTTTGCAAGTTTACGAGTAATAGTCGACCAACTCAAATTTGCAGTTGCAATGTATGGGAGAACATGATTTTCAACTACAATGTTAAGTTTGTTCTTGGGATAAATTAATTCTAACTATGGCACCCTTTATTGTATGTGGTCCGACACGCACTTGGCCGGTTTTTTTTACATATTCAAGCTGCAATTTTTAAGCATTCAGCTTATTTTTGTCGCGCTAGAAACTCTTCCACAGTTTGCGGTAATATCGCCATCAAGGGAATTATTTTTGTCGTCGTTGCTACGTGTTGTCCATCATTGCGATTGGGCGGCTTTACTGCAGCAGGCGGCAGACAACGTAGGAGCACTAGCAACACGACTGGTTTCTATGTAACTCCGAAGGTGACACTAGGAGGTACATTAGGAGTGGTGGTTTCGGAGGTGGTATAACTCCGGAGAGGCGTCTATCTAATTCTGAAGGTGAACGCAGATATACTGCAAACAGCAGTTTGCAGTCTGTCTGCGGTCACCTTCGGAATTGTACTTTAAATCTCTATGTGAGCTCCAAATGGTTGTCGATCTTTTGACAAGGTGACATTGTGCAGAAAAGGTATGCTTTCAGAGAACCTATGCGTTATAGCAAGTAGAATGTCATGGGTGGTAATATAAAAAGTAATTTAAAAAAATTAAACCGACTTCAAAAAGAAATTAACTCAAAATTATGAAATAACTTTAATTTCGGAAGTCGGTGTCTTGGGATCTGTATTTTAGTTTTATGCCACCGACTTCCGAAATTAAAGTTATTTCATAATTTTGAGTTAATTTCTTTTTGAAGTCGGTTTAATTTTTTTAAATTACTTTTTATTTCGTAATTTTTAGTTTTTGCACTAGTATTTGACCAAGGTTTTGAGATGTTTTCCCTTTGACACTACACCCGTAGCTCTTATCAATAAGCCAGGCCGTCACACTTACACGTATTAGTCCATATCTTGAAAATTACTGAATCGATCTTGATGAATCTTGCACTGTTCCCTAAGTTGAAGAAAATGTAAGCCAATAAAAAAAAAATGGTCACGATCCGATTAATAGTTCCGAAATTATGCGTGGACAAACATACATACATACATACATACATACATACATACGTCTATGAAATTTTGTATATTTGTTTGGAAGCCCTAATAGATCATCATATGTGAATATAATGCAATTCCAATAATATTACATACATACGTATCGAATTGATAACCTCCTTTTTTTTTTGAAGTCGGTAAAAATAGGTAAGTAGGTAGTAGGTACAGGAACCTTCAACAGAAATGGTCTCTGAATGGATAGTGGTAGACCGCGAAATTCAAATTTTCTTACGTTTTTTGCACTTTGCAGGTCAGTGTCAGACTGTCAGATTGTATCTTGATCAAAATATGATTCGCGACAATAACAGGTACATATTTAGAGAATTATAATCATTAGAATCTTTCTAAGTTAGATTTCTACCACCAATCTCTTACGGAAAAGTGTTAACGGTAGAAATTTAACTTAGAAAGATGTACCTATTAATGATTCTAATTCTCTAAATATGTATCTGTTATCATCGCGAATCATATTTTGATCAAGATACAACCTGACACTGACCTGCAAATTGCAAAAAACCTAAGAAAATTTGAATTTCGCGGTCTCAACAGGGCTTTATGGTCGTTGCAACCACATCTATTCCGTGGTTGCAACTACCCATTCACCTTAAGAATTAGGCCATGCAGAACGATAAGATAGCGCTGCCGCGCTGCAATTGCTGTGTTAATAATTATAAAAAAAGTGAAATGTGTTTGTGAAGACGT
Source organism: Oligia fasciuncula (assembly GCA_963082905.1). NCBI lineage: Eukaryota > Metazoa > Arthropoda > Insecta > Lepidoptera > Noctuidae > Oligia > Oligia fasciuncula. The sequence goes on along the minus strand of OY720388.1, from coordinate 13,598,373 downwards.
TTTGCTAAGCCATTCATTGCTGAAAACGCGCGCGACAGTGAATCGGTTCCGAGAAACCTACTCGCGTTTCCTGGAAGCGCTACTATGGACGCACACATTTGCAAATCGCTGCGTAGTCAATATAGCACACATAGTCGCCCACGGCCCTGATAACGCGCTGCCGTGACGACTTGACGAGACGTATCGGTGCTCTCATTAACCAACCAACTCGTATTGCGTGCCCAGCTCGGGTTACACCCAATCAAACAATTTGATGCACTGGAAGTTACGACGCAAGCAAGAGTCAACCGTGCCAACACGAAAAATAAAATACTAAATGCAATGTCACCTCCACCCAGTATAATAATGTATGTATTTTTTTGTAAGCTGATTGCAGTGCAAATGCAAGCAAAAACAAAAAAAATAACAGTCAAGAACTGCTGCGTCCCGTACAAGTACGCGTAACGATAATTAGCAACGTACCTACTGTAAGAGAATATAAATACTGTAACGATATAGTTATTGACAGGCATTGGCAATAATGTGAGCTCAATAAAATGATTGCAGAGCACCGGGGTCAGCGGCGAGATGCCAACGGTCAATAATGATGACTTGACATCCGAACTGAATAGCAATCAATCAATTAAACTCTTATTTCACTGCCAAGAATATTTTGTTTGTGTTGGTCGTCGGACGTAACTTAATGCTTGTGTCTAAATGAAGGGCTGATATCATTAAAGCTGCTTTTCTATTTTCACTGTACATCCAGAGGGCCCTATGAATGTTTTACCTACATCTTAAAAATATCACAAATTATTTACGGCCACGCTATGTCTACGGCCTATTTTACCTTTGGTTGCCATTTTACCAAAAGTTGTAATCAAAACTGTATTCATCGATGATTACTAATTTAGTAAGGTTTCGTGAGGATGTAGTGCTAACGTGTGTGATCATGATCAAATCACCTCTCATTACAAAATTTGCAAATTTTCGTTGCACTGGTCTAGCGCTAACGTGTCATGATCACATCACCTCTCATTACAAAATTTGCAAATTTTCGTTGCACTGGTCTATTTTTCATATATTTTTTTTTTGTAAACACTTGCCTATTTCGGGAGTACCTACTACGTTCAAGTAACAAGCTCAAAGTGTAATTAATGGAGCAATTTCTGGTCAAATGTTGTTAATCAAATATTAGTTATTCTGTGATAATAGTAAAAAAATAAATAGGTACGAGTATTGTAAAAACTCACTTGGTGAGGCTGAAGGTAGCATCGCAGCGCGCGGCGGCGGCGGCGGCCCGGCGCTCCGCAGCCGCGTCTACCATGCCTCTGCATCACCGCGATGGGCATCACTTGCGAGTCGCGCCACCTCGCCACCTCGCCCCGTCACCTCACCACCACCCACCACACCGCCACTACCACACTGACATCACAATGTACATACAGAACCCTCACAAACTGCCTGCCTGACACCTGATCACTTGAGGTTGCTATTCGATACGATACTATCGTGTGGGGTTTCAAATTAAAGTTATACTCCGCCTATACCGACGATTGCAAGGCTACATCCAGAACACATAAATGACCTGAAACAAACAAAAACTTCATTAAAATTTCAGCATAAAAATAAAAAGTGGCACTCCAGGAGTGCCGACTAAACTGTAAACAAAACACAAACAGAATACTTTGCCATCACTCACTGATATACTGGATATATATTAAAACAGTGCATCCCGAGGACAGCCGAACATATCCGAAGCGGTGTCGGTTACGGTAACAGTGGCGCGAGTTCAATAGTTTTTTCCCATCTCAAAAAATGCCAACGCGCCTAAAGAAGTTTTCACTTCAAAAATTTCTTTATAAACCTGCGATCGTAGTGATTGATGGATGGGAGATGACATTTCATCTTTTATTAAAAAATATTTTACCCGTATTATTGTTGCAAAAGAAATAGTGTGTGGCTTATTTGTTGGAGACCTCAGTCACAGACTGCTAAAGGGGTAAAGCTCTTTTTTCGTCGATCGAATCGATTTTTTCGTAGTTCTGGTTAACACTTTGAACTACGAAAATCGATACAAAATCAGGCGCTGCCTGTCAAAGTCAAATTGATATAGCGGTTGCAGCTTTCTGACGTGAGCTGGGCCATTGGCAGAAATACAGGGTGGCAGGGACATAGATCGCAACCTGTTAGCATGGATTCAGTACATGATTCCGAACCACCTGCATTTAAATTCCTCGTCGGTTTTTTTTTTTTAAATCGCTATTCCATACATTTTGACCGCATAGGAATTGCTTCCCTATGTAGAGCTAACACACATTGAATGGGACCTTCTTTCTATACTCCGTGAATGGGACGCATTTCACTGTAATAAAGTGAAGAGTGTGCAAATTCATGAATAGCCTTTCATGGTGAATTGTCGAAGACATAGCAGCATTAGAAGCGACGTGCAATTTATTGTATGTATAGACAGTTGTGTGTGGTATAGATTCCTTAAAAAAAAGCTGTTTAGCATCATGCCGTTTATTTCGCCTACTTGTAGATTCTAGATAACTAGTACCGTCGCCAGTGTCGCCACGTAACTTGGCAAGAATCCTCCCCTGTTCCTCTCCTTTCTTTAACTTTCTTCTAAACAGACATGTTTAAAAATAAATTATGGCAATAAATTATTGCCATAATTTATAAGCATAGGCATTAAGTGACAATGTTTTTGTTAGATAAGTCTTTATTTGGCTTAAACATGGTATAAAGTTGTTACAGTCAGGTATTAATCTAAAAGTCCACATGTTTAGCTATCAGAATCTGTATCAATTGCATGCAAAACAATTAATGTCTTTGATGCAAAATAATGATTCGCCAGGGTAGCCCGCGAAATTCAATTATTTTTTTTTACGTTTTTTGCCATCTGCTGGTCAGTATTAAGTTGTACGTTGATTAAAATATGATTCGCGACCGTAACAAATATGTATTTACAGATTTCGTAAATGTAGAGTGATGGAAGTGGTAATATACCTAGCTTTTTAAAGAACAGTTTAAATGACTCGTCAGAACAGATACCACAAATGGCTCTGATGCATTTCTTTTGCGCAATAAATGCTCTGTGTCTATCCGTGCTGTTACCTCAAAAAATAAGCCCGTATCATAAGATGGATTCTATATAGGCGTGATAATGTTGTAATTGCTGTTTTTTTGTTGGTTATATTCTTTATTTGTCTGAGAGCATAAACAAACTTATTAATCCTACTGCACAAATTATCCAGATGTACTTTCCAATTCAGATCTTGATCTATGAGTACTCCTAAGAATTTAGTTTGCGTAACTTCTTTTAGCCTGTCAATATTAAGTTTGAAATTGTATTTAGTATGTTTTGATTTATTAAACTGTAAGTATATAATTAGATTTATCTAGATAACTTTTTAAAATATTCATCTGTAACCATTTTATAATGACGTCAATAGTATTATTATGTCCATCTCATGATCGGATTTAGTCATTTTTGTCAGATGTCGCAATAATAGACATGTCATCTGCAAATAACACACATGTATGATTAGTCACTAGTGGAAAGTCGTTTTTTTATAATAGAAATAATAAGGGTCCTAATATACTCCCTTGGGGAACGCCGCAGTTATTAACTCTATAGTCAGACGAATACGAGGTTAATAAATTTTCATTTACTTTATTACTTGCACTAAGTGTACATGCCAAACTTACTCCCACTAACCCAACGCCCAAGACCTTACCAAGTTACGTGCTGCCAAGTGGGTGTAACAGAATCTGGATGAAAGGCATCTCGATCTCAGGCAGCAAAAAGTTATGTGACTCAGGCTGGCTGGACAAATCTTCAAAATAGCTCGCATTTAACTAGGTCAATAGGGCACTTTATATGACGGCTAATCACCCTTATTTCAGAATTTGTGACGCTACAGAATCTTAAATAATCTATCGAAAACGTGTCCAGCCAGCTTGAAAAACTAATTTTCGCTGATCTTTCAATCTCGGTAACGGAAGTTATTTTGACGACTTTTTGCATATCGGGGCGTCACATAAATTTGTGACAGGCATCGAGTTAAAAGTTTTGTGATACGTACAGCGGTTTAGTAGAAAAATGCAAAAATCTGTGTCCAGCCAGCTTGAATTTACGTATAAAACTTCTAGCTGGCACTTCCGAATCTCATTAACGGGAGCGTTTTCGAATATGGTTCCTTTACTAACATTTAGTGACGCAATGTGTGACAGTAATAAAGTTTGATTTATGGCGTCACATGTAAGGGTTTACGAGAAATCAATAAAAACTTAATGTCCAGCCAGCCTGAGTTCAAGCTGGCTGGACACATGTATCTCTGCTGCCTGATGCCTTCGAAATGTCTTCAAAATTTTGTGACGGGGACGGTAATGATAACCTGAATTTGTGACGGAGAAACTTTGCGTAGTTTCAAAGATATTGATCATTAAAATTATTCCATACAAACATCCATTAATGTTGTGAGGTGACCATAATATTTACATAAATAAAGGATTTCTTTTTAATCGACTAATCGGCCAATAGCAGCCACGCCTGCTTTGTATTTGATTGATAAATGGGATTTTATTTACAGCAAACATTATTTTTTTAATTTAAATACCTTCGAGCATTAATTATCCTGACACAATATCTACGGTAGATATTTAAAGGTGTTTTCTTCTTTTGTGTAATTTTATTTAAAGCCAGTGAATTGCAAGAGTACCCTCTTCTCTTACACGCCGTTTTCGGCGTCCATGGTCGTAGGTCGTGAAGCTATTACGAAAGGCCAGAATTCTGATCCACTCCTTTCAAAGTGCTAGACTGCTATGTTTGTTTGATAATGATTGTTACGGTTTCACGTGAAAACGGCTGCACGGATTTGGATGAAATTTAGCACAATATGGACAGACTATGAACTGGAAAAGAATATAGGCTACTTGTCATCATGGATCGCAGACGATCGAAATCGCGGGCAACAGCTCGTATATTCTGTCATTTTAAAGGCGACGCCGACGACGCGACTTTACCCCCGTCGGCACCTTGTCGCTCCCCATTTTCCGAGAGTACTGCTTTATGTTACGATGGCCCCATTCAAGGTTCTGCCTTCTGATGTATGTGTTATCTAAACACACATTAAAAGACAGGACCTCGTCCTTTCGTCCTCGTCCTTTTGATCTAGATAGTACCCGCTCCGCGCTGAATTCATACATTCCTGGAAGCCTAGCCTAAACAATCATTTACAACAGCTAGATTTATGTGTTTTGCAAGAAACTGTCATTAAGGGAGGGCCCCATGAGCAACTTTTGTCTTAGCAACTTTTGTCTTAGCAACTTTATTGTCTCTCACATCACGACGAACGAAAGTTCTTATTACGGATTTTTTGGTGTTTCCCTATTGAGAGCTGTCCGGGGTTCGCAAGTTGTTCCTGTGACCTGTCGATATTTCCCCCAACCGGAGTTGGTAAACATCGCCATACTGGTGAACTTGACCCGAGACATTTTACTAACTTACTTACTCAAATTATGGGATTTAATCAATAATACTCGCACAGTGGTAAATTGTGTTTTTAATTATCATAACTTCATGCCATAACAGCATCAACCCTGTCTCCCCTGCAGGGTAGGCAGCAGATGGTGTAAGTAGTTACTCCCACATTTCTAAGTTTTAACTCCGATCAAGTTCCTTGTGACTGGGGGCGAGCCCATTGCCATTACCCGTGGGCCAGAAATCTTGGCTCAGGGCTACTGCCACGAATATCAGAACGGAAGAACGACTCGTCTTCCACAACTTGCGTTTATCTTGGTGAGGTATTTTTGACAAACTCTATCGACCAGTCCGCGACTCATTTGGCATTGGTCTATCTACGCTTCTTGTGCCTCCCTCTCAGCCTTCTTTTCGCAACGACTTTGCTCCAAGCCGTCACCACCTCACATCATCCTCAGACATCAAGCTAAATGTGTCACCAGTTTGAAATTCTGAATGATTTATTACTTATTCAAGAAGGATACACTCTTTTGGGTTTCGTAGTCAAATGACAAAAACGGAACGCTTATAATTTCGTCCTGTCCTGTTCGTCCGTATGTCACTAAGCCACTATTGGCACTATAACGATCGATGAAGTTTTTTGGAAGGAAGGTGTATTCTATGAACCGCTAAACAATGGTGTAGTAAAATTAGTCAGTTGGTCGTCTTAGGGGCGGAGTTGTAAAATTACAAGAAAAATAATTGGGGGTGGCACTCCCCAGACACGCAAGAATAAAAAAAACAGTGGCACTCCGGGAGTGCCGACAGAAGTGATGATGATGATGATGAGGCTCCCTTTTCCGCACTTAGACTCTCATTCGGTCCGTTGTGCGTGGGGATTCTGGCTAACAGAGCCAGCCTAGCTCCGCCCAAAAGCACAGAAGCTTCCTGGAAACTTCGCAGGCTTCGCGGAGCGACCTCATTGTTCCGAGGATTTCTGCACGTTGAGAAGCCACGGCCTCGCATTCCAGGATGACGTGGGCGGCTGATTCCTCGGCGTCAAAGCAGCCCCTGCAAAGGGGGCTGTCGCCGACAGAAGTGAAAACTTGAACAATTACGTGTGTATTTTTTTAATCGTCTTATAAACAAAACACGCGCAGTGTCGGTTACGGTAACAGTGTCGCGAGTTTAATGGTTTTTTGCCCATCTCAAAAAATGCCCAACGCGCCTACAGAAGTTTTCAATAATTCAAAAACAATCAGTGCACGTACACGTATAGAGTAATAATGCGTAATCTGTTGATAAAATCAATGTAGGTACCTAGGTAGTTCGTGCGTTATTACTTATTACCCAGTAACTGGGTTTTGGAGACTTTCACTGGCTCTCTGTCTGGGTCTGGGTTTTGTGATGTAACTGGGACAGACTGGATCCGGAAGGCGGAGGACGGGTTGTTGTGGCGAAGCAAGGGAGAGGCCTATGTCCAGCAGTGGACTGCGATAGGCTGAGTTGATTTGGTTGTGGAGGTCAGATAGACAGTCGCTCTATGTAAAATACTGGTATTTAGCTGCAACCGATTAGACTGGAGGACGCTGGACGACCCCAACATAGTTGGAAAAAGGCTAGGCAGATGATGAGGTACCTAGTTCATGCGTAAATATGAATCCCTAATTCCCAACAAAAGCTTTACTGTGCATGGTCCGACACGAATTTGGCCGGTTTTTTTTTAATTATAATCACCAAGGAGGTACCTTTATAAGTAGGTAAGATAGGTTTATTTGGTCTGATGTAGTAGGTGCCTACATAAATTATTTCGATAGGTATACCTAAGTAGAAGCACTGATCTATACCTACCTAATAATGAGTTGAGAATTTAACTGGTAGAGCTACTAGTAGGTACTATACATCAATGAGTACGTTTAAATAGCAAACGTTAAATAGGTAGGTAAGTATCTTAAACCTACCTACTTTAGAAATGTTTTTTCGAAGCGGTTAGGTACCACAAAAGGTTACGTGCTCTGTGGGTACCACAAGAGACATTCTATTAAATGTACAAACTTACCACCTTCCTTTACCAGCCATCACCTACAAAATTGATTGCTTTTACTTTACATATGGATTACTTAATCAATAATTTTAACAACAGCTTCGTGTTCGTAATTAGGTTCCTATGTACAGAATACTTATTTTAATTTACTTTAAGATTTATTAGACAAAATAATGAACAGTTAGGTACCTAATCAGTGGCATAGGCAAGTTGTTGACGAAACTAAGCATAGCAATGAAGTGTAAGCCAGATTACAATTTTATGTATGAGATCATCGATATGTATAAACAGCAAATGTAATAAATATAAATATGACTCACCCGTTATGTACTCCGCTACAGAAAGACCGTGTAGGTTATCATTATCACTATTGATGAACGTCACACACAATACATTGAACACACACGTCGTCACAAATCGCCCACACTGTAACATTTCCAAGTTTTTCAATGAATACTAAACAATGTAACTAACCAATATCATTTTAGATACAACATAATGTAACTAATTTCTACTACAGACATTAGCTTAGAGGATTTGAGAGAAAGAGAAGCAACGCTAAAAAACAACAAATTCTTGGTATTGAATTTCTGTAAATTTAACGAGTGCTGCCATCTCTGAATTTTCATCAACAACAGTTCGCGATGAAATAGAAAACACAGGCGTTTGACATTAGCTATTAAGCTTGAAAGGAGGTAATAGCATGAATGTTTTATGAATCGAATATGATGATTTTGTGAAGTATTATATTTTATTTTCATTAATACTCTCTTAATAAATAGACCAAATGAGAAACATGGTTGAAACTTACATAATATTGGATTCTAATATTTTTTCATTTATTTACTCTGTAAAGTAAACGTCGCTACAAGGCTACTGCGTTTAAACAAGTACAACTTTTTTTGTGACAATGTCTGCATCTGTTGATTAAAATTTGAAACATAATAAGCTTCTAAACAAGGTCAACAGTTTTCATCAACCCGTAGTGAACGAAAATAATTAAAAATAAGTGTGTATTATGTCCATACTTTCAAAAATTTTACATTTTATGTGTCATCACCAAATATTCAAGCACAAGTGTCCGCGAAAATGATCTGTACTTTGTTTTTCGCAATCACAACGTTACATGAACATGGATGACCTAAAATGCGAATATGTGAAGAAGAAAAGATGTTTGGGACTCACAAGAAGTGTAAACTAAAGTGATTATAATGTTTCGCACATCGATTATCGACAATCATTTACCTTTTCATGCCATCGCATAACGATCGGTGAATTGCTTGGTCACAAAAGTGAAAATGTGATGTGTCAAACTGATTGTTTACCTCGCGGACAGGTGAGTGGTTTGTAGAAGTGGTACGCGAGGGCGGCGGGAGGCGGGCGGTATGTCTGACCGATCAAGTCCCGTGAACGGCGGTTACGAGGCCGCAAGGCTCACCGTCCGCAAGGACCTCTTCCCGGAGGTTCGTCTACCTAAGCTGGCAACTGATGGGTCTGAAGCTGACTCCGACCAAGAAGACGTTGAGTCAGGCTCTGGTGTTAAGCTGGAGACTGATTTCGAACAAAGCATAGACGAAATCGCCAGTCATAAGGCGCAAGTGGCTAATGGGGCACTGCCGTGTCCTACGCGGCCTCGACACAGGAAGCACAAGCACCACTCCCGACAAAGTTCTCAATCCTCAACCGTGAATGGTTGTCTTCCTCCAAAAAGTAAAAGGAGAAAAGACTCATCAAAAGATTCATCATATAGAACACATTCTAAACATAGTGTTGTGTCACAAGTGAAAGGTGGTAAAAACTTGAATTTAGTGAGTAGTAGTGAGTGCCAGGAGGATGACGACGACAACGAGGAGGCTGAGGAGGAGGAGGAGGAGGAAGTGGAGGAAAAAGAAGATGCTGAAGATAGTGAAAGTTCAGAAGATGAACAGCTCAAGCGCAATTCAAAGTTACCGTTAACAAATATGCCGCGACAAAGTGGCAAACCATACAGTCATGAACTTAGTCAATTATCAACAAAAAAGAGTAAAAAGGAGTCTAGAGAGCGTAGAGCTCATGCAGTTATACCATGTAGCGGCAAGCCAAGGTCTATGTTGGACATTCGCAGTTCACGAAGTAAAAAGAAATCAAAGAAGTCTGAGAGCAGCACACCCACATATCGAAGCCAGATAGTGGATACTAACTCTATGAAGATTAAGATTAGAAGGACAAGTGTTCATGAAACTGTAAGTAATTACTTTATTCTCCATAACATACCTTCTATGGCTGGCTAGCGATTGACTTCACTAAATAATGCTACTTGAATTTATTACTATAGGCATTACTTATAGATCACAAAACTATACATTTTAAAAACACACAATAGAAATTCAAAATACTGACAAGTATTATACAATACAGTATTAGGATTTGGAGGTTTAGATAATATTGTTACATTTTACTATTCTATAGTTATTCAAAAAACCTACTCATTGTTATAACTGCATTATTATTACACTTTCTCTAGCCAAAGTAAACTTCTTTAAATATCAATCATTGTTGCAATCTGCTCAATCAATAGCCAATACATAAACTGCAATATTTGCTCACAATGCATTGAATGTAAGAGTAACAAAGTGCATATCAGTGAGCTTCACTTTCCATTCTCAGCTGTAACATTCATGTTGTTATACCTAACTTGTTTTGGACAGGTTACATAAACATTTGTTAAATACAAACTGATTGAAACTTGAATTTTGTTACAAAAATACATTTTTGTTGTATTCATCATTGAGTATATTGATCCTATAAGGTAAAGCTATTTATTGTATTGGCATTGATACCGGTAGGGTAGTATAGTAACTGCTTGCTATTGCAGGTTTCACCAGGATAGTAAACAAACAGCTGGCACACACTTTGTTCTCAGTTTACTCTTAAAGCCTTATTACACTATGCAATATTCAGGGACCCTTTCCTTAAATCGGGATGGTGTAACAAGAGAAAGGGGCGAAGAGTCCCTATTAAATAAACACCTAAATATCGGGCCCTAAATATTGTGTAGTGTAATAGGGGTTTTCAGTGTATACTATTGTGACCATTTTAGCCTCTTTGTTTCAACTAAATATGGGTGCATTTTCTGTAATAATCTAGCGAGTATTATGATGGCAACATTTAGAACTACTTTGACCCCTGTACTATGTAGCAACGCCTCAGATGAGTTCTTGATTTATGTTAAACACACATTAATAATTAGATCACACCGGTTTTTCCCAAAGGAGTAGGCACAGAAGTATATTACACTCATATTTGGCCAGTTATGTTTTAAGTCTCATGTAATCTATATTATCTACTATACAAATAAATAAAATTGAAGTGTCTGTTTGTACTGTCAAAATACCTAACAGCTTTTTACTAAATGCATAAATGAAAGTATTTATGGTACCTACTTACATAAACAGAAAAACAATTTATAAAATTTGCGGGTTGAAGCTAGTAATCCCATAATTGTTTATAATAATCCCATAGTTAGTTACTTATAGAGTGTAGATCTATATTATTTACTAAGAAACCATAGCAACATATTTGCTTGGATGATAATACAAAAATTTACAAGAAACAAAAAACAGCTGTGTGATCAAATGGATGATACAAAAAGCGGAAGCATTGCAGAGTAAAATGTTGCTTGGGCAAGCAAAAGACTAACACAATTTCGGTAATCTTGATCTTGTAATTAACTGTAATAAATAACATTGGTATACAATGTGTCCCTAAATTCAACGATAAGGGGGCACCAGAGGGTGGACCTGCCCATGACTACTCGAGAAAAATTCATGAAAAAAAAAACAATTTTTTTTGGAAATTACAATAAATACATTGAAATCCTTCGAAAATTGACACCCGTTAAGATATTTTTAACGAGACCATAATTTAAAAAAAAAAACTGTTTTTATTTGTATCAGCAACCTAAGTAGCACTGCTATCCACCAGAACCCACGTCCCAGAATGCCTGTAGTTTTTACATAAAAATCAATCAAAATTATTTTTTTCCTTAAAATTTTCAAAGTTTTTTACTCTCACTTCATTTTTCAATTTGTAATAACAAAAAAAAAAAGATATTTTTTCTGGAGTAGTCATGAGCAGGTCCACCCTCTGGTGCCCGCTTATCGTTGAATTTTTTGACATAGTGTATATTTATTAAGTAGGTAGATATAATGTAATTACATCCATATTTTGTTATCTTTGGGAAATTAAAACTTGCAAAGTAATTTTATAATAACAGGAAAAAAAAATGCATGACAATTCAATTCACAAAATAAACTGAGTTATGTTTGAACAAGTTATATTGTTGCATATTACTATTGTTATGTAGTATCCATTGTATGAAAGTTCAGTTTTAAGTTTAACATCTGCTGTGCCCATAATAAATAATGAATTAATTAATTGGAGAAAGTAGAAAATTAGTAGCATAGCAGCTCAGCCAACAAAAAAAGATCTATATTATGATGAAAATGGGGCTTCTTTAGATATCCAGTTTTATGAATTTATTTGTGAAAATAAAAGAGTTTATTTACTTCTGTAGTTATGACTTAATATACTTACTATTTTATTCTGTACCAACGACAATGCAGCCAAGGGTGATACTCGGACGCGCTTTGACCTTTAAACTAGTGAGTTCGTCTTTTTTACAATTTTAAGATAACTTTTTTTAATATTTTTAATTTTGAAACACATTTTTGAAAGAAATTCCAAAAAAAAAACATTGTTCAAATATCTGGAACCATTTTTCTTCATACATGCTTATGAAACCATTTTCCTTTTTTTACCTCACCATAAAATGACCATAGACCAAACTACTGTCAGTATGCAAGGCTCATTTCAGGATCACACAGCAGCAATTAGCCCTTCACTTTCTTGCTTGTTATCCCTATACTGATACAGGGAACTTTGCTTCCTGTTATAATTGTACAATGCCAGCTTATGAAATACAGGACAAGTGATAAAAACATTGAATTAAATACCACAATTAACAAAACTACCAGTATTCTGGAAAATACCATTGAACATCATAGTGGTCTTTACTTGCCATCCACGCAAACAAAAGACTGTTGATGTTCTTTAAAGTAAAGCCATGTTATAATATTGTAATGCCCTAAATAAGTAATGTTTATTTTGATAACATAACATTACACCTGCAACTACACTGGACAGCAAAGAAACCGGGCCACCCGCCACCTTGGAACTCTGATTAAATTTTCTCAAAAAGTATATAACTTACAATATCAAAGTTATACCCACAGAAAGTACGTTTCATGCTGATTAAAATGACTATAAATTTATTCTAAAGTATCGTCAACTCACATTGTAATTAAGCAACAAACACAATGCTAACGATTTGCTCTGTTTTGACTAGAGTTCGCGAGTAGCGTTATTTTTTTCTACAATGAGGGAAGTCGGATATTTCTTATCATTTCTTCAGTTTTTGTCCATAGTTTCCTCAGACGCGTGTATTTTTCCTACTTTTATCGGTCAATAATGTATACGACACCTCAGGAAGCAGCTATAGCTGTAGCACTACTTCAAGCAGGCGTTGCGCAACGTGAGGTCGCTCGAAGACTTCGAATCAGCAGATCTTCGGTGCAACGAGTTTACAGACGGTACCTAGAGAGAGAGACTAGAGCATTCGGTAGCCGTCCAGGTACGGGCAGACCTAGGGCTACATCAGTAGCAGATGATCGTTATATCCAACTTAATGTTCTGCGAAATCGCCGCCTCAACGCAATTAAAGTCCAACAAAGTCTGCGTGACGAACGCCAAGTGGTTATAAGTTCACACACCGTCAGAAGGAGACTTGCTGAACGGAACCTGACTCCAAAGAGAGCTGCAACAGGCCCAGCATTAACGGTAGCCCACCGTCGAGAACGACTTGAATTTGCTCGAGAGCATAGGGATTGGATGTTAGAGCAGTGGGGTAATGTACTCTTCACTGATGAGACCAGGGAGAGTCTACATGGAAGTGATCGACGTCAGAGAGTATATCTTCGCCCTGGAGAACGTTATTCTCAATGTTGCATCAAGGAAACTATTGCATACGGAGGAGGATCTGTAATGGTCTGGGGCGGCATCTCGTAAACCGTACATACAGCGTTATTTTTCATCAAACCGACGGGCCCTACACGTGGATTGACTTCTCATCGCTATATTACTGAAATCCTCGCAGACCATGTGGTACCTTACGCAGGATATATCGGGCAGGATATGCAGTAGATGCATGATAATGCACGGCCTCATGTTGCTCATGTGGTGACCCAGTATCTACGCGACGTCAGCATTCGTACGATGGACGAGCCAGCTCGAAGCCCGGACTTGAATCCGATAGAAAACTTATGGGATGAGCTGAAACGTCGGGTTCGAGCCCGAATACCTGCTCCAACAAGGCTTCCAGAGCTGCGAATCGCAATTGAAGAGGAGTGGAATGCAATTCCCCAAGATTTCATCGTCAGGCTCGTAAGGTCGATGAATACGAGGATGCTGGCAGTTATCCGAGCAAGGGGAGGGTATACTGAATACTGATCAAAAACTTTTTTAAATGTTTTTTCTTTATTTCTGGCTTTAATTTAATTTTCATTTCATGATTACTAACGATTAACACGACTGGATGGTGATTATTATGGATCTTACAACGAAGAGTCGTTTGACTCTTCGTTGTAAGATCCATAATAATCACTTAATAAAATTGATTAATCCCAATGAGTTTCCATTCATTTTAATCATAATGAAACGCACTTTCTGTATGTATGACTATGATAGTTGTAAGTTTTATACTTTTTGAGAAAATCGAATCAGAGTTCCAAGGTAGCGGGTGGCCCGGTTTATTTGCTGTCCAGTGTACATTTCACTATTTATGTTGGAGTCTTATGTATACGCCCAAGTCTATTGCCATTATCCAGGCACGAATCTGGACTCCAGGTTTCTATTAAGAAATTCGTAATGGAAAACCTAATAATAATATTTTCCTTGACCTGGGGATCGCATCAGCAGTGCAGCGCAGACTGGAACTTGTTGGTCCAGGCAGTCATTTCACCAGTTTACTATATTGGACTTAATAACTTGCTTGAAATGATACAGTTGACATCCTCCTTGTATCTTGTTTTATTCATAATATATATACTATTTATTATTTAACATTCATAATGTGATCAAGCCTTTATTTCCGGATGGAATAAACCTATTATTATAAGGCAAAATGGTAGTAAAACCACAGTTCAGTAATTCAGTTCACTGTAGTCTTTAGATAATTTTTGTTCCACCTAAATATAGGTGTTATATAGTATTCTAACTAGTGACAAATTCTACAAAACACCACATTTTAAATAAACCTAATATTACAGGTAACACCAACGCCAACATCGGTTGCCGATATTGGCCAAAGGAAATCTAAGAAGAAGCGGGTGGCGTCGCCGGTTAGCGTGAGTTCTGGCGAGGAGTATGACCCGTCGCGTGGTGACACGGCCGCCGCCATGAGCGTCGCCGCGCCCAAGCCGCGCCATCCGCAACCCAAGACTCCTAAGCCTAAGAATAAGAAAGCAACCAGTTCTAAAAGTAAGCAAAGTAAGTACATCCTCAACTCACTCTATTTATGTATTAAAATATTCTTACTATTTTGAAACATAATAGGGGCTCTCCCGAATAGCACCGCCACTCGCATCCGTTCTACCTCAGCTGCATGTTTGCATTTGATAACGGCCAGGAGATAACAAGATAGCATAGCCTTTGTATACTACAATCATATACCTATAAGTATTTTTGGTGTCGATGCCTGTTGATATCCTTGTGTAAGAAACTTACTAACGTCAATTACCTTGCAGCCTATTCTTAATGAATGGCAATATGTACTTTCACAAACATCTACATACATTGTATCGATAAGCAGCTTCATAATTTACATATCTCTTAACTCTTCAATGTTACATTTTTGCAGAGAAAAGTGAAAAGACTGAAAGAACTAGAATTAGTGGAGCTGAAAGTAAAGAGACTGGACCACAAAGTCCTTGGGGACATTCTATGCCTAAGGAGATACTATTACAGATTTTTGAATATGTTGTGGCCTCTCAGGGCACATTGCCTTCTGTGATCAGGTAAACACTTTCAGGCAATCTATATTGGCAATGTGACTAAACTGTAAACATAATACTCACTGTTCTTTTATATTTCTTTCCAGAATTGGTAGAGTATGTAAGTTATGGCACAGTGTGAGCTGTAGGCCAGAATTGTGGAAGAATGTAGACCTTGCGCAATACACTAGTGAAAAATGTAAAACAGATTACAAACTGGTGTGGCTCCTGGAAAACCGGTTACCGCAATGTCAAACCTTAAATATTGGTAAGTGAAGTATTATCCTGGTTTACTTTGTTGCGTGATACATTTAAAAAGAGTATTTTTGGTTTTTCTTCTATTGGTGTCGTGCAAAATTTTTCGGTTTCAAGCAATGTTATCTAATAGATAGATTCATAATTATTGCCATAGATATCCAAAAGATATGCCACTGCATATTTGTTCAAGTTCAAGTATCGCCACATTTTCCCCACTCCGGAAACTCACACAAAAACAAAAGAAATAGTACGGCACACATCATCAAACAGGGCGGCTTTTTTGGCACGCACACAAGAAAATAAGCGTAACACTTTTGTACAGACGCCAGCAAATCAAGCTACTACAATCTGTCAAACTTTAATAGATTTTCAACTTTATCGCTAAAGCATATGGTTCAAAATTTATTGGGAAAATTGGGTAGCTTGATGAGCTGGCGTCTGTACTATCTTATAGCACACATGCTCAAAAGGGGCGGACACTAGTAAGTATAGATACAGTCACTGAATGCACACATGCAATTCTAGCATCAACTACGGAAGATGGGTTAATATAAATATTTGATCGATAAAAATTTCGATAGAAATCATTTACAAAAAAGATAAATGTTTTTTGGGTGTATTTTTTAATGTTTATTTTTTCTGCTTTTCAATGTCGTATATTAAAAACTTACCAAGTGCGAGTCGGACTCGCACACGAAGGGTTCCGTACCACAAGGCAAAAACGCCGAAAAAAATCACGTTTGTTGTATGGGAGCCCCCCTTAAATATTTATTTTATTTTTAGTATTTTTTGTTATAGCGGCAACAGATATACATAATTTGTGAAAATTTCAACTGTCTAGCTACCGCGGTTCTTGAGATACAGCCTGGTGACAGACAGACGGACGGACGGACAGACAGCGAAGTCTTAGTAATAGGGTTCCGTTTTTACCCTTTGGGTACGGAACCCTAAAAACCAATAGAACCAAATCACGTAAAAATATAATACATATATTTGTTTGCAGATGACATTTAAGTAAATAAGTAGTTTCTTTAGTTTCTCTCTTACGTAAAAGTAAAACTATTTAACTATCGTTCATAAAACAATAATTCAAATAACCTATTGAACATTAAAAAAAAACTTTTATTAAAATAACCAGGTTCTTAATATTAATTACAATCAAGTCTATAAGACTAACAAGCAATTTTAACCTAACAAAAATTTTTACCTGATCATTATTTTAAAACAGAATAGTGTTGATTGTTGGTACTTCACACAAGTCCGTTCCACTTTAATAGAGTTTGATATAATTATGAAAACATACCAATAAATTACCTATACATGTTTTAAAAATGCATGTCTAGCTCCTGTCTTTTCTTTTTGACGCGCGATTTCTAGGGCCGTTTCGCGACAAGTGTTATGCTGAATTGTCAAGAGGTCGGTCAGTCAGAAAATGAAGCTAGTTGCTCATTCCAAAGCGTAGTAGGTACCTAAGGAGAAGAACGGACAAGAAACTCCATGAACACTCTTTTAAATGGTACAAAATATTGGTTACATCATTTATGTTGAAATTATACATGTGAGAACGATGTATAAAAAAAACTTAAAACAATTCAGAAATTAAAATAAGCCGTAGCAGCTAAGAGGTGACCCGTCCCTACTGACCGGCGCCCGCTCAAACATGACGCCATCATGATGATGATCAGCACCATTCAGCTCAACCATTTTGAAGGGAACTTAATCTTAGCGAAGATTTAAATAGTACTATTCAAGCTCTGGTATATCATATGTGTGCAACAGGTACAGCGCTGGACCCAGCACACTACCTTGTGGCAAGCTAGCTTTAATAATTTTTTACTCGGAAAAGGCATCCTCGTGTATTAATTCTTGTGAATAAAATAATTTCGTTAAGGTTCTTAATATAATTTCGTACTTAGAAAAACTAACAATAATAATTATCGATATCCATATCTCAGCGCTATGCATCACTCATCACATCATCGTTTGACATGGGTCCGTTGCTAGGTAATTTACTCATGTCATGTCAAAAATATTTCACAAGATATTTTATAATTCATGCAGTGATTTTTTTTACTTACCGCTGGTAGGACACGCCACTTGTGCTCTATTTTTTCAATTTTTTTTTCCAAAAAACGGAACAATTCGGCATTTTCTAAAAATACGAAATGACACTACACGTTTCGATACAAACATGCAGTGCTTACCGCCGTCTCGCGTACCAACTTATGGTCAGGTTGTTAATATAAAGGCGACATGCGCCACGCCTCCATGCCATATTCCTCGATATCTGTGATTATTGCCGGTTATGATGTTTTATGGCTTTCTCAAAAATATTTTATTTGTATTTTTTATATTTTTTTTCTACCTTATTCGTTTTGAAGGCCCGGCATCAAAATCGTTTGACCAGATTATCTATGCACATTACATCTATCATTCAAGGGAATTAGTGTAATAAATTGGAACTAAAGTAGAAGGTGCAACCGGTTTAGTGTTAACAGCAATGCCCAATACCACCCTTCACAAATTATTACTACTATACGAGTTTCATCCTTCTCTACAGCTCACTGGAAAGTCAGCAACGTGTCGTGGGTGCTAGCCTGCGTAGCTGACTACTGCCCTCAGTTGGTGGAGCTGAGCGTCGCCGGCTGGAGCCGCATCACCTCCGAGCAACTGTTCGACCTCATGCAGGCCTTGCCCAAGCTGCAGAGGATCGACTTGTCGCTGACGGTAAGATATTTATCGTCTCAGGCAGTCAGGCTATATCAGGTTATGCTGCATGTAGATCCTTCATGGAGAAGACAATCCTTTTCGTTACTACATGCCCAAAATGGGCAGATTTTAACTAAGTATCATTTTCTAATGAATTCCCACTTTCATAACTTTGTGTTATTGTATTCATTGATGATAGATACATAAGTACGATTTACATTATAACCTTTGTGCTTCAAATAAGAAAATTGACGGAAATGGCTATTTAAGTACTTACACCCTTCGTATTGGTCCTAATTATAGGATATAACGTAACACCAAGCCTGTTGTTCTGAAGGTTTAGGCGATGGTTGGAACTACACCCACATTTCGCCAGTAAAGTTACTTTAATACAGTTATCAATGTATATATTTTTACAGTCTGAAACGGGTGGTTCGAATTCGTGCATGTCAGCGGCTTCGATGACGCGCATCGCGGAAAACTTCGGCGCAAGATTGACGCATCTCATGCTAGCGAACAACAAGTTCATAGCTATGCCGCAGATTCTGCAGTCGATAGCGGTATGTGTTTACAATCTGCCTTGTATTATCACTTCACACTAATATTATAAAGGCGAAAGTTTGTTTGTATGTTTGTTACTCTTTCACACAAAAACTACTGATCGGATTTGGATGAAATTTGGCACACATATAGTTTATAACCAGGATTAAAACATAGTATATTTTTTATTCCGATATTCCCACGGGATCGTTACTTGTGCGGGTGAAACCGCGGGGCGCTGCTAGTAATTAATATTTTTAAGCATAGATTAAAGTGGAACTGGGCTGGTCAAATTTACGAAGAGCATTGGGCTAAAACAAGTACTCGGTGGATCTTAAATAGCAGGAAACAGAGCCTCGATGAAAGATCTGACAGGATGAACCTCCCTTATAGCATTTCCCAGAATATCAGCAGACCAGGAAAAGTGGAAACAGAGAAAGGAGGTCTTTGCTTGTCAATAGGACTTTAATAATAACAATGAAACTTAGCGTCATTTACCTCGCTTATTTCTGAAAGATGACCTTAACAAAATGACTTGAAATAAATTATTTACTGTGTTTTTTTGTTTTTTTTTTTAATTTTTTTTCCTCAAGTAACGTTCGTTAACACTTTGTTTTTTTTAGTATTATTCACGTAGATATTGCGGTCTTTCCTGATTTAACAGGCGGGCAATCCCATTACGTCACGTTGGTTACTGTTGACAACCATAAATTATGGGTTGTTATTGTTTACAGACTTCATTTACAATAATGATAGGTAGTTGCTAATATCTACCTTGCTCATGTGGCTACCTACAAGCATGTGGAATATGAATTCAATTGTACCTATAGTCCTGATACTGAGAGTTGAGAGCAGTGGTGGCCCAGTGGTAACTGCCGCGACTTGGTCGTAGGTTCGAACCCAGACAGGCGCTTGACTTTGTGTAAATTATTTCATCACCATGCTCTCGAAACGGTGAAGGAAAACATCATGAGGAAACCAGCATGTCCTAGAACCAAAAATTCGGAGATATGTGACATCTACCAACCCGCACTAGGCCAGCGTGGTGGATTACGGCCCAATCCCTCTCACCGAGAGGCCTGTGCCCCAGCAGCGGGAACATTATAGGCTGATTATGCTATAGTCCTGACAGTAAATAGTGCTGATATAGAGAGCTCCTTCAAGGTTCGTCCTTGGATACGGCACGTATTATTTGGAGGTTCCTCTTTGATTATCCCTTTTTTGTATAGAGATGCTCATAGATGAAAGCTTTTACTAGTGATTCTCCTACTAGCTTCAAAAACTAACTAGCTAGCTGGAACTTTCACAATGACAGGTATAGACCTGCCACTCGTTAAGGCGGGCCCCGTCTACTACTATCTGTTCGTCACTGCGGATCCCATCCCAGTATTATCTAAAATACATGTACAGTCACGAGCACCAATATGTCAACAACTTTATTTGTTTTTTTTTTTTTTTTTTTTTCACGAAATAACGAATGCAACGTTGAAATGCGACAATTTACATATACCTATGGGTTCGAAAATACTATGTTCCTACTAATATAAAATTTCATTCAAAAATAAAGGAGAAAATCGCCTTTGAATAAAGCTAAGTGTATACATACTTTTGCTCGTGACTGTACAAGGTGGCCAAATCTGATATACAGCTGTTTGGCCATGATTTTGATTTGGCGCCAAATGCAGTTGTTCGATATCCACTATTTAGCACAATGTGGGACATTCGTTATGGACTTGACCACCGCATTAACTTCAGTAATTTTACCGTCATGTTCCTATACTGATTGAAAACCAACCCAATGTTTTCAACAAATCATTTCGGGTCTCATTCATCTAATCCCATTTTGATCACAGAGGATTAACAATTCCTCTGAGCTCAAACTACCTACTTTATTTGAAGAGGGAGAGATAGGGCATGTTGTGCTGGTACTGCGACTGGGGATTGCTACCATGTTATTATTTTTTATCAAAGCTTACAACCACCCTGTATATTTATTAATTATTTAATTGTCTTTTTAACTAGTCACTAAAGTACTGTGAATATTTCCAGGGCCACTGCATCAACCTGGAAGTGCTGGACATATCCGGCACGCTGGCGGCGTCGCACCCGGCCGCCGTGCCGCTGGAGGCGCTGCAGAAGGGCTGTCCCAAGATGAGGGTGTTCCGAGCTGCCAACTCGCAGCTAGTGCTGGCCAATGCCACCACCTCACAACAGGTTCGTTTATAATCTGTCCCGCTACGGCTATAACCCAAGACTATAATTCGAAAGTGCCTGCCCAAGGAGTCATTATGTTGATCTTGCTTTGCATGGTTGATCTAGTAACAAGCCCAAGATACTGTTATTCACAGACATTGAACTTATTATTATTTTTTACCTCATTTATTCACAGATGGAATGCAAAGGCTGGCCACAGCTGGAAGAACTATCGATAGCGGGCGAGGCGGCAACGGAGCGCGTGGGTGTGGGCGAGTACCGGCTCGGCGACGACGCCCTGGCGCGGCTGGTGCGCGGCGCTACGCGACTTCGTCTCCTAGACCTGCGCGGTCTGCAGCGCCTCACAGACTCCGGGCTCGTCAGGGTGCCCGCCTGGGATCTGCAACACCTCTTCCTTGGCGGTAACATACACTTATCGTCTTCTCTTATATCAAATGTAGACTTTTTAAGACAACGTTGTGATGTTCCTACCTACATTTCTCGATATTTTAGTACTGCGTGACACTGAAAGAAAAACACGTATTTCATTATTTTAACCAAAGTGCCTATCAATAAAAATTTGGATAGTGATTAAAAATTCTTCCTGTTTATGTATTGCCACTCATCATCTTCCTGCCCTTATCCCGTGTTACTTGGGGTCGGCGCAACACGTTTTCTTCTTCCATTCTCCCCTGTCAACCGTCACGCTTTCATTCACTCCCTTCTCTTTCATATCATTCCTCACACAATCCATCCATCTTTTCTTCGGCCTTCCTCTCCCTCTCCATCCATCAACATGTATATTCATCACTCTTTTAGTCACATGCGTTTCGTCCCTTCTCATCACATGCCTATACCAAGCCAAACGATTTCCTTTCAACTTTTCTGTCACTGGCGCCACTTTCAAACTTCCTCTTATATACTCATTTCTTACTTTATCCATTTTCGTCACTCCTCACATCTCATCTCCGCTGCATGCAATCTTTTTTCATCCGTCTTCTTCCCGGCCCAGCATTCAGACCCATAAAGTACGACAGGCCGTATCACGGACTTATAGATTTTCCCCTTTAACTTGAGGGGCGGGCATCCGTGGGTCGCAAGTTGTTCCTGTGACCTGTCGCCATTTCATTCATCCTGAGTTGATCCGGTGCGTTACGTCTCGGTCTACTTCGCCATCTCCTTGGTCAAGCGACCCGAGGTACCGAAAGTCGGAGCAGATAGCGCGTTCCGGCGACAGATATGGGCACAGAATTGGAGAGACCACCAAAATCGCAAAACAGATACTCAGTTTTGGTCCGACTTACTCTCAGGCCAACGGTCCCGAGTCTTTCCCACCACACCACCAATCTGCTCTGGACCTCTAGGCCGTTCTCGGCAACCAGCATAATGTCATCGGCGAACAGCATACACCAGGGAGCCTCTTCCTGTATATGTATTGCCACTAATAGCATTAAAATACATAATCTTTTACTTTTGTAAGACGTCGCACAAACAAACTGATCCTGATGTTGGTAAACAAAGAACTAGATGCTTTTTAAACTGCCAGTTAACATGCTGTTCATTTGATTACTTAATAATGCCTGATTACGCTAACACTGGGCGACATCTAAATCTAATGCATAGATATTAAGCAATTACCATTTTTATGTGAGTCTATACTGTCTCACTGCTGAGTAAAGGCCTCCCACAAATCCTTCCAAGCATCCTTTTTCAGGATCCTCGATCCCACTCTTGTGATACGCGTCTATCTCGTCTCGCCACCTCTCCCCGGGCCGACCTCAGCGGCGCCGTCCTTCCTCAGGCACCCACAGTGTGGAGACTGTTGCCCAGGGATCACTATGCATGCAATTACTTAGCGCAAAAATATATTTTTTTACACCTAAGTTGGGCACCTAATTTGTCTTCAAAACCACAGACAAATGACTAAAATGTAGATTTCGAAGTTTACGAGTAGCCTACTGAGAAACGAACGATGAATCAGGTATGCTTGCTTAGATTAGACCTTAGCTAATTAGTTGTTGCTAAACTAAGTGCAAACGGGCATCTTCGGGTACATTACATACTGTTTACATAAAATTCATCATAATTATTACTTAAATGGGCCTGTATGGCCTGAAAGAAATTGTATTATAATTTTTATTATAAAATTGTACGTGTAGGTTGCAACGTGACCCGTCAAAGCAGCGCGTGCCTAGAGCTGATCTGCGAGAAGTGGTCGCACAGCCTGCTGGAGCTGGACCTGTCGTGGGCCTCCGCCGAGCGCGTGCTGGACGACGCCGTGTCCGCGCTCGCCGACTCGCCCGACAGCAAGCTCAAGTAAGTCCCGTTCACCACATTATTGACATCGGGGAAGGAAAAGATCGTGGCGAAACCTGGACTTACAGTTAATATAAGTCTGAAATCGCCATCCCGTCTTGAGCAATCGTGGTGATCAATGATCGTGCCTTCTCTGTATGAAAAGAGGCCTGTGCCCTGCCGTGGTACAATAGTATATTATCCTATACATATTATTTAAAATTAGGAAATAAGCTACACTCGAAACGTCGCAATCCGTTATACATATTATAAATTAATGTCGCTTTTCGTGGCTGTAAGCGTGACCGCACTGTTCTCCCAAACTACGCAACGGATTTTGATGTGGCTTTCACCATCAGTTGGAGAATTTAATCCATAAGGTTAATGTGTATAAAAATGTATATTAAACTCCATTATAATAAGCAAATTTCGAGGTTTTGCCAAGTCGTAAAAACCGTTCGAAGCAGTGTCGTGTCGCTAGTCTAGAATAAGGCAACTCGGACGCTAAAGTCACGCTTAATTATGTCCCTATTATTTCAGAGTACTCAACTTGTGTGGGTCATCAGTCTCCTTGGAACCCATAAAGAAAGTTCTTCTCAAATGTTCCCATATTGAGTCTATAAACCTTAGCTCTTGTCGCGCTCTTCCAAGGGGAATGAAACGCTTGTACACGGGGAAAGAAATACAAGACCTCAAAGATAGCTTAGATCCGGAAAAAATAAAAGCCAAAGAAAAAAAAGAAGAAGAGAATGCAAAGACAAAGAAAGGCGTTAAAAAATCAGCGGCTGACTCCAAATCTGAAGCCGCCAAACAAGAGCCCTCTGCAGACGTTTCCG
The DNA here is from genome assembly GCA_963082905.1 of Oligia fasciuncula. Taxonomy (NCBI): domain Eukaryota; kingdom Metazoa; phylum Arthropoda; class Insecta; order Lepidoptera; family Noctuidae; genus Oligia; species Oligia fasciuncula. The sequence continues at coordinate 13,573,965 of OY720388.1, read as the reverse complement.
ATAAATCTGACATCAAAACAGAATCACCATCTACAAAGGATACAATCTCGTCTTCCGTATTTCAAGAACCGAAAAGCTTTTCAGAGTCACCTTCGACTGTGGCAGATAAACAATCGGCTTCAAAAAGAACGCCTGTAAGATCTTCTCCAGATAGTAAAACACTTGAAAGAAAATCCGGCAAGGAAATGATATCTACGGTACCTGAAGGGAAAAGATCTACAAGGGGAACCACTCCAAAACTATTAAGTCCCGCTACACAGTCAAGAGCAGATTCCTCTTCCACCCCTAGGTCGGATCCCATCAAAGACCTTGGAAGTCCCCATTTCAGTCCAGTCGCGAAACCAGACAGTCAAGTACAAAATAGTCCAGATGTCCAGACAGAGTTAATAAATCAAAGCCAAAAAAGCAGTAACTCATGGAATCTCGGACAGTTTAAAACCACACCCACACATAAGTCTGAAGCCAGTCCTTTAAGTAGGTTAGAGAGTCACACTAAATTAAAACATGGTAAAGTTATAGAGCAATGTAGTCCAACCACCTCACACGATAATAAACCTAGTCCTGAAACCCATAGTATCAAACAAGATAATATGAAGAATCCTAATAGCTGGAATTATGGTAATTATAGTCCTATGCCCCGCCAAGACAGTCAATTCTCCTCCCAAAGGAGTCCCTATTCAGCTCAACCAAGTCCTGCTCAACCTAGCCCTTATTCCACACAGCCCAGTCCGTATTCGACTCAGCCGAGCCCATACTCTTCACAGCCAAGTCCTTATTCGGCCCAACCAAGCCCAGATACAAGTCAAATTATTAAACCAGAGTTGCAGAAGTCTAGTGCTTGGAACACCGGAAACTATAGTCCTATGCCCAAACATCACCCACCATTTTCACCTCATCCATCAACCCATGCTAGTCCCGACCCAGGAATCGGTTTAAAAAGCGATAACCTTCGTAGCAATCCGAATAAAACTCCGGGACATAGCCCAATGTCGCGACAAGACCGCATGCACCATAGCCCTTATTCACCCAGACCAAGTGTAGATGTGACTTATAGTAACAAGAAGAGCCCTGGAGTCGGTAACTACAGTCCGATGATGCGACCTGATTGTCACTTACCTAGTCCGGATAGAGGCTCGACCGCAAGACCTACGATTGGTGGAAGGCAACAAGACATGTACGGAAGAACTGTAAATAAAGCGCTCGATATGATGCACAATAGTGCACCACAACCCGAGATTCCCAACTCCTGGGGAATGGACAGATTTAATCAGATCAGTAGCGCCAACACAACCGCGAGCATCGAGTCACTGGTGTGGGGAGCGTCATCGTTCAGCACGGAGCCGGCTCCGCTGCCGCCACGAGTTGACAACATGCCCGCTATGCTCAACACGCCATCGCCACAGACATGGCCCGGTTTACCCTCGTTCGACAGTAGTGTTCAAAGACCTAATGACGATTTAAGTGATCCGTGGACTTTTGGTCAATTCCGTGAGCAGCCGCACCATGTGCACAACACCTTCGTGGATCAGAACAGTTTCGACTTGAGTGCTCACTTAGGACAGGCGCACTCGTTACAGAGCTATTTGGACGACAACTTCCCAGAAACGTCTCGCGTAGAATGACGCTCTCGCCAGCCATCGTTTTAGTAACTCAAATGAAACTGAATGTTGTTATGGACAAAATATATTAAAATATGATAAATTCCTTCTTTGGGGAATATAGGGTGATGTTGTATTTAATAATGATTGAACAATTATATTATAGACATTGTAAATAAGATTTATTTAGTTAGAATTAAGAGTAATGAAGCTAGGAATGCATTAATGTTATTTTGCAGCCGATAGTTTATGAAATGATATAAAAGATAAGAAAATTATAATTATTAAGGATAGTAAAATTCATCCATCGACTTAGATATTGTTGGATTATACTCATGAGTTAGGTTTTGAAATGAGTCTTTGTTTTAAAATGCCAAAACCTGTTTTCACTGAGGCCAAAATTAATTTATTTTTATCCATTTTATGCTGCTTTGAGTTAACTTTTATAGCGTTTTTCAGAAAAAGGTTTCATTAACAAGAAGAACTCTTGTTTAACTTTCAATTAAATCATAACAATAGCATAAAAACATTCCGTTTTACACTGTCTGTAAAATTGTTTACTTGTATCACTGTTTTCTCTCAAAATTGCGAACACCCTAAACCTTTACTTATTTATTTGTGTTGTTAGATATTTTAGAAATTGTTGTGTTAACAATGAATGAAGATAAGTTTTATTGTTGACGTGCTTTAGAATAGGCCATAGACATAGGTATAAAGTTTACATAATTTGGTTTATAACTCAAAATAAATAGAGAAGAAAATACCGCGATGGGTGTCTGATGGCGTTAGATGTAACACATATGATTCTGAAAAAGTAGTTAACTAGTTGCATGTCATTATTATATATTTAATGTTTCCACAGTGTTGTTAAAACTTTGCAAGCTCTAGCCAACCACTTCCCCCAGTATCTGAAAGTCTATTCAAATGAACTTATTGGCAAATCTCGTGTCAACTTAGGTGATTGGTTGTTGTTCTTTCAGTCATGCAACCACGATAGCTAGCAGGAGATGAACAACAGTGTTTAATAAAAACTTGACCAGGCTTCCAGTAACTGAGGGTCACATTTTCATGAATGATTTGACCATTTGGTAGCAGTCAGTTTAAATTATAGACATGTTATAAATTATATTGAGATCAATGTTTCCCTAACATCCCAAAAAAAAAAAAAAACAAGCGATATCTATTCTAATAACTGCACTATTGAAGTATTTGTGTTGTAGAATTTCTAAATGGAGTGTTACCTGTGTAAACTAGTGCAGCTAATATTGCTAGCTATTGTGAAAGTACTTGTGGAGCTAAATGATAATAGTCAGCATCATTAATTTATTTACATACACCATAATTCAAATTGTGTGTTGGCCCACGTTCGCACGGATGTAAAATATCGCGGCGGGATTTTCAACTCTCGTTGTAGACCCGAGCATTGAGAGTCCAACAGAGACTTCAAAAAAACACACACTGTTAGATTTTCAACTCTCGGCGCTAAGCAGTGCGTTGAAAACTTAATACGCGAAAATAAATCGCCGCGGGAAAAACGCTCCCGTTTAGTAGGCGCACGCGCACATGGGTCTTCGTCTTCTCGTAAATAAATCGTTTTTCTTGAAAGCATGATCAAAACTGATCGACATTGTTTTCTGTTGCCAAATCTTATGAGTTAGCTGTGGTAATTGCATCAACCAGGGGCCGTAATACGGACGTGTTATCGCCATCATTGCGCCGTTGTGAAAAAGGGATAGCGCTATGACTGTATAGCTCCATCTCTGTCTGACACTGGAGCAACGATGGCTTCAACACGTAATAGTAGTAACCCAGTTGTCTTGGTTTAACATGAATAAGTGATGCTGTTTTGTTATACAACATGATGACGACGAGTGCTTGTTATATTAATAATTACTTTCTGTTGCATTTTAAGTTTTCGGTAAAAAAATTATAACTGATAATTTAGATCAACCCTTGCATTATAATGTCAGGTTCAGGATTTATTATATTTGGTATTTTTCTTTCATCTTCCTTTGCTTAGGAATTTTATAATTGTATAAAACATAAATATTTATTTCCTAATACCTATGTTATTGCATTATAGCGGCGTGGGTCTAAAGTTGCACCGTTATCAAATTGGAATAAGAATCTCAATAAACACCTGCATAGTTATATTCATTATCAGCCAACCATGAATTGAGTATTTCAATGAAATTAAAACTCTAGACCCAGAGCGAAGTATTCATTAAAAAAATCGTGCTTGACTTTCTAACATCATTTTATATTTTTATACTTTTATTAGTGAAGATAATGAAGTTAGATTTTTATAGGAAGATAAATCTAAATATCATACCTAAATATTTATTTTAAAATTAAAGCCAAGTACAAAGTGCTTTTTTTATAAATTATATGTATAATATATTGCATAGGTACATACTTCGTGTTGTATTTAAAGAGACCGTTAAAACCACCAAATATTGTTTCCAATACCTACATTAGCCTTATAAATGCCTAACTTTTAACTGAAGAGATATTTTATAGTTTTATTAACTTATTAAAAAATGAAAAATTATTATCTTCTATACATAGAATGTATAAATATAATATTAGGTAAATATTATGTTAAATAATCGTGTACTATAGTATGTATAATATAAAGTTGACTAATATCTGTAAGTTCTGTTATGTAGAGATTTTAGTTTGTAATATTGTTACACTACGAAGCGGACTTCTTACAGGTGGTCCAATTTTTATAATCTAACCAATAAAATATCGATGTGGTTGTACATTTACATTTTGAATAGAATGTACTATTTATTAAACTTCTTTTGTTGAGAAACATCATCCCATCTATTTTATCCACGTATCCCACTTTCGAATATTAAGTCACGGTGTAAGTCTGCCGAATTGGTCTCAATTCCATAAAAATATATAAATGGCCAAAGTAAGTAAACTTTTATGCTTACGTATGAAATACTTTTTGATTATGATCTTTATTCAGTACCTAAGTTTAAAGATAGTAACACTTGGGGTGAATTAAGGCCAGCGCACACCGACGGACGGATGTCCGTAATTACCGCCGAACCACCAACGCCAATCGCTTCCATATTTGGTAAATAATTAGGACTCAATTGGTACTAATTAGTACTCGAACAACAAAATTGGTACCTTAGTAGTTTTCGAGAAATTCGACGAAGGTGGTCCGGAATTTCGGAAGTCGGTGTCTTAGGGATCAGTATTTTAGTTTTTGCCACCGACTTCCGAAATTTAAGTTATTTTTCAGTTTGTAGTGTTTTTTTTGGAAGTCGGTTTTTTTTTTTTTTGTTAAAAAGTTTTTATTTCTCGCTTTTTAGTGGGTCTGTTTATAATTTATCTAAGTTACAATAGCCTAATGTCAACTTGCCCATCGCCTTTTTATAAAATATTCCTTTTCTCGATGCAGGGACATTAATTGTTGAGGAGTTCTCCTTTTATTAGTTTTTAGATTAGATGCTGATAATCCTGGCTGCAGCATCAGGCCAGACTTATGTCAACATTGCATTGAACTTAAAATTAGTCCTGTTTAAAATGAGCCCAAACACGACTATGGTGCTGTAATTACAAGGTTTGTACTTTTTCTGATGCTCCTGGCTTCAGCATCAGGTCTTCGGTGTTCCTCAGTAACAGTACGTTTATCCACACATCGAGCCCTTTTCAATGAGCCTAAACACGATATATCTGCTGTTAGTTGTCGAGGAGTTAGGTAGCATCAGGTCATGACTTGATGATCATGAGACCAAATGTGGCAAATGCCCTATCAAACATCAAAACAATTTACTAAAACAGTCCTTGCCTGTTCGAGTAACTTCTTACTGTTAAGGAGTTGTACCTTCCATCATCAGCCCAGCTACCTGAGATGGTGACAACCATACACAAATACACAAGATACTTCATAAAATATGCTAAAAACAATAAGTGAGCCTATAAAATTTGAGGGTTGCCCTCGATTTCTCTAAGATCCCATCATCAGATCCTAACTTGGTGACAATGGGACCACCTCAGAACTATCTACTTTCGAGCGAAAAAAGAATTTTGAAAATCCGTCGACAATTGGCGGAGTATTCGATGAACAAACATACAAACACCCGAACATAGTACCTCCTCCTTTTTGTAAAGTCGGTAATTAGTACCCTGCAAGATAAAATTAGTACCCAAAATTCAATATTAGTACTCCTGTAGTTTACGAGATATACCATGCCATTGGTGGGGTGGCGGTAGTCACTGTGCCAAATTTTCATTTCAAGATTTCCCTATAATTTCTTCCCAAATTTATACAAAAATTTTAGTACTAAAGAAGTTAAACCGGCCAAAAATTCTGATTTTGATTGAAATTAGCTTTCATTACTTTTACTTATATCTCCGCGTATAACCCGACCAAATTAAGTTGTCAATGGTATTGAGCTGTTTAGAGATGTACACTCGTGCACATATTTTTTTTTCTATGTACAGACGCCAGCACATCAAGCTACTACAATCTGTCAGATTTCTTTAATAGATTTTCGACTTTATTACTAAAGCATAAGGTTCAAGGTTGATTGTGAAAATCTGACAGTTTCGGGTAGGTTGACTTGCTGGCGTCTGTACCTAGATATACACTGCCGTCCGATAACTATAATGCCGCTAACCCCAAAAACCAAAATTCGAGAAAAGCGCGGGAGAAGTTAAAATCACTGCTGTTCAAAAACCATTTTACCGATTTTAAATGTTAAAATATCATAAAATAGGAAATTTTAAGGGCTATAAGACGGTTTTAAATTAAAACCAAAATATTTAGCTTATTTTGAGATAATGCTATAAAACTGATTGCAGTTAGTATTCATTGCATAAATTGATAACAAAAGCCACAGCTATAACGCCATTAGGACAACCCTAGCGGCATTCTAGTGATTGGTTTTGCATAAATTTTAGGAACTTGTAAAGCACTAGAAATATTGTTTTTGTTCCCAATCTATATTGCCGTTAAACGTTTTCAGAATTTTATTGCTAAGTTTTTTATTTTTAGCTAATCGTATAATGCAAAACTAAAATGCGGTTAACGTAATTTAACTGCAATTTAGTCTAAGAAAATACGTAAAACTTTCATACGTTTAAATTTCTATTTATTTTATCAGCAGTTACTACACTTTAATGCAGCTAAACACTAAACCATCTATCTTATCGGCAATTTAGCGATGTATATGTTACATCATGATTGAAAAAATACAACAAAATGCATCTAAAGTGAAAATTTTACTAAAGGTATTTAGTTAATTTCAGGTTGATTACTGATTATTTATATGAAATAATAAATAACAGGTCATAATTTTAAATGAGTATTTAATCATTTATTTTTTTTACTTAAAAAATAGTTATTATAAATGAGATCTTTTTGGAAAAATTATTACACTCACAAAATATAGTTTAACTCTGGACAAGTATTTAGTAAGTCCATGGTTTAACATAACGATCAAATATCTCGGTCCTTTAAAACGACAAAGTCAAAGTGTGAACTTAAAAGAAAGAAAGACATGTCGAATAAATGTTTAGAAAAACTTTTAAACTTTACAATAATACAAATGAAAATAAAATACAAGCTATCACACTTGTAACGTAACAAAAATATAAACTTTCTATAATAATAAATTGTAAGGACACTTCACAAATAAGACTATTCCAAACTTTAAAACATGAATAATTATAAACTCTATTACTCCCAAACTCTTAATTACCTTCTTAAAAATCAGTCACAATAAGTGTTCTCAAATGAAAAACTTTTATACTTAACTAATAAACGTATCTGTAATAGGAACATTTTTAATCAACAAATAGGTAACAAATAAACTTACACTACTTTTCCAACTATTAAGTAATATAATATTGTAAACGATCCGCTATAAAAACTTAGAGATAACCATAATCAGTCTCTACGAGAACTTCTTTTAATTTAAATATAATCAGTCTCAGTCTCTGCGAGATCTTTTTTTAATGGGTTTCTTTGCATTTTCATCAACAGCTATTATTGGTAAGTTTTTCCAAAAAAGCTGTTTATGGGTTGGGATTGGGACTATATTTGTTAATTTTTTTATCAAATCAGCTTTTCGTGCGGATTGTATACCCTTTGGTTCCGTGCGAATTCACTATCCTGTATGTTCTCCTTCTCGTTATCTTTCTCACTCTTTTTTTTGGTCTCCTTTACGTTCTCCTTCTCGATCTCTTTCTCATTCTCCTTTATGTTCTCCTTCTCGATCTCCTTTTCACTCTCCTTTATGTTCTCCTTCTCGATCTCCTTTTCACTCTCTTTTATGTTCTCCTTCTCACTATCCTTTACGTTCTCGTTCTCGGTATCCTTCTCACTCTCCTTTACGTTCTCCTTCTCACTGTCCTTTACGTTCTCCTTCTCACTCACCTCCTTAATCTCTTTCTCACTCTCCTTTATGTTCTCCTTCTCGATCTCCTTTTCACTCTCCTTCTCGATCTCCTTTTCACTCTCTTTTATGTTCTCCTTCTCGATCTCATTCTCACTATCCTTTACGTTCTCGTTCTCGGTATCCTTCTCACTCTCCTTTACGTTCTCCTTCTCACTGTCCTTTACGTTCTCCTTCTCACTCACCTCCTTAATCTCCTTCTCACTCTCCATTTTGTTCTCCTTCTCGCTCTCTTTTTCACTCGAATTTGCGTTTTCCTTCTCATTATTCTCAGTTTTCTTCTCCTTCTCCTGATTTTCTTTTTCGCATGTTTCACAGAATCCGACGTTTACTAGTTGTCGATGTCGATGTACTGGTTTTTCTTTCAATTCTGCGGTATTATTTACGGGCTTTATATTTTTTTGTTTTTGAATGGATTTTATTTCGTCCAAATAGTTTTCTATGTTATCAAATTTTTTTAATAAGTGTGGAGAGTGCAAGGTGGTTTTGTATTCATTTCTATAGTCAAAAATTGCACCATGTTTTTTGAAGTCGTATGGCCGGGAAAATATAGATTTTATGTCAGTCTTTTTAATATTTGGTGATCTTGTTTTGTGTAATATAATATCTATAATTTAACCATTAAACCAACCATAACAAAACAATCGACCTAAGGTGATTGTTATTTTATGTTAAAACAACACAATATCTATATCAACAAAAAATCATATTTTCAACTTACGTAACGTTTTGGTGGCCTGAATTTCCTTACAAAAATTTAGTTACTTCGTTTATACTGATTCAAAATAGGAAACTATTGTAAAAAACGAGCTTAGATACCCACCTTACAGCATAATATGATTCTTATTTCTTCCTAATTCGCGCAATAAGTTTGTTTTGAGTCATTGAGGTCATCGAACTTGAACGCGCGGCGTTTTCTGCGCATGCAACCCTAGCATTTCTTATCTCACTTACACAAGCATGGTACGCGTTCACCTATACGAGCTTAGATTGTGTGCGTAGGAAGTGTAGGAACGCGTTTGTTCGCCAGTGACCGAGGTAGTTTGTTATGTAGGTAGTTTTTTCGCCAGTGACGTATGACTAAAACCGATGTAAACTGATCTCCAACTGCAGTAGTTGCAGTATTGAGGCGAATACCATTTTAAACCGAACATTCAACATCCCAGAAACGGAACACAACGCGCTCAGCCACCAACACTTACGAATTGAATTGAGATGGCAAATATTTATTTTATTGTCCTAGGTAATTTTAAAAACGTCTTTTAAAAGAAATTTTACTAGCTTAAGATTTAGTTTTTCAAAATAAAATGGGCAGTAAAACTTACGTAGCATGTAGATGTGATTTGGCGCCAAATAACTTCCCGCGTAAGCGCACTTCGGTCACCTCTGCTGATGCGTGCGCACACTCCGCGACCGTTGAATGAACGAGAGTTTATAACCGCATTTTAGCTAAGTAATGTGGGATAGTCGCGTTTTAGTCTTGACTAAGTATAAAATTATTTCAGTCTTTATTTTAATTTGCCGTCATACGCCCTTTAATAATTGCAAAGTAATGATAAAAAAATTCGAATTAAAATGCTAAAATGCCGCTATTGCATTTTAACTACATTATTGCTTAGTGTTTTCACTTAACGGCATTAAAGCTTTGGATTGTTTTATATTAATGAAAAATATAACACAGCTGTAACGAGTTTAAAGTACTTTAACCTCATTATTGTTAGTGAAAACAAAGTAACGGCAATGTAGTCATGCAAATGCTTGCTAAAATTGCTTTTAATCGCGTTTTAGCCATGCATTTACTATTTACTGCATTTTAGCATTGTTTACATTCAAAATTTAGGCATATAACGGCATTTTTCTTTTCATTATCTCGAAAACTATTATAGATAGAAAAATACGGGTAAAATCAGTCGATAGAACTTTTTTTTCTGATTCAGAATATATTAAAAAGTCGAAATTGACAAAGTGTGGGTTAGCGGCATTATAGCTATCGGACGGCAGTACACATGTCCGTGACTACCGCCGCCCCACCAACGCCAATCTCTTCCATATTTGGTAAATAATTAGGACTCAATTGGTACTAATTAGTACTCGAACAACAAAATTGGTACCTTAGTAGTTTTCGAGAAATTCGACGAAGGTGGTCCGGCGGTAGTCACGCTCCCTTCAGCAGGACCACCATGAGCGCCGAAAAAGGGGGCACGCTACAGCTATTCTAAGTATACAAATAATTAGTACCCATATATGATTTATTTCGTAAAAAAAAACAGAACTCTAACATTTGTATTTACCGAGAAATCAACGATGATAACTTTCTCGCAATTGTTCAGCAGGACCACGATTGGTGTCAATGGTAATGGCGCCGATTCCCTTGTTCACAAGCACAACTTAATTTGTTCGGGTTATACGCGGAGATTTAGTATGGAAAAGTAATGAAAGCTAATTTCTCTTAAAATACAACACTTAGGAATCTGAATTTTTGGTCGCTATAACTTCTTTATGGGTACTAATTTTTGTATAAATTTGGGAAGAAATCACCGAGTTTTTAATAGGGAAATCTTAAAATGAAAATTTGGCTACCGCCACCTCACCAATGGCATGGTATATCTCGTAAACTACTGGAGTACTAGTTTTGAATTTTGGGTAATAATTTTATCTTGCAGGGTACTAATTTTTTATGTAGGTTTGAGGAAAGCGACAAGCTTCTCTAACTTAGAATCAACATTCAAAATCGTGGTCCTGCTGAACAATTGCGAGAAAGTTATCATCGTTGATTTCTCGGTAAATACAAATGTTAAGAGTTCTGTTTTTTTTACGAAATAAATCATATTTATGGGTACTAATTATTTGTTTACTTAGTGTTATAGAATGTGTCAATATATTAAACTCGAACGCACCCGGATTTTCTTAGGACTAGCTAATTCGGAACGCGACCTATGTAATCTATGGAAGACGCCAAGACGGTAGATCCAATAAATGGTTGAAACGAACAGTTTGTTTTTATTAAGAACCTGCGGAATCTCCAGAAATCAGGGGAATCCAAAAGAAATACCACAAAGTGGCGACCGTGAGATTACGAAAAGCAACTGTAAAAGATGGATCTCGAGAAATTGAAGCGTGAACGCGAACAAATACGGCGTGTCTTTAATCGCCACGAGGCAACCGCAGAATCACAGGTAGACCTTGAATTTCTAATGGAAAAGATGGGTAGGCTAGCATTATTAGACAAATCAATACAAGATGAGTTGCTAAGCTCCCAAACATTCGATCAGACAGGTTATGAAAGAGAATGTGACGAATGCGACATATTGCGATGCAAGTGGCTAAAAGTAAAGACACGGCTGCGGGACATGAATAGATCGGATGATTTTATGAAACAGGAGACTGGAATTAAAAGACATAATCTCAACCTACCCAAATTAGAGATTCGCAAATTCGATGACAACCCTAAGTCGTGGCTGGCATTTTGGGGTCAGTTCAAGAAAATACATGAAGAGAAAAACATGGATGCGGAAACTAAATTTCAGTATCTTACACAAGCGATGACCCAGGACAGCAAAGCAAGAATCTTGGTAGAAAGTTATCCGCCCACAGAAGAAAATTATCCAAAGGTTATCCAGACGCTTAAAGAACGATTTGCCAAGGATGAAACACTTATTGAAATATACGTACGGGAGCTGCTGAAACTGGTGAACTGCAAAGATCAACTGTTACTGGACGTGCTTTATGATAGGATTGTTACAAATTTGCAAATATTAGAATCATTAGGAATTGTTAAAGAAAAATATGAGTGTATTTTGCTTCCAATGATAGAATCAGCATTACCAGAGAGCACATTACTATTGTGGAGTAAAGTCCCTTACAAAGGGGAAAAATCAAGACTCTGTAAACTTTTGAATTTTTTGCAGACAGAAGTTGAGGCTGAAAGGAGAGTGCAAATAGCAAAAACTGAATTTTTAGGTAGTTCTACAGCAGCAGTTCCAACAGCAGCATGCTTGGTGTCGGAGACAAAACAGGTAAAGGAGAAGTCCATCGTTAGTCAATCTGGAAAAGAAGGTAAGGAACTTTGTTATTTCTGTGAAAAGTCTCATAATACCTTAGAATGTGGTAAAGCTAATACTTTTACTCTAGAAGAAAAGAAAGATGCAATTAAGAAAAAAGGGGGGTGTTATGTATGCTTAAAAAGAGGACACCTCGCCAAACATTGCAAAGTTTTTGTGAAATGTATGTGTTGTAGTAGACGACATTTAATGATCTTGTGCCCCACACTTCATGAGCAACCCAAGACAGAAACGGTCAACAACTTTTCTAGTAATAATACAACAACCTTGTTACAAACCTTGATTGTTAAAGTTACGGGTGACAAACACACAAAGAAAGTGAGAGCGCTGCTGGACTCCGGCTCGCAGCGGACATATGTGAAGACTGCACTAGCTCAAGAACTGGGATTAAAGGTAACAGGAAGTGAGAGCCTTAGCCACTCACTATTCGGTGGTGTCAAGAAGGCTACACAAACACATAGAGTGTTCAATTTTCAAGTGAGTAACCTCAATGACACATACATTACTACAATGAAAGGACTTGAACAAAATATACTTTGCGGCAATTTGCCTAAGGTTCAAGATTCAAACCTAATAAAGAATCTACAAAAACACCAGATCCATTTAACAGATGCTGAAAATAGAGTGGCCGCTATAAAGGACATAGACTTACTCATAGGTTCAGACTACCTAGGCTCCATCTTAGATAACAGTCTTGTGCATGTTACAGAAAAACTTGTGGCTGTTAAAACAAAGCTTGGGTGGACACTGCAAGGGCCTATTGATTTGTCTCATGGAGTATGTAATAAGGTGGTCCACACAAGTTTTGTGACGGCTATACCGGAAATGGATAATTCATTAGAGTTTTTGTGGAATATTGAAACTTTAGGTATCAAAGATCCTTGTAATGGGGAAGTAAATGATACTGTTTTGGAAATTTCAGTAAATGATAGCGGACGATATGAGGTGCCATTGCTGTGGAAGAATGGATACCCAGAGATTGAATCTAATTGCGAAGCAGCAAGAAGACGTCTGGACAGTACTACAAAGAAATTATCTACTACAGGAAAGCTTGAAGACTACCATCAAATATTTAAAGAATGGGAAAAGGAAGGCATCATAGAACGAGTAGAAGGTAATAGTTACGACGGACATTACTTACCTCATCACGCAGTAATTAAGCTGGAAAGTACAACAACAAAAATAAGACCTGTCTTCGATGCTTCTTCCAAAGATAAGAATGGATTGTCATTGAACATGTGCATTCAGAAAGGTGTAAACCTTATAGAAGTTATCCCGAAACTTATAATGATGTTCAGAGCTGGTACTTATGGAGTTATATCCGACATAAGAAAGGCATTCCTACAGATTTCAGTGGCACCAGAGGATCGTAAGTACTTGAAATTATTATGGTGGAATGATCCCAAGGCAAAAGATGAAGTACTTACATATCAACATGCCCGAGTACCATTCGGTGTTGCATGCAGTCCCTTCCTTCTGACGAAAACAATCAACCACCATCTGGAACAGCATACTCATATTTACCCAGAAACAGCTGCAAGACTAAAAGAGTGCTTCTACGTGGACAACTGTGTAACCAGCTTTGACACAAAACCAGAGGTCAAGAAATTTATTAAAGAAGCTACAGAACTTATGAATATAGGTAAATTCGATTTAAGAGGATGGACGATGAATTCAATGCAAGAAGAAGAATCACTCTCAGTATTAGGTGTACAGTGGGATAGAAAAAGAGATAAATTGTGTTGCAATTTAAACATGAAAACTGTACCTGAAAAGATTACAAAGAGAGATCTATTATCAATTGCACAGCAGATATTCGATCCCATAGGTTTCCTGTGCCCAGTTACATTAATCCCAAAGCTTATCATACAGAAAGCATGGTTATTAAAGACAGGATGGGATGAAATGATTCCTGAGGAGCTAGAGAAAGAATATAAGGATTGGATAAGTACCATCGACTGTCTCCAAGAGTGCACAATACCAAGGCGCCTCACAGAATTTCCACTAGACAACTGCAAAACAACAGTGCACGTATTCTGTGATGCTAGCAAAGACGCATATTCAGGTTGTGTATTTCTACGAACAGAACATGAAGAACAGGTAACGGTACGACTTATAATAGCTAAAAGTAGAGTTGCGCCCATCAAAAGGCAGATGACGCTACCAAGACTAGAGCTAATGGGGGCAGTCATAGCTTCTAGATTATTCAAAGAAGTTGTAACATCAGGTCTGCTTGCAACAAGCAAGAACTACAGAGTATATTATTGGACAGACTCTGCGGTAGTGCTGGCGTGGATACAGAGACAAGATACCTGGAAAGCATTTGTAACAAACAGGGTAAAAGAAATCTGCGCTATCACAGATAGAAATAACTGGAACCACTTACCTGGTATTCATAATCCTGCAGACTTACCTTCACGCGGCTGCAACCCTAAGACACTACTGGATACACAATGGTGGACAGGTCCTCAATGGTTGTACCTGAAAGAAGAAAACTGGCCAAAGTCTATCATTAGTAATAATAATAGAAAATACGAAGAAATCATTAGTGGTGAACAGAATAAAAGCATAGCAGTCAATGTGGAGGTAACTACAGACAACTTCAGCAATAGCTTATTGTATTTTAGTCAATATAGCAAGATAATAAGGCTTGTTGCTAGAATACTAAGACTGTGTCCTAGAACTAGGGAAAAATATAATATAAAATCTGAATATATAGGTTTTGAAGAATACAAGCATGCTGAAGAAACATTATTTAAACTAATACAAAAAGAAAGCTATACAGACAAGAATAATATAGATAAGAAGCTTATAACTACAGAAGAAGAGGGAATAATAAAAGTGAAAACTAGACTAGAATACAGTGGAGAAGAAAAAGATTTCATACACCCAATTTTACTACCAGGAAATAACGAGATAGTACAGAGAATGGTTCAAGAAACACATAGAAAGATGAATCACGCTGGGACACAGACTTTGATGACTACATTAAGGAATTCATTTTGGATTACTGGTGTTAGAAAGCTAGTAAAGAATACAGTGTCACAATGTATTACCTGCAAGAAAGACAAAGCTAAACATTATGTGGTTCCCGAACCACCTCTACCAGCAGACCGCATCAAAACGACAGCAGCCTTTGAAGTGACTGGTATAGATCTGGCAGGGCCATTATTCCTAAGAAATAATGAAAAATGTTGGATTGTTCTTTTTACCTGTGCTGTTTATAGAGCAATACATCTGGAACTCGTAGAATCATTATCCACAAATGGCTTTCTCATGGCTCTAAGGCGTTTTATAGCAAGGCGTGGCCGACCGAGGACTATTTATACAGATAATGGAACAAATTTTGTTGGTGCTGCTAACCTGCTTCAAGAAGTAAACTGGCAGGAAGTTGAAGAAGCCACCAACTCTTATAAGATCCTGTGGAAGTTCTCCGTGCCAGCAGCTCCGTGGTGGGGAGGATGGTGGGAGCGGCTGATTCGAGTAGTAAAAGAAATGCTGCGCAGAATTCTAGGAAAAGCATCAGTGGACTGGATAGAACTTTCGACTATTTTATGTGACTGCGAAATAGTGATTAACAGCAGACCCCTTACATACGTGGAAATGGGAGATGTTAAACCACTGACACCGTTATTGTTTTTACAGAACTTACCTACTGGAGAGACACCTGATCTTGACCAGATAGATGAGAAAAATATACAGGTTCGTTATCGTTACCTACAAGAACTAAGACTACAATTTAGAACAAGATTCAAAAGTGAGTACCTATCTCTACTTATAAGCAAGGGAAAGCAACATAGAAAAGAACCTAAAGTAGGAGAATTAGTATTAATAGAGACAGAAGGAAAGAGACTATACTGGCCTGTAGGTATAATCCAGGAGACTTACACAGGTAAGGATGGTTTTACACGAGTAGCAAGAGTTCACACTGCCTCGGGAGTAAAGGTAAGACCCTACCAAAGATTATACCCTCTGGAACTCTCTATCTCCCAAGACTGGCTAGACAGTATCCCTGCATCCAACACTGCTCACCCAAACCAATCACCGGAGCAGCCAGGTAATTGTCAGACCTCAATCACACCTGTGCCTCTAAGCGCAACCACCAGGTTAGGACGTGCAATAAAACTGCCACTTAGATTTATGGATTAACTTTATTATTTTTTCACAGGGCTTTATTCTGAATTGTATGATGCTCTCTGGTGTGCTGTGTACTGATTACTAAATGTAAAGTTTGTCGATTGTTACAATAGGTACATTTCGATCCCTAGGACTGACTCTTTGAAAGTTATATTATACTCTCAGTAATGTTATTTTAGTAACAATTTAAACTAATATGTTTGTGATGTTAGATGTAATCTTATAGTATGTAACTAAATTTGAGTGTAACTTTGTAAACTAAGTATGTACTTTCGACTTTTTATTCTGTCCTGGGAGTGTGTTATAGAATGTGTCAATATATTAAACTCGAACGCACCCGGATTTTCTTAGGACTAGCTAATTCGGAACGCGACCTATGTAATCTATGGAAGACGGTAGATCCAATAAATGGTTGAAACGAACAGTTTGTTTTTATTAAGAACCTGCGGAATCTCCAGAAATCAGGGGAATCCAAAAGAAATACCACACTTAGAATAGCTGTAGCGTGCCCCCTTTTTCGGCGCTCATGGTGGTCCTGCTGAAGGGAGCGTGACTACCGCTGGACCACCTTCAAAGTCGATTTTCTCGAAAACTCCTAAGGTACCAATTTTGAGGTTCGAGTACTAATTAGTACCAATTGAGTACTAATTATTTACCAAATATGGAAGCGATTGGCGTTGGTGGTCCGGCGGTAATCACGGACATGATATACACACGTTTGTATAACAATGTTGATATTGAACTGTTGTTAATATTATTCCGACATCCATAAATTTATGTGCACGAGTGTACATTTCTTAAACAGCTCAATACCATTGACAACTTAATTTGGTCGGGTTATACGCGGAGATTTAGTAGTCACGGACATGGAATATCCCCTGTATTGCAAGTTGCAATACAGGGGACAGGGGATATCTATGAGTAATAGTGTTCTGTGGGGGGATATTCTTGGGAGTGTTGTTGACAGAGAACTGCTACTGGAGAGCCCGTCAGTGAAGCAAATTAAAACATCGAACCGCGTTGTTAAAACATTTTATTTAGACAACAAGCATACATATAATAACGTGATAAAATATTTTATGCTGTAACGAGGTATGTAATTTCAATTTTAACTTATAATTAGAAACATTATACAAATTGCATTGTACATACTTATTTGAAATATTTAATTAATAACCGACATTGTTATGAGTCAGAGGGTAATGTTAAAGGGATATGTTACAGTAAAAGGCTCGTCATTCATACATACATTGTCAATAAGTGGCAAAAATAAACTCAAATCAAGGCAGATATTTTCAGAACCCGAACAAAACTACTTTTGGCACAAAACGTTTTAAATAATAGATATAATTGAAAGAGTGCAAACAGAGCACCGCGCAGCCCGCACAGATACATGAAAAGGAAGGAATCTTCCCTATCACAGCTTCTGAAAAAGTATTGGAAAATATGCCTGTATTGGAAAATGGACCGTAACATACCGCCAACGTCCCGCTCGGCTTGAGCGGGACGTTGGCGGTATGTTACGGTCCGATAATAATTAGTATCATATTTTATTCCTTTATCTAGGTTCCTAAAAATATAATCTGTATCCATTAGACTCGAGTGTACGTACACTCTTTTAAAACTAATTTCCGAATAGTTTTTTTTCTGCTAGGTTGGCATACAATCCGACAAGTTCGAGTCGGACTACTGAATACGAATCTGGCGAGGCGCAGCGTAGCGCATTCGTCACTGCGAAACAAATATCGACCTTGCACCAGTTAAATAAAGTTGAAAACAAATCAACTTTCATTAGCTCGAGAGCGCGTCTAAGCGGAAAGCAGCGCGCGTCTCAGGATAAGGGTTCTGTAACACCAAAACTATAACAGCTAAAAAAATTATACATACTTAGTTATGATTTTTTAAACTGACTAGCTATTATGGTTCTAATGATACAGACGCCGTAGTATGTCTAGTTGATACCCTTTCTTTGGGGGCGGAATACAAAATCCCGAAAAAAAAAAAATGGACGAAAACCAACCTTGTGTAGTGCGACCTCTTCATTTCGCGACAATACATGATAAATTGGTTTTAAATTCAAATATAATTTAAATTAAATCAGAATTATTCAATTTATGTTTCATATTTGCGCCACATTTTATATTAATTTGAGATTCCTAAAATAATACGTCACGATTTTATGTAGACGACTCTCATTATAATATTTGAATTTATCCAAAATCATTAAAAAACAACAAAAACTGTATCTATGTGCATTTTTTGTCACTGTCTCAGTGACCTACTAATATTTATAAAATAACAATATTATAATCATATACAGACATTTACAATAAAGCCACGAAAATAGACGAATGGAATGTAGAAGTTCAATGTAGTAACTAGGTATGTGTTAAATGCTATCATATTCTTCATAATTAAACTCAGTGGCCGGCGAAGGTCCCAACAAGTCCTGTTGAGGAGTAGTCGTCTTTTTATCACTTTTAGATTTCTTATGTTTATGCTTCTTTTCTTTTTTCTCTGATTTCTCATTGTAATCTCCCTTATCTTTGTCCTTTGATTTCTTCTTCTTGTGTTTTTTCTCCTGTTACAAAAAAAATACATTAGCATAATTTTAAAAACAATTATTTTAAAATAACAATGGTTGAATAAGGCAAAAGGAATAAGAAGGATCGTAGCAGGTGGCGTACTGTAGTTTCTGCCTACCCCCATTTGAAGAAGGCGTGAGTTTATGTGGATGTAACAATGGTTGAAAACACGGAATAGAAAAAACAAGTGGAAGTGCCACGCAGCTATCGCGCGTGTGTCACAATTATGCGGAGCTTCGCAACACCGGCTCTGAGGCGGCTCAATCGCGATTAGCTACTTGCTGTGATAGGACGTCTCGAACGTAACGAAAAATATTACAAACATGCCTTATTGTGCAATTTTTACATGCAAAAACGATAGCAGGACAAAAAATGTATCTTGCGGAGGTGTATCGTATCACCGGTAAGTATAAAACTATGATAAATTTCAATATAATTGTTTTTATTGACAAAACCATATTTATTACTTTGTTGCGAACTAAAAACTACCTTATGTCCATTGTTCAAAGTCTAAATCAACTTGCTCGCTGTCTTGAATATCATCGTATACATTCTAGAAAGTTCGACGCTACTCGATTAGGGATGGGACACATTCAAATAGTTCGGTATCGATAAAACAATAAAATGTGTATTTATATAGTGAAACGTTATACGTTACCATGACATATTATGAGTGATCGGAATAGGTAGAGCTAATTTGCCTAAAGTTCGAGGAACATAGACGAAAGTCGGAGACTTCCTTACGACTAAAATGTTTTTTCGGGACTAATGTCGGGGTTTCGGGACATCACTTAAGTACATTTAATATTAATGTTATTAATAGAGTACACTAATTGAATTCATTTTCATTTTTAACCGACTTCAAAAACAAGGAGAACATTCTGAATAACCAGTAGATACCTACGTTTTCTATTGTTATTAATTCAGGTAAAGAACTGGGTCCGGTTGGAGTGTAGCCTGTGTAGCCATAGCCAGGGGCACTGGCGCTAGGACTTAAAAAACATTTCGATTTTTTTTATTGCAGTTTCGAAGTAACCTTGACCATAGAAACTATTTAGGTTCTAAGAAGCATGGTCCTACGACGCACCGTTTCCGAATTATGGGCCTTCGAATTTTATTTTATATAAAACGCTCTATATTTCCAAAATGGCGGCTCGGATGAAAATCTTTTCTGGAAAGAAATTGCTGCTCTAGTCGAAAACCATGAGGACCACTGATGTAAAAAACCCGCGAAATATTGAAAAAAAAAAACGTTTGAGAATTTTTTTCAAATTTTTTGTCGGTCGAAAATTTTTTTTTTCCTTAATTCATGTTGGGATACTGCTTGCACGGGGGTAACACAGGGGGGGGGTTAAATTTTGGTTATTTTTTGCCTAGGACGCACCGTTTTCGAAATATTTGAATTTAATTTTTTTTTTATTTTATTCAACAATTTATGGAATTTTATTCAAACAGTTGTTTTATATTTTAGTCCGTGTTCAAATGTTGTACCTACTCGCAATCCTGTCGTTAATATTCAAAACAGAAACAGGAAATGAATTCGATAGTTGTTTTACTTTATTGATTTTAGTTGTAATTTAGTAAAACCCCGACATTAGTCCCAAAAAAATATTTTGTCATAAGGCATTCTCCACTTTGTCTCTGTTCTTTTTCGAACTTTAGGTATTTTATTAAACAAATATGTTTTATTTCAAGGTCAATAAATATTTTAAATTCACTATTTATCGTTTCATTTTACCTTTTATACTAATCGGACTTTGGTCCATTACATAATATAAAAGATTTTAATTATTACATTGTACAAATATCGACATTAAATTATCGAAATCTTGTCCTCATCCCTAGCTGAGTAGCAAAATAGATAACAGGTGCATACGAATATGACATCTATTTCAATGACGTTAGCGTGCTAAAAAGAGTAACTTAGTACAGCGCCCTCTAGCGTTGAGTAGCTGAACTCGTTGTAGATTGCTCGAATTTGATTGATACTTGGAGAAATGTGCTTCATTGATTTTGACATGTAAAATAAAAACAACATTCAGTAGTTGTAATAAGACTTAATTTTGAACAACAATAAATAAACTTTTCGCCAAAGTTGCATTTATAATAAGTAGCCAATTATATCATCGTTTTCTGTATTGAAATGTTTATTTTAATTTGCAATTGTGTGAGTTTGGCGACACTGGTTCCCGTACTAAGGAAGTCTAAGGGCACTTCCACTTGTTTTTTCTATTCCGTGGTTGAAAAAGATTCAGCTATTACCTTGTCACTAGGCTCTTTAGCCGTGTCTGGATCTTCGCCGCCTAAAGCAAAGTTTAGAATTTAGAACAATAATAATTTATTACGAGAAAATATAGATGATTTAATACGATCATTTGATTTCAATTCATGCTAACCTTCAGGGGATCTTCTTGCACTAGTATCTCCAGCCCAAAGCGGGAAATCGTTATCCAACGATATTTGTGCGTCAATGTGACGTCTGTTTTCAAATATAGGCATACTTCCTAGAGTTACGCTATCAATATCGTCCTCTTCGTCCATTGTAACACGACTAATAATTTTGTCAAGTTTAGTAGTGTCTTCATCTTGATTTGCTCTTGAAGTAAATTCTGTGGATAATTTTGACTCTGCTCGAATGTCCACTGACGAACTAACGTCGAAGTCTAAATCTTCCTGATCAATTGTTACTTTGGGATTATTAATAGTCTCATCGTCACTGAAAAGATAAATCCTTATTAGAGAAGTATATTATGTACTTTTCGCATTATCCAAATAATAGAGGTGTCATACCTTTCAGTGTCATAAGCAACATCTTGATTGGGGCCAGATATTGCAGGAAGATCTTCCAAAAAGCTACTGTCCAAAGTACCCGCATAAAACTCGTCTAGACATCCAGATGAGGCTGACACATTGGCACCGGATGGCGTACTCTGCCCGCTAAAATATGCAAATAAACCAATCAATAAAATAATTGTCAAGTCTAAAGTGGTTACACGCGGGGACTTTTTGCAGCCACAAAAACGCGCGATTGCATCGCGACATATGCTGAAAATGCCTCAATGCAATACCTCGCGAAGCTCGCTATCTCGATCTCATCTCCATGAAAAACAAATGCATGCTAATAGACACGCACGCACATACCGAAGGATACCTCACTAAGATACATCGCGGGCTGCTTGGGGGTTTACTTAAATGCCTACATGAAAACAAAATATTTTGTTTTTACATCGCGGTCAACGGACTTTTATGAACGTTCGCATTCTATCTCAGTCGCAATCTGTCAAAAATACCTCTAGTTTCCATCAATTTTTGAGGTTTTGAACATTGATTGTCGCTGAGATGAGATTGCCACTTGAATTTTAAAGTTTTTATGTACGAGAATTGGTCTTCTGGCTCCTGATTCGTCAAATCGGTTCGCATCAGCTTATCGTATCTGCTTCACTCTCGTGCCACTTCAATTAGATTGTTTACTTTGTGTGAAGTGAATATGGGTAAGGAAGTGCTTAATTGATTTGATTTTTAATATTCCTGCTCTGTGGGACAAGCTAGGCCTGATTTTTGGGGGAGGCCTATGTCCAGAAGTGGCCGTCTTTCGGCGGGAATGATGTAGGACAGGCGGGAGAAAAACCACCACAACAGATATGTAAGAATAAGAATGAAAAAAAATTAAAGAATGGAAAAATCTACTTCTTGTAGTAGTAGTCTTCTGGAATAGATAGAGTACAGCACAAACACAGGACTGAGCATTCAGGTGCGAATGAACCGACGTGTTCGCACCGCTATCCTTGAAGAAATAGCGTTTCTCGACATCGAGTTAGCGACCGCGATCGCGAGCATCTTCAGGAAGTAATTACCCTTTATCACGCGAAGTAAAGGAAAGAGTTGGTGACTGCAGTATCGTGACTACATCTCTGCAAAAATCGCCGGGTGTACCTAACCGCTCCTAAAAATAGTAACAAAGTTAATCTACAGTGTTGTTACCTGTCTTGTTGAGGCAGTCGATGTGGCGTCATTTCCATGCTAACTTGATTTTTAGGCCTCGTTAAGTCTGGGCTAACATAATGACTTTGTGTGACTTGACTCGGCGTTTTCAATCCATTGCCGGCTAGTGACTGCGCTACCTGCAATAATGTATGAATTGAAATATGGAATAGGAACATGAGAAGTAGATATAGGAACCTGAAATGTATGTAGTAGTGTGTAATAAAATACTCACAAGTGGGTTTACACTAGGGGGCACAATAGGTTTACCGGCGCCAAGCACAATGCTGGGAGAACGATCACTAGCAGGTCGAGGTTCCGGCTGACCCGCACTCTGTCTCCGCTTATTTGCGAGACGATCCACAAACAGGTTATAGTGAGACTCTTCTGAATTCTGGAAATATTAATCACTGATTGTAACAAAAAACCGGACAAGTGCGTGTCGGACCACACGCATTGAAGGGTTCAATGCACAGTATTGTTTTTATCGATCACAAAAATAAGGTACAGCCCGATTCAGCTCGGATAATTAGGCGAGTCGCTGTGTAGTAACAAATTCATGTGTCAGCGAGGGTGAGGGATAGGGTACTGCGTAGCGAGTACCACACTTTAGAGCTACCACAAAGTTTGACGTATACTATACCTATTTATCGAAAACTATGAAAAACAAAAATAAAACGAAAATATATTCACAAACTATTGACATACATAAATAGCAGTCATTTGGAAACGTTATAATCTTTAGAATAATGGGATCCAACAATATCCTATATGCTTATGTACCGCTCGATCCTCTCTGCCTACCCCGCAAAAGTAAGTATAAAGTTATAGTTTTCATTACTTGTTAACATGTACAGCCTACCTTACCTGTGTTAGTTTTCCTTTTAACTTCGTTAAGTATATTATCGTGACTACTATGACTATCGTGAATACTTTCACATGTCCAAAAACAACAGTCTAGCTATGGGGGGTGTACCTGTACACGCTAACATAAATTAGCACTTCAAAGCTTAATATTTCGCAAATGGATCCCTTACTAAGAACCCTAAACCAACTAAACCTTAATGAACTTGATTCAGAAAATATAGGTTTTAAACACATTTACTAACCTGGAAGTCATCAAGTTCTTTTTCAGTCTCTTCTGCGTCTCTCTGGTTTCTCTGAAGTTGTTCTAATAAACTCGTTTTCTGAAGTCGTAAAAACGGTACATTGAGGAATTTGTGGAGTAATCTTAGTCCAAAACCATTTCTCATTGAAGACTCAGCATAACGCACAGGGGCAGTCCTATAAAAGTGAAATCATTAATTATGAGGTGAATGAGTTATTTTTTTGACGTGACAACGTCTTAAATTAGGTTGCGACTGGGAGTCACTTATGAAAAAGTGTAACGCTCGGTAACGTTACGATGAGTCACCGAACGAGAGAGAGGCCCGCCGAATGCCTTGCGTCTCTCTCCCACTCAACTATGATCGGATGATCGGTCGTTGTCACGTAAAATCTTCGCCCGTAAAACCGACTTTACAGGCAACCATTTTTTTATCCATATTTTTATCCTCCTTTCAACCTTTACAATAGATTATTATGAGTTTACACAATATCTGTAGATACTGGATTAAATGGTACATACTGGGTGTACCGGCGTCACCACTATACCTGATAAGTTTGGCATGGTGAAGAGCTGTTTCAATGTGGTGGGGGTGAACTTGTCTATGGTGCTGCATGTCACAATGGTTCCCCAGCACCACAACTGGTATATCTGCTGGTACTTGAGCTAGTTCCTTCACCACATAGTCAAATGTCCTGAAAAAAAATCTGGATTATCATATTGTAAGTTAATTCAGTATTTTAGTAAAGGTTTGCTGACTACTGGAGTGAGGTGATAAAAAAGGGGTGAATGAGAGATTACAAAATTATTTAAAGGCCTTTGCCCTGCAGTGGGACATTAAAGTGATAAGGACTGTCTAGGAATCTGTTTGTTTAACAGTATGACACTGGGTGAATAACAAACTTTTAAAAGTTGCCACTCATTTCAAAATGAAGTAACCTATGATATCCTCCTGACCTAAATCTCAGTTGTGAAATTACTAATGGAAAAAGCACGATAACAAATTACTGGCAAACTAAGCCTGTTGGGGCCCAGGGTGGCAAAACTAATGGGCCCACCCAGGCATGAATGTCGAAATATTTGGCATTAGACTAAGTTACCATTTTTAGGCTTACAAGGGCAGGTGTAAAGAATGGTGAAAGCATTAGATATAAGTAATTTATGAGCATATTACTTATTAAAATTCACCATGAATATACATACCAAGGTTTTGTTATATCAAGCATCAGTATCACACCGTTAGCATTTTTATATACATCTAAGAATGTGGCATCAAGAACGGGTGTTTCATAGCCGTCTTCAGACGCTGCTGCAGCAGATTGATTTTCCAGTTTTAGACCCAAAGGAGGTTTCTTCTTTGTACGACCTTTATCTACTACTTCCCATACTTCTACCTTGAAAATAAAACATAAGTACCAAATTAAAAACCTGTTTCAATATGTTGAAATAAAATAATTTTTATTCACATTTTGTTTGAACTGCATATTCTTTGTGAAATTTGCATGATCATTTGAATGAATCAATAATATTTAGTGTAGTCACAAGCTTATTCAGTGGCAAGATGTAATTTTTATTATCATTTAACAAACCAAAAAGACAGTAATATTGTTTTACTTTGTACTTTCACTCACTTTAACAATGTAATCAGTATTTTTATATGTCCAGTGTATAGGAGCAACTTGTATTTGATCAGTTGGTGCATAGTCTTCGATAAACGGTCCACCTTGTAGACGCTGCAACAGGCACGATTTGCCAACGTTTCGGTCGCCTTTTATCAGTATTTTCACTACAATCAATAAATCCTGATTAACCTCATGTATGAAACAAGATTTTAGAGTAACATGCACACAAGTAACTTACTGTTAAAATGAACTCCTTTCGAAAATTTCTTCTGCAAAGAAGAAGACATAGGCAAAGGAGCTGGACAGCGATCATCGCCGCTTCTAGTTAGTTTTTTGAGAGCAGAAAACATTGTCGATTCTCTTTTTCGATATTTAACTAACAAATA
This sequence comes from Oligia fasciuncula, assembly GCA_963082905.1. Classification (NCBI taxonomy): domain Eukaryota; kingdom Metazoa; phylum Arthropoda; class Insecta; order Lepidoptera; family Noctuidae; genus Oligia; species Oligia fasciuncula. The sequence goes on along the minus strand of OY720388.1, from coordinate 13,548,068 downwards.
ACATGTAAAATATATAAATAGACCACAACACTTAGCTGCAAGAAAAAGAAAGCAATATCAGCTGGTGTATACAAGTAAAATAAAAAATATTGGCGAAAAAACTATACATCAATACAAATTTACAAAACACTCGACAGCGACCACAGACCATAGATAAAAAATACAGATTACAGCAATTATTATACTCTTTGGATTACAGACACAGACTAAATTTTTTCTTCTATCTCTATGCCACAGACCTTAGACAAAGAAAAGTATAGACGGCGGGTAGCTCCATTTCATTTCCACAAGAAAAAGATAAAGTATTTAGTTATTATAAGTAACAGAAAAGGATAAAGCTATACTATTTCCGTCTCTCAGTGCGTACCCGTTTTTTCAAGGCAGCTACATAAGTAGCCAATGTTATTTAAGTTAGTTTTTTGTGTCAGGTGTGGCCACGCTACCCAATGCTCTATACCTTTCTTACTCTAAGCCACAGAACTTAGACAAAGAAAAGTATAGACGGCGGGTAGCGCCATTTCATTTCCACAAGAAAGGGATAAAGTATTTAGTTATTATAAGTAACAGAAAAGGATAAAGCTATACTATTTCCGTCTCTCAGTGCGTACCCGTTTTTTTAAGGCAGCTACATAAGTAGCCAATGTTGTTAGTTTTTTGTCTCAGGTGTGGCCACGCTACCCGATGCTCTATAGCTTTCTTACTCTAAGCCACAGACAGACCATTACCCACAAACTACTTAGAGATACAGACTCATGGACGTAATATATACCCTGCGTTCCGAGATGGGAAATAATCGATGTGAGCGTGCTTAAACCCGTACCGAATTAGCGTGAGCGCGATAACGACGTTCCGTGAATCGTCATAGATGACGTCATGACATGCGCCATCTTGCGATAACGCCGACCATGCCCTAGAATAATATCACCGTGACCGCCAAAAATGACAGTGTGTGTGTGAGGATGTGTCAGTGTGTGTTTTGTTTTGATTTGCATCTTATCATAAAATTAAACTAACGTGGCATTTTCGAAATTGTGCTTCTGGCTGATAGTCGCCACATATCCAAAGAAGAAGAAATGTGGTGTTTATACAAAGAAATACTGTAATAATATCGTTTTTACATTGAATAAGCACTGTGAGCGCGCTCACGGGCGTTCCGAATTGTTGACAGCTCTCAGCTGTCATAATCGTGATATCTAAATCGGAACGCCATGTGAGATGATGTGAGCGCTGTGAGCGATTATAGCTAATTCGGAAAGCGCCCTACGTATCCATTACCAAAACTATGACAGCGACATCCATCCACAGACCCGGATCCATAGACGTAATATATAGATATATAGTTACTTCTATGTAATATTACGTCCATGCCCGGGTGACCGGGTTCTGCCAGTAGGGTGAAAGCGCCAGGGTAGCCCGCGAAATTCATTTTTTTGACGTGACAACGTCTTAAATTAGGTTGCGGCTGGGAGTCACTTATGAAAAAGTGTAACGCTCGGTAACGTTACGTTCTTATTTTAAATTAGGTTGCGGCTGGGAGTCACTTATGAAAAAGTGTAACGCTCGGTAACGTTACGTTCTTATTTTCATTTAATTCCTTGTTCCTATTGTGCAATTTAATTATATTCATATCAATAAATATTCTACCGAGAAAAAGACGTTGTCACGTAAAATCTTCGCCCGTAAAACCGACTTTACAGGCAACCATTTTTTTAGGTTTTTTGCAATTTGCTGGTCAGTATTAAGTTGTACGTTGATTAAAATATGATTCGCGGTCGTAACAAATACGTATTTATAGAATTATAATCATTAAAGTCAACACAACTCTCTTAGACCATGTAATCCCCAAATGTAAAGATTTCATGAAATAGTCATTCTTAGAATACACGTATGGGTTTGATGAAAAAAATTTTTTTTAGTTTCAGTTCTAAGTATGGGGAACCCCTATAATTTAGTGTTTTTTTTCTATTATTTTTTGTGAGAATACATCTACTTACCAAGTTTCAACAGTGTAGTTCTTATAGTTTCGGAAAAAAGTGGCTGTGACATACGGACGGACAGACATGACGAATCCATAAGGGTTCCGTTTGTGCCATTAGAGTACTAATTAGTATCAATTGAGTACTAATTATTTACCAAATATGGAAGCGATTGGCGTTGGTGGTCCGGTGGTAGTCACGGAAATCAATTATAGACCTTATCTACTACAAAAAAGGTACACAATTCAACAATGTAAGTAGTGTAATTTTATAAATAACAGAATTAATTACATACTTGGTACCTACAGTTATTATTAATAATTGCAGAGTCAAGTTATGCCAAACAGAATCAAAAAAAAAAAAAAATATGCATAAACCTGATGGTAATATTGGTTGCAACTTTGCCCCGTGTTTATTTATAAAAGGGTTAAATGTTAATTTGATGGCTGTACAATTTAGTTCAATTTACTAAAATAATTTATTTTACTACAACTAGGTACCTATGTATTTTACAAGTGTAGGTACAACATCAAAATTACTTAATTGTACATTACTATTTACAGTTGATCAGCAGCACCATTAAAACTTAATAGATAAATCCATGCTCTGTCAGGTCTCCAAATACAGGTACAGGATCTGGTCTTTTTAAGTGCCCTTTAGCTTTTCTTTTTAATTTTTATACAGCTGTCCTTTATGAGTCCAAGCGACTTGCTGATGTTGCCCGGTTGTCCTGCTCTCCAAGACCACTGTCATGTCACTTGGAAAAAGAAAAGTTGTTGTCCAGACTTTTTGAAATCTTCCATTCTTTACTAAATGTTTATTATAATCTTGTGTTGTATCTACTATCATGCTTGATATTTCTTTGGACACATGTTAATAACTCTATGGGTGCTGAACCACTCTAATTAGTAGATAGTCTGTGGCTCTAATAAAAATATCCATTTAGTCCCACTTTGATTTCTTCTTTTCAAAAAACTCTTTTCCATCTTTATCTACAGTAGCATAGTATCCCATTGATTCATATTTTGTTCTCATATATGCCATATAACCAAGGGCAAAAGTGAAACATGCAGCCCCTATAGTCATAACAACAATATTCTGGAACAAAAAAATATTAATAAATATTTTATTACAAATTTAGAACAGAGAAAAAACATTGCATCATCAAGGTGAAAGATTTGCTCATATTAGGCTAGTTCACTCAATTGACCTTTTTCTATTGTAATATTGAGAGAAGGAAATATTTACAAAAAAAAGTTGAGTAGACGTCTTGCGTCATGTTTAGAAGGAAAAGCATTGATTTATATTACTAGCGTACTTTTGAAATAATTGAGGAAAGGGTTTATTTATTGTTCGGTATTTACAGTACCAATGCATAAATTGGTGTTGCTTGGTGCTACCATTATATGAATACATTCGAATTCCTTCAATTTAAATCCAAAGACCTTGAGTAAAATTAGCTATTTTAATTTATGATATTTATGACTAAGGTCCTTTTACCTTTCGACCATGTGATTTAGTTTTTCCCAGTATATAATTATTTTAAAATTATTAAATTGTATGTTTATAAAAACAATCAGAAATATTGTTTCATTGTCAATAATGTTACATAAAGATTGTATAGGTTATATTAGTCAACTTACTGGCTTCGCATAAAGCTCAAAATTAATAACTCGAAATGCTGTTGTCGATCTCATCGAGCGAATCCCATCTCCAGGCTTTTGTTGTTCATTTTTCGGCTCCATGATATATCTTAGATAGTTTAAATTACATCAACAGGTAATTAGTTACTTCTTAGTACTTATCAGATTTTATGAATGCTAAGGAGTCTGTCTAGCTGCTATCTAGTCCATCGTCTGTTCTATTTTATTTTAGAATATTATTCTTCAAAGTAAGCTGATGAAGAATCAGTGTATCATCATCATCATCGTTAACAGAAACGAAAAATACTCTGCTGCAGTGCTGCTATTCCTGTAATCCTGTTGGTGTTGTTGACAAAATATACCACAGATAACTATATACTAGTCAGAGAAAATATACTAAGATGACCACCAGAGTTCACCCGTTCACCCATTGAGTGAGATACATAGATTGTACAAGCAAACTATACAAAGACTAATGCTGATTATGCTGATAGGAAAATAAATTCTTCTATGTCAATGCGTTCACCAGACAGAAAATATTAATAATCTGTGCAGTTCGCAGCACAGCGCACCAGTGTGAGATAGGAAAAAAGTATTAAAAAAAAACCCGACTGCGGTAAAAAACTGAAAAGCTAAAAACAAGCCCATTTTAAATTAAATTGGTCAATTTCAAATAGGTGAGTCTGCTTCCAACTTTTATTTAATTTAAAATGGGCTACGTGTTTTTTAGGATTTGTCACTTCGAATTACTTTTAACCATATAAGTTGTACGTACAGACGCCAGCACATCAAGTTACTACAATCTGTCAGATTTCTTTAATAGATTTTCGACTTTATTGCTAAAACATAAGGTTCAAGGTTGATTGGGAAAATCTGACAGTTTCGGGTAGGTTGACCTGCTGGCGTCCGTACATATTTTTGTAATCACCTTTGAAAACCCTTTATTTTAATACCCCACTCGATAGGTTTTGAGTTTTTTTTTTTTTTAAGCTATAAGGCTCCAAAAATCGGCAATTTTATTTATTTTTTTAATTTTGATATAGGTACTCAGTGTCACTCTCACAACTAAGACGAATTTAACGAATGATTTAACGTCACCTCTCAAGCTGAAATCGATCAAGCCGTTTAGGCTACAGAGCATGCCAAAGAAATATACATACATACATACACTCGAAAAACATAACCCTCCTTCTGACGCAGTCGAGTAAAAATATTGATTGAGGCACAGATAAAATAGATACTGGTCGGAGAGATTGATGAATGATATCAGAGTTGTACCGTACATACTAATTCCATAATGATGATATGACAGAATACCGAGAATACTGTTTATCGAAAACTTATCAAGATTATATCTAAAAAATAATAATTGCCCTAGCTAGGGAAGAGTTCCCGTAAAAAATACAGCAACCATCACGCCGCCGCCGCACGCGGCGCACATTTGAGTCGACTTGGTAATTTGACGAATCGAAAACTTTTTCTTTTTAAAAATCGACAAAAATACCAATGTTCTTACAAAAACAGACGTTAGATCGTTCCTTCAAAGACCAACTATCCGAATGTCCTTGGTTGGCGAACGTTGGGTGACCGTTGCACACAAACTCACAAAACGAACACCTGTGCTTTGCGGAGAGTTATCTAGTTTCTCGAAGGGCCAAGGATTTCTTCCTTGGTATGGTAGGACGGCTTGTGGGTGGGAATTGTTAATAAATATAAAACTCCGAATTACCTATGTGTACGTTGAATTAAGTACTATACGTACACTATTACATCGCAATTCGTGTTTTATTGGACTATTGATCGCTGTGCAAGTTATACAAGCAGCGAGTTTAGTCAAGTAGCAGTGACGATTTGCTAGGAATTCAAAACCTCACGTCCAACCAGATTGTGAGTTTTGACATCCGATTTGTTGCTAGTGATGTCAAAATCTGTGTGCTGTACTCTGTAGATAGATAATACCTGCCTAGGGTGTGTGGACGTTTGATTTTGAAATTAGTGGCTTGCTTGACGCCGCCGCGCCGCGCGTTGTTACCGGCAATTAAGGTTGCTGGGTGTGCATCTTGCATTACAAATGCACAAAATCGGAACTATCGTTAATGGCTAAAAGACTATTGTTTATTTAATATTTTGTCTATTAATTTGAGAAGAATTAGAAAAAAAAGAGAAGACGCCAACTGGACTCTATGTTTTATGGCTACCCATGGCAATTTAGTTGTCAAAATAGATAATTATTTTCGGAATATTCTGAAAATGTTGACTATTACCCTATAATTACTTGTTAAGTTTCAATATTTTTCAATTTTATGTTATTTTAAAGTTTAATTCTTTGTAAAATGGAGTCGGATTCTGCGCTTCACGCTGATGTACCTGATGGCGCGGAAGTGTCGCCTTTAGAAGAGAATCAAGCTGGAGAAGCTGCCAATGCTTCTGATAGTAATGTAACAAGTAACGAAGAAGCCGCTGCCGCTGAAGAGTCAGGTAATCTTTAATTATGTAAAGCTTTGTTTTTAGTTTTATACATTCCAAATTAGTTCTTGTTGGAAGTGACACCGTTATTTTGATTTGCATTTTGGTTTTTGTGGTGCCATTTCATTACTATGTTATTGCTTTTAATTATTACCATTAGATAAGATGTACGATTTAAATGCGGTCATCAAATACATTATAACATACTATTGTAGCAACAAACGGAGGCCCTACCAGCAGTAGTGATGGCTTGGACGTTGATGCTGCGGCACAGCTAGCAGAAGGTGAAGAACAACAGGCTGAAGGTGACTAGATCTCCATAATTACCGTATATTTTTACAATTTCTAGTTTCAGAGACTTCCTACTAAATTATTGATTGAGGAACAACGTGCTATGGCAAAATATTGTGAAAGAGGATGTAATGTCCTAAACTATTGATTATGGTTTGGTTTAGTTGAAATCTAGAATGATAGGCAACAACTTATCAATTAAAGTAATTGAAAAAAGTGGAAATTCTAGAATAGAGTTAAAAACCTGAATGTGTTAATAAACCATGTTCTTAATATTCCTCCTGCATGGTCTTCATGATAGTTTAGTGCTGGCATTATCTTGGTTTTTCATTGTTATATTGGTTACTAATATTATAATTGTGAAAGTTTGTGAAGATGTTTGTTACTCAATTACGCGTAAACCGTTGAACAGATGTGGATGAAAATTGGCACATAGATAGACCATTTCCTGGACTAACACATAGGATATGTGTATTTGTGTGTTTATATGTTTTTACTTCTTCACTCTCAAACGGCTGGACCAATTTTGATAAAATTTGGTATGGAGGTTGCTGACACCCTGGATTAACATATAAGCTACATTTTATCCCCATATACCCCAAGGGATCGAAACTTACGTAGGTGAAACCGTGGGGCGCTGCTAGTAATTTATAAGCTTCATATTTAAGTGTATGAAGTTTATAAATAGTAGCATTTTCTATTACAATAAAATAAGAGTTTCAAATGTTAACTTTGCAGAGATGGGGATGAATGTCTCAGATGTTATAAAAAATTCTTCTAAGAGCTGGTTAGAGATGCATTATGATCAGCATTCTCTTTATATGTCTTCTAACTTTTATATTTAACTAGCTGTGCCCTGCGGTTACACCCGCATAAGTGTCGATCCCGTGGGAATATTGCGATAAAAAGTAGTCTATATGTTAATCCAGGGTGTCGCCTATCTCCATACCAAATTTTATCAAAATTGGTCCAGCCGTTTGAGTGTGAAGAAGTAAAAAACATAAACACACACAAACTTTCGCCCTTATAATATTAGTGTGATTACCTTCCTCCCGCGGCTTCGCCCGCGAGGTATGTCGATAAAAACTATCCTATGTCCTTCCCCTGGATGCAATCTATCAACATACTGATGTAACATACAGACAGACAGAGTTACTTTCGAATTTATAATATTAGTATAGATGTGTACTCTGAAGACATAGCTCTGAATATTTGCCTGAAGTGAACCTTTATCTAAAATTCTAGCAAACGCTGAAGCGGAAGCTGAAGCTGAAGCAGAGGAAGAAATGGACATTGATGACACTACAACTGGAACGGTTGCAGATGAGTCTGCCTACATCGGAGACAACTGCTTGTCCACACCTGTAAGAAATTCATATACTTATCACTAGACGTGGCTAAAAATTTGACAAAGGCTATAAATCTTTCTTTGTTGGCACAGTTCTGTGGTTTGTGTGCTTATAAACAATTATTTATCTTTTTAAATTCTGTGCCTAATTGCAACACCTTGTTTATATAGGACAATGAGAGCCAAATGGATCCAATGATGAAAGAACAAAGCTTGGATGAGGCTGAAGGTCTTGCAGAAGCTGCTGAGGAGTCTCCAGACCAGTCCATCAGCTCAGCAATGCCTACTGATAGTGGAGTTGGTGAGGGGGATGGTGCACCAATTGTGCAAGATGGTATAGAGCTGTTCCTTTTTTTTTGCCTTAGAATGAAGTATGTACAAAGTGCCTTAAATAGATAGAAATATTGAAATTGCAGATGAATCTAGTACAATGGACGAAGATATGGGTGGTGGCGAAGGTGTTGCAAGTAGTGACGATGTCAACGACATCAGTAGCGCGGCGCAGGACGCCCTCAGCACTGGCATAAGGTATGTTTACATCATAAATATACCACCACCACCACCATATATATGTTAGTCTGTAAGGTATTTATCTATGGGCCATAGTAGCCTGAAAATAAAGGTTTTATTATTATTATTATAAATATTGTTATTTACTTCATAAAACATAACATAATCAGCCTATAATGTTCCCACTGCTGGGACACAGGCCTCCTCTCGGTGAGAGGGAATTTATTTATTAACTTCATACATCAATTTAATCAGTAATGTATGCAATTTCTCTTCAGTTCAAGCACAGCAGAGAGTGGCGCTGATATTTCTAGCAGTGGTCAAACAGAGGCACCTCTTATTTCCTCCACTGCCAATGGACCTGCAGTACTACACTCATTCTCTCTTGCACCTCAGCAGCATCAGCAAAATGAGTTAGTATTAAATTTATGAAAAAACAAAATAGTCCCATACACGCTCAGGCGCGGATCTAAGTCTTCACTTAAGGGGGGTGAATATTTATCTCTGATAAGGGATTTCTCAAGCAGTGAAAACTTAAAAAAAAAAACCTTGTCACCTTCTGTAAAATCAAGAATAGCTACTTTTCGAGAATAACTACTATGCGGATACTAGAGTTTTAGACTGTTTGGTCGAAGCCAAGAGGGGGTGCACTCGCCACTAATGTATACGAGAGCGCGGCCGCCATACAAAAGTTTTCGCCTAAGTCTAAATGCAGCCTAAATTCTCGGTGATTATGATATGGAAGCTCATTGTTATTTCGTGTTTTAGGTTCAGCGACGCAGATACGTCCGAAATGGAAGGTGCAGCCGATACGATGCCGACAGTAAGCGAATCAATGCCGTTGCTCACCATGGCTGCGAATGGCTCTGCACTTCTCTCACCTACTTCACTACCAGGTAAAATATTTTTGTGACCATATGAATGCCCTTTTATATCAACCTTCGATAAAATTAGGTTACAATTCGAAAAAGTCTAGTTTTAAGTTTATACAGAAATGCTTAAAATGAAAAAAATCTTTGAAAAATATGCAAGTTTGACTTGCTCGCCCTTGTTGGAAAAGCTGGCATAAAAAAAGAAATGAAGAAGACTTGTGACAAAGGTGGACGTTATTTTAAAGAATTGTTTATTTGGTTTTCCCAGGAGAGGAAAGCGGCGCGGGCGTGTCGTCGTCGGTGGCCGCGGAGGGCAGCGGCGCCGCCAGCGAGGGCGAGGGCGCCGTGAGCAGCTCGGGCGCGCCGCCGCTGCCGCCCAGCGACGCCGCGCACGCGCTGGCCACGCTCGCCAGCGCCGCGCTGCACCACCAGCACGAACAGGTACCGATACAGCGGCGCCGCCAGCGAGGGCGAGGGCGCCGTGAGCAGCTCGGGCGCGCCGCCGCTGCCGCCCAGCGACGCCGCGCACGCGCTGGCCACGCTCGCCAGCGCCGCGCTGCACCACCAGCACGAACAGGTACCGATACAGCGGCGCCGCCAGCGAGGGCGAGGGCGCCGTGAGCAGCTCGGGCGCGCCGCCGCTGCCGCCCAGCGACGCCGCGCACGCGCTGGCCACGCTCGCCAGCGCCGCGCTGCACCACCAGCACGAACAGGTACCGATACAGCGGCGCCGCCAGCGAGGGCGAGGGCGCCGTGAGCAGCTCGGGCGCGCCGCCGCTGCCGCCCAGCGACGCCGCGCACGCGCTGGCCACGCTCGCCAGCGCCGCGCTGCACCACCAGCACGAACAGGTACCGATACAGCGGCGCCGCCAGCGAGGGCGAGGGCGCCGTGAGCAGCTCGGGCGCGCCGCCGCTGCCGCCCAGCGACGCCGCGCACGCGCTGGCCACGCTCGCCAGCGCCGCGCTGCACCACCAGCACGAACAGGTACCGATACAGCGGCGCCGCCAGCGAGGGCGAGGGCGCCGTGAGCAGCTCGGGCGCGCCGCCGCTGCCGCCCAGCGACGCCGCGCACGCGCTGGCCACGCTCGCCAGCGCCGCGCTGCACCACCAGCACGAACAGGTACCGATACAGCGGCGCCGCCAGCGAGGGCGAGGGCGCCGTGAGCAGCTCGGGCGCGCCGCCGCTGCCGCCCAGCGACGCCGCGCACGCGCTGGCCACGCTCGCCAGCGCCGCGCTGCACCACCAGCACGAACAGGTCGATACAACCTTAATTTCACGCTTTGCGGTACCTGTGCATTGTGGCATTTTTAATATTTTTCAAATACATATAAGTGCAAGCCGTCCTATGTTTCACCGCCAAATGCGACAGACGATTATTTAACGGAAAACAGGACCAATAATAATAATCAAACAAAACCATTCATTTGTTGTTCAATATATTGTGGTTCGAATATTTGATCCTTTTTCTTATTTCGAAGCATAATTCATAAAGACGTGCATCAGGGTGACCTCATTTGTTTCAAACTTCTCAGTGATCATGGCCTGAATTACTCTTGGAGTTCCGCTTCCGCATAAACACTTAAGTTTAACTTGTTTTGATTCCGATTGCCTAAACAATGTAGTTTGATTTCTCATAAAGACTGTCTGATACACTGTTATAGGCTGAGACGGAGGAGCCGAAGCAACATGATGAAGATGCGTGGTACACCGTCGGGATCGTGAAGGGCAACTCTTTTACGGTAATTATTTGATAGGTATATAATACAAATTCGGCCGTAAGTACAGAGAATCGAGTTCTAGAAAGAGACTCACATATAAAGAGACAAAGCCGCACTTTTTCTAAAATTCGCTGTACTTACGGTCGCGTACGGAATGTATTTTTATTTATTATTCATGTGTTTTACTAATCTGTTTTGTAATTTAGGTCCAGAACTACATTTCTGATCCTAATGTGGACTTATCCAATTTGTCTCTGGATAATCTGCCGGACTTAACTGGTTTACCCACGACTGCGCTCGAACACGGGACAGCCTACAAATTCAGAATAGCCGCGATCAATTCGTGTGGGCGCGGCGAGTATAGTGAAGTGAGTAAAATACTTTAGCTTAAGCCTACAATATTTTCCTGTTATGTGATGATTGATAAATATACATTATCACTATATTCGTCATAATACCATTTCTCTTTTCATAGGAATCTGCATTTAAGACCTGTTTACCTGGATTTCCGGGTGCACCGTCAGCCATCAAAATATCGAAGTCAGTGGAGGGGGCACATTTGTCGTGGGAACCTCCACAAGTGGCTGCTGAAGGAATATTTGAATATTCCGTGTACCTAGCCGTGCGATCTACTACACCATCAAAGGTAATTCATTATTTTTTGCTATAAAATGCCAGTTTTAAGTTCTGTCACGTTTTGAATGGTGGTAACACCGTAAGAACTTACATAATATATGCTACCGAAAATGGAGTTATAATTCTAACCCACTCGTGCCAAACAAACTAACGTTAATTCAACTCTCGATACTGTCGTCGTTTCTTACTACCTACGTATCAAAACAAAGTTTTTGTTTCTAGGAGCCAACAAAATCACAATTAGCATTTGTGCGCGTGTACTGTGGCAAGGCAAACACATGCGTGGTCCCGCAGGCGTCGCTCAGCGCCGCACACGTGGACTCCTCCACCAAGCCAGCCATCATATTCCGCATCGCCGCACGAAACGAGAAAGGTTACGGCCCGGCTACTCAAGTCAGGTGGTTGCAAGGTATGTCGCAAAATGTCTCTCTTTGAAATAATTATACTTTTTACAATACATTCTGTTATAAGGTCCTACTTTATTAGTCCCGGTCTCTTAGGGTGAACTTCGATCATAAACAAGATTTAAACTGAAAAGAGTCAAGATCAAACTTTAAAACGGAACTTTTTATACATTGGCTTAGGTCTGTTTAGTATTTTTATATCACGCAGCGACGCGCGCTTTATTTGTGGTTACCATGTGAATGTGTATGTAAGCGCCGGAGCTCTAGGTACCGTCTGAGACAATGACGAAGTCGGAAGTGTGTGTGTGTGTTATGTGCTGACGCTACTCGTCTTCACGCACACATTACAGCGTGTTGTACACTTGGTTATCACAAGTAAAGCGCGCGTCGCCACGTGAGATAAAAATACTGTAACAGACGATACGGAAATTCACGAGATTCTTTTTTATTGCGCGTGAAAATCGACAACACTGTATGGATCACATACAGGCGCTTAAAAAGAAACATGACGTCTTGAATTAGCAGTTGTGGAAGAGCAAAAAAAGGGTCGTCTGTTAGAGGCCTTAAATGCATCATGCATTACATTTTTATGAAAGTTTACTACTAATTAAACAAATCAACGTTTTTTTGTATCATATATGAAAATGTGTATGAAGATGTTAGAATAACTCTTTTTTTAATTAATCCATTTATTGATTTGGTTTTTTCATCAATTCTGAACTAGGAACCCATCTACTAACTTCGTTAATAGAAGCTGATTGATGTAATACGGATTAACATTTCCGAATTCCATGAATTTACAAACCTTTAGCTAGGGAAACCGTCCTTACGCACATAATATACGTAGTCTAGGTGACCGCGATGAAACGTCCTCCGTTAAGGCGCTAACTCGAAAATCTATAATCCTCGAAAACCTACTAAGCGAGCGAAAGTGATGCAGTTACTTTTGAAACGCAAAAGAAGAGTGATGGCTATAACGTGCGTGCGCTCGGAATAAAACGACGTATGTGCCAAAACGAATTTACTCCTCTTTAACAGAATAAATGAATTAAATTTAAAACTACTTTGAGTAAACTTTGATATGATAATTCTCTATGTTTTAAAGTAAATTCCATTGAATAACTCTCGTTAAGCCGTGATGTCGAAAAAAAAATAGATATAACTTTGCAATTTTTTTGTATCGAGAAAAATTCTTTGAATCGTGTATTCCTTTTACATGATACTAGAGCAGAGTCAAAAAACATATACCAAAATGTTAAAATTCTCTATTCCACATACTTTGTAGCTGGTTTTCTGTTCGAGTCGCTTACGCTTATCATTATTATAACATAAGTTAGTTGCGAATAGGTAATCTGTGATAGTAAAATCACTTTAGTTGGCCTATACCATGTTGACTGTTGTACTCTTAACGAAGCGTACTTTTATGTATTGATAAGTGCAAGTGATCACATTGCGGCAGTACTTTAGAAATTGTAAGGTAGGCCCTTCTATTCGGTGAAGTTTTCAGTGCTTTCAGAGAGCGCGTTTGAACGTTTGCACAACCATGTGTACACTACAGGTACTGTCGCAAAAATACGAACGACTAACAGAGGTGGAGAGGGCGGATCCAAGAACACGCCGCCCGCGCATTCGACCGTGGACGATTAGCTGCCCGGGCCGGAGTCACCGGTCGCCGTCGGTAAGCTACGTAGATAGCCGTTTTAAATGTTCATTTTTTCCGAGTTATTTTAATTTCATTATTCAATTCAATCACGTGTCGATACTGCGTAATGTGCGCCGCGAATGTGGATTTTAATATTATGTTTTCATTCATTTGTGTTATTTTTATTTTTGGTGGACCGGGACTAATAACGTAGGACCATGTATTTTTATTTGTATAATTTATTATTATTTTTCTTCAAGTAGAACTGCTCTCTGATCCGACTGTTGTAAGAAAAATGTACTTTCCAGTATATAGCTTAGGAGTAGAAACTAAAGGTTGGGGTTCAGGTATGGGGACAATAGAGCAACATACTGATAAAGAGGAGCTTTTTTGGCACCCGCATAGTTCTTTGTTATACTTATTTGTTTTTATTTTCTACACAGGATGGCAGGTTTTGGTACCTCTTTTAACAAACCCCTCTGCGTCCCTATTCCGTAACTTGTCGTATATTATCCGTTCATTCTAAAATAAAAGAAATAACCAAACAAACGATGAGGGCGCCACTGCGCGGTCGGCGTTTGGTCGGCGCCCTCTTAGGCTGGGCGCATACGCTCGGTTTCCTGATTAGGAATTCAGATTCGGGATTCCGTGAGATTAGCGCAGACGTTCGGTTTTTTGTATTAAGAATTTATACTGTCAGTTCGAATAGAGACGTTTCTGTGAAAGCACAAATGGACGACGACGATGAATTGATTGCTATTGCACTTTTACTGGCGCTAGACATGAAGAAGAGAAAACGTCGTTACTGGGTACATCCGTTGAACACTAGAACTGTCTCAAAAGAGCAAAGTTACGAGCACACCCAGAAGAATTCTTCAAATATTACAGGATGTCCATAAAATCCTTTGATGAGCTTCATAACGGCATACGAGATAAAAAAGCAAAGTACTTGCATCGTCTCACACATTTTGTTCTAGCAAAATCATAGGAACACGTCCATTCGCCACTACCGTGCTACGGTTTTGGCGCGATTCCGAATGGAAATTTTCGTTCGTTTGCGGCGAACGATATGAAATGTATGTGAGCACTGCGTTCGGGGTGCGTGCGTCATTAGGTTTTTTTCCGTTCTTACGACCCGTCCGCACGGAATGAATTCCGAAACGAACGTTAGGTTTTTTTCCGTTCGGAAATAGTAAGGACGTGTGCGCCTTGTTGAACATTTTGTATGTAAATGAAGCATTCAGGTTTCCGAATCTGAATTCCTGATCCGGAAACCGAATCAGGAAACCGAGCGTATGCGGCCGGCCTTAAGGTGTGAAAGTTAAAACAGACAGAGTTTCATTCGAATTTATAATATTAGTATGAATAAATCATGTGAGTGATTTTTAATTCGCTCTGACATGTAAAGATGGCTGAATGTAATTCTGGGATATTGACATTAGGTACGTCGCAATAAATGCTGAGTAAAGTAGCTTCTCTTGTGCAATGAGCGGACAAAAATAGCCCTTAAGGTGACGAACATAATATTTTGGATGTGGCTGTACATTGTGTTGATAACTCGTTCCTTACTTTTTGAACTGTCAAAAGAAAATGATTGCTATCGTAAAGCCACACAACACTGCACAACATGTTCGTGTATTGCTGGCAACAAAGTTTTGTATTTATTGTAAACTTTTGCACAACAAAATTTGATGGCTGTTTCTTAATGTTTGTTTCCTATGAATGGGCAGCAATATACTGCTAGAGGGGTTTTATATGTTCTTCGGTGGGAATGCATGACGGCTATCGCGTCGTGTCATTATTTTAAAATGAATGAATGTCTTAAAATTATATGTTTCTTTGCAGATATAAAATCTACGGGAGTGAAGAGGACAGGCGAAGGCAGGTTACCGGGTGCTTCACCTTCCAAACAACCTAAGCAAATGTTGCACTAAGTGTTGAGTTTGAGACAGTTTTTAGACGTTTAATATAGACCAATACATTAGTTTGTACAGGACTACAGATTATTCAACAAGTTTTGTTTAAATCAAGGTTAGTACCTAACTAACTATGTTACTTTAGCGTAAGTCACCATTGAGAGTGAAATCTCATTATGTCGATTTTTTAAACACGGAAATCTTTCACCTATCAAACCTTATACACATTTGACTCAGCCACTTTCCTCTAGCTAGTATTTATAATGTTGATTGTAAACTATAATTTTATGGACTCGTTACCGTTGGTCACGTCAGGCGGTAATAATAGACTGATTGATGTATTAGACGCAATGAGATGGATTGCTAAATATGGAAATGTTATACACATATCTGTGGAATATAAATATGGAAATAATGACTTTATTTTTTTTATCAACCTGGATTTATGTATGCCTAAAAGATGTGGAAAAGATAAAATTGGGTTCTTGAGCCAATTTTACCACACGTTAGCTTTAATTTATAAGTTTCTAGAATGAATTACAGTTGACAATTTAAGATATCTATTCCACTTGTTCAAGAGTGGTGAAATTGGCTGATAAGGATAAAAAATATACATGAATTCCATTTGGCTTTTAATACTTAATTACATATTATTGAGTACACTATACATTTGTTTCATTGCTATAAAATGCTATCTATTCAAAACTCCGGTAGGCATTCCAAAAGAAAATAAAAATACAAATTATTATTATTAATAATATTTTATATCTTTCGTTTTATAGAAAATTTCCTATATTCAAGATATTTTGCGTTTTATCATGATATTAAAGCAGTATCACTAGATTTATTATTTGGACAAGTTATAATTTTTTTATTGTGATATAGGTTCGCCTGACACTTGTAGACAGCGTAGAACCTTGGTTACTGAAAATAAAAAGAAATATTTAATTATATTAAATTGATACGTAACACCAACTATTACTATTTGATACAATTCAATAACAAAGCCTTACCAATGAAGTCGTTCCGAAGAGTTTGTACCATCCTATGACGATATTAGAGAGGTTAAGGTCATCGAGCATGATCTGCGCCACCCCCATGAACACCTTTTTACCCTCTATGCGTCCATAATCGCCCCACACTGTCACCTGTGCATGCAAACAATTTACATTGTATTTGATTTTTTTACTGCACGGATTGCCAGCTCACCGATTGATTTAGAGGTTTAATAGTAGTTTGTTGCATCGAGCGCAAAGTGAGTTATTAACGCACGAGAGTTATGCGAGTGCATTAATTACTCACTTTAGCAAGGTGCGTAATCTACTTTTCTTTCAACTACCAATCCACCTACCGTGATAAAATATACCTAATCAAAATAAAAACTCGAGTTAATGAAAACAAAGTTTTCATAAGCTTTTAAATACTTATCCCGCGACTTTTGTGGCAAAAGGTTATTAACAATTTCATTTGCAGCTGTTTTTATACATTCTGGAGTTGAATTCATATCGCTATCGCTGTCTATTTCCATTTTTTTAAACTTTTCTTGTTAAATATGAAGTATCAAAGTTTTACAATGGTACAAAATGCGCGCCATTATGTTTTTTTTTTCACCAAGTCGGTTTTATTCAGCCGATTTTTATTTTCAGCCAGTAGGTATCTTTTTGATCTATTGCATACATTTTATTATTAAACATAATGGGAGACTCTGTGGTAAATTTATATCTAAATAAAAAACAGTGCATTAATAAAAAACTGTGCAACAATGAGATTTCATATAACATTTCTGCACTGTTTTGGTTCTAAGTAAAGAATACATCCTTTGTGATCGGTTTTGTAGTGATTACTGATAACATTACTACGTAGTTGAAAAAAAAAGTAATATTATCCAGCAATATAGATTAATAGTCTAAGGCCGGGCTGTCATCTATAGAACTGGAAACCAAACTATTCACGCCACGTGGACGTCAGCGTCGCAATGCAGTGCTTTAAAGTTAAAATGACAGGCTCATAAACAGGCAGACAGGCAGGTTAATGGCTGGCGGGTGTAATATGCAATGGGCATGCGCATCTGACGATAGTGTCGGAGGAAAGCCGCCTTTATGGATTTTCTGTTTGGTAGTGCCACTAAATATGGCGGCATCCGTCATCCGACTATTCACACACCGGGTAGCATGCGACCAGTATGTGCCGGTCTGCATGAGACTATGTAGTATGCGCCGCTTGTGTGTTGATGCACCTACACTTGGCGTATTTGTGAAAATATACGCGTTATTTAGTTAATACAAAAAAAACTTTATACAGTAAGAATAGAGTATATTTTGCAATGCTCGAGTATCGCGAATATTTTGACAAATGCACCAAGTGAAGCCAGAAATTGATAAAACAATAAAAGACAAGCTCACCTGTAATACGCAACCTTTGAAGTTTTCTCTAAAGGTAAGCGTTTGTTGGTAAAGTGGGTCGAGTGTTCGGCGCGCCGTGCTCGTCTTAGCTTTAGCGATGCAACGCTTGCCGCTCACTAGGTACACTTTAATGTACGGCGCGGGCAGGGTTCGTCTACCTGGCTGCGATACCAGACCTCGGGCACGGATTACCTCCACCTGAAACAGCGTCACGTCGCTTCAGTACTTCAGGGAAAACTTGAATTCCAGATGGACGAAACCTAGGTATATTTATATGGTGAGACTTATTCGGATGATGTTGTGAAGACTGGGTAAAATTGCAGCCTTGGCCCGGTAAGGCAAGAAATAGTCGGTGGGTGGCTCTGAGAAGTTTGTGGTAGGTTGTACAAAAATAAATTATACTTAACACAATTTTTTTTAAGTTTTTTGATATGTCTTATTTTTCTATAATAGATGTTTTTTGTGTACTTCAACAGAATCAAGTACATATTAACCTCAAGGAATCCTTTCTGGTAACACATAGACAGTTGTACGTCGCCCTGCGTGGGCGCCCCGAGCAACTGTCTCCCGACCAGTTGTCCTGGACCTAAGCCATCGATGAAGTCTGACAGGCCGCCGCCGTCCGAGCCAGAGCCTCTCATACCAGGAGACCATCTAAAACAGGTATCATGTTATAGTCTATACACGTAACTTGTTATCAGCTAAACAGATTACATTATTAGGAACTGGTGATGCCCATTATCTTCAAAGCGGTTTTTACACCACACCACTGCAACTAGATAAACATCCCTCAATTTTGGATTAAGATAATTTGAATATAAGCAATAAGTACCTACTTTATATACCTATTGCTTAAAAGTGTAATGAATAAAAACAATTTACAAAAAAATTATTAAGTATTGAAATAAATGCAATTGTGTTATTGAAAATATTTTAAAACAAGGTGTAGGTAGGTATCACATAAAAGGTAAATGTATTTAATGTAATAATTAAAATGTTGACCAGACCTTTTTTAGCCACTACCAAGGAATAGTTATAAAAAAATAAAATAAAATACAACATTTACAACATTGATACAATAGTGAAGAAGAGGGCGGTAGTCGTTCGGATGCATCGATTGGTAAAGTTAAGGCAGAGCACGTGGATTCCAGGTACTAGGTTCTATAATAAAGTATCAAGACATCTAACTAGTAGATGTAACTGTGTAAAGGTGCAAGAAACGCTAGAGAATGGTCTGCATCTATTAAGTAGATAGGTAGTAGATTTAATGGTGAATTAAGGACTATGAAGGTAATATTCAAGAAAAAAAATAGTAATGAAGTTTGGTACACAATCCATTTCTAGTCTAACTTCGTATCAGTCTATCTACAATTTTATTTAATGTACTTTAAAACTGTGATGTTTCATGTTTTGAATTACCCATAACCTACACCACAACCAACCTGTTCTCTTCTTTTATCTTCTCATTTCATTGTCACTAAGGAACCTGATGCCTATGTCCTCCAAACCCACGTTTAAACAAAGATGTGTTAGATTTTAATCACCCTATTTATAACTTAGCATGGAAAATTACTAGTGATTATTCCGGTGAGACATGCATGAATGTTTATGTATGTATGTACATCGATCAGACAAAATTGTGTGTAACAGACCAAAAAAATAAGTGCATACATCATAGGCTTTCAGGCAACATTTATCATTCAATCACAATCGTGCATCATGATGAATGCAGCTTCGTTCTGGACTGACGACATCGTCTCGCCGAGATGTGGCTGAAAATATTATCAAACGTCGGACACGGAGGTGGAGACACCGGAGCTAAATGTAGCTGTCTCATGTTACCTACTTAACGAGAGGGTGCGATGCCTATGCAAGAGAAGACACGTGCGTGCTGAACAGAAAAGATGAGTGAAACACACCAATTTAACTGGAATCATGCTTTGACAAGACGAAAGGCACAGAGAGGGGCAAAGTATGTAGAAGACGAGCAACATCGAGGCGCACATATAAAAATGGAACTCTGCAGGCAGCTGACGAACTGCGGCTTAAAACGGAGCGGCCGAGCGCGACTTACGAGGATCCCTCCGAGCTAGATATGGACACGAGGCTGGTGGCGCACACCTCGTGCGAGCGCTTGAAGGCGGTGGTGGTGGTGCCGGAGCGCTTGCGCCGCGCGCCGCCGCCGCCCTCTGTGCGAGACACGCGCGCTGTCGCACAGTCCGCCGAGAACACCGGCGCAACATACATTTATTACCCGTCGAAAAGCACATTACACTACTTAGTTTGGATGTCATACCTTTGCGAAACATTGCGTTCATTTTGAAACCGAGCTTTAACGATTTGAACCTTGAAGGAATGTTCTAATTTTTCATTATTGTTAATGGATACAAATTATTTCACATAGGTAGGTATTTTGTGAGTTACCGTAGTGTTGTCCACTTTACAGTAACTGATTTTATGAGCTAAGTGCGGTTATTTACACAGGTATTTATAATTCAAGTAGGTATATTAAAATTTTTGGATGGCCAATCAATGTAACTTAGACATTAATAATATGCATGGGAAGAAAATAGGTACAGATCTATTTTAGGGGTGGGTTAAAACTAAAAACTTTAGCGTCATAAAGTCATAATACAATAAACTGGTGTCATATCACATGACACGATGAAAATTTAAACACTCAGTGGTTAAAATTGAATTGGTAGTTCTCCAGGTACGAAAATGTAAGACAAGTACATCATCTATGGAACTGTATAAGTATAGCTCACACAGGGGGTACACATATCTATTTGTGACAAATTACTTTCCATTTTATTTTAAAACATTTACCAAATAAAGCTCTACATTAGCTGACTTACATAAGCGACATTGCACATTTATTTGTTTCATGACTGTAACATGCGGTGTTTTATAATTAATCATAATTATTAAATATGCTAATGCAGATGGCTTCTCTGTCGTTTCTCGGTGACCTTCGTAACGCGGACCAGTAATACGCGAGAGAGCTACCGCCCCGGGCGAGTGCACTATTGTGTCAATGCCGTCTGTGCCGAGCACCGCGAACCTGTCTTCGTCGTTCTCGCTGGAGGCTGACGAGGCACGTGACACGCCGCCCATGCCACCTCGCATTTCGGGCCCCACTTCCTCGCTCCGTTGCACCGTAAACGAATTTTTTCCACGTTTACCAAAACCTAACCTCCGTTTCCTTCCTGCGATTATCGTACCAACACTTGAATTGTTTACTAAATTAAAATAAATATAAACCTTTGTTAACATTCAAAGGTCCAAAATGCATTAAAGGGATAAGTCAGTTAATATCAATTATAGTGTTATGATGTAATTCACCTGTTGCTGACAATTGCGAAGTGGAATTGCTCTTCTTTCCCATACCAGGACCGAAGTAGTCCCGAGGTTCCGCCTTCAGTAGCACATCGTCGCTGGCAGGCTCCAGTTCGCCCGCCCCGCCAAGAGCAGTGTCGCTGAGGCTGCCGTCTTTGGTAAAAGTTACAACTTATTTTTTAATGTTAGTTTTAGATATCAAACCACGTTTATAATATCTTATGAATTACCTGTTTTTTCATCTGGTGGCACATCTGCGTTGCTCAAACTTCGAGTGAATTGTCCGCGGCGCGACTCTCGCCTTTCTAGAGGCTGTTGTTGTTGGCTGCTGGCATTGCCGCGTCCGTTCTCTCGTCCACCGTAGTCATTACTGCGCTTTGAATTCCGGCGGTGCGGAGGTGTTTCACGTTTTTTCACAGATTGTTTTTTATAAAGGTTTATATCACGTCGGTGATAATTTGGTTGAGGTGCCGGATGCGTTGATTGAGGCGTAGCGCAGGCAGTCGATTCGTCCAAGGAGGAGGGGTCCATCGCCGCGTCATGAATGTTTTGATGAGTGTCATCAAGTGGCAGGTGTGAGGCGACAGGAGTGAGCGCACGACGGGGCGAGCCGAGGTTCGAGGGAGAAAGAGCAACAGACAAAGAATTAGCCATAATACTAAATTCTCGATCTAGATGATATGTCGCTGCTAAAGAATATGACCTGGTGCGAGCTTTCTTAATAATGGAAGGCAAAGGTTTTTTGAAAGAGAAATCAATACTGGATTGCGGGGAAAGGGAGTTGGGTGAACGATATTCTTGGAAGGTGGGAACTTCGTTTATACTAACGGTATTGCCGTACTTCTTTTTATCTTCAACTTTGTACTCAGTAGTGTCTAAAGTATTTTTTGAAGTTATACTCATTCTCTTAAACATGTTTTTAATTTGATCGGGTGTTGATAAATCTTGGGGTGAGCATGAACGTGAGCTTTTCAGTATCACTAATGAATCAGAATTTCGTCTTCGCTCGATTTTAGGTTTTTCTTTTTTATCTACTTTGGTCAGTACTGTGTCAGCTTTGGGACTTTTGACTACTTCTTTAATTGTATTTACGTCAAACAACTTCGTTTGATTAGGACTTTTTTGATCATAGTTGGTTTTTAAATCGAGCGATAGTAATTTTTTTCGGCTAATTTGAGATGTAATGGGATTAAATTCGGTAAACTTTATAGATTGACGTGAATCTGATGCTTCGAACGAGTTAGTTTTATTTGATTTAGTGTTCTCAAGATCTAAACTGTTTGGTTTCTCGATACTAACATGTATCGTAGTTTCAGCTTCACTGCCGTCGCTGTCATAACCGTGATATTGAGAATGTATCTCATCTTTTTGTACTAAATCTTCAGTAATACTACTTATTGCAGCATTCTGATTAGCTCCTTTACCTATGTTAACAGTCGGAATTTCAGGAAGTGATCTTACGCGCGGATTAGGTAAACTTTCTACGTTAGGGAGTTTTCTTCGTCTAATTTCTTTACTTACATGTGGTTCATAATTATCTGTCGCTACATTAAAAGGCTTTTCTGCGTACCAGTTACTAGATTCAGGTTGAACATGCACTTTTTTTCTGCTAGGATGGATAAATATTTTATTTATCGGCACTGGGCCATAATAAACGTTCGCCGGTAAAGCTCTCTGCTCTCTATTAATAGATATAGTTGTGAGAAGCGGTGGTCTTGTTGTACGGGATAGTGCCATGTGAAAGATGTAATCTTTTTTGTTTTCAGTAATTTTATATGTATTGGTGTATACAGGGTATTCGGGGCAACTGTGACTTCGTTCATAAGCGTGCCGGTGGGAGCGTTCGCGAGTGCAGGAGCCGGCGGAGCGGCTGCGAGCGAGGATGCGGCGCAAGCGGCGCGAGTGGCGCGCGCGGTGCGCCGGCGCCGGCAGCGGGAGAGTGTCGGCGCGGGAGCGCAGGCGCCGTCGCACCGCGCGCTCCGCACCCACCGGGATACAGATGGACGGCAGTAGCCGGTGAGGGGGACGATCAGTACGGCGATATCGGTACGGGTAAGGGACAGGGGTAGCACTATCGCAAGAAGAAGATGTACTGTGAGGAGGGAGGATTCGCTTCCGGCTGTAAAGTTATGTTAATAATAACTTTTTTACTTTAACTTCTCAAAATTTGGGTGTATTAGAAGTAAACGGATAAAAACATATTTATATTAAAAGATAATAAATTGTGCGCAAAAAATAATATTTGTAGGTATTCTGCATTAGGTTGCTCGTGGATATAGGTGCATTGTATGGTACCTGAGCATCCTGGTGGGTCGCGGGCGCTCGGACTGCGTGCTGAAGGCGCTAGACGTGATGGAGGCCACCGACTCGAGGTCGGAGTCCTGCGCGGCCGTGTCGGGCGACAGGCGGCGCCGCGGGCCCCAGCCCCCCGCGCCCGCACCCCCGCCTCCGCGCGCCGCCAGCTCGGAGTCGGACAGTCCTGCGTAATGTCTTTCCCACCCTACATTATAATTGCTCTCACTGATATACAAGTTTAATGACAACATTACACTTAGCTGTTTCTCTATCATGTGCGTTCGTGAAAGACATTTCTGTTGTTAAACATATTTATATTTAAACGTCAGTACCTAATTATACTGATGGTTGATTACTTAATTAATATTGTAAGTGTTTTAAAAATCTCACATATTTAAATCACACAGCTGGCTGCCGTGGTCTCTAATGTTATTAAGATATACTCTTGTTTATTTAAGGGGTTGTGTAGGTTTTAGGTGTTACCTATAAGAACTAGGACAAGGTGACACAGTGTGAAGTGTTAGTAAGCTGACCATACACGCGACGGTATCCCTGACAGTTACACCTGCACTGGTATTACTGACCATGTGTGTAGCAAATGACACATTCTCATTGGTATTGTGGACATAGGGTCTGATAGAGGCAACCTTATCTGTCAGGTACACCGGTAGATGCACGGGCACATTTATAGAGTGGTGGCAGGTTATTGGGGCAGGGCAGCGTGTATTGACCTTGTGGCGTGCTGCGGTACGTGAGTGTGGCGCCAATGTGATGCGGGGCGATCCACTTACGTTCCTCGAGGTCCGCCGACACTTGCGCGCGCACTGCTCTCTGCCCACCCTGCGGAAACACGACATACTTTTATTAGTTATCATTTTGATCTTGGCTGACGTTTGACGAGTGTATTGTAACTGTAATTTAAGTAGAGCCTATACTCAAAATGACTTCAGCGACTTGCCTGAGTAAATAACCAGCCAGTCTATTCTGTAAAAAAAATACTGAGAAAACTTGGGTGAAGTGAGTTTGAAATTAACTGTCATCCCACCTGATGCTACATGGGTTGAGCTCACTTAAAACTCACTTCACCTAAGTTTATACGGAATAGCACCGCAGTTGTACCTAGGTACAGGTTAACGGAGATGCATAACTCCACCTAATTTAGGAACTGCGGCCGTTCATGTTTGAGTAGTAAGGTAAGTTTAGCTAACCAATAGCAAAGCAAATGCCATTTAGAAAATAATATGCTACCTGGTGATGAGGTATTTGTGGCAGCTGTCGCTTCTTGGGACTCGTTGTGGGCGTGGCCGTGGCTGAGCGAGACTGAAAGCGCGGCGCGTACGCGTGTGTCGGCAGGCGCGACCCGTCACCCCGGTCTTCGTTCACTGCAATATTACATTTAATTGCTTCTTCATTGACGCATACCTCCTACAAATTCTTACAATACATGCCATTGAAAGTTTGATTTTTATTCATATTGATAATAGTACTTAATACATTCATAACAGACAAGATATTCTTTGAAACATACATAACAAGTACAAACTTACGAAGGTTGCCTAAGATAAATCATTCATTGGGTTATTAGATTTAGAATGACATGCAATTATTAGACATGATATGGATTACATTAAAATTCATTAATTAATGCGGTGTATTCATAGATTTGCTTCCATACTAATTTTTAACTTGAAATTGCAGAATCAGAATACAACGCACAACAAACACCCATAATGGATAGCGTGCTCATATCAGGTAGATAAGGACTAGGTCAGCGGAAAATGCATGAAACAAAATCAAAGTGGAGAGAGCTAGGAGGTGAAACAGTAAGTGGCAGTAAAGTGGTGATGAGCGGACGCGGCGAAAGAACGTGCGTGTCTCGACGACAGTGTTCCGTGCGGGGTCGAGGCCCGCTGTCATTGCGACGTCCACGGACCAATCGGAAAAAGTTTGGAGCGCCGACGGAGTCGTATGTCGGCGCCCGTGGTAGTGATTGGTGGGTAGAGTCGGAGGGCGCCGGGGCGGCACCTGTGTAGCGCCAGGCGTCGCGGTCGCTGGGCGGCGACAGCGAGCGGCGCGGCGACTTGCTGCGCGCGCGCGCCGGCCGCGCCACACCCGCCGCCGACTGCGAGCGCGCCACGCTGTACCCGCCGCTCTACGCAAACACCAGCCCTTACAGTTTAGCTACTGACAACTAACTTAACAAAATATATAATTCATATTAATTACTTATAGTAAAAATATATTCTGATGAGTAAGCTCTCTTTTTGTGTTCATTCAAATAAAATATAGGTAATGTAGGCCACTATGCTTAACTTACAGACTATTTTCAATCAGTAAATGAATGCTACTACGGCTATGCAGTGTTCTATGACTATATAAAAAACGTGAAATGTACGGTGGATTATTTGTTAGAATACCTGTTGTTAAGACATTGCAATATGTCCTGTAACTGTGATGTTAGAAATTGTACTTACGTCAGTCGTTACACGTAATGTAAAATTAATGGGCAAGCATGCGCCACTGGTTGCTAACACGATTATTGGTCGATGCGATCATTAGTCCTCAGAGGAACACTGACTAAAGTTCCTCAGGGAAATTGGATCTGGAAGTCATGCAAATAAGCATTTATTTGTTACTGAGTGGGATTCGAACCCATAGAACAGAAGGGGTCTTATGAAACCTCATCATGCATTTCAGTAAGTTGAACTTCAGTATGATAAGTAGGTAGATGGGTAGGTGTTATAATCCGGACAACTCACGCGTTCTCTGTTCATGCCGGCCCTCACTCTGCCCGCCGGAGACATGTCGCGGCGGCTGGAGCGCGCGCCATCCATATCCATTCGCTGTAAAGAAAGAGTTCGCGCCAAACTGATTCGCGTGCCTCCTGACCAAGAGTACCTAACTACCCATGTCGGATTGTAGTTCAATGTAGGTAGGTATACTTTCTTTTATGGCTGTAGAAATCAACTACATTGTATTTTTTTGCTGTAATCCTTATTCAAATAAGTAGTCTAAACGCTTTCATTGTTTGGCTTCATCAACCTCACAATGTAGGTGGCTGCTCGAACTTTGGTGGACGGCTAATACCTCCCTATTATTTTGCTATAAGGTTGCTTCGATTTTCAAAGATTGTGGCTTTGTAGAGCTTCATCTGTAAAACTCTATGTGCTACATTAAAGATAAAGTTTTGATAATTACAGAATACTTACATCATGCGCTGGCGGTGGACTGGAGCTGGATGCGAGGCTAGACAGCGAGTGATGGCGGCGCAGGTCGCACTCGCTGGGCGTGTCCGAGTCGGACAAGCGTGACGTGGACGTCGACGGGGGCGACAGGTGCTCGCCGTCCGCCTCGTCCTCACGATACCTCTGGCGAGTTAACATAAGGTTAGTTATTATTCGTTACGCCCCAACAGCCCCACGGACCTCGTGATTGCCACAGTGGCATATAGATTATAAGCCTAATTGTGGCCAGTATGTCGGGGAGTCGGGGACATGAGTAGACTAAAACAGATACTAGTGCTGGACACAATTTAGCTTGTCATCTAGATATTACGGTGGCAGTCAAAGCCAAACAAACTTGCAAACTTGAATTTCTGTAAGACAAGTAATAGGCGATGTAGCACGCCATCATAATCAACCTATAATGTTCCCACTGCTGGGACACAGGCCTCCTCTATGTGAGAGGGACTGGGCCGTAATCCACCACGCGGGTCCAGTGCGGGTTGGTAGATAATACATGTCTTCGAATTTTTGGTTCTAGGACATGCCGGTTTCCTCACGATGTTTTCCTTCACCGTTTTGAGAGCAGTGGTGACGAAATAATTTACACAAAGTAAAGCGCCGATGTAGCACCAGCAGGCACTTATTGCATCATTTATACGTGAACCCAGCACAAGCTCGTTAAGCTTTCTTGAAGGGGTAATCAGGAATACCTACTTGTAGTGTAAGTAACCCAAACTACACGTACCTAATCTTAAAAAAATGCTCCTCATATAGATGGTGCAAATTAGGGATTCTGGTTTCTCGACTTATTTATTTCTCGGGGCTCGAGAATTCTCGGATAGGAATTCCTGCGACTTCTCTACTTTTAGAGAAGTTTTTAAAACTTTAATAAAATAAAAAAATATCTTTTTATTTATTTATCTATTTATGTACGAGCACATATATAAAACAAACAAGAAGAAAAAACCGGGCAAGAGCGAGTCAGACTCGCCCACCGAGGGTTCCGTACCATCATATTATGTTTATATTCGTCAGAGAATTTTAACACTGTGTTGTGCACTGCGGTGTAGAATATTGCAGTTTTAGGTCAGCGTCATCTCTTGACCGATAGTGGAACTAATGTAAATTTTGTTGATGATTTCTGAAAAAGTGTGCTATTTAGAGACTTCGTTTTATTTTTTCTGTAATCTTTACATAAACTTCTATTACATAGAATAATTTCAGATTTGTCTCTTTGCAAACTTTGGAGATAAGGGGGGGGGGACGGTATTTTTTTAAATTTTTCATCAAAAGTCGAAAACTGTGCGGCCTAAAATAAAAGATTGTTTTTTTGAGAATGTGCAAACTGCGCTTTTTCATATGACATGCCCTAGTAGCCCCACTTCGAATTTTTCAGACCCCCTTTCAGTCCCTGTTGCATAAAATATACATATATTTTTATTTCTTTCTTATTTGCAAAATAGTTGGGCAAACGTCATCTAAAACTATTCCAAATTTCAAGTTGATAGCATTAGTAGTTCTTGAGATATCCAGCTGTGATAGACAGACTTAGTCTCACCATAAGGGTTCCGTTTTTACCATTTTTGTACGGAACCCTAAAAACAGAAAAATACGTACAAAGGTAATGCTTATTTGCTTTATCCTGTCAAACGATCGCTTACTAGAAGCCGTTCATGTAAGCACTCAACGGCTTTCACGATTATTATGTATTGTCGTTTCGGATGTATTTTTCTTATAAAATAACCGCTGGTTCATGTGACATTCGTCCAGTTAAATGCGAATTAGAATTACGCTTATTAATAAACATCAATATTAGTCGTTAATAATTGTTAATAGTCTTATTTACATTATCATTTCAATTACTTACATATTTTTATAACAAAACTGAGTAAATCCTATATATTTTAATGTCTTTTTATTAGTAGGTGTGCTTTCAATCCATACTAATATTATAAATACGAATGTGTGTCTGTCTGTCCGTTACCTCTTCACGCTTAAACAGCTGAACCGATTTAGATGAAATTTAGATAGAGATAGTTCGAGTCCCGGGGACATAGGATAGTTTTTATCCCGATAGTCCCACGGGACCGACACATAAGCGGGTGAAACCGCGGGGTGCTGCTAATATTATAGCACGACGCCATCGCGGCAGGCCAAGACAAAGATGGCGGGACGAGCTTGACTCCTACCGTAAGGACTGGCACTAGCAAAAGACAGAATTGTGTGGAAAAGGGAGAGGGAGGCCTTTGCCCTGCAGTGGAACAGTACAGGCTAGTTAGATTAGATAGATATATAATATATATCTAAAAATATAATATATAAATATAATATATATCTAAAAATCCGTCATATTATGACGGATTTTTGTGGAAGGCATAATACAAGTGGCAGCACAAATATGTGACATCGAAGAAACAGCAAAATTATCTGGAGAAACAAGTGATGCCAAAATTATAGGATCTAGCATCGGCTGCAAAAATATGTGTCTCGGACATGTCTTGCGGATATATCTAGTAACTAGCTGCGCCCCGCGGTTTTACCCGCGTAAATGTCGATCCCGTGGGAATATCGGGATAAAAAGTAGCCTATATGTTAATCCAGGGTGTCAGCTACCTCCATACAAAATTTCATCAAAATTGGTCCAGCCGTTTGACACACACACACTCACAAACTTTCGCCTTTATAATATTAGTGTGATATATTTTATGCCCGTGACGGTACTAGGTACCTGAAGTTTCAATAAATAAGAAATTAGTGTTGTGTTCAACAACAAATAGGTACTTTGAGTTGAGTATCTGTTAGTAAAACTTTTGCCTACAGGCTTTCGGTTAGTTACATAAAAACACTGAGACTC
Source organism: Oligia fasciuncula (assembly GCA_963082905.1). NCBI lineage: Eukaryota > Metazoa > Arthropoda > Insecta > Lepidoptera > Noctuidae > Oligia > Oligia fasciuncula. The sequence goes on along the minus strand of OY720388.1, from coordinate 13,518,530 downwards.
TTCAAAGAAGACCAGTATTTATTATTCTTTCAAAGCATAGGATAAGATAAAAAAATCTATAAAGTATTAATCTATATTTTTAAAACCAAATTACATTCATTTGATCATCGGTTTCATATCATAGTTACACGGCTTTATTATGTTTTCACGCTTGGGCGATTTCTCGAGTTCTCGAGGTTTTTTTTTCGTCTCGTACTCGACCCGGGAATCAGCTTCAGAAAGTCTCGATCAGAAACCCTAGGCGCAATAAAGCTATACGGCTTTAGTCGCTCTTATATAGCGTTTTACACCTTCATGGTAAGAAATGTGAAGACACTAAACAACATATCTTTCCGTTCATTAAACAATTAGATAAGAGAATACAAACAAAATACTTACGCTGAAGCTTCCCATCTCCTCATGCGGCTTCAATGTGTACCAAGTAGGTTCGTGGTTCATCACTAAGTTGTCTAAATCGAGAAGGACTTCTCCAAGGAAATCGTTTGGGCCGTAACGATTTAAGTCCCACACGGTTACCTTAAAAAAAATAATGTTCTAATTTAAAACATTCCATGTGTTACCGTCACAATATAATCTAGACTTTTTTGTTAGTGTTGTAGGTTCAGAAATTTAATTTAAATTTGATTCGAGTAGATATATGTAAGTTGGCAATCAACGAAATAATAAATTCAGAAACTGTTAAGGGCTTCTATCAAACTTCGGTTACTAGCAACTTATTTACCTCTAAAGTTCTTCTCTTTATATCTGTGATACGAATACCACAATAAATAAAATTTTGATTCCATCGTGGTTCTAAAGTGTTAGCCAAGGTTTTCGTTCTTCGTTTGCTCTTCTCGCTTTTGTCGGGTAGTAGGAATATTTTGGCATACGGACACCGAGGGGATCCATCAGACCGGGGAGTGAGGCCGCTCGCCGATACAACTGTGACGCATAGCTGAGTAGCGCTCACGTCGAAGTATATTTTGAGCTGTATAATGAAAAACAGAATATCTACTTAGTCACAAGTTCTATCGATTGGTAACAAGATACTAAAGCAAGGCTTAATTGTCTTGTTTCCCAACAAACAACGTATTTGCAAAAGCCGCTCACTGCGGATGGGCAATTTGACCTAGTTAAGTTTTTGTTACAAAAACCTCAATAAAAACGAGTAAGCTGGGATTGGAATTGCGCCAGATTAATAACATAGGCTCGCCCCTGGAACTTCGCCCGATTTGTGTGACTGGCGCGCACTCTGCTACATCAGTTTGGAGTGTGGGAGGAGTATAATGGGTACCCATTTTGATAAAAACGGGTAACCTATATATTTTTGGATAAAACCTGCAGAGTATGATGTCCTTTTCCTTCTCTTATGATATCTTATCAGCACACATGCTTGCGTCAACCAGCCGATTCTGAGCTAGTTCATTACCGATAAGTACATACACGTAATACAAATAAAATCATATTAGGCTAAAAGTTACAAGTCACAAACCTGGATACGTCCAGTAACATTTGCGTTGTGGTGGTTGTACCGCGCCAGGCGGCGCCGCGAGTGCACGTCGGGAGAGCCCGGTGAAGTGACGAGTACGCTCGGCTTCTCGCAACCACCCATCACCTCCGTGTATACTTCTGCGTACGTAGAACAAACTTAACTCTTTACAGGAAAATGTTCTTGCATCTACAGCTTTGGTTTTGTTTTAAAATGATCTCATTTTTAACTGACAATTCATCCAAAGGGTTAATATTTAGTAATAACTAGCTGTTACCCGCGACTTGGCGTGGAATTAACAAAAAAAATATTGTTCAGTTCGCAGAGTTTACGTTATCTTATTAATTCTGTATTTCGATTTCCGCGTAAAGAAATACCTATGCTAATTACAATGAAATACTTCTATTTTATTTATGAAACGATATTTTATTTTTAGGGTTCCGTACCCAAAGGGTAAAAACGGGACCCTATTACTAAGACTCCACTGTCCGTCTGTCCATCTGTCACCAGGCTGTATCTCATGAACCGTGATAGCTAGACAGTTGAAATTTTCACAGATGATGTATTTCTATTGCCGCTATAACAACAAATAAAATAAAAACAGAATAAAATTAATATTTCAGGGGGGCTCCCATACAACAAACGTGTTTTTTTCGGCGTTTTTGCCTTGTGGTACTGAACCCTTCGTGTGCGAGTCCGACTCGCAATTAGCCAGTTTTTGTACATATTTCTCCATTTAGTTCTGTTTTTCGTTTTTGCATTCTTAGTTTAATTATTATTTATTTTTAGTTTTTGCTTTACTGAAAAATTTCTATATAGGTACCTATACAATATTTGGTGTACGATTTTCTTGATTACTGGCATTCCTCGCACGTGAACATGCCACGTATAGTTGCCCATGGGTAAAGCAACCCTTAGTTAAATCTATGCCAGCTTTGCTTAACGTTTGCCATTGTGACTTGTTGATTGTCATAGCAAAACTGACATTGATAGGGAACTGCAATCTTTTGAATTTATTCAAATGGAAAAATTTCGACGGTATTTATAGGAATCCGTGGTATAAATACTATCTCAACTTTTCCGCATCCGGATATTATACGACCTATAACGTTTCTTTGCAACGACACTATTTGCAACCTAGTACCATTGCAAAGTTTCGGTGGGTTTAAATTACGGAGTAGGGGCACCTTCATCCGTATTGCAAACTGTATTGATGGAAAGGTATGTTTGTGATTCACCTGATAGCTTATCTAAAATGCGCTGATTAAGCGCAGTACCTTGTCGTTTATAGGTGCTAAAATTGATCTTTCACACAACCACGAATCTCCTTTGATATTGAGATTGTGAATATCATCATAAATACTATGTATTAAAATTTCAGTGTCCGCCACAACCTGACAAAGACCGGTAGGTAGTTCTATATCATGAGTACTATTCACTTCTGGACACTTTCCCTCTCAAGAAGAATTTTGCTAAATTCTGAATCGGCTGAATGTGCTCTCATTACAAGCAGACACTCTAATTTTATTTATCTGTATAGTAGATGTATAGATTTCATTTCATTTCGTTTCATTGGTTTTAATTTTTTTCGTGGGTTTCTTTTTTTTTCTAAAATAAAAGTAGCCTAAGTTACTTCTTATTACATCAGCTGCCAGTGAAAGTCCCGTCAAAATCGGTCCAGCCGTTTCAGAGATTAGCCGGAACAAACAGACACAAAAATAAAAAAAATGATATTTTGGTATATGTAGGTATCGTGTATACATCCATGTGCATTTAGTAAAAAGCGGTTATTTTAATATTACAAACAGATACTCCAATTTTATTTATTTGTATAGATGTAATTATTTAGAGGCTCGTGAAGTCGTGACACCAATTGACTCCCTAAACTATAATACTGCTGGAACCTTCTGCCAGAACGAAATTATATTGCGCTTGCACCATAAATCATTAGGTACAGTCAACAAAGGAGTTAAGTATACAGGAGCGTCGGATATAGTTGAAGTTAACTAAGAAACCGATGGATGTTCTGGACTGATTTTTAATTTAATAAATGAGCTGTTTGTTTTCTAATAATAAACTAAAATTTTATTCGAGAATATCCATTGGTTTCTTAGTAAACTTCAACAATATCCGACGCTCCTGTATACTTAACTCCTTTGTTGACTGTAGGTACATGCATTTAGCGCTAAACATATTTAAAACATCATTCTGTCTCTGCCATTTTCAAAAGATAGGAAAAAAACGATATTTTAATATGCGTTTAAGGCGCTACCTCGAAAATAAATCGTAGCGACTGATCTACTAAGCGAGCGAAAGTGATGCAATTACTTTTGAAACGCAAAAGAAGAGAGATGGCTATAATGTGCGTGCGCTCGGAATAAAACGACGTATGTGCCAAAACGAATTTACTCCTTTTTTAACAAAATAAATTAAATTTAAAACTACTTTGAGTAAACTTTGATATGATAATTCTCTATGTTTTAAAGTAAATTCCGTCGAAAAAAGTAAATAAATAAATATTACTTTGCAATTTTTTGTATCGAGAAAAATTCATTGAATCGTGTAAGTATTCCTTTTACATCATACTAGACCAAAGAGTCAAAAAACATATAGGTACCGAAATGTTAAATTGGAAGTTGCGTAGATCCTATATGTTCAGAGGGTACCTTTGTGAGCTCTCCACGGCAGAGCAGGGTTGCGTGTGGCAGTGAGTGGTCGCGACACCACCAGCTCCACGTGCAGGTCATGTTTACTGTCGGCGACCACCGCTGCCACCTCGTCCGCACTTCGACCCTGGAGTGGCACGCCGTTCCATTGCAGGACTTCGTCACCTGGTTGTATATACATATCAAAAATTAAAAGGCACAATTTTAAAAGTTTTGTACAGATTTATGAACTTTATTCACCGTAATTTCTACGGATCGACCCACATCAGTGACTAAAATCTCAACTTACCTATCCTAAGTTGTCCTTCTACGTCAGCAATGGACCCTTTTTTCACTTTTTCCACCACTGCGACTCTCGTGCCGTCCGGTAGGAGTTTGCCCCCCACCACCTTCAGCCCGAGGATAGCCGCTGAAGAGTGCGAGCTACCTTCCACGACGCTCTTCCGGAGCACCATGTGACCGATCATTCGCGTGCCGTCCGCCGACACCTGCCAGCTCAGCGGGAACTGTCCACAACACTATTACATTAATTCTTTCATCATCAGCTTCACTAAAGTATTCGACACTAAAGAGCTCTATTAATTATGTTTTTACTTTTTTATGAAAACTTGTACATTACAAGACAGTAACAGCTAGTCCACGAAGCTTGAACACCGTGTAATTTACAAGGAAGTGCACACTCAACATAGATAGGATGTAATGCATGCTCGCCAATGCAATCATGCTACAGCCAACAATATCCATCGAAATTACTATCGTCATAAACACGCTTTCTACGTTTTTCGTATTTAATAAAATAAATATTTAAAAGTGGTCAATCAAGTATTCTACTTACTTATAAACTTTTGAGTAGGTAAAGTATGTAAAAGTTATAAGGCCTATCTAATTGTTGTACAGATGGGAAAACGTGGATTTTATATTTGCTAGTCAAGTACGCTGAACGCAATCAAAACGTTTATTCATACAGAATATCTAAAACAACTGAATTATCTGTAAACATTTCCTACATGTTATGCATAATCCAACCGCAAACTGAACTAATAGATAAATGAGTACTAATTTGAAGCAACTAACCGACACAATGTGAAGCGGTCTGTACCTTAGGGCAATCGCCTCTGTTCGAATCTTCACTGGAGGTGAAGGTGCTAGAGGTATCGATTCCCGAGTCTTTGGTGGCGGAGTCCTGGCTGGTCTGGCGCTCGGGCTCCCAGCGCAGCGCGGCCCAGTCGTGCGGAGCGCCCGACGCGTCGCGCCCCCCGCGCGGGAATGTCGCGGCACCTTCGTGCCCGTCAAAGCGAACGGTCTTTTTTCTCCTCTCAGTGAACCGTCTATTGTCTGAGGAGTCTTCCCACAAATAGGCACTCTTATACACAGCTCGGTCCGGGCGCGGGCCCTCTTCTGGTACATACGGGCGCAGGTACGCTCCTTCGCCATCGTCGCGGGCCCGCCACCGGCAATCGGTCACAGAATCGAAACTGCGTCCACCTGACGGCCCGGTCCTCGCCACGTCGAATGGACCGCAAGCCTCTGCCTCGTAATCGGCCGGCGAATGATTAATCAAATTGTAATAATTGTTGGCAGCCACGTTGGCGCTACGCAGATGCGGGTGCCGAACTGGAGCACATGCCTCTAGTTGTCCTAAGAATTATATCGAATGAATAACAAGGTTTCCCTATACAAGGCCATCTTGTCATCGCCCGCGTCCGTTTGTTATGGAGCCACGCGCATGTACGCGCCCGGAACCAAAATGTATAAGTATATCAATGGTACAATATTTGTTTTCCAATTCGGGATTCCTATCCTATAATTCCTCAGTAACGGCATTTGTAAGAAGGCTTACTGAACGTTTCATATGATTATTTAATATACTAAAACTGCGTGTTTCTCCGGTTCAAAATAAAGTAATCGAAAGCGGTGATCATCACGCACAAGCGGAAAGAATGTGTCAAACTTATCCGAGTAAGACAGTAAAACAGCAACAATAAAATAAAGTACACGACCACAAACAATTCTAACGGATTTATAGTAAAAAATATGAACAAGTACACTTCTTTTCGCCCAAGCATGCGTTTGTTTGAACCATAAATTGAGTGCAGAAGCCACCTACTACAATAAAATTTTACAGTGTTTAAAATAGGTAAAGGTAAAATATCAATTTTTGGTTCAAACAACAAAAAACTGTAAAATGAGAAGAGCATTTACTGATTAATCTTGTCAATTAAAAGAAAAGAAAATGAATTACATGCTTTTTCAACTTAAAAAAAATGGTTTCAAAGGAAATTATTAAAATGAGTAAATGCTCTTCTTAAGATAGGTTTGAAGACGGGTGTCCTCGAAGAGATAGGACGTTATTAACAGCCATCACAATTGGTTCACCAGAGAAAGAAGTGTTATACGCAACAGTAATACTGATCATCACATCTAAACTTCAGCAATATAATTACAACGCATAATTAGATAAGTTCCCGACAAAACTCGCCCTCTCACCGATAAGAATTTATTCATTTTCTCGTTTAACATCGTCTGACGCTGGCTTCTGGAACTCTCGGAACTGCTCTTATCATTATTTGTACCTGCGAACAGGGGATGGCGTGGTGAGGGCCACTCGTCGCCAGATCGCAGGCGCCAGGCGGTAAGTCTCGCGGGGCCGGGCTGCCCGGCTGGTACCGGGCGCGTACATTAGGCATAGTACTAACAAGTGAAACGTACGCGGCGGCAAACGTACATGTACAGTAATAGTAATGCTCCAAACCTAGCACCACACTGATTGACTCCTGTGTGCGAGGTTTGAAGCCTTAGGACTTGAAGTTATCTGAAAATAAGACTGATTGAGCAAACAAGTGTTTATGTCTTGAATGTAATAATATATTCGGGCTCTAAAATGTTACAATGGAACACGATTATAATTGACTACATGATTCAACGTGATGGAATACATAAATGGGTACAGATAAGTTTAGGTGCTCAACACTATCAGTTTCAGTGAGGTATATAATACTTAGATAACTAACAGTCACAATTACCTGAGGCTACTTAAATTAATGAACACCTCGCACGGAACACCTTAACTTTATCATTGCGTAATGCCAGAGATGAACATGACAAACGTTACGTATACGGTTAAAGTACATGTACCTACTTAATGTATTTGTGGTGTAGTGTTGTGTATAGGGTTCATAAAAAAAATTAGCTTGGATGGAAAGGATCTTGTAGTGTTACAAGTGAAAGGATTGGGTGACGGGTGTTAGGCCAGCGTGCATACTTACCGCGATCACGATACTCGTCGTTTTCATCGGAAACACACTCTGGAACTTCATCATCTGAAGAGGAAGACCGAGGTGGGAGGAGGGGATGTGACGCTGGCGTGAGCGGCAACAACTGGGTTGGGGGAGGTACCCCCGATTCGACCACCCCGTATGCAGCCTTTTGTCTCGGGTGTACGAGGTGCGGATGAGTTCTAGCCAATCCTTCAAGTTCCCCGTAACATCTCTGCTCTTGTTGACTGTATTGGCGACGAAGAGCGCTGCCTGATCTCTGAAGTGGGAGATTTTCTTTCTCCGCGGCACTATGTGCCCTCTCTAGTTTCGGTCGTTTATCGAATGACCCGTCAGGCTGAGGCGGTAGACCTCGGAGATCGTTTTCCATGCGCCATAGCATAGAATCCTGTCCAGCACTTTTGTGGATCCATTGTCCGGTTTTAGATAATAATTCTTGTTTCTTGCGGCATAGTATACATACCCATATAACCTGTAACAACGGACACTTATCAATTTTTTTTTGTGATAAGTTAAATGTATTAAGTTCTTACTCCTCGAGTTGAAAACTCCAGTGGTCAAGAGTTCACGTTCTTAGGGATTGTATTTGTTACCATGAAAATGTCGTCCAGCTGAGTTGACTCTCTGCTGACTGAGCACTCTGCTTTTATGTCATGTAGCTGAATTGTCTTTTGTAACTTTTGCTTTCATGTCATCCAACGTGAATTGTCTTTCAGCGAAAAGGTCTTTCCGATAGTGACCCAACTAAAATAGCACTAGGTCTGTTTGAATTTGATTGCCAACTGACTTATACAAAGTAAGAAAAAGACTAGAGCGAGGATCTTATTGGTAGTTGGTCATTTAAATATAGTTACCTTGTTAGAACGAAGAGTGACTTTGCCCCCGCATCGGGCGCAGCATCTGACCCTGCAGTAGTGGCACGAGTGGCCGACGCCGTCTGCGAACTTAGTCTTGAGGCAGATGTGGCAGGTAGCCGCGAGCTCTACTCCAGCCGCGCGGTGCATCTCATTCCGAGTCCGGATGGTCTGCTCCAGCACAGTGACTTCATCTTGCTTACGTCTGTGGAAAAGTTTAATATAAGAACCAATGTGACTTGTTCAAATTCATATTAGAATAGGCACTATCCAAGTTTATCTTGCGACTTCACTGACATACGGTGAAGAAAGACACCATGATTCATGAGGAAACCTGGACATACCTACCATAAATATAAGTCTGAAATCGCCAATTCCCCTTGAGGAAGCGTACGCGCGTAAGTGGTACAACAATATGCTGGTACTAAACAGTTCAATATGCATCCGATTTGGTTTCACTTTTAATTTTTGCAGCACACTCATAAATATGATAGGTACCTACATCTACAATGAAATTGCGATTAATAGAACCTAGTTTTATTTAATATGTTAATTCATTTAGGGGCCGGCGCAGCATGTCTTCTTCCACATAATGATCACTATTCAGCCGTCATTTCAATACCCTCCTTTCTAGCCTCTTTCATAGAATACATCTATCGTTTTCGTCAGTAGTTATATAGTTACTATTACTTCCCAACAAACATATAACATCTCGACTGTAACAGACTGTAATGCCCAAAGGGGTACAGAGGTGTACCTACGGTACAGTCAGTTATAGCAATTAGCTGACCCACCTTTGCATAAATGGTTGAGATTTTTTAGAATACGAATCGATAGAATTTTATAATTCTTTTATATATTTTTTTAGGTATTTGAGCAAAGTATAGAATACAAAGAATGAATGAAAAAGGGGGGAGTTTTTCAGTTTCAAGCTGCAAGACATCACAATACGAATGTGAGGGGTGTAAAGTACCTACCTACCTACTGTTAAGATCTGCGATACAGTACCTATATTATAATGTTTGGTTTTAACCTTTTCACAACAACAATATTGCGTGGAAAATAACATTAATCAAAACAATATTTTAGATTTGATAGCAATCGGAAATTCTTCTGCAAAATTATCTAAATTCCTTTTAGGTAGGTAATATTAGTGTCGTAATATGTTATGGACGTAATTCGAAAACAATTTAATATTAACTTTTCTATTTATACTTGCTATGCCTCTTATTTTCTATTATGTCACTACATAATAAATTATGTTATCCAAAATTTAAGCTATCTCTTATGTAGGTCAAAAAGTAGGTCAGATAAATAAATTGCAATACTACGCTCTCTATGTAAGTGCTAAGGCGAATTTAAGATCATCAGTTTTTCCAGCAACTCAATTAAATTCTTACAATAACACATTGTATTACCAGTTTCCACACGTATCTTTGAAACGTTAACTCGATAAAATAGATAGATACCCCGTTGTGCAATATAACGCCTCACTCGATATTGATTAAATTTAATCCAGAAAGAAAATGTCTCACAGTTAGTAAACGTATCGTTAGTGAGAAAAAAAAGAACGTAATTGAATTATTGTATTAAAATTTATATTGATGCGTGATTAAATCCACTGCATGTTTAATGCGACACTCCACACGCGCGATAAAAAGCCTTATCCCTGCCATCAGCAAACAGGAGCACGAAGGAAATTATGTAAAGCAATAGAGAAATATTGAAATAAAGAAAATTAAGCACCAAGTAAAACTGTTTATCTACGTCAATACTGAACCGAACTTATGAACACGGCCTCCCACGGGATTCGTTGTGTTCGAAAGCAGGAACTGAACAGGATCAGACAACACAATAGCGGCGATGCCAATATGCAGCGACGAGGATGCAATGGTTATTATAAATACCACCCGAGTAGAACAATGGTTAGGGATAGGATCACGGCACTTTCACGAATAACAGTGGTGCAGTACGTCGAATGTGCCTAGGCGACACGGGAGGGGCGCGGGTGGCGGGGAGCGCGGGCACACCTCATGATCTCGTGCTCGCGCTGCTCCTCCTGGCGCTGCCGCATCATGACGCCCTCGATGATGGCGCGCTCCTCGGGCGTGAGGTGCGATAGGTCCGGCATATCGGCCATGGCGGGCGGCGACCGCGTGCGGGGCGCGGGCCCGCCGCGTGCTGCGGTGCTGTGCCCGCGGCGCGAGCTCGGCGCCACTCCACTCGGAGGTTTATTTAATAATGCCGGGCGGGCCAATGGCGCGCCGCCGTGCTCTGACGTCAGCGCGGCTATTGATCGCGGCGGCATGCAGGGCGCGCCAGTCGCACACCCCGCCCGCGCGCCTTCGCCCCGCGCCTCCACGTACATGCGTGCGCATATCAACTATGCAACGATCTATGTACACATCTGTACTCACCAGCTGCTTACATCTAATTATTATTAACTTAGAGATTCCAATGTTTCACGGCGGTATCGATGTTTCACAACTCCAGGTAATAGATAGGACAGGTCAAGTAGGTACCTCACTGGACGTGTCAGTTACGTTTATAATGCACTTTTCTGAAATTCACAATATTATGTCGAACGGTACCGTGCTAGAGATCCATTTCTAAATTGTTACTGATCATACGACTTTTGCAGTTTATCTTTAAAAACAGGTGAAAATCAATTATTCTAAGGCCAGTAAGCTTATAACTACGTAAAATTCGTGGCCAACGAGAGTTTGGCGGTGACTGCCTACTAAACAGTACCTACCTACAGTAGACAGCTAGCAGTAAGTACCTATGCAGTTATTATAAAAGGTAAGTGGAATATATTATACCTTCTAAATAAAAGTTACATCTCCAACATCATTCAGTGATCGTGAAGACCCGCTTCAGCAGGAATAAGTTTCGGAGTGACCGAGAAAAAGAATGTAACATGCCTCTATTAATTCTAAGTAGTTCATCTCTGATCTAACAGATGCCACTGTCGGCCGCGCTCAGAGTTTTCACATCTTTCCACACATAAGTTTTCTTCTTGGTAAAGTCGTACTTGTAAACTTGAAAACTAATAATACCGTATCGTAAAGTTGCATTATTATTATGTAATAACAAACACTTTTACGTAGCTGTAGTCACGTTATAGGATCACTGCAGCAGGCACGTAGTCGATAGTGGCTACGTCGGTCGCAGGCAGCGATGTGGGCTCCTCCGTAGCAGGCACGTATTCGATAGTAGCTACGTCGTAGACAGCGATATTATGGGCTTTTCCGTAGCAGTCGCGTAGTAGATAGTGGCTCTACGTCGCGCGTCGTCGAGGCAGCGATGTGGGATCCTCCGTAGCAGGCACGTAGTCGAGAGTAGCTACGTCGTAGATAGCGATGTGGGTTCCTCCGTAGCAGGCGCGTAGTCGATAGTGGCTACGTCGTAGGCAGCGATGTGGGCTCCTCCGCAGGCGCGTAGTCGATAGTAGCTATGTCGTAGACAGCGATGGTGGGCTCCTCCGTAGCAGGCGCGTAGTCGAAGTAGCTACGCCCCAGGCAGCGATGTGGGCTCTTGTTCGCGATTCCGTTCCAGCAGCTGAACGGCCTCACTTGCGTGACCTTTAACACCCGCGTAGCCGGTTGCGACTAGACTGCGACGCCAAAGTTTCTAAAGGAATGATTCTGCGGCTTCTAGATTATACGCTCGGCTCCTAGCATACCCGCTTCAACCATGCTCTGCCAGCAGATCTATGTTAAGGGGTAAGTTGGCTCCGAGGCTCCGAGTGCATAAATCCGCCCCCAAGACCTTCAGCTGCGTAAAAAATCAAGCAGCCGGTCAATGTGAACGGACAGCAAGCTAGTTCAGTTTACATTTCACACACACGGGTTATTGTCACTGTGTGCGTAAATTAATGAGTCGGTCGGTCGGGCACGAATAGCAAACGCTAAACTGTGTGCGTATGATATACCCACATTTACCAATGACTAATATACCAATATATAATAATCATAACTGAATGAGTTCCAATATTTTAGCAGTATAAATATGAAGCCCATAGCCGGTTGGTGAAAGCACGGCATAGATAAACTTCGTGTCGTAAGTTCAAACCCCGGCAGAGGAGTAATATTGTTTTAAACAGGTTTTTTTTATTTAGGCTAAGTTCAGATGAACGCGCGACGACGCGCGGTTGGCACGGCGCGCGCGGTTTAAGATTGTAACAATTCAATGTTGTTGTGTACAGACGCCAGCACATCAAGTTACTACAATCTGTCAGATTTCTTTAATAGATTTTCGACTTTATTGCTAAAAGATAAGGTTCAAGGTTGATTGGGAAAATCTGACAGTTTCGGGTAGGTTGACCTGCTGGCGTCCGTACATGAAGGCGCGTCACCGCGCGTGCCCGCGCGCACCGCCATGCACCGCGCGCAAGATGTTGACCCACGCGCCACGCCATCTGAACAGGTAAATCGCGCTGCAGCGCGCGTCGTCGCGCGTTCATCTGAACTTAGCCTTATAAATATTATGACATCAATTTTGTGTCAAATAAAAATTATTCAAACAAAAAATTATAAGGGTAGTTAAATAAAACCATTAAAATAAATTGAAATATTTTATTAAATAAACTAGGCGTTGGAATGCGGGCGTCTATTGTTCCATACCGCTTGGGTCATGAATGAGCCAGCTCGTTTCGACTATTATGTTTCTTACAATAGTTGGCTTAAGGTTCAATTTGGCACGGGCTATACTTAATATGTTATCAAATAAAAAAATACGTGTGGCCAATGCAAACTATTTTATTAAACATATTCCCAAACTTCACAGCAAAATAGTTTGCTTCACAATAAACAATGAACCAAAGAATATGAAGCATATAGTTTTCAAGATAGAAAACTGCGCGTCGCGTCGCGTCTCAGTGTGAACTGACCCTTGACTGCTGGGCCCAGAAGTCCCCTTTTCCTTTCAACTCTAATTTGCTTACCTATGCAAAATTGATGCATGACTGTACCTTTAACAAATGTGCTCCGCTCCGCGCATCTGCAACTGAATAGTGCTGGGAGACACTTTGCTGGGTTGACTCGCACCAAAAGTGGTTTTATGTGAAAATTAAGCGGATGTTTCCATTGCGCTGTTGCAGATGCGTGGAAAACAGTTGATGCACAAGCCTAGTGGTTAATCCAGCTTTACGGCCATGTACGTACTACTTCAAATTAATAGACTCATTAAAAATAAGTTAATTATATTTATCTGCTATAAAAAAAAACAAGTCGGTAGGTCTAAAAAAATAGCAAAATGAATTTTAACATCAACAATTAATCACAGTCCAAGGGTGGAGGTTCACATTCTCCAGGTAGATGATTAACACAAGGGTTGTGAAAGAAAGTTTTAATACCTTTTCTACCCCATGGATACCTCTTAGTACGTCTTCGCATGTATTCATAGTCACGACATACTCCTTTGGGGTGTGGTTCGTGTCCAAATGCGTGAAAAAATTGAATGAAGATAAGCGGGACACAAATAAAGAAAAATATATTTCTGTGTTTCTTCCAGCTACCGTTGCCAGGATATTTTGGGCAGCACGGATTTGGTGGAATACGACAGGGGCGACAGCATGCCGGGGGACAGATTGGCCGGCACGGTTGGCACGGACAGGGGTTACAGACGCACCGCGGTGGTGGCCGCGGAGGGCAACTACAGCACCCGTAATATCTGGCCGTGTTGCGAATACTCAAGCCCATAGCTACTCACGGATTTTTTTTTATCTTTATATTTTCTGTTTTGTTTTGGATTAGGTACTTACATTTTATTTACGTAAAATTTTGTTATAGTTTACTATGATGAAAGCCGAAAATTTTATTTTTTGCACAGATTTGTGATCTCTTTATCACTGATGGTTGACATAATTATATTTCTTTTATATTCAGAATAATTTAACTGGTTCTTATCAGACAGAATTGAATCATAAAAAAAGTTTTAGGCGCATAGATACAAAATAAATTTGGCAAAATATCTTTAAACCGCATGCCAGTGAAAAGTAGGTTGAATGGCGTTTTTGGTTCATTATCTCCCCGTGATAGTGCAGAATGCATGAGCATTTCTCCACGTAAAAAAAAAAAGGAGGCCCTGGCTACTTCTGAGATAAGGGCACGGCGAGGCTCCTCTCAAGCGGCACACTCTGCCAGAGTATACCACGCTGTTTCCTCCCGGCAGTCTACCAGACAGTACTGTTTCAACCCCAAACAGCTCCAAGACTTAATTACAAAAAATACAAAATACAAAAAGTTTATTGCAGTAACAAGTACAACTTTTACAGTAAATCTTACGTAGGGACCTCCTTTTAAGTAAAGATATGCCTGTGCTAGGAGGCAATTCATTTATTTGCGCCGTATGAAGCTGCGACAGCCGCTCACTACACAGATCGCTGTGTTTGGAAGTTGAAATGCCCCATTCCATCTTCGGGTGTTTGGCTTCGATCAAATTGATCGAAGGTGTTTGGATCGAAACTTTAGACCATTCTCTGGCTGGGGCTGTCTGATTGAGAGATCTTTGGTGATTTTCGGCCACTGACCTGTATCTTTATTATACAAGTACCTACGCTGGATTTCCTACTAATCGATGACAAAATGAAGACATTTGATTTTCGCCAATTTGGCGCTGCTAATTACGTGAGTGCCCGTGGAACTAATATTAGAGATGGGTACGCTAGTTTAGACCATTCTCTGGCTGGGGCTGTCTGATTGAGAGATCTTTGGTGATTTTCGGCCACTGACCTGTATCTTTATTATACAAGTACCTACGCTGGATTTCCTACTAATCGATGACAAAATGAAGACATTTGATTTTCGCCAATTTGGCGCTGCTAATTACGTGAGTGCCCGTGGAACTAATATTAGAGATGGGTACGCTAGTAATATACCTATATGTCAATGGAGATGGGACATATCCTTCGATAAAAAAATACTTTTATGAACTTTATCGATCGTTATAACCACTGAGAGTAATAATTAATTATATAAGAGAAAAAAATCGACTCACTCCCAGTTATTTTTATGCTTCACTAGCTTCTGCCCGCGACTTCGTCCCGTCGCAACACTTCGGTATTCGCTTAGCGTTCCTTTTTTTTTTGTTTTTTTAATTTCATTCTGACTTTTTTCTTTTTGCTCGGCTCCTAAGGGTCATAGCGTCATATTAAATAGCCTATAGCCTTCCTCAAGAATTGGGCTATCAAATGCAAAATAGTAGATTGTTATGCAAGGGTCGAAAGGAATCAATTCCCATACGAGGTATTTAGATGGCGGACTTTAGTCCGCGCTGTGCGCTCGAGAGTGACGTACGCGTAGTATCTCTAAGTAGTTTGTGGACGTACGTATGCACGACGCGGTACTTTTAATCCCTCGTTTGCGTTACTCGATACAGTTGTAAGCGATCTATTTTAGCGGACAAAAAAGTCCGCGGACAAACGTCCGTCGTCTGCGCAGGCCAATTATTAGTAATGTATATTTATTATCTTCGTCATGTGTGATAGTCCATTGAATTGTATGGCGAGCGATATTATATTAGTATCTTAGCCGTGTGCAGCGCCCCTTAGTGAACTCCACTGCGGGTGACGTAACCTACGTAAACTTATTATTTGCGGTTGGTACAGTAATCGGGTCTAGGGATCGAACCGCAAAATTAAGTTTGTTTTTTATTGTATATACTTTTCCGGGATAAAAAAGTACCCAGTGTGGTGCCCAGAATATTAAAGAATAATTATACCAAGTTTCATCGTAATCGAACCGGTAGTTTGTTTTTGCGTGATGCCTGAACAAACAGACAGGCAGACAATTAAGTATTTTAAAGTAAAAATGCATATGTATACGTAACATTGTAGATGGCAAGTTTTATTTCGATGTTAGGTGTTTACTTCGGAAACAAGTAAACATATATACCTACTTGTAATATTTATCTTTTGAAATTAGAAACTAGTATTAATTCCTAATTCGTTTTAGCTAATCAAATTGCAGACTGAAATAGACGTATGAGGAACAGGGTGTAAAGTTCACTCATACTCTATAGAAAAGGGAGGACCTCCGACCAGACGGGTGTCGTGTCTGGCGGGCAACTGCCCGATGATTCATGTCTGGCTTGCGATGCTTTGCTAGGCCCTGAAGTTCCAGTGAGTCGGAACCGGTTGCCGCATAGTTCACGGTGAGTCGGAACTGTCTGCGAAGATGCTCCCAGTGAGTCGTGGTGGCGAATGCTCCAGTGCGTCGGATGTGGTACAGCTCCGGGTTGAGGCTGACTGCTGGCGAGCAGTGGTGGCCAAGTGGTAACGGCCGCGACTTACGAGTTGTAGGTCGTAGGTTCGAACCCAGACAGGCGCTTTACTTTGTGTACTTTACTTTCATCACCACTGCTCTCAAAACGGTGAAGGAAAACATCGTGAGGAAACCGGCATGTCCTAGAACCAAAAAATTCGAAGACATTTGTGACATCTACCAAGCCCGCACTGGGCCCGCGTGATGGATTACCACTACCTCTCTCCGAGAGGAGCCCTGTGTCCCAGCAGTGGGAACATTATAGGCTGATTATATGCTGGCGTCGACCAGGAGAGGGTTTCTATGGCTCTGCTTGTGGACCGGCCGAAAGTGCAGTATGCTGTGCCGAGGTTGCTGATGAGGCTGAGGGTGTTGACCAGGTATGCGGTCGCTGCATGCTGGTGGTCAGGATACCCGATGAAGCCGTGGGTGCTGGCTGGCTGGGTGACTCGCCGCTCTATAGCTTGCGAGAGTGATGATGATGATGACGTCACACTAAAGTAGTTGCACGAAGCACAAAATTTTAGTTCCCGAGAACCAGAATCAGTAATACAACTTGCATCCTATAAATGTCAAGCTTTCATGAAATATAGAATTAGGTACTTGGTCATAGAGAGTTCTGTTGATGACTTTTGTGATTATAATTCTGTAAATAAATATTTTTTACGGTCGCGAATCATATTTTAATCAACGTACAACTTAATAGTGACCAGCAAATTGCAAAAAACGTAAGAAAAATTAAATTTCGCGGGCTACCCTGGCGCTTTCGCCTTTGAGGTCAGTATATTCGTCGGTTGGCTACACAGAGTACTTTTTGATGTTGGCTATGATCACTGACGTAATACAAGTATGTATGAAGTACTCTTCCCATTCGTATGGGCCTCGGCGTCCGCAAAATTTCTAGTAGGTATTAGTTTACCGGCTTTCATATCTTCGGTCCACGGCACTGATAAATTAATCAGGAAAATCCTAGCTTCCACAATGATTAATTCTGATGTGTCGTGTTTCACCGAGGGTATGGATGCCTGGGAGACTCGCTTGCACAAATACAGATCCACCCGACAATCCATCTTCCCAGAGATGGTGAGATGAGCCGCTCTGCAGAGTAGTACAGAACAATTTACTTGACTCGTCTGCTACTACTGCGGAACGTGCGCGCCTGCTGGCTGTGGGTAGGTGGGAGTCGGGTCTTTGGCTTCATGCACTACCTTCGTCGAACATAGGCACTTTGTTCGACGACACTACTTTTCGCCTCGCTGCTTCCCTACGACTAGGCACTCCTTGCTGTTCTCCCCATCGCTGTCACTGTGGCGAAGATGTCAACAGCCTCGGGCACCACGGCCTGTCTTGCAACCGAAGTGCGGGTCGCTTAGCGCGGCACGCGAACATTAATGACATCATCCGACGAGCTCTTGTCACCATCGGCGTTCCAGCTGTATTAGAACCCAATGGTTTGGCACGCGACGATGGCAAGAGACCGGACGGTATGTCTTTATTTCCATGGAAGGTGGGTAGGCCTTTAGTGTACGCTACGTGTGTCGATACTCTTGCGCCATCCCAACTTCCTGGCTCGGCATGCTGTGCTGGCGCTGCTGCTGCGGCTGCGGAAAACATCAAGCGGTGAAAATATAATAACCTCATCGGAAATTATATTTTCTAGCCGTTTGGGGTTGAAACTTGAAACCCTCGGGCCGTGGGGCCGAGTGCTCATGGTCTTCTTAAAGATATTTCGAAACGGCTGGTTGACATTTCCGTGACCCAAGGGCTGACTTTTACCTTGGCCAGAGGCTAAGCATCGCCATACAACGTGGTAATGCCGCCAGTCTCTTGGGTATGTACAGACGCCAGCACATCAAGCTACCCGGAACTGTTAAATTTTCCTAATCAACTTTGAACCTTATACTTTAGCGATAAAGTTGAGAGTCTATTAAAGAAATTTGACAGATTGTAGTAGCTTGATGTGCTGGCGTCTGTACATTACCAGTCGACCGACAGCGATGCGGATGAGTTTTTC
Organism: Oligia fasciuncula; assembly: GCA_963082905.1. Classification (NCBI taxonomy): domain Eukaryota; kingdom Metazoa; phylum Arthropoda; class Insecta; order Lepidoptera; family Noctuidae; genus Oligia; species Oligia fasciuncula. The sequence continues at coordinate 13,499,989 of OY720388.1, read as the reverse complement.
GACGCTATTTTCTAGTTTCTGTAGGTATAGTTTTAGTTATGTTGGAATTTAATTTTGTTATTTTTACCTGTCTAAATAAAGATTTTCTCAGTATGTATGAATAATATAGAGGTGGCTAGGTGGCTATGAGCTATGATTGATTAACTGCATGGACGTAATATAATTACGTCTATGATTAACTGTCAGTGTCAATCAAAGACAAGTGCCGCACCGCAAGCAAACGTCAAAGTCAAACTTTGACATAATCTCTGTCTGTAACAAACATCTGTAAATATTAGATTGTAAGAAAATAAGAAATTATGTTTTGGAATTTTGGATTCTTGAAATAAACTAGAAAATCTTTTCGTATTGTAAATATTGTAATGCCATTTCAGACTGTCTATAGTCTTATGTAAAACTAGATTATATTATTGGTACTCCGTGTAACCGGTAAAAGAATTTGTGAAGTCGAATTTGTAGTGATTTGACGATTTACTTTACCCACTTCAGGAATGTATTTGTATGATAAGATAAAATAATAAAAACGTAGTATTGGTCAACACTCTTATCTTTTGTATTTGTAGTGTACCTAATGTGAAAACGATGTTGCTTTCTAGATATTGTCAGTTTTCATAGTTATCGATGTGGGATTTACTGTGTACTTTATGTGAGTTGTAAAAAAATTTTTTTTTTTTACTTAGTTCATAGCTACCTGCGTGGTTCGTACTAATAATAATATAAATGACCTTGAATACTTTACTCTTTGCCTTGAATGTGGTATCCCCTCCATTTGGCGTGATTCATTCGGCGATAGTGAAGCATTTAGCATTGAGGCCGGGTGCCTTGCGAGTCGGCGCCGCGCCGGCAAATGATGTCATAAACATTCTGGTAGTATTTGTGTGTAGTCGCAGTAATAGTGTTCTGTGGTAGTCGCCGTCAGTACAAGCTCTAAGCACTCAACTTATTATTTTATTGTTCTAGTTTTATTACTTCCGGTGTTAGAAGCTAATAATACCAGTGAAAAGATGGATTCAAAAACCCTTTCTTCTGGTATTGCCCAATTCTCAGCCAAGTTCTGTGTTGTAAGTATTCATTTAATTATACCCACCTATTGATTTTCCTTGTACTTACCTCTTGTATTACTATTCAAATTTTAAAACCTTACCTTACCTTTTACCTTTGTACCTATTTTTCTGTTCTGTTTTTTCTTGTCTGTTTATATATGTGTGTACATAAATAAATAAATAAAATATCAAAGTGAATGAATACAGTACCTATCTTTATAATAAGGTTTAATGTATCTTACAAAATGCTAGAATGGCTTTCCTTAGAATTAAATTTATAAATAATGATAATAATATTGCTCACTTATGTTTGGGAATACCCCATTACAGTTTTGTAGTTTTCTATTTATAGTTTCAAACACCCACCCACCTATTATTTTATGAGAACTTTTATTATGTTATTTCTATAATTCATAATATTAACAAGATACTGTACTAAGGCAAGATCTTGTGTTACCATAAGAAGAGCATTTTCATGTCACAATTTGTCCTCTATCCCAAGCCATTCACAGACTTGAGACTACATACTTAATTATACAACAGAATGCTCTGTATAAAATCACTAGCTTTTGCCCGCGGCTTCGCTCGCGCTAATTTAGAATTAAACAATCAATTCTTTTTGAAAGACATGTGGCGCCATCTATTATCATAATATTGTTATTGTTGATTTCTTCGGGAACAGCACTTTTTTTCGGGATAAAAGGTACCCCATGTCCGTTTCTGTACACCTGACAATGTATATGCAAAATTTCAGGATAACAAACAAACTTGCGTGAAAAGGTAACTAACAAACTTACTTTCGCATTTATAATATTATATTACATGTATATATGTTACAGCCAAAGTAATAAATCCGGATATTATATATATTATCTAGCCATTATTTATAATGTCTACTTAATTTAGATAAAGTGATAATTGACACAGAATTAATCACACTAGCGAAACGGGGCTACGTCGACATAGGATGCTAGAGCGAGTGAAGGGCACCCCGAGTTTCAGTTTGGTTAGGTTACTTTAAACCCTTTACGCAGAAATAGGAGTTCCCGGGGCTATGTCGACATAGGATGCCAGAGCGAGTGAAGGGCACCCCGAGGTTCGGTGTGGTTAGGTTACTTTAAATATAATGACCAGTCATTATGTTTAATAGCTATTTAATCACTATGACTGTAACATATAATATATTTAAATACACACATCAAAAGTGTCTAGGGATCAACATATATTTTTGCAATAACTTTTCTCCTGATTGATATTAATAAAAAAATTCTTTAAGGATTCATCAAATAAAGTGTTTCCGTTTGTCACAGTAACGATAAACCAAGTCACCTTTGCATTAATAAAGAAATTTGCCATTTTCCTAATAAAGGGATTTTTGACATTTGAACCACTAACACAAAAGTTCGAAAAAAAGACTGAAATAACAGTTTTCTTTAAAATTTTATTGGGTAACTTAAACAATTAATAATCCGTGTTTCTACCGCGAACACTAACGACACAAGAACATCGGTTTGGCATACTCAAAATGAGTTCATCCAAATCACGCTGTGGAATGGCCGCCCATGTTCGTTGCAACAACAAAAAAAGGTCTTCTTGCGACTGGATACCCTCCATATTCGGCAGAGCTCTTCTCTGTAGCATATCCCATGCATGCTCAATCGGGTTCAAGTCTGGCGACTGAGCAGGCCAGGGCAGGACATTGATGTTAGCTGCGGCGAGAGTCTGTCTTACAACTCTTGCGGTGTGCGGTCGTGCATTATCATGCATTAACTGAAATAAGGGACCGATTTGCACTTGTAGAGGAACGATGACGTCTGATACAATCGTCTCAGCATAAATTTGAGCGTTGAGGTTGCCTCTGATCCAAATCAACTCAGTTCTTCCGCCGATCCAAATACCCGCCCATACCATGATGGTTCCACCACTATAAGGATGGACTTCCTGGCAGGATTTTAATCGCTGTTGGCGTCCAGGGGTTCTCCAGTGTCGTATACGTCTTGTATCCGGTCTCATACCAAAACGAGACTCATCAGAAAAGCACACGAAACGCCATTGTTCTTCTGCCCAATTTCTGTGTTCAAGAGCCCATTGATATCGAATCCTACGATTGTGCATTGCTATAGGTGGTACCCGTAGCGGTCTTCGGGAATGAAGGTTCACTTCATGCAAGCGGTTTCTGACTGTTTGGTCGCTAATTAAGTTCCCTGAAGAGTGATGAAGCCTCACGGCTAACATCATGGCGGTTATTGTTGGAGCTCTTCGAGTTAAGATTTGAATGTATCGGTCTTGTCTCCGTGTGGTGCAGCGATACCGTCCTCCATGGCGCTCAGCCACGGTACCAGTGCTTCGGTAACGTGTCCAAAGTCGACTGATAACACTCTGACTTGTATTCAGAGCTAAAGCCACAGTACGTTGCCGGGAACCAGCTTCTATCATTCCCACGGCTCTGAGCATTTCTTCCCTGCTTAAATGACGTCGCCGCTCCATAAAAACGTTGGTTTTAATCAGTAGTAGGGAAACAGTAGCACTAATAATGTCTTCAATGCGTTGTATGTTTTTATAGGGAAAATATTGACAGCTGATTTTCATCTTTTACTCGAATTTGATTCACAGTTCCTGATTCAAATTATGAAATGCACCAAAAAGGATCCATATAAATTTATAAAATCATAAATTTATTACAAAGCCACATCTCAATCTCAAGAAATCCGCATAAAAATGCTTGATCCCTAGACACTTTTGATGTGTGTAGTTAGGTTACAATCAAGTTTGCACTAAGTGCTTCAGTGAGTGCTCAAAAAATCATGAAAAATGATTATAATGATAAATTCTGATAAACCTGTGATGAGTCCTTGATAGCAAGTGCTGAGGCCAATAATAATTATTGATGGTCTCGGTAGAGACCTAATTATACAAAAAAAAATTAAACAACTAGGTAATTTGGTGTTTCTACATTTTAACACTTTTTAGGATTCCGTACCCAAAGGGTAAAAACGGAACTGTCCGTCCGTCTGTCTGTCACCAGGCTGTATCTTAAGAACCGCAGTAGCTAGACAGTTGAAATTTTCACAAATTATGTATTTCTGTTGCCGCTGTAACAACAAATACTAAAAACAAAATAAAATAAATATTTAATGGGGGCTCCCATACAACAAACGCGATTTTTTGCCCTTTTTTGCTCGATATCAATAATGGCAACAGGTAGACACTTGAAATATTCACAAAATACTCAGTTGTATTTTTACTTTAATAATAAATAATAAAATTAAAATAAAATAAATATTTAAGGGGGCTCCCATACAACAAACGTGTTTTTTTCGGCGTTTTTGCCTTGTGGTACGAAACTCTTCGTGTGCGAGTCCGACTCGCAGTTGGCCAGTTTTTTTAATTTCTTGTTAAATTAAAAAAAAAACGAAATTTTATAAATCCTAAGCAAATATACAACTTGGGTAATTAGTACAGTCAATAATTAGTTGTATGAGTTTCAACTAATTGATTTTACTTATTACTCAAGCCTAAAACTCTGATACCCATTATTTGTTTAATTTGCCGAATGAATTATTTCCCTAGGAACTAGAGAAAGGCAAGAGTGTGGTGTCATCACCCCTGTCAGCAGAGTTTGTACTAGCTCTGCTGACTTTGGGCACCACTGACCCGGCACATTCTGAGCTACTAACAGCGCTTGGGTTCCCTGATGATAAATCTGTAAGTATTTTTTTTTATAAATATTTTTTTTTACTCCTTCTTTTTAATGCAATCTGTCCTGAGACATTCAGCAATAGGTAGGTAGTGGTTTCCGATCTTGCACGGTATGAAGCCTTTGCCCCATCCGTTCGATACTACAGCTCCTTCATGTTGGTTGTAAGTAGGTCTTGGGGTTCAGTCTCTTACTAAATATGTAATACATACACAAAAATAATACTTTTAAAGTTTCCAGAAAATCTGCAGGTGTTTTCATAATTATTATAAGGCCAACCAACAATAGAACCTATCCACATAACATTTAAACTCGCTTTATTTCAAATAAACCAATTACAGGCAAAGGGGTTAGTGAATCAAGATGAAGCTAGTGGCCCATTCCAAAGAAGTAGGTACCATTAGCAGTAAATTTCCCTAAATAAACTAGAAACCCCGCCTAAAAGGAATCTCTTACATATTTCATACTGTCCCTATTTAGTTGACCATGCATGACTGTACTTGGACCTGGTAAAAGTGACCAATCATTACCTACTTATTAGTCACTAGCTTCTGCCCGCGACTTCGTCCGCGTGAAATTTCTTGTACCCCCACCCCGTCGCGTCGCAACACTTCGTATTCGCTTACCGTTCACTCTGAGTTTTTTTTCTTTTTGCTCGGCTCCTAAGGGTCATAGCGTGATGTTAAATAGCCTATAGCCTTCCTCAAGAATTGGGCTATTAAATGCAAAAAGAATTCAAATCTGACCGGTAGTTAAAGAGATTATCGCGTTCAAACAAACAAACTCTTCAGCTTTATTATTAGTGTAAAAACTCTATGGCCCATAACTCCTTAATAGGTACGGACGCCAGCAGGTCAACCTACCCGAAACTGTCAGATTTTCCCAATCAACCTTGAACCTTATGTTTTAGCAATAAAGTCTAGTCTATAGCATAAAGCAAGAAATCTATTAAAAAAATCTGACAGATTATAGTAACTTGATATGCTGGCGTCTGTACCAACTCATAACATCTTACACACGTGATAACTTTTAAACGAAATATCCGATTGAGATGAAACAAAAAGTATTTTACTTCTTCATAAATACTCTTGATAACATAATGCTTAATTTCGATAAAGATTAATATTACGATACATATTTAACGTAGTTTTTTTTTCTTCAGACGATTTAATAATTATTTTGAACACAAAATCGGTTATTGTGATTAAACCATGATAGCTAGATATATGTTCTCGCGGACTTTTTTGTAGGTCTTAATAGGCTCTACAAACCCGTAGTACATTATTTTGTTCTATTGTCAATAGTTTTTGCAGCGCACGCAAAAATAGGTTTTCGATTTTACACCTTGTGTTACAAAATAGCAATTTTATTACGGAACCCTAATTTTGAAGAAAAAAAATATAGCCTATAGCCTTCCTCGATAAATGAACTACCCAACACTAAAATAATCATTCAAATCGGACCAGTAGTTCCAGAGATTAGCGCGTTCAAACAAACAAACAAACAAACTCTGCAGTTTTATAATATTATATATTAGTATAGATAATATATGTATTGTGCAGATTGTGAAAAACATATTTGTCATGAACATTCCAGCAGCTGAGTAAATGGTTAGAGTTCTTCTTGCACAATGTTTAATGACGATTAATGTTCTATTTCAGATTCGTTCATCATTCACTGAAGTGTCATCCAAGTTGAAGTCCGTGAAGGGAGTCACACTAAACATAGCAAATAAGGTGTATGTTCAGGAGGGTCCTTATGAGCTACAGCCTAAGTTGAAAGAAGATGCAGTTAAGGTGTTTAATGCTGCCATAGAGAAGCTGGACTTTAGTACTGGGGCAGCAGCAGCCAATGTCGTCAACAAATGGGTAGGTGCTTGCTGTGCCTAGTAGTGCTTATAATCACGTGCAGAGCTATACTGCATGCTTAGTATTTGAAAAAAGATAATAATCTTATTGGGTTGTATTTTCAGGTTGAAAACCAGACCAATCACAAGATTAAAGATCTCCTCAGCCCAGACAGTGTGGATGGTGACACTCGTCTAGTTCTTGTTAATGCTCTCTACTTCAAAGTAAGTCTTATTATTTTCAAACTATTTCTTACACTATGATATGAACTTGAACTTATGATATGACATCTTTAAAAAGTGTGTGTCTGATGTGTGCGTGTGTTCATTTAAATTCTAAGTAATTTGTATCTAACGTTTTTTGATAGGGTACATGGAAGAAGCAGTTTGATCCCGCAAACACAATGGACCAACCATTCCACATTACTATCAACTCCTCAGTGAACGTGCCTATGATGTACAAAGAGGATGAATATTTGTATGGGGATAGCGGCGACCTTGAGGCTCAGGTATAAATATAGACTAGACTAAAAACGCGCCAATATGTCCAATGTAATTCACACATGTTAGGCTTGTTTTATAAATAAAAAGATACCGTTAACACTCACATTCCAGAATAATATTTATGTCTATCGATTCCGCGAATATGCCGAGAATGTTCTATTTCAATCATTGCCTGCAATATTGGCAGACAACAACATTATCATGTTTGCATTATTTTATAAGAGTAGAAATTAACGGCCTATTGAATTGTTTATTTTATGTGGGATCGAATTGAAAATTTATATTAACATTCGATTTTTTAAGGAAAATTATTGATCGGTCCTTGAGCCGTGTATGAGTTCCTATGACCTGTCACAATGAATGACCTTCAACTGTATTTTATTGTCATAAAAAAACGCTATAATGAATGGTTTTTATATTTCAGCTATTAGAAATGCCTTACAATGGCGGAGAAACGTCGATGCTCATCGTGTTACCAAATGAAATCGAAGGTCTTGATAGTGTTTTGACCAAACTGGCTACTGGCTTTGATCTCATATCGGAGATTGACAAGATGTACAAAACTAAAGTGCAAGTATCTCTTCCCAAGTTCAAGATTGAAACAGAAATCGATCTGACTGAAGTACTCCCCAAGGTTTGTTTTTTTTATTTTACAATAAACTCGCGTAAAACGATGCGCCACACAGTACTTGGAATTATTTAATACCCGCATTTTTTGCGACTGCGGCTTATCTGGGATTATTGAAGGTCATATTTCATTGTCAACAGTCTAGCTTCACTATTATAATAAGTACTTTGAAACGGACATGACGCGGACGTCTTGGATTGCAATTAAATGAAAGAAAATTTAAAACTCATATTAAAAGTACACTTTGTAAACAAGGATATTACAAATTAGAGGATTATATCCAAGATAAGAATGTTTGGAAACATGCTGGTCCTGCTCCATAGGACAATCTAAAAGTCTAGACAAAATCAAACTTGTTCCTAATTTAATTTATATATATATTTTTAATTATGACATCTTATTCTAATTCATTTTTACAATCTGCGACTACAGTGGCTCACACACTTGTTAAAGTTCAACTACTTTTGCATTTTTTTTTTTTAATAACTTGTAAATATGTGAGCACCATGTATCTATCACTTATTTGATTTACCTGTCATTGCTTAATTTTTAATTCTTTTTACCTTTTGTGGTAGACTAATTTTATTATGGGTGCATCGTGTTCACATATAATTTTTATTATGTATACAAGACCTTGTAAAACATTTTTAAAAGAGTAACGGTGGAGTTTCTTGCCCATTCTTCTCCATACGAAAACTACCTTTTCGAATGGGCGACTAGAATCATTTCTATTTAGTTTTTTTTTTGACGTTCAAAAGTGCCTTTAATGTGCCTATTTGAAATAAATGATTTGACTTTGACTTTGACTTTGGATAACAACTTCAAATTATGAAGCCTATAATGCTCAATTGATTGTTCTAGCTCGGAATACAAGCGATCTTCAACAAAGAAAATTCGGGTCTGACAAAGATTTTGAATGTCGAGGAACCTCTATTTGTATCGAAGGCAGTGCAGAAAGCCTTCATCGAAGTGAATGAGGAAGGCGCGGAGGCTGCCGCGGCTACCGGTAAGCGTGATACTATTTATAGTCCTACATGTCTTATGATCGGTTCCTATAAAAAAAACAAATCGTTTTGCTTACCAATGGTAGCATTTTTTATTGCCCAACTGGGCGTATAAATAGATTCGTAGGCTAATTTTACCTGTGATAGCTACTTTCATATGGAAGGGTCTACAATGCAAAGCTATAAGGCCTTTGCTTCATTATTGGTAAAGATACAGGAGTCTTAATTTTAACCATTAACGGTCCGTAAATTATAGGAATCGGCCATTAGTACTACAGAAAGATACTGCTAACATAATTTTTTATCTTTACTTTGGCTACTAACATCAAATTTATATTGAAATTGCTTAACATTGGTCAGTGATATGATTATATTTTTGATAACAAACATTTCACGATTGATTAGTGACTGGGTAGGGCACAAGATATTACTTATTGTGGTTGCAATTATAGGTATAATGATATGTATTTCTTACATTGCTAAGCCACATAGTATTGTAATTATTCACTATAATCTTATGACTTGGGTTCATATTACATTTTCCTGAAAGTGTTATGATAACAGAAAATGTGTGTAAAATAATAACATTGCACATTGTTTTAAAGGTTGCAAAGAAGTTAACTGGCAATCATAACAATTTAACTGATATCTACTTCTTGGTGTATTCAGTTTGTTTTCTACCCAAGTGATATGAATACTGGAATATCTTAATACTCCAAATACGAGTAGAATGTAGGGCTCATAAGGTTTATGCTTAACAAGCTATTTGGGCATTACCACATTAAGGGAAAAATTTAACAAGCATTAAAATACATAATTATAAGGAAAGTAAACATGGCTTACCCCACACTGCTCAATAGTGTACCTAATTTATATTGACTGCTAATGCATTTTAAATATGTTACCATAACTTTCCTTTCTATGTTTCTGCTTCATACTAACTCTCAATGCACATAGTTCTAAAATAGAGGCTTTATACAAGGTATGACGAAAGTACCTAATATCATAATGTGAATCGGCTGCCATGGTTGAAATGAAAAAAATTGGGCTCTGTTTTTACGGAAAGATTATAAAAAGGTGTAAAATTTATGACATTTAGGGCTGATTTTACCTAAGTGAGATATCTTTTATTCGTGGAATAAAATTGACGTCTGACAGTTCTAGTATGGAAAAAATGTTTAAAAAAATTCAAAATGTAATAAGACAAGACTTATTAAGAAAAAAATTTGAAGAAGAAATTTTTGAGAAGAATTTTTGGATAAGACTTATTCTAGGTACTTATAAAAGTTTGGTAGAATGCGCCCTAAGGGCCGATTTTTCAATCAACACAGAATTTTTAGTCGTGGAATAAAATTGACGTCTGACAGATTTGAAGTTGTTTCATATAAAAACTATCAATCGTCAATTTTATTCCTCGAATAAAAGTTATCAGATGATTGAAAAATCAGCCCAAAGTCCAAAATCTGTCTACAACATAATGTATCAATAAAATCACAATGACTTATAACGCCATTAGTAAAAAATAATGGCACATTCACATTATGACATTACTTTTGCCCCACCTTGTCATAGGGATTGGCAGCGCTTTACTGTCTGCCTAAAATCTACTTCTACATTGTGATGTGGCGTTGTGTTAGTTTGTTATGCATTGTGGTGTGCTGTTGAATGCTATTGTTGGGTTGCTGCGTTGTGTAGTCGTGGATCGTTTGACTGTGTCGTGTGGTGTGTGGATGTGCAGCGATGGCGACGCGTCGCGCGCGCTCTGTGCCGACGCTTTTCGAAGCGAACCGGCCGGCGCTGTGGCTGATGTGTGCGGGGCGCCACGTGGTGATGCTGGCCAGCTACCGGCCGAGCGCGAGCGCGTCCTCTTCCTCGCGCGATGAACTATAGTGGTGTGTGTGGCGCAGGCATGGTGATAATGCTGCGCTGCGCGCGCCCGCCGTCGCCGCGCTTCCGCGCCGACCACCCATTCCTCTACCTGCTGCTCGGCTCCGACCGCACCCCGCTCTTCATCGGAGCATATCGAGGCAACAACTAGCGCGGACGAGTATTCAACACTAGAAATTCGCTCTAGGCATTTCGTAGCACATAGCACTCAAAATTAAATCAATCCCAATGGTATCTATAACTGATTTTCCAGTAACGCTGATACACATATCTTTGGTCATGTAAAACATTGTATTTACCAAGTCTTTGTAACTGCGATTAGAAGTCAGTAATCTATCTTGGAGACATTTACACAAAATTTGACAATAGGTATCCGTTATAGACAACATTTCGGTTTGATCACACATTGAAACATACACGGTGTTAATAAACACATGAACAGTTTTGACGTGTTTACTTTTTTACTTAAAACTAACATTTAATCTGTCAGTTTAGAAGCGATAGAATATAACCTGAATTAATTACTGACTTGTTTCTAAATTATACCCTCGAACAGCAATACCTACCGTTCAATAATTAACACCGTGTATAACAATTAATTATGTTGACCTATCTCGGAAGTTATTAAATTTGTTGTACGATATTACTAATTAAGATTTTATTAAAGTTAATATTTTTATATAATTTTTTAAATTCACCTGAAACCAATACACACAAAAATACATTTTAGTGGTAAAGTTCCATTGACAACCAGCGGACAACACAAGTAACATAACAAGCGACAAAGAAAATGTCACTAAAAACACTGAGCAAAGAGTACATGCTAGACTGTAACTAGCCGTGCCTCCGAACCCATCCGAGAGAAAGCCTGAAAACATAAACACTTCCAACCGTCTCATTATTCACTGCATCTTTGTTTAACCTTCCACCAATCACCATCGTACAGCACTTCTCTCCTGTTACCAGTCAATCAATAATCAACACTATCACAACACAATAAATACCATAGTCAATAATATTGTCATAAAACACGAGCTCTGCCACAAAGTATTTAATGGAACGTTAAATACTACTCATCGCCTTTTTTTATCGCGAATATTGCAACGTAATACGTATACTATTTATTTCAGTAATGCTCATCATTTATAATTCGAGGGTAGATCGTTTCGTGGCTGACCGGCCGTTCACCGTCGCAATCCTCGTAAAGAGGGTAGTCCACTTCATGGCCATATACCAAAATTAAAGAATCATGTCATCAACAATATAATTTAGACAAAACTGAAAACTTGACCTTTAAACATAATTATGGGGTATTCTTGTATAACTGTTTATTTAATACTAGTGGCCCGCCCCAGCTGCGGTAATCAAAGACTATGAGAGGGAATTTAGATATTTTTGTTAATTTATCCCGAACCAGTCACAGTGCTATAAAATATAGTACACCTAGACAGTATTTAGGACTGAAAAATGTCATATGACATACCATACACACTTCCCTCCGTTGTTTAGTCCCTGGTCCTGGGATTAATACTTAAAAATAATCATTCATTAACTTTGACCAGCATTTCATAGCACATTGCAGCCAAATTGAAATGTTCTCAATCTATCTATATATACAACATATTTTAATATATGCCGTACCCGAAACACGCGTCTAGTATTTTTATGTAAAGAATCTATGTACAAAATTTCAAAACTGTATCATGAAAAATCACAAAGTTATAAGCTTGTTAAGTTACCTGTTTGTCCGTACAAAAACATGCTCACCCGCGCGGCGCCGTCTTGCGCTCATTGATAATACCTAGTATCTAACCGTTCGGCGCGGAGATTGGAGTGTCGCTCAGTGTCCAACTTTTAACCTTTTTTAAATAGTTTTGGGACAAAATATAACATGGGGTAAAAATGATTGGAATCGATTCAGTTACTTATTCTGAACAAAGTATATTCAAGTTTCGCATATACTAAAAATAACGTTGTATAAAATTCAATGGGCGAAGCCGCGGGGGAAGCTAAAGTTAAACAAATATAAACTCTATTTCAATGAAAATTTAGAGTGACTAGCACTATTTAAAAAGTTATAAAAATGTTTGAAGTTGTAGCGTAAACTGAACCTTATTGTGTAGGAATTAAAGTTATTTTTCCATTAATTAATATTTGTTTACATTTTTGGCAAATAAATCGCGAACGCAGATTAGGTGCGACAGTTTAGGTATGATTTTTTAATAATCCTTAAAAAAAACAACAGATCCATTAAACAATTAAAATTTTTAGACCTCATAATTCTTTATCATAAATGACAAGGTATGTCACACAGACAGACAGTTTCAAACTCAGTGAAGTTACAATTTACTGGGAATTGTTGGCAAAAGTGGTAAAGCAAGAATTAAAAGGTCAACTATACAGTCAGCAATGAAAGTCGACAAACGCTGTCACTTGTACTCATTATCATCCACCTAAATAAACACAAAAAGTAATTAGATACTTACCGCTTTTCAATAATTAGATACATACTGATTTTCAACATTTCTTGTTAAGGGAAATATTTAACTTAAAAAAATTGCTTTTTGAACTTCTAATGTTGGATAATTTTTAAAACTTCCTGGTCTTTTTTCACAGTTGGTTGCAATTACTTGGTTATTCAGTTTTTTGGACCCTACAATGGGAATTTATATAAGGGGAAGCGCTAAGGTAGCCCGCGAAATTCAAATATTCTTACGTTTTTTGCAATTTGCTGGTCAGTATTAAGTTGTACATTGATTAAAATATGATTCGCGACCGTAACAAATATGTATTTACAGAATTATAATCACTAGAATCAGTAAGACTTGACAGTTTGTAAGGCTTTCTAGCTCTAGCTTTCGTTTTATAAATTATTTGAATTTACTGTGTTTTTATATATTTTTAGGTAACAAGTGGGTACCTACCTAAAAAAAAATAACTTTAAATTACATGGCATGGTGAATTGCATGTAAGTGTGCACAGGTACTACAACACTACGTACCTATTAGTACTACAGTAGTACTACTAATAGGTAAGTAGTGTTGTAGGCAGTTATAAGCAGTAATTAGTACAAATGTAAAAATGTGATTTTCGATTGACATTGCCATATAAAAATCACAATTATTATTTTTTATGCCGTGTGATTCCGATAGACCTATAGGTACTTACTGCAGGATACTTACTTACGTTTTTATCTTGTCACGTCTGTCCCCGTTTTACCGAGCAACGATTAGACGTATTCAGGTTTACCTCTATAGGTAGGTTACTTATGTTAAACAAGCTCCACAGTGGGCTCTAGGTTATTATAACTTTTTACTTTAGTTTTTTTAAGGGCATGTCGTACAGACAGTACAGTTTTTGCTCGAATGCTTGTTAGTCCGCTTTAGCCGCTGAATTGTTTTGTTGTTTATTGTAAAGGTATTGGTGCTCCTTCTAAAAGCTCGTGATGCATCTTGTAATTGTATTACGGCAATGACCATCATCGATTGTTGTGCGATGTTGGACGAGTCTCCCGTCCCCCGCTTCGTCGCTGACCAGCCCTTCCTGGTGTTCATCGTAGTTGGAAGCTCCCTCATTTCATGGCGGCGTACTGCGGCAACGAGCAATGATAGGCACCATGGCATTGGGCATTTAAATAAGTGAAAACCTATTTAGAAAAATGTATCTCTACTCTACGTAAATAAAATTAAAACTTTGCTGAAATTACATTTGGTTTAGATTCGCATGTCTTATCCTTAGAATATTAACTCCATAGGTAGGATTTAAGAAACGTGTCCAATAATATTTTCTAATAATTAATAGAACTCTGTGTTATATGTAAGTCATAAGTCCTCAAAAGAAACGCTACGTGACGTGACAATCCAGAAATGTAAGAAAACTATTAGGTTAGGTATCTTGTATTGGACGGTATATGGAATGCTTACTCGTTAACTGGATGTGGTTCGCTCTGTGCTCCTGCCTTAGTTCGGCTTTTAACGTAAGTTGTTCGTTGTTTGAAAACGTAGCTAAATGTGGTCGTTGAATCTGCGGCTCTTTGAAAATAGCATGACACCTGACTATCTACCTACTGCATTCCAGCGTTTGGAGTTTGTGCGTTGTCTGCCATGGTGAACCTGGCGCCGGTGCCAAGCTTCGTGGCTGACCGACCCTTCCTGGCAGCCGTCCTTGTTGGGAGAGCTCCTCACTTCGTCGCAGCATACTGCGGAAGCGAAAAATAACAATGGCACGGTTACAATACGTTACTCTGCGGCAGTTTAACTCTCCCAATGTTTTTACTTTTATACCGTACATTATAATTTAAGATAAAATAAATTATTTTACCATATTTATATAGGAACTTAGTAATATATATTTTTTAATCATTGAAAATTATTTTAAACTTTTTTTTAATTCAGCCTACACTGTTCCAGGGCTGAGCAAAGGCCTCCCCCAAATCCTTCCAGGTTTTTTTTTCTAGAGCCACCTCGATCTGACCCTTGCGGTACGCGTTTGCTATTGAACACTGTGATATTAGGTAGACACGGAGCGACTTTAGTCCCCAGTGACTCGCCGGCGACATATAGATTTTGATTTTGCTAGGAACATCTAGGTACCGTGAAAATCTGTTTATACAGGGTTATTGGTAAAACATTAACAACCTGTTAACGAGTTCAATGCACTCATCATTATGAACAACTTTTACTATGGGACCAAAACCTGAAAACGCGAAAAATATCAGCTGTTCCCTACATTTTGACGAGTTATACGAACATAAATGTAGGGAACAGCTGATATTTTTTTCGCGATTTCAGGTTAGAACTCCATAATTAACCTACTTGGTGAATTGCATGTAAGTGTTGCACAGGGACACATACTACAACACTACTTACCTATTAGTACAATATAGACATTAGACAGTTTGTTAAAGAGTGTCGTCCCGCTCACTGGCGAACGATCCCAAGAATGACAAGCTGTGGCGAGCCGGTGCTTCCTTACCCAAACCATTTGTTTCACCCGCTGAAGACCTCCCACCTGGACATGAGTTACCTTGGGTAACCTGGCAGCGGCGGCCCTAGAATTTTTTTTAGGTGGTGCAAAATCTTAACGTGGCGCCCCTCTATGTACCATGTTCCTACCATATATTCATAATTATGCAGTTGCTTGCTTGCTTGTTTGTGGACGATCGGGTTTACAATAAGCTACCACCATCAATGACCGGCGCCTAGTGGACTGTACACCAGGCACCAGTCATTGATGACGGCAACTTACCACAAAGCCGACCGTCGAGGCGCTGAAATCAACCGAAATGCGAGCACCACTGGTGGTCGGTTGATTTCAGCGCCTCTTCCATGACGGCGCCCGGTGCCGTCGCACCGCTCGCACCGCCCTAGGGCCGCTACTGCCTGGAAGTCTTTAAACTGACTCCGGACCCTGATTGGCCGAAGCAAGGAAAACCTGTTCAGGTGGGGATTCATAGACGACTCCGTCTTGGACTGTAAATGTGGTGCTGTTTCAAATACGATAGGACACTTAATATCGTGTCCTGCGTGTCCTGTCAGCTGCACGTTACAGTAATTGATGGACGCTGGTGAAGGCGCCAAACAAGTAGCCGAGTTCTGGGCCGAGTCCATTTAGATTGCTATCGACACGCTAAGAAGAAGAATAAGATTAAAGTAGTACTAATAGGTAAATAATACTACAGTAGTACTAATAGGTAAGTAGTGTTGTGGGTAGTAAGTTAAGTAGTACTACTACTACTAACTGCAGGATACTTACGTTTTTGTCTTGTCACGTCTGTCCCCGTTTTACCGAACAACGATTAAACAATGTATTCAGGTTTACCTCCATAGGTAGGTAGGTATTTTTTTTTACATTTTTCATTAAATGTCGAAAACAGCGGCCAAAAAAAAAAGAAAGACTGAGAATGTGCAAACAGTGCTCTTTCATGTGATACCCCACATGCCCTAGTAACCCTACTTCGAATTTTTAAGACCACCTTTCAGTCCCTGTTGCAAAATAAAAATATTTTTATTTATTTCTTATTTGCAAAATAGTTGGGCAGACGTCATCTAAGACTATTCTAAATTTCAAATTGATAGCATTAATAGTTCTTGAGATATCCAGCTGTGACAGACGGACAGACAGACAGACTGAGTCTCACCATAAGGGTTCCTTTTAAACAAATTGGTACGGAATCCTAAAAACAAATACACTAAATAAAACAGTCTCATACCTACTTATAAAACATAAAATATTTATTTTCTTTTTACAACGAAATTAAATCTGCAAAACCTGCATTTTACAACTGCACTTTCCTGACTTTCTGCTACACAAACATATCGCTGATGTTTTCAAAATTAGTTTTATCCGTTTCATCCATGTTTCATCCCGCTCTACATCGTAAAGCTAGGTCGCATAACCTTTCTTGACTCAAATATGAAAGTATTAATTTCAACCTACTAAATAAAATGCTATTTCAATATTAGCAGTATAATATAATAATATAGTTAAAAATAATCCTGTTAAAATTTGAATAATTAAACATAAAGCTAATAATGATCCAAAATTTCATCAAAAAGATCTCTTACAACTTGCGATGGATACTGCAATTTGTAAGCATATAATTTGAATAGAAATGCGCAGCTTTAGAAATACGAAATACACTTTCATCCCCGTACTGCCGCGATTTTGCACGCCCCCTTCAATAGGCGCCCGAGGCTCGTGGGGCTACTTGCCCCACCCAAGTTACGTCTCTGGCTCTAGGTAATTATACATTTTTGCTTTAGTTTGTCGTTGTCAATGTCGTACAGTTTTGTGCTCGACTGCTTGTTGGTCCGCTTTAGCCGCCGAATCATTTTTGTCTATGGCAATGCTCGTGCTCCTTCTAAAAGTTCGTGATGCATCTTGTAATTATATTTCAGCGATGGGCATCACCATGTGTTGTGCGATGTTGGACGAGCCTCCCGTCCCCCGCTTCGTCGCTGACCGGCCCTTCCTGGTGTTGATCGTAGTTGGGAAGCTCCCTCATTTCATGGCGGCGTACTGCGGCAACGAAAAATGATAGGCACCATTGCATTGGGCATAAGTGAAAACCTTTAAGGGAAATGTATCTCTACGTAAATACAATTAAAACTGCTGAAATTACCTTTGGTTTTGATTCGCATGTCTTCGATTGTCATTCCTTAGAGTATTTATTCAATAGGTAGGGTAAAGAAGATCCAAAATTATTTTCGAAAATTTCAATAGAACCCTGTGTTTAGCGTACTTTAGGTCCTCTAAACAAAAGCTATGTGACGTGACACTCCAGAAATCTAAGAAAACTGTTAGATAATCTTGGTCGGTTTAAGGAATGCTTATTCTTTAACTTAATGTGGTTCGCACTGTGCTTCTGCCTTGGTTGTACTTTTAACGTAAGTTTCAATACGTCGCTAAATGTGATCTTGGAATCCGTTCTTCGAAAATAGCATGACACACCTGATTATCTACCTGCTGTATTCCAGCGTTTGGAGTTTGTGCGTTTTCCGCCATGGTGAACCTGGCGCCGGTGCCAAGCTTCGTGGCTGACCGACCCTTCCTGGCAGCCGTCCTTGTTGGAAGAGCTCCTCACTTCGTCGCAGCATACTGCGGAAGCGAAAAATAACAATGGCACGGTTACTTACGTTACTCTGCGGCAGTTTAACTCTCCCAGTGTTTTTACATTTATACCGTATCAATTTAAGATAAAATAAAATAATAAAATTCTAAATAATTCTACATTATTTTAAACTTAATTGTTTTTATAATTATTAGAAAAAGAATTGCTATGGAACGGTACCTATAATAGATACATACAGACGCAGCCACTTTAGTCGCCAGTGACTCGCTGGCGACTTCGATGTCTTGTAGGAAGATCAAAGATATCCTACTTATCTACATATTATAATTATCCTGCTTCAAATATGGTAACAGTAGGTACCTAATGTAATTTTGTGGAAGGTCCTTGAAACCAAATAAAATTTAACGAGCCATTATCCTTAAAACACCTACACTATTTGAATGTCGTGACCGTAATCATACTTGGCCCCACTGACCTAATTACAACTGTACACAAAATTACTCAGTTCGGTAAGGTCACTACAAGTATTTGCTGTGTGTATCTGCTTAGGTAGATATTGTAATTAATTGCATACCAGTTCCCTAATTATACTATCAATCACAATCTGAATCATTTGAGGATATTGCTAATCTCTTACCTTAAAATTAACTCTTAAAATTAAATCTTTCGCTTAGAAAGGAACGTGTTGTCTTATCGAAAAGTTTAAATACTTGTACTATTGAGTTAGATAAATGTAGGGAAAAGTATGACACTGATATCCAGCTCCTCTATAATGATATACTACACAAGGAGCATTTGCTGAAGGATATTTTTGAAAAATATGAAAGTTCACAACAACAACTAAGTGACCGCTTGTTTGAGGCTGGAGAACTCCTGGATTTGGTGAAGTACAATGCTGAGAGGTACGAGTCTCTGACAAATGATCTTTCATGCAGCGGTGCCAACCAACCACCACCTCTTCAACCTCAGTCTGACTTACCCCTTCCGGTGTTAGCTCTTCCAGCAGAGACCACACAGATAAACAAATCAATATTTTTTTGTGACGAGTTAGGTTCTGGCTTTGGAAAAATTTTACTCAATTACCTAAGCCATAGTTTTACCAATCATAGTTACCATAACATAAGTTTTAAACAAATGATAAAAAGAATTGCCAATGCAAACCTTGATAATTATTGTACTATGGTTTTGCTATTAGGTAATAGCACTGGTATTACCAGAAAGGACATAGTGGACGGTGTAAACACCTTATTAAAGTTAAACATAGGTAAGCTAATGTTGTGTGCTTTTCCTTACTCAGATACCTTATCATACAATGAAAATAATTATATTTGTAAGTTGAATAATACTATTCACAATCTGACATGTTGTCATAGTGACAAATTATTGTTTTTTGACACTAACAAGTTTGTTAGTGGTATTAAGTTAACTCAGAGAACTATGTCTCTGTCTGGGGAATGTAGACATCTGATTGCTATGTTGATAGCATATAATATTAACGAGGTTATGGCTAATATAACGAGTTCTAGTATTAGTGACGAGTCCGTGTTGCCTAGTTATACTAACAACACGGTGATTAATTATGAATCGTCATGTTGTACGAAGGAGGATCCACCACCACCACCACCACCACCTATAATACCAACATCCTTGGAGACTACTACCAGTCAGATAGGATATTCTCTCCTCCCGCTCGAACATACTCGGGCAATCCAGACTCTCCAGTAGTAGTTGTGGAGGTCACTCCGGATAACTATTTAAACTAGTCAGTGAGACAACAGAAGTTACCTCTTCAAACAACAAATTATTATTACAGAATAATAAAAAGGTATCTTCTGGCAATATAATTAATAATAATAAAAAACCAAAGGGAGTGCAACATATTTTAAAATTATTTAATCAGAATATCCAAGGTTGCGCTTCCAAATTATTGGAAATTGAATTGTTTTTGGAAAACACCAAGTTTGATGTCATTTGTTTAACAGAGCATTGGTTGAAAGATCATCAAGTAAAGTCAATTAATTATGAAAATTATTGTGTAGTTAGCCATTTCAGCCGAAAACGTATGATACATGGCGGATCATTAATATTACTTAAAAATTCTATTAAATCAAAAGAACGAAAAGACATAATCGGACTGTCTGTTGAACACACCATTGAATTGTCCTGTGTTGAGCTTGATAAGCATGTTATAGTATGTGTATACAGACCTCCAAGTTACCAGAATCTATCGGTGTTTGATTCTGTAATGGAAGATGTGTTAAAGAAACTTAGTACTAGTAGTAAGTCAATAATAGTATGTGGAGATTTTAATATTAATTTATTGGAAAATAACTCGAATACTGTCAGATTGTTAAGTCTTTTTAGGTCATTTGATTTGTCAAATGTTTTTATTGAACCAACCCGAGTGACAGCTTCTTCTGCCACTTGTATTGATAATGTTTTTTGTAATTGTGATTACTTACACAAAGAAATTGTAAATAAGTTGCCATCTGATCACAGTGGACAAAAAATAACATTTAGCTCCTACATGCCTTTACAAAAAATTCAAATAAGGTTTAGGACAATTACATGTAAAAAGTTAGAGAAATTAAATAATTCTTTGGCCAGTAAGTTATGTGATCAGAATTTTAATAATATAGGTGACCCAAATGAATTCTACGCCGAGTTCTTTTCAATATTAAACGCGCAGTTTAATGACACTTTTCCACTAAAAACTAAAAATATTCACACAAAGTTTTTATTTAGTGACTGGGCGACTCCAGGTATTCGTAAAAGCAGGGAAAAACTTTTTGAACTCTATGGCTTAAAGCAACATATGAATAATACAAACTTTCATCAGTATGTTGCAAAATATTCAAAAACTTTTAAAAGTGTGTGCCAAAAAGCTAAAGCTCTTTATATTAGCAATAAAATAAAATCAGCTGATGATAAAATAAAAACTACCTGGCAAATAATAAATAATGAAACAGGTAGGAAAAAACAGCGTAACACTGAATTTAATTTAGAGACTGCACATGGCCCCATCAACTCAGATGTAGAAATAGCTCAGGAATTTGAAAACTTTTTTTCTAATATTCCCCTTAAAACTACTGAAGCTTTAAATTCATCCCCCACGCTTTCTGCTGCCTTACTTAAAAAGAATGTAAAGGCATGCCCTTTGGAGTTTAGGTTTCAGCATACAAGCCCCCAGGCTGTTATAAAAGCTTTTAGAGATCTTAACATTAAATCAACAGAAGATCTCTGGGGAATGTCTGTAAAAGTATGTAGATCTTTCATCGAAACTATTGCGCCCTATTTAGCTTTCATATTTAACACCAGTGTTGACCAAGGAGTCTTTCCGGATCTTATGAAACATAGTAAAGTAGTACCATTGTTCAAATCCGGTGATAGTAAAGATCCTAACAATTATAGACCTGTGTCAATTCTAC
The DNA here is from genome assembly GCA_963082905.1 of Oligia fasciuncula. NCBI lineage: Eukaryota > Metazoa > Arthropoda > Insecta > Lepidoptera > Noctuidae > Oligia > Oligia fasciuncula. The sequence goes on along the minus strand of OY720388.1, from coordinate 13,478,379 downwards.
CAGTTCTCAGTAAGGTGTTTGAAAAGTTGATGCTCAATCAAATGTTATGTCACTTTAATAAAAATTCCATCTTTCATGAACACCAGTACGGTTTCACCAAAGGGCGTTGCACTACTGACGCCGGTGTTACCCTAATAAAGAACATTTTTAACGCCTGGGAAGAAGCACAAGATGCCATTGGAATCTTTTGCGACCTCTCTAAGGCGTTCGATTGCGTAAACCATGAGACACTTCTGATGAAACTGGAGCACTATGGAATTAGAAAAACAGCACTTGACTTGCTAAGATCATACCTGAAAGATAGAAAGGTTAAAGTTCAAGTAAACGGCGTAAACTCATTAGGGTCTGAAATGACAATGGGTATTCCTCAAGGTTCGATATTGGGTCCATTCCTCTTTTTAGTTTACATTAATGATTTACCCCAATTACTTCAAAATCAACCGAAGATGGTGTTATTTGCAGATGACACATCATTAATCTTTAAAATAGACCGACGGTCACAAAATCTTGACGACGTGAATAACTCTATTCTTCAGGTCCAAGATTGGTTTACGGTAAATAATTTAGTACTTAATGAAAAAAAAACCAAATGCATTAGATTTAAATTACCGAATGTTAGAAGTAGCGAATGTGAAATCATATTGAATGGCCAAAAACTAGAATTTATTGATCAGACAGTTTTCCTAGGAATCACGCTAGACGAGAAATTACAATGGGGACCTCATATAACATCTATTGCGGGGCGGCTAAGCTCCGCCGCTTATGCTGTTAGAAAGATAAGACAGTTAACAGATGTAGAAACCGCGCGTTTGGTCTATTTTAGTTACTTCCACAGTATTATGTCATATGGCATTTTACTATGGGGTCGGGCTGCTGACATTGAATCCATTTTTATTTTACAAAAGAGAGCTGTCAGAGCCATTTACAATCTACGTCGTCGCGAATCTCTTAGGGAACTATTTAGAAAGGTTAATATAATGACGGTACCTTGCCAATTCATTTATGAAAATATTATGTATGTAAGAAAAAATCAACATCTTTTTAATAAAATAAGTGATAGGCATAATTTTAATACTAGAAATAAAGATAAATTAGATCAACCTTTTTTCAGATTATCTAAAGTACATACATCTTTTATGGGGTACTGTGTTAAATGCTACAACAAAATACCTTGTGACATATTGCAATTAAATGAAAGAAAATTTAAAACTCATATTAAAAGTACACTTTGTAAACAAGGATATTACAAATTAGAGGATTATATCCAAGATAAGAATGTTTGGAAACATGCTGGTCCTGCTCCATAGGACAATCTAAAAGTCTAGACAACATCAAACTTGTTCGTAATTTAATTTATATTAGGTATATATATACAGGGTGATTGGAAGATGGGTGCAAAGCTTTAAGGCGAAGATGGTACAGACAATTTAGAACCATTTAAGCCATGGTTGTCTTAGACGAAGTCTTACTACTTTTTTTTTAACAATTTATTAAGATTTTTTTCAAAAATTCCTAAAGTTTTAACTAAACTATTTATTTATGGCCAAATTGAATGATAAACGAATTCATTTTTATTGTATTTAATTAAAGTAATGTGTAAGCAATCTAGCAAAATATGTTTTAGGCCTCTGTGTCGTTAGACATTTTTTTTACAGATATTTAAAGTTCATAACAAATTTTAAAATTCATAAATACTTTTTGTAAACCTTATTTTAAAAATAACGGAGCGTGCTTTTTTTGTTCAAACCTTTTTGAAAACATGCTTGATAATCGCTCTTTCTTTTGAGGTAACATTTACGCAGATATCTTACAAATTATTGAAATTAGAACCTAAAAACCAATTTAAGGGAGAAATTTTAAATTTTAGGCAGTCTAAATAAAACAACATTTGAATTAAATTTATTTATGTTTCATGGTCAAAATGTTGTCCGTGATTCCTAATACAAGCACGGCTCCGTCTTCTCACTTCTGTTGTTGTTATTTTCAACATCATATCTCCAGCTTCATTGTTTCAAACTCTGAATTCATTCTCTCTGTCAGTTCTTCTCTCGTGTTTATTTCAACATTCGTATACACCAGCTCCTTGGCCCGGCCCCACACGAAAAAGTCCAGCTGGGTCAGATCTGGTGAGCGAGCGGGCCAAGGGATGGGTCCATCTCTGCCAATCCAGCTGTCAGGAAAGCAATTATTTAAGTGTTCCCCATGTGTTGTGTGGGTTATGAAAGTTTGTAATGCCCTCCCTAGAAAATTTGCTTTCATCCGTCCACAAGATTGATTTCAAATTCAAATTTTCTAGGGAGGGCATTACAAACTTTCATAGCCTTCATGAATGGGCCGCCAAAGACAACAATCCACATTTTAAGAAGCAGGTGTCGTTTCAGAGGAAATTCTCTGTCAATGTTTGGGCTGGAGTAATTTTCAGGACGTTGATTGGGCCCCACTTCTTACCGGAGACTTTCAATGGTGAAAATGATTTGCACTTTCTACAAGTGGATTTACCAGAGCTGATAGAGGAAACCGGTGTCCCGATATTCGCAAGAGACAGTACAGTCATCTTTCAGCAAGACGGCTGTCCAACGCATTGGATGTTAAATGTAAGGGAACACTTAAATAATTGTTTTCCTGACAGCTGGATTGGCAGAGATGGACCCATCCCTTGGCCCGCTCGCTCACCAGATCTGACCCTGCTGGACTTTTTCGTGTGGGGCCGGGCCAAAGAGCTAGTGTATACGAATGTGGAAATAAACACGAGAGAAGAACTGATAGAGAGAATGAATTCAGAGTTTGAAACAATGAAGCTGAAGATTATGTTGAAAATAACAACAACAGAAGTGAGAAGACGGAGCCGTGCTTGTATTAGAAATCACGGACAACATTTTGAACATGAAACATAAATAAATTAAATTCAAATGTTGTTTTATTTAGTCTGCCAAAAATTTAAAATTTCTCCCTCAAATTGGTTTTTAGGTCCTAATTTCAATAATTTGTAAGATATCCGCGTAAATGTTACCTCAATAGAAAAAGCGATTATCAAGCATGTTTTCAAAAAGGTTTGAACAAAAAAAGCACGCTCAGTTTTTTTTTAAAATAAGGTTTACAAAAAATATTTATGAATTTTAAAATGTTTTATGAACTTTAAATGTCTGTAAAAAAAATGTCTAACGACACAGAAGCCTAAAACATGTTTTGCTAGATTGCTTACACATTACTTTAATTAAATACAATAAAAATGAATTCGTTTATCATTCAATTTGGCCATAAATAAGTAGTTTAGTTAAAACTTTGGGAATTTTCGAAAAAAATCTTAAGAAATTGGTAAAAAAAAAGTGGTAAGACTTCGTCTAAGACAACCATGGCTTAAATGGTTCTGAATTGCCTGTACTATCTTCGCCTTAAAGCTTTGCACCCATCTTCCAATCACCCTGTATATATATTTTTTTTTTTTTTTATATGACATCTTATTTTAATTCATTTTTTACAATCTGCGACTACAGTGGCTCACACACTTGTTAAAGTTCAACTACTTTTGCATTTTTTTTTTTAAATAACTTGTAAATATGTGAGCACCATGTATCTATCACTTATTTGATTTACCTGTCATTGCTTAATTTTTAATTCTTTTTACCTTTTGTGGTAGACTAATTTTATTATGGGTGCATCGTGTTCACATATAATTTTTATTATGTATACAAGACCTTGTAAAACATTTTAAAAGAGTAACGGTGGAGTTTCTTGCCCATTCTTCTCCATACGAAATCTACCTTTTCGAATGGGCGACTAGAATCATTTCTATTTAGTTTTTTTTTGACGTTCAAAAGTGCCTTTAATGTGCCTATTTGAAATAAATGATTTGACTTTGACTTTGAATCCATTGCTTCATATGTTCGAAAAAATTGTCAGCTCAACAACATAAATGATGCAATAAATGTTGTTGAACTGTCAAAATGAAAGTTATTCCTACTGCTTGTGAGTTACGCAATAACTTCGGTGGTTAAGGCAGATACCTACCTGAATATTCCTAGAAATCCAGATTACAATATATCTTGGGATCAACCTCTTCAATCGCATATTAATTAGAAAGGTGTTCCTTAGTCGCAGACCCAATGAAAAGCGAATAGTTAGATAATTATGTATAAAGAACTCGTAATTTGCATTAATTTGAAACACTTGCAGCGCTTGGCATAGTGAGATTAGCTGAAAATGTGAGCCTCGAGTTCTTCGGGGACCATCCGCTATTATTCGTGATTTTCCAAAAGAAATACCCAGTATTTTTGGCTTCTTATAGAGGTGAAGCTGAAGATGATGACGAGTGGTACTAGGTAGGTACGTATACCTTACTTTATCTAAGTACTTGTCTTTAGGTGGTTATTAATTATGCCACCTGAATACAGACAATATAATGCCTGTGTGCCATGAAAGAGCGCGGAAAAAAACAGCGAAATAAAAATAAGATGTTGCTCTGCATATGTGACGTCAGTTGAACTATGTATAACTACATTAGTACATAACATAACTAGCAACTATGGCTGTTTCCAGTTATGTAACTACCTACATGTCAATCTGCCTAGGCTTCCAATCTAACCGGATGCAGATGAATACCTAAGTTCGTGTATTATTAGCCGGGCAAACATTCAGACTCCAGGCTGCTACATTTTCTAATAGAAAAACCCTTGCGATAACTCTGCCCAAACCGTGGATCGAACCTGAACCGCGCTTAGGCGCTGGCGACCACTAAACCGAAGGGTTCATGTCAAAATTGGACAATATTTATGTACATATCCAACTTTCGGAACCTTACCTCTTAGCAGGTTGCTCTGGCTGGTTACACATTGAAAATCAGGTGGTGAGTGATTAGGTCAAAATGAGGGAGTTTAAGCATCTAGGTATCTGTGAGCTAAAGCAGAAAATGTACAAAATAATAAGTTCCTAGGACAAAGGTGGTACCTAATGTTCACTAAATAATAAGGAATTCGAAAACATAATTATGTTGTATCTACAGTCAGACGTCCCGTAGACCTAGTTTTCTAGCTCTTCAGCATTTCCTTGAGAAAATCTTTGTAAAGTCGATAGTGTTGTCGGTTTATCTTCACGCTCTTAATCAATAAATGTTTGATTAATTACGTGTAGGTACATAGATAGAAGGTGCACTTTACACTTTAACAAGAATTAATCTTCAAAGTAAAATATAACACTAGTCAGTACAACTGTAGGTACCTAATCACAAATAGACGTAGTTTAGGTACAAACTTTGTGCCTAAACTACGTCTGTATGTTTATTAGACTAGACTAATACTTAGGCATGTATGTTTGTAGTACAAGCATTTGTCTACTAAACACATACCTACTTATATGGATACCTACGTGAATCATAAATTCGTAACTCAGCTAATACTTATTTACTCGTACTTTGACGAGTACGAACATAAATGTAGGGAACAGCTGATTTTTTTTTTCGCGATTTCAGGTTTGGTCCCATAGTACCTAAAACTTGAAAAAGTATTCGGTATTAAGTAGGTACTTACCTAAATTCTTACCTTTTTAATGTGAAAATTCTCGTAGCACCTCGTAGGTATAAACCTACCTACACGGTGTTCGTGTTCCTCTGCCAGGGTGCGTGAGTCGATCGCATATTCCCCGGTATTATTTACGAAGACACATAAGTACTTGCCTACTTGAGGGACTCAGTACAACTAGTGTAACGCCAGAAGCTGCATTGAAAAATTGATAAACATTTTTTCCGAACTTGGACAGTTATTTAAGTATTAACCAAAGTAGGTTATCAAAAAATGGCTAGCAGCCAGCTTTTATTTTCGTTTAACACTATCCATATTCCAACAGAACCAGCTTCTTACCTACACACAGAGCGCCGATAAAGTAGGACATTCAGTAAATACTTTGAGTTGTTGCCAAAATTGGAAGATTCCAGACTACCTAATGCTATATTTTATCCATTCTATGATGTGTCGGTATAGTGTTCGTAGAGAGAAGAGATGTCAAAATGACCTCTATACTCTGACCTCTGCAATGGAGGATGTAGATAGAGATTGTATTTCCCATCAGCTATGTGATCGTTCGGTCGTGTTACTTACCGATAACTGTACCTACTTAGGTGAATAATCCATGATCACATTTTTACCTCAGTCAGGTGCGGCTGGCACCGCCCCTCGCAGGCTGCTACCCTGGGCCCTTTTGGCCCTACGGTAAATACGCCATTGAGTCTTTAGTGTATAATGTAATCCATAAATCCAACAAACCCATTTTTTTAAATCAGATAACTTGTTCATCATATATTGATAAAAACTACATAGGTAATAAAACAGCTTATTGGGAATAAACCATTTGTTTCCGCGCTACTGAAATAATTTACCGTTCGTCACACTGATTCTTATTTGTGTTTGAATAAAGTGGTGTTATCGAATAATGCCAGATTAATTACTCCCATTAATTCGGCGTTAAGTGCTTACTTAGTTCAGTGTTATGCGGAACTGACTGTATTTACTACAGACATGGCAGAGTGCTCACAGTATAGGTAGTCATTACTCCCGGTTCGTGCAGTTTTAACGAGTTATCTCGTGTTAGCTTCATCATCTGGTCGTGATTTTAATGTGATAATCATGTGCTGACCCTCTATCTCGCTGTCTCGCTAATTATAAGTAGGTATACCTAGGTACTAAGATTATTTATTCATAAATATATACATAGATAAATACTCGTTATTGTAAGATCATATTATTTTTCAGTGAAAAGCAGACAAGTCCAAATCAGAAGCATGAAACCATATTATGTTTTGGCATCTCACTGAAATAAAATCTAACATTATTGAGAAATTTGTCAGATGTTTGAAGTAAGATATGATTCAAGAATGTGCATTTATTATATTCTTATTACAAATTAATTTATTGCCCGTAAAAACCAACGAGATACCAATTTATAATCTTCGACATGTAAGCCATATCAAACCTCGCTCTCTCCTAACGAGTATTGAAAGGTTAAACAAACAGTATTGTTTTGTTAACAATAAATGGCTAGAATGCGCAGTAATAAACAATATTTATGATACAATGAACAGTATCACCAAAAAAATTATTGGAGAAAAGTCTTTACCTCATTATGATTCAAGACCTCATAACAGAAACTTACATTTGCCCGAGTCACAACCGGTGTACACTCGGCGGCTTTACATGATGAGTCCTACCGGAATGATACGGCCGTTGTCAAATTTTCACGGCTCAGTGCCTGCCAAGCCATACCCAATATATCATCTGGGACTGCTAAATCCACTGCTAAGACCTGACGTGAAGCACAATATGAATACCGTGTGGAATACACCCCTACACACGCATACTATTAGCGGATTAAGTCCGCCGGCGCAATCTACACACGTTAATAGTTCGAGTTTTGTTTCTCACAACCGACTGAAGCCACCTGCAACAATGACGAAGGCTGTTTCTGGCGTTCCACAAAAAATGATTGAACACAAAAACTTATCTACCATTAACAAATTTACCCAAAGCCTAGATGACTTCGAACGACAATTTTATAAGGTAAGTTTTTCTACATAGCTTCCTAGTAGAAACCTTATTATTCATTAGTCTACTTATGTAGGTACTTAAACTCGTAGGTAAACAGCATTTAGATGGATAGATTTATTTATACTCCTATTTATGGATACATCTTTCATTTCATTTTTCTCGGACTTAATGTCATTGGTATAATGTTGGAAAAACTTTACATTTCTTCATTGTTATGGTCCAAACAATATTATTATTATCTATTATGTCCATTAATTGATCTCTACGAAAAGCGGCATAGTTACCTACGCATTAAAAAACCGATTAAAATTGTATTGTAACAAGAGTTGGTAACTCTTGTTGAGGACTAGGTATTCAGATACTAACTGCCCAGACAGACAAGGACATGGCAGTACACTGAGCCCGAGTCCAGAAAGACGTCAAAATCTGTCAATGTAGGTATACAAATACAGCTTGCTGACCGGAGGTGGGATCAGGAAGCACCGTGATCGGCACCAGATGGAGGTATATTAAACGGTTATGGTCTGTGACGACGATTAGCCTATTGTTTCTTGCTCACATAGGAGATATTCCGTAAAGAAAGGCGCGGTGCCTGCTAAGCCATGCCCAATGTATTTCCCGGGCGGGACTATACTAAATCCACTGCTGAGACTTGACGCACCCGCACACCACTAGCGGATTAAGTCCGTCGGCGCAATCTACACAGGTAATAAGTTCGAGTATTGTTTCTCACAATCGACTGAAGCCGCCAGTGAGGATGACGAAGGCTGTTTCTGACGTTCCACAACAAGTGATTGAGCATAAAAACTTGTCTTCTATTAACAAATTTACCCAAAGCCTAGATGACTTTGAACGACAATTATATAAGGTAAGTTTTTCTACATAGCTTCCTAGAAAAAACCTTATTATTCATTAGTACCGAAACACTTAGATAAACATCATTTAGGTGGATATATTTATAGATATCTACATCTCAGACTTTGTCATTGGTGGTATAAATTGTTGGACGTTACTATACATCACTTCAAAATATAATATATATATATATATATTATATAAGATAATAATATAATATATGTATATTCATTGAACATCAGTGGAAAGTGGCGCATAAAAAAACCGATAATCTTACCAATTGGTACACGATTGGCCAGGTGGATAATAAAAGTGCATTTTGACAAGAGTGACTCTCGTTAAGGGCTATTCAGCTTGCTTAAGTGTCTAACATAATAGAGTTTGAGTTTAGCTGACCCGACAGACGTCCTGCTTTTGATTCAAAAGACTTGTGGAGCCATCTATCATAATAACGTTATTGTTGTTTTCCTCGGGAACAGCACTTTTATTCGGGATGAAAGCTACCCTAAGTCCGTTTTTGTACACCTGACAACGTATATGCAAAATTTAGGATGATCGGTTTAGTGGTTTAGGCGTGAAAAGGTAACAAACAACAATCATACTTTCGCATTTATAGGATTACTAGCTGCGTCCTGCGGTTTCACCCGCGTAAATGTCGATCCCGTGGAAATATCGGGATAAAAAGTAGCCTATATGTTAATCCAGGGTGTCAGCTACCTTCATACAAAATTTTATCAAAATTGATCCAGCCGTTTGAGCGTGCAGAAGTAACAAACGTATAAACACACACACACACAAACTTTCGCCTTTATAATATTAGTGTGATATATTCATAATTATATATATATTATATATAGGTATACTAGCTTGCTGACCGTAGGTGTGATCAGGATCAAGAAGCACCGTTACCGGCACCGGGTGCAGGTCTGTCATACAGATATGAGGAACTTTACGAATCATTAGATATTGACACTAAACACGGATTCATGATTGAACTTGAACTGAATTTCACTAAAGCACTATGTTTTTAACAGTAAGTAATTATAGGACCATGTCACGAATCCCGACACGTTGTAGCATTGAGTGTCTATACATAATATTATAAATATCACAACACAATACTTAATTAAATTAAATATTAGGTGAGGTGCTGTGACCAAAGTGAACGTACAGTCGTGAAACACATAAAATGTGATTTGTTGTTATTAAAAACAAGTTGCATGGCAATAGATTAATTCCGACCGCGCTGTATGGTTATCAGTACCGGTGTGGTTATAAAATTGAAATTCAGTGTAGTGTATTATCAATTGGAATTGAAATTTCTTTGATTTGACCTGAGTTAGTATGTATTTACTTTTATGTAGGTCATGAAATCATGCTCCTACGCGTATCTAGACGTATTAAGTGGGTATCATTCTAATCAAATTATTAATAATCGTTAGAAATCAATGATATCTATATTATTGTAATAAGTATATTTCATACCAAATAATGTATAACACTATTATAAGATTCAGTACCTCTAGGTTGACCCGATTTCTTTATTCAACTTTTAGACCATAATTTCTAAAGCCGTTAAAAAAGTTGACGGCATTGTTGCAGATAACGTTCACGAAGCTAACAGCTATAAGTCCAGTAGATCGACAAGAAAATGGAATGAGCTTCGTTCAATCCGGCTTCTTCTTACTTTTGACCCTGATGACTCTCTGGAAAGAAGTTGACTCTGATACCAGGACTGAAATCGACCAATGCATTGGATTTAATATTTCGGACATGGTATTTATCCTATTTAAGCTAACTACCAACTTAGGTACATTCAACTTGAGGTCAACCTTCGGTAATAAACACACTTCGTTTCGTAATTTAGTGTTTGTAGTAAAATGTAATCAAGCTAAGGTTGCCTGTCTAGTACCGAACTGCAAGAGGTAGGTACCTAATGGCTGAAACAAATCTACTAGGTAGGTACTACACTTTGCTCACTGTAGTCATTATGGCTATATTAGGTGCCCAACACACAGAAACAGATCACAGTGGATGTTAAATAGGTACCTATATTATACAATCAACATCAACAATTTCAGTTAAAGAATCAACAATTTCAGTTAAAGACGAACTGGATAAAGGCATCCTCTAAAAAAACCACAACGACCTGGTCCACCGCTGCCCCCATCCAGTACATATACCTATAGGTTACCTACACTTCACCAAGATGAATAAACTTTTCCCACTAACCTAAAGAATATATTTCATATCACAACTGAGGATAGCCTAAATAATTAATTTTGCTTACCAGGATAGCATTGGTCTAGTGAGACATTTCATATCAACGTTGCCGAAGTCGTCGGACAAGCTGAAATTGCGGCAATCTTCGCGCCTGATGATATGGCCAGGGAAAGAAGTGAATGTCGCAAGGTTCCACACAGGCGCGGCCGCAGCTCTGATGCTCCAAGTAGAGCGGTTCAACGGCACAGAAACATCGGACACAATCGCTACCATACTCAACCAAAAGGTAACGTGTTTCTAAACTTACATTCAGAATTTTTCAGAGTAAATTCATCAATAATTGTGTTCTACATTGTCCTTAGTACCTGCATCACATTCTGTTAAAAAGTTTGGCCCAATCATAATCAATGTACTGTAAAATGTATAGGTAGAAATTGACTCCGGTGGTGCGATACACGACACATTCGATGAGGATGACGTGTCGGGGGGCGTCACCGCGGTGCTTGTGAGCACGCTGTACCTGCGCGGGCGCTGGCGGGCCGCCCCCACCGTGCTCAACGACTCGAGGCGCTTCCGCGACGCCGACGACGACGCCCCCAACCGTACAGTACGCATGATCAGGATCAACGACATCATGAACTATGCAGACCTAAGTGAGTGGGATGCTCAGGTTAGTCACCAAATTAAAATTAAGCCTCTGGTTAAAAAGTATTTTTATTTTAAATTAATTTTCTTACACAGAAAGTTGGAATGAGAGTGAAAGATGTTGTTGCCTCATACATAAAGTGATTAATATTGAATGTAGGAGTTACTTAGTTATCACGAGGAATGTAAGTGCCAATTAGTATAATGTAAATGAGTATCACCACCACAAGGTTAAGCCTGTTCAGTATATGAGCGAATTGTATCCAGTCGAAGGTCGGAGGCGGCTTGTCAGCAGTAATATCCGAGCTATCGCCAGTCAGCTCTTTAGTGTCAATAGCATCGCTTGGGTCGAATTCGGTGAATACCACGTACTTGCCGGGACCATTAGCGACCAATCGGTTCACTTTCACAATAAAATCAGGTGCTGGGATCTTTCGTCGTCTCAAAAACATTAAAAATATGGTTTCTATGATCCCAACCAATGTCACTATCATCGAATCACGAAGGAAAAGTAATATGATCGGCGTGTCCGCACTGTGTTTTGGAATATCGTAACCAATTTCGGTAAGAAACATGAAATGTCCATACAAACTGAAACAGATCAACATTAGTCGCGTGTTGTCCTTAGCATCCATTGCTAGAGATATCAGAGTGAGCAGTACGATGACGATGGAGGGCACTACGACGATGGCTGCTGGTCCTGCTGCTATCCTCTTCATCACAAATGTATATTTCAACATTGGATACGTGCTGTTAGGACAACAGCTGTACTTCCCTGACAAACGTTCGTTTACCACGTGCAACAATTTCCAGCCTGGGCCATCTTGAAACTCGTCCTTCACAACGGGAAGCGTTGGATAAAATGTAAAATTAACTTGTTCCCCTGTGTTCATCCACGATCCAAAATACAAAGTGCAGTTTTGTACATCGTAAGGCCAGCTCCGCAATGACGTGCGACAAATTCCGGAATGCGCTATGTGAGGTACACATATGACCGTGCCGTTACTGCTTAACAAGCAAGTCGTGTAGATCTGGTCTGACTGGTACATGGCAGCATCCGCGTTGAACAGCGCCATCCTCGGCGTCCAGAGTTCGTGGCTTTCCAATTGTGTTTCTTCTATATTACCATAATCTTCTGGTCTCCAAGTTAAAAGTTCGTCCTTCCATGACAGGGCTACCCAGCTGTGAAGTGTGAACGTTTCTTCTAAAGTATCGAAGCTTATATATTTTATCGCAAAGCGTACCTTCACAGTTACAGTTTGTTTGTGATCCTTCACTGGTCGGAAATCATAATTGTACGCACAGAGTAAATCCTTGTGGAGCTTCGCCTCATTATGAGTGGGTTCTGTGCGCTCTGGAGGACATTCGTCACACGTTACGAGGGTCCCAGTGAACGCTAACAGCGCACAGAGCGCGAATAGAGTACCGTGCGCCATCGTGATTGACACGACAATGTAAGCCCTCATCAACGGAGATCAACACATTTTCGCTGGAAACCCAATACTGTGAGCCGCCCCCTGCGATAAATGTTGATACCCGCCATTTGCAGATGACAGTTGTGACTTAGTACCATTTGTTCTATTTAGTATTATCTACCTACGAGTAGGTATCTATATTATTGTCAATATCATATTCTCGTAACAGATAGAGTGCGCTACGGATCTTTGTGTCTGTGAAGCTAACTTCGCTGCTCGTTTATTCCTTCGGAAGTAGACAGAAGTCCCTAATATCTAACGTCTAATATCTCGGAAAACAGTGTCAGGTATTAAAGGATGCTTCGAATGCACAAAATCCTTATTAGGGTTCCGTACCAAAATGGTAAAACGGAACCCTTAGGGCGAGGCCCCATTAGTGCGTTGCGCTGCGTTGCGTCGTCGCAGCGTCGTCACTGCGTCGTTTTCTATGTGTTTTTTATGACATGACACATTAGACCGTTGAGTCGCGGCGCGCGACGTTTCAACGGATCGACGGACAAGAGACGCAGCGGGAGGGAGGGTGATGCGCTGCGTTGTCAGAGCTCCGCTGCGACGACGGACAGTGATCCACTCACAGGACACTATTACTCCTAGCAATTGAACTGAGACGCTTTTAAATTTTCCATAGAAACAGAGATTTTCATTTATCTTTTTCAATTATGACATTTCGAAAATGTTCATAAGTAACTTTTTAGACCTTTGTAGGATACAGATAAAAATAAGGCTTAAAGATAAAGATATATTTATTGCATAACTGTGTACATAAAGTTCTTATACATACATAACATTTTTCTTATACATACACAACTTATGCGTATGAAGTTTCATTAAAATCGGTTCATTCATTTCGAAAAACAAGGGCTTGAAAGTTTGTATGAAATGTCGTACGGCGTAAATGCTCTTATTTCTATTGCAAGTGTACCCAAACAGAATATAGCAAAATGTTGTGGACAGGGATTATGCACGGAACTATAGCACAAGTCAATAAGCATACTGTTCAGATTCATGTAGAGCCTACGTAGTTGACGTAGCTGCGCTACGTGACTACGCAAGCAAGCTACGTGCTACGCTGACATGCTACGCGCCTACGCCAACAAGCTACGCGACTACGCGAGCGATGAGTAGTCCACGTAGCAGCTACGCTACGTGACTACGCTTGCGTAGTCGCATAATAGCGCGTAGCTATAGGAGTCCTCTTCAGTCCACCTCGGCACTGAAATCGTATGCGGGTGTAACCGAGTAAGTTCCTGGTGAAATTATAAGTACAATTTCGGAGACTACTGTAGCTATAATGTCGCCTAACCGCAATGACAGACCAAAGAAAGAAAGGCATACCAGTAGTGCTGCCAGAGGCTGTTACTAACAGAGCAGCAGGGCTACAAGACGTATTTTTTGTTCGACAAGTTAGTGTGTATCGCAAATCTGAAGAAGAGAAGTAGTAGATGCGTGCTGTCGTAGATGCGATTTCTCGTTCGGAATCAAAACCGCAGCGACACTGTTGCCTGCGTTTATTGTCAACTGGCACGCCGTGGCCTTCGGAATTGTACCGAGACATCGAACTTTAATATGTTATACGCAGCTAGACATTTAGATTCACGTAGCTGACTGTACTTACGTGGCTTCCCCGTGCACATGCTATGCTACAGTGGAGCAGCGGCCTAATATTATATGTATGATACACCGTGCGACAGTGTTGATGTCCAGATATTGTTTTCCAGCAATTCAGGATTAATACATAGCATACTTTTTATCCCGATATTCCCACGGGATCGAGGCTTATGGGGGTGAAACCTTCAATTTACACTTTGCTTTAGGTTTTTTTACTGACACGATTTAAGACGAAAATTATACCTGCCTCATACTTATCATCATATGCCTGCCTTTTCCCAACTATGTTGGGGTCGGCTTCCAGTCTAATCGGATGCAGCTGAATACCAGTATTTTACATGGAGCGACTGCCTGCCTCATACTTATATTTTAGTTAATTTAAGTTAAATGAAACCTGAAATAAAGGTCGTAATGCTTTTTTTGGGATCAATGGTCGTTTCTATACTCATACATTCCTACTATTATTACACGTACCGAGTGTAGTATATTGCCAAGATAGAGCACTCTGTCACTCGATAGGCCGGTAGGTATACAGAACACTCGGCCGAGTACTGTCTTGGCACCTGCACCCTAATTGCGTACCTAACACATTAACAGTTGTAAATGTGGTTGCAATGAATTTCATTTTGACAGTTCAACAACATTCATTGCGTTATTTACGTCGTCGAGCAGCAAATTTTATCGAAAATATGAAGCAATGGATTAGCAATATCACGTACGTACGTTGTTGGGTGGACGAATACCAATGTTTTTACTACACCAAGTCAGTCAGTCAGTGCAGTTTCGACGCTGCAGACTAGCGAGACAATGGATCGAAAAAGATCATTGGAAATTGTACAGTAGCGTACTGCGAGAGACGTGAGTGTGCCGAGTGGCGAGAACGCACCGAGTGCATGTTTATACCTGCCAAGTGGGCAAGCGATCTCGCCCTTTTTAACTCGGCCGAGCACTCCGTGATGTGTTTACACGTACAGTCACGAGCACCAATATGTCAACACTTGGCAACTATAAATTGCGATTTTTCACTTTACATATACCTATGGGTTAGAAAATACTGTGTTCCTACTAATATAAAATTTCATTCAAAAATAAAGGAGAAAATCGCCTTTGAATAAAGCCAAGTGTATACATACTTTTGCTCGTCACTCGTGAACGTCTGATTGGCCACTTATATTTGCTTAAATAATATAATAAATATAAGTAATTGATAAGTAACTTTTAGGCATAATTTCAAAGCTAAATGCGACTGTTGACCGGCGAATCAGACGTTCACGAGCACTCGGCCGAGAGCTCTGTAGCTGTAGCGCCCATCTAATCTACTCGGTAGGTACGTGTGATCAAGGCTTTAGCACTGTCCGCCATTCGGTATCGGCAGAGTAGTATCGGTACGTGTACAGCCACGAGCAAAAGTATGTATAGGTACACTTGGCTTTATTCAAAGGCGATTTTCACCTTTATTTTTGAATGAAATTTTATATTATTAGGAACATAGTATTTTCGAACCAATAGGTTTATCTAAAGTGTTGTATTTCAACGTTGCATTCGTTATTTCGTGAAAAAATCGCCATTGAAAGTTGCCAAGTGTTGACATATTAGTGCTCGTGACTGTACATTAGGAGAATATTTTGTTTTAGCCTATGTTGTCCACTGCAGGGCACATGCCTCCCTTTCTCCTTTCCACTCCTCTGTCTTGAGCTAGTGTGGACCATTAGGAGAATAATGAACTGCCATGTTATTTAAAATGCATATTTATTACAGGCCTTAGAAATTTCTTATGCAACTCCGGGCCTCACTCTCCTGATGTTGATACCTCGCGGTAACTCGCTGAAGGGTCTGGTGCAACATGTAAGCAAAACAAGCATCGGAGATATTACAGCGAAGATGAAAACCATGAGGGTAGCCGCCACTTTACCGATCTACACTTTACGCATGACTTTGCTGCTGCCTAATAAATTGCAGGCCGTATGTCTATCTATTTTATTTTTAAGTTAAATATTTTTTTATTGTAGTGCATTGTCTCACAGCTCACTGGAACCATGATATAGCATATCCAAGTTCTAATCTTCGTACATTCACCATCATTTGTTTGAACCAACGTATACGTGGTGAAAGTTATATTATGTGATAATATTACCTACTAATGTTTAAATTGTTTGGTTTTTGCATGCTGGCATCATGCTTATCTGTCTTTTATACTTTGCTGACCGTACTTTTTGTCCAGCAGCAGTTTACCTATTGCAATAGGTAGAGTTGGATAAGTGTTAATATTATTTTTATTAGAGAAGCCAAGCCTTATAGTTATGTTACAAAAGCAAACTAGGCTACATGGTTCTAAGCTTTTCCTGATATGCTATACTTACACAATATACCTACCTTCTTTCTCAGCTTCTTGTTCCTACCACCCTACATAGCTTGTCCGTGTCTTAGGACGTCCATCTCCATTTTTTCTAGGTACTGATATTCGTCTTACTTAGCGATTCCTTGTTGTCAGTTGGGTATAAAGAGCCTAGTTGATGTCAGCAATGTGACTCAAGCCAGTTCCCTGAGGCTGTCCCATGCTGTGCAACGAATCATGTTCTGGGCAGAGGCTGGACGCAACGCCTTTAAAGATGACGGTGGGTCTGGGTACCTACATAGGTACATTTATTTGCTCAATACTTTTATTACATTCCACATGTAGGTATTCTTAGGTGGTAAACTTATAGTTAGATCATATGAACCCTGTCGGGCACAGCAAAATAAGTGAGTTAGGAGAGAGGAAGCAAAATTATATAAAATATAAACAATAAATATTGAGAGATGTATTAATACATACTAGACTAATATTATAAATGCAAAAGTGTGTCTCTCTGTCTGTCTGTTGGCGCTGCTAGTAATTAATAAATAAATAAAATTTTAAAGTCTTGAGTTCTTAGGTTATGACTTACGTCTATCACTTATTAGATATTCGTTTACCGCGTAGTAGCTTTTAGTTTTTTGTTAATGTGTTCTTTTTTATTAGCGCGGGTAGTTTATTATATAATTTAATGGACATTACATAGCGACTTGTAGAGTGCATTTTTAGTCGAGAACTTGGTAAGTTTAGCCTACATCGGTGTCTGAGTAGATAGCGTGTCAGAATGTCTTCACGTTTTAAATATAGGTAACTTGATGTTTCCGAACAAATTTGCATGTTTCTAAAATGTATATACCGACAGAGAAGGGTTAAAATATTATGTTTTTGAAAGATTTATATTCACTCTTCCTACTCACATTTGTTATAGCCGTGCTTTTCGTGTAAATTTGAGCACATTAAAATGAATGAGCTTATTTCTATGAAAGTTAAGTCCGCGATAGATAGGTAGAAAGACATTCTTGCAGTGTGTACCTACCCGTGTGTGACACAGACGCTCTACAAATCAAACTTTTTCTAAATCTCGATGTGCTATTTTATCGGACGAGTAGTTTGTGTGGTATTCTAATGTAACACAACATCATGCCCCTTTTTAACCGACTTCAAAAAAGGAGGAGGTTTCTCAATTCGACCGTATATTTTCCTCGGAGGGTTAGGCAGAGGTGTTGCACCCACATTTTGCCAGTCTCAATTACCTAATAGGGGGCGACTAGGACGGAGACAGATGGCGTTGGCTTTTGTGATATTATTGTCCCGTTTTACCATTTGGATAGGTGTGTACAGTCAACAGCAAAAGTAGATTATAAAAGGCAGAAATTCAATACTAATGAACGGAGTTCGCGTCAGAACTGTGTGGCGTCGAAGTACTACTACTTAGAATACTTACTACCTACGTAGAATACTTTTGAATCACTTCGACGTCACACAGTTCTGACGCGAACTCCGTTCATTAGTTTTGAATTTCTGATTTTGATCATCTACTTTTGCTGTTGACTGTACACTAGTTTTGTAATGTTCTATGAATTTCATTTCAACCTTTTGTATCACGAATATCATCAGCGTTGGTGGTAACACTGAAGATATTCATTGAGCAAATATTGAAAATAAGTGATAAAAATCTTTGCTACGTATTCGTCAATTACGTGACATCCTTATCCTTTTCCTTTATAAATGGTAGGTCTCAAACTATGTTAAGTAGACAGAATTTTATTTAGGTAGGTAGGTACATAACTGAAAAACTTTATTAATTTATTAACGTAATTTAATCTCAAATGGTGGTGGTCAACGTATTCATACTCATACATTACACAGTTTTAGATAAACCACCAATCAATTAACCACTATCTCGAACGGTATCGCATTGCGAGTTATGTTTATTCTGTTAATCTGTACCTAATATTGATTACGTATGTTTTCAGGTATCGAGTGGGATCAAACTCCAGAGTTAGAAGTCGTTGTGGATAGACCATACATGTTTTTCGTTCGCTGGCGCAACGTAACCCTTATAAATGGAAATTTTGTACTGTAATTTACTAAAGGATTAATATAAAACTAAAACTCGATTTTTAAACAAAACGGACGGTTTTTTTTCCATCACCAGCACCCTAATTGCGTAACACACTATTACTCTCATTTTGAAGCGTATTGCTAATCCATTGCTCCATGTTCCAAAAATGTGAATACTCAACAACGCAAATAACGCAATGAATGCTGTTGACCTGTCAAAATGAAACCCATTGCTACTGATAGTGTGTTACGCAATTACCCAGCTGCTTCCAAACAAAAACATAGAAACGTTTATGGATACAATGCCGTTGTTGTTGTTAGTAATTTCTCTTGATTTGATATGGATCACTGATTTTATGCTGTCCAGCGTGTTTACCCAGAGGCTCGCAGAACAGTCGTCCGTGTGTTTGCACCGCGATCCCGCTTCGGTGGAATATGGCGCTCAGTTCCGGGGCGCTCGGCCAGTAAGGGGCGCGCGCGAACGCCCCGGCGGTGTCGTCGTAGCAGTCACGGATTATCAACACTTCACTCCCACGACGACCGAATACCGCCCATTGATCTGCACTCTGGTCTAGTAACGTGTATTTACCTGCTTACAGAATGATTACATAAAAGATATACTTAGGTAGTTTAATTGTATAATTAGGTAGGTTTAATAAACAGCATTCTATAGCTGTTTATCTAGCAAAATTAGAATGTTACAATTAAAATATTACTATTATGATAGGTAAGTAGGTACATGACGAAATTCCGTTTACTACTGATGAGTCAAGCTGGTATCAGCCTAACAGGAAGTTTATGCTTAGATAAGACTCGCCTACTTATCTTGCACATTACCTATGTCCCTGCTTAGTCTTCAATATAGTTATAATTATAAATTTCGGTTTATCTAGGAAGTACTTAAATAGATAGGTACATAATTGTCTTACCGTGTTCCTTCTCCGTGATAATAATATTTTCCATGATTCCTGATTCTGTACCGTTGCCCATTAAAAAGTGTTTACCCAGTGGAGTCTCCACTTGCAATAGGCAAAGATTCCATTCCACGCGACCACCAAAATTACCAAACTTCGTGATGTATTGTTCTCGTTCCTAAATACACAATAGATTTTATTTAGTACTTATTTACAAACCACGTGCACATGAGCTGATCCACCTGTGAAGGCAGATGACACTAACTTCATCTAGATAATATTCAAATAACAAGCAGGTAGGTACCTACTAAACTGGATGATAAATTAATAGGTGAGTCTTATTTTTATTACACATCCTCAAATGTGTAGGGTTACATAATAAAAATTAGCTATGTTTCACTGAAAAGAAAAAATACAATCATGTATCACCATATTATAATTTATAGGCAACAGTGCAGCAGATTATTCTGATTAGGGTTAGATTAAATTATTATATGCAATACCAACATCTGTTATTTAGCTTGAATTAGCATTAGATAGTACTAATTATTTAGTAAGTAAATACCTACCAATTCCATAGTAGCTCTAATATGAAATTTAAAACAGTCTAGACCCTTCGGTTGCGTGTAGACTGACATCCAGCTTCCAACCACGTCTTGAACGTTCAAATAATGTCCCTTTTTGTAAAAAGGGCAAATATCATACATTGATATATTACGTGTCTGCACCAGATTATCACCACTTGCCACGAACAAAATAGTTAAATTAATTATACATTTAATATTCATTATTCAAATATAACTCGTTTACTCGCGGAGTCTGCTTTACGAGAAGTAAAGATTGTGGTAAGAATCTCAATGAGATTAAGCTTGTTTTAAGAAGATCTTGTTAAATTAAATCAATATTGAAATTATCTTTACCACACACAGTTGAAATTTGATTAAAGATTACCAAACAAATGAATAAAAATATTTAATCATTCACCTCAGTACCTACTCTGTATGAACTCTTTAATGTACAGACGCCAGCACATCAAGCTACCCGAAACTGTCAAATTTTCCCAATGAACTTTGAACCTTATGTTTTAGCGATAAAGTTGAAAATCTATTAAAGAAATATGACAGATTGTAGTAGGTTGATGTGCTGGCGTCTGTACATTAAACTGTCAGTATTTGTGCACAATAAAACAACGCCTTCTGTGGTCCGTAGAATACCCGCCATAGTGCTTATCATGTTACAAAATCACTGGCAACGTTTTATGTAGGTAGTTCGCTATTTCGACTATCCGTCAATATCGATGTCTCTACTGTGGTGAATATCTATAGATTGTAATTAGTAACAAGGTCATATTGATGTGTAATATTATATTTTATTTACATAATCAGTACGGAATATAAATATTAAGACAAAAATGGGTACGGTATACAGTATCATTGATGCGCTTACAGTCAATAACAATCTACAAGCACATGCCATCTAAGCAGGAAGCCCTGGACGAAACTTTAAAGAGTATTTTTTCGATTAGGTATTAATATGCAGTTTACATTATACATAATAATCTGCAATCGTTTTCTACAATACATAATCTAATTCATTGAACTATTCATAATTTCATACCAACGATGTATATTTGATAACTATTGATTAATTGAATAATGTGTGAAGCAAAATTTGGATATATTCACACATAATTATGAATATCTACATGAACATACATAGGTACATAATGATTACTTATATGGCCTTTAAAAATATAAATTATTCTCTAAATAAAAAATAGTGCCTAACCATCACCAAATTTAATTTTTTTTTACCTACGGCAAGAGTTGAATGACATTACCGATAATTTATAAAATTATAATCACCATTGATCAATAAAAACAATGTTACGTTGTATAATATATTTTAAAGCGAAAATTATAAATCGTAATAAACGTATAAAAATATTTAATATGATGAACAATAACTTTAATTAGGCTTACATATCTGTACCTATGTTCATTGCTGGTGATTATACAAGTACGTTCCTCTTTTCTCTTACAAATAATGATAGACTAGTTGTAAATACTTCATGTGTATTTTGGAATACTGCTTCCTGGAAACAAGAAAAAAATACAAATTAACATTATTAAGAGTTTTCAAAGAATATAGGTAGGTAGTATAGTTTTGTAAGCGATAAAGTAAACTTACAACTAAAATCGGAGGTATCGGTTATTTCAATAATAGATTTAACATTTCATGTAGATTTTTATTTAATTGAAAGTTTATAAGTGTAGTTACATTTTAACATTCTTATTTCATGACATTGTCGTTATAAATACTCGTTGACTAGTACCATAACTTTATAATAATACACATTAGACATAACAAGTAGTCCATTTTCCTGCTCGCAGCCGCGCTGCTGCGAGAGCCAGTGGGACGTTAATGAAATCTAATCATTTTCAAACGGTTACAACAACTACAATAATTTACAATATCACACACATTTGAAACTAATGCAATATAGGTCATATTTAGTCAAAAGTTAACAGTGTTAATATTAAAATGTGTAGCATAAGTATTCATTAAAATTTTGTAAATCATCAAGCTGCCTTAACTGGCCGTGGCTTACAAAGTGGATCTTAAGTAACTCCTTAATTCATTGTCTATCATTGGCGCCGATTCCATTGTTCACAAACTAAACTAAATTTAAGTTCAGTGCATCTTTTTCTTTCTATTTCATTAAGAAAAGGACAGAAGATAAATATTAGTTTAGTCCTGTCAAATTAAGATATTCCATAGCAAGTTTAGACGTGATTTAAAACATGGCTACTAAAAATACGTCAATTTACGTTAGGCGCTGTCTAATTTGACACGACTAAACTAATATTTATTTTCTGTCCTTTTCATAATGAAATAGAACGAAAAAGATGTATTGAACTTAAATTTAGTTTGTGAACAAGGGAATCGGCGCCAGTATCATATTATAACAAACGATCGATTTAATTCATATTATTCTTACATAAATTAGCATAAATTTTATAACAAGCAAGAAAAGATTAAGTAATGTGGTATAAATAAGTAGGTAAGAGGTACATGAATCTGGGTGGCAACAATAAGGGTGATGTACATACAATTAGCACAATCGAAAGTACAGATAGATACATTATGGGTCAGTTCACACCGAGACGCGACGCGACGCGCAATTTTCAAGATAGAAATACAATTACAGACCTTATCTACTACACAAAAAGGTACACAATTCAGTGAGCTACGCCGCGCGGCGGCGGCGCCTCGCTGCGTAACTCGACGTAGTAGGTAGACACTGAATTGTGTACCTTTTAGTGTAGTAGATAAGGTCTGTAATTGTATTTCTATCTTGAAAACTGCGCGTCGCGTCGCGTCTCGGTGTGAACTGACCCTATGTTCGCATTAGCACAGTACCTAATAAAAACTGGTTTTACATTATAACAAACGATTTTATGCGAAGGAAACTTAAATGGATTCTCTTATTCCAATTCACACGTAAGCGTAAATAACATTTCCTTGGTAAACAAATTGAAAGTTCATAAAAATCATTTCAGAATTCGATCAGAAATCAATGCTACCAAGCAACAGTTCGACGGTCCCTACGTATATAAAGACATGTCGAAAATGCCATTTTTTTTATTGTATCATTGGCTTTAGATTATCTAGGAATCGTCGAGTTTTAAGTATGTTAAATTTTCGAAGGAAGATTGAAGAAACGTGCTCAATACACCTACTCTTAAGAATCGAATTGAATTGTTGTAATTTGTACTACCTTACAAATTACCTCATAAGTTTCATTTTGGTCGACAAATAGATATTTATGCTAAAAATAATTTAGTTTATGAAGAATCATTAATACCCCCAACATAGCC
This sequence comes from Oligia fasciuncula, assembly GCA_963082905.1. NCBI lineage: Eukaryota > Metazoa > Arthropoda > Insecta > Lepidoptera > Noctuidae > Oligia > Oligia fasciuncula. Next base: position 13,454,847 of record OY720388.1, on the reverse strand, counting down.
GTTGGAAGGTTAATTAAAGCAATAAAAAAACATTAACGATACATAGGTAAAAGGTACTTTAAATTAATCAAGCCAACTAGGTACAATATTAGTTCACCTAAAATATAATGGCGGTAAAAATCACGAACAGTAATGACCATAATGATAGGTACATAAAACAGGATTAGTACTTACACCATAATAGTGATAATAATGTAGACTGTCCCAAATTTAACGATCCTAAAAGCCAAGAAAATCTGGCTCATCTAGCTAATGGTGCCAGCATCTTCATATTGAGATTAATATTGAGGGATAATTTCACCGTTTCTCGTGTATAAATGTCATGGACAGCAACTGCAGGGAATTTAGGAAACACTGCCTTGGCAATGGCCACATTTCATAATACAGTTTTATTGGTTGTACTAAAGCAAATTGGGTCAGAAGGTGGATTTTGTTGTGCGCCTAAATTATAAACTGTACTAGGGTTTTTTATGCGCATAGCAGAATTATAGAAGGTAGAGAAAATACAGCTGTGTTCACAATATAATCATTATCATTATAGCTGATATCAGACGATTCTTATAATTTTTTTGGAGTCGAGTGAACTGGAATATACAAAAATAAACAAAAAGTGAATCGTCTGACATATGCTTAGGTTATAATTATGTCAGGAGTGCTACACACCTGTTCGGGTCGGCATTAATCTGCACAGCCGGGCAGTAAAAGCGAATATATTATGTTCTGGAAAACGCCGCTCGGCTTAGCCGCTTGTACCTAAACGGGCGGTAAAAAAAAACAATTGTAACATGCAAATTCAGTGAAGGTAGATGCCAAACGGAGTTTGTCAATCGGCTCGAGGCGAATAAAACCCGAATATGTAGTACATACTAGGCAATTGCTACGGGTCGGCGTCGTTGTTTAACAAATACTGCTGACCCTAACAAGTAACAAGTGTGTAACACGCCTCACAATGCCAAATAATCGTGTTCCTGCCCCAGTGGGAGTGATCCTTTTGATAGGTAGGTAGGTACCGGATGAGGATGAAGATACTTAGATACCTACAAATAATATAACTAAACTATGCCTATGTTCCTATTATAAATGCTATAACACGGCTTTTATACATGTTTACGTTTGGTACAATCAACAATATTATGTTTAATATCTTAGTGGACATAGCGAGCTCGCGAGTACCGTATTAATATTACAGTGCCTCCTATAACAAAAAGTCCTACTTACCGGTCGACAAAATTGTTTTAATGAATGAGATCACTATAGGTTCCAACTGCAGACCGTGTTTGTAATTTTTGACTCAATTTATGACATCGTTCATCCCAACAATTAGGAGGTCAGATGTTTGTGTAAAGATTAATAAAATATTTTTTTACAACACATACTAGGTTGGAATGTTAGTTTTAAAATGTTGGAACATTGTATAAAATAATTACATTTTAGAGTCGGAGATTTTTTTTATTACTAAATGGGCCCGCTCTTGACCCCGATCACGCCTGATGGTAAGCGATAGATGAGGTCTATGATGGAACGAGCGTGCCCAGAAGATGCCTATAGGTACATTTGGTACCTGTAGGTGCAACTATTTTTGGCTTATAAGATGAATTATTTATAACGCCTACAACTAGGTGAACCGATGTGGTTCAGCCATTCTGAAGTCGGAATGGCTGCCCACTTTCCTTGCAATAGTTCTCCCTCTTTAGCGAGGTGCCAATTATTTGATGTCTGGTAGGTACCAAAGAGTACTAAATAGGTACAAAAACTGGGTATTTCTCAAACTCCCAAAATCTCTCTTGGTCCAGTCATCCTGACGCAGACTTTAGAATCACTGCTATTTCGGATCATTAGACCTATGTGTAGGTATATTTTTGATTGAATTGCCACTTACATCCTACGCAAACTATGTGCACGAAATTAAGCTATTGTGTATACATTTACCAAATCCCATTTTTATTTAACATATTGATACACTGTATTTTATATAAGAAAGCACTTTATACCTTACTGGCTTGTCTGGATGTGAATATTCCTAAAAGGAAAACCAGATTTTCTATTTTTGATTGAGCAATCCACAAGGCTCTGATTAATGTGATAATGAGCATTATCTTATATTTTATAATAACTATAGCGATGACGATGACCCAAAGTAAATTCAAACAGGTACCTATTGAGTATAAAGAACCCGACAATCCTAACTAATATTATAAATTCAAAAGTAACTCTGTCTGTCTGTCTGTTACCTTTTCACGCCTAAACCACTTAACGGATTTCGCTAAAATTTGGCAAAGAGATAGATTGCATCCCGGGGAAGGCCATAGGATAGTTTTTATCGACACACATCGCGGGCGAAGCCGCGGGCGGAAGCTAGTACAAAATAAGTTATTTACCGATAAAACACAAAATGTCAAAAGATATACTTTCATGGTTCCCACGCCAGACGATTTAATTTAAAGTGTAGGTAAATGAATTATTAAAAAAAATATCTTTGTGGAGTTTGTACATGTGAGTTTTTGAAGAAGGGGACTGCATGGTAGATATGCCAAACTTTTAGGCATAAGAGACTATCTCGAACCATCCGGGCGTGGTTTATGGTTGGAAGCGTGAGCGCGTGGAGTGTAGAACGTCACCTCCTATAGCAAGAAAGTGATGATCGCTAAACTCGCAAAGGGAAATGTGCGAGTCCTACAGCCCCCTGCCAAAGGTAGTTGAAAGAACACGACTAAAACCTGTGTCAGACCCATCCGCACGCCCCAGCACAAAGGACATGAGGATTTTAACACGAGACAAAAAAGGACATACGAAATTTCATGTTAGATATTCATCCAGTTTTCAAGTTTCACGGGGGAACTTTATTTGGGTCCTTACTCGTTTTTTTATCAAACAATTTAGACATTTTTAATTTTTGGTCAAGCATGACCTTTGTAAAAAGATTATGATATCATAAAAAGAGGTAAAAACTGCTACTATCTGTCTCAAGCTTCTTAAAGTGCAATTGTATATATTGCATGAATTGGAGTAAAGTTACGTACCAATAGGCAGATCTATTTAGAGAGTATATTTTTGTTATTTATTATTAAGACTTATGATCTCAATTATTAGTCTGTTCAGAGTTCTAGTGCTCTAAATATGACTAGAATTACATTTTATTTAATTCTTATATTTCATTAGCTAATAAAGTTTATTTTAACAATAAGGTGCCTTGTAATCATCATTAATCTTTATTAAGTTCACTGATATAAGTAAGTAGGCCTGCTGCTCAAAAACATCCTTTATTGATAAGACGGTATAACCGATGCTGACATTAATATTTTGGATGTGGGTGATGTGATTTGATGGTATTTACTGTTTTATGACAAGCTAACTAATTTACTGAATACATGAAATTCAATGTGCTTAGTCACATTTGGACGCTGTAACTCATAACTGAATAGGCTGAGAAAAAACATTGTAATAACAAATATTTGCCTTAAGATCTATCCATTGGTTAATATCTTACGCAAATCTTACGGGATAGGAGGACAGGGTAACTGCTATAATCCAAAGATCACAATACCTATTTCGCTTTGATGAAATTTAGGGGCTGTTAATTTATTACGTAAGAGAATTTTGACTACTTTCTGACCATTAAGAAAAAATAAAGCTGGCTTCTCACGGCGCGCGATATCACAAGTCGCGCCGCGGCCAGCTCGCGCCTACGCGCCGTGAGAAGGAAGCATAAGACTTGGATGAACCCCCTCTTCCCCCTTTCAATATTACGTAAGATCAATATCTACCAAAATTGCAAAGAAAAATATCAAAAAATTAAAACTGCGTTTTTGCTTACCTTTGTGATCTTACTAAGAACAATCTAGACCCCTCCTACCCCCACGTAAGAAAACATAAGACTTGTCCGGACCCTCTCCCCCCTCAATCTTCTTACGTAATAAATGAACAGCCCCTGAAGAGATAGTGATATACATACATAAACTCACACTTTTTCCCATGATAGTGGGCAGAAACTACTGAATGCCAATGCAACCTGTTATGATCCTTACATACAGCTTTGTACAAACATCTCTATTATGACTAGATACTGTTAGATGTCATTACGTCTGTGCCCTGTAGTGAATGGTGATTGATTAAGTGCCAATATCCAATTAAAACAATAAAGTTAATAGTAGTGTTACTTTCACCTCTTATTAATCTACCTTAAAAATGTCAAACTTGATTAAAACATACTGTAATTAACAGTTTCTTCCGAAAATAATTGCACATAGTACATAAGAAATAACAAACATGTGAGGGAAATCTAAAGGAAATTGTCTAATATCGGGTAATTTTCGATACTGATTTTTTGCCACTAGTGAACTCTCCGAGTTAATGTTAATATCTCATCAATGTCAGATTTGATTACAAAACTGTCAACTTCATTAAACACTACACAATCTCCAATTGATTACAAATATGACTCCAACAACTAGCTTTACTCTTAAACATATATTAGTTTTAAGGCCAAATTGAAGTATTTTTTATAATAACTATGCATGATTGCTAAAATGTTATTAGTTGATAATGCAAGAGTAGTGGAAAAATACCAGTACCAACACCATGTGTGTCCATCATGCAAGATACATAATATGCTCATTTTGATAATTATGTCAAATGAAAACAATATTTATGAAAATATTCCATACAATATTGGAAATACTGTGTTCCACTAACATTACAGTGGCAACATCGAAGATTTCTTCCAATTTCGAAGTATTTTAAACCTTTTAATAAAACAAACTTAATAATCCCTCATTACTATGGGCCTGATCAGACTGAGTCTAGTTTGGTAACACATTGGGCAATACATATGCACATGATTAAAGCCTTGCACTTAATAATGTGTCACTAGACAAAGGAAGTTTTTCAAACACTTTCTTTTTGTTGGTTAATTTCATGTTTCCGACATGCATCTACTATGTTGACATTTGAATATTAAGGTCTCATTATTTGTGTATATTTATAATAACTTAATTTTCATATAATGTTGCTGGACATGAATGTAATCCTTTAACAACCACTATCTTTGAGAAGAACCATTAAAACACTAACCTGCATCATTTAATAGAGAAACACGTATATCAATATGTTTATTGGTAATTAGTTTTAAATCAAGTTTCATAGCTAACTAGTTGGACATAAAACTAAATAAGGTATTGTGTTTATCTAAATGACATGAAGTAGAGTTTATGAATATTATTTTTTATTCTTACTATATAACAATGTAATGATCAAATAAATATATTTCTTACTCATATTAGATGATAAAATATTTGCAAGGTTGCTGCATAGAGAGTATAGCTATTTCCCGACAACCATTCAGGTTTTTTCTAAACATGTGATATGAAAGTAATACAGAATAATAACTCACTGAATGTCTACCTATTTTCTTAGTAATCTGTAATAGAACTGAACATTATTTTGAAGATGCCTATGTACTTAAATAAGGGGTTGACATTTTGATGTAGTACTGTTTTCGCTAGTTTAATTTGAAATTCCATAATTGACCCCACCTGTGTTCAAACCGGTGTTTTCTGAGGCTCCAGTCGGAGCAGGTGCAGGCATGGCGATAGGAGGCGCCTGCTCTCCCTTGGGACGGCCTTCTCCAGCAGGCTGCGCGGTCACGGCCTGCACGCCATCTGAGTCATCCCTCTCCAGCGTGTGGTAATCTCCGGACTCCTCTGGAGGGCGCGGCTTGCACTTGCCGCAGCAGCAGTTGCAACAACAGCATAGGCAACAGCAGAAATAGCATCCGGTCAAAATGCCGCATACGATAAACAGCGCCTTGCACCAAGTGCTTGTCACAACGAAATAGGCGTTGACGTTTTCTTCTCCGAATTGCTCAGCGATATACAGCCCGAGAGATCCATAATTATCATATATATTCCGTTTCGTAGCATCGCTTAGAATCGTATGTGCCCGGTTCACTTCTTTAAATTTATCGGCAGCTTCAGGATTGTTAGGATTTTTATCGGGATGATATTTTAACGCTAATTTCCGATAGCTTTTCTTGACGTCGTCTTGTGTAGCAGTTTTTGGGACTTGTAGTATTAGATACAGGCTGTCCCCCGCAGTCGATAGTTTCCTTTTATCCATTTTAATAGTCCAATCTAGTAAACGGTTTTATACAACGTGAACGAGAAATTATAATGCAAAACTAAGACAATCCCTGAAGAATTTACGAATTACGATAACACGAACATCTCACTCTCACGTCAGTGTTGCCAGTTGTGATTTTAAATAAATTAAAAATATTTTATATTATGTGTGTCTAGCAAGATGGCGTAGGCCTGGAGCCTGTACTCGAGGCCTAACTAAGTTCAAATATGTTACTTTCATTACAGACACGACGCGTCCATCGGCCCAGCATCGCCGTACGGCCAGCGTCGTGCTTCAGCAAGCGGCACGTCTGCAGTCAACGAAGCGGCGGCGCGGCGGCGCGCCCGCCGCACCGCACTGACAAATGCAAGGAACTTATAGGTTTACCTATAAGTTCCTTGGACAAATGCAAGCGCTAGCTCGCAACGCTTACGCCGAGCGTTGAAAAAGTGCGAACAGATGTACCGCTTTCTATTTATTCTATTCCAAGCGCGGCATGCGATTTTTGTCCCACATTTTTTTTATTACGTCCGTGCCAACGTGAGCTTAGTCAGGGGGCTTACCATCACCTCTTAAAGCAGGGCAGAAGATGAACTGCACTACTTTTTGTATGACGTCTTAGTACAAAAAAGTAGTGCAGTTCAACTTCTGCCCTGCTTTAAGAGGGGTTGGTAAGCCCCCAGATAGTCGCAGTACTCGCAGTAGACGGCACGTAAAGTCCGCCTCACGAAAGAAGTCCCGCGGCAATAATTGGAACTAATTACAATTTTATGGGTAGCAACATTTCTACAACAACTCCTACCTCAGCACAGAACACTATTCGGAGTAATCGGCATGGGTAATCGGAGTACGTACAATGATAAATGCATAGATATAAGAACATCCAGATGCCTAGTACGCGCTGTCCAAATGCTTCCAATTCAAAGACACCAAAAATAGCGTCTTCGTTCGTTAGCCCCGCCCACAGGCCGCCATTACGCGACAGACGTTCAAAGCGCGCACCGCTGTTAAATATAATTGAAAAAATGACTGTTTGTGCGGTGAAATCGTGTAAAAACTACACTCCAAAAAAAGACAAGGATACGAACATTACTTTTCACAGGTAAGTTTGCAATTTTATGATGAATTTCTTTGAAAATATTACGAAAACTAAATAAATACACAACACGACTCCATAATATTTGAGTATTGCCAAGGTACAGTGTGAAATATTTTTACCCCTTTTTTGTGCTGCGATATTTTAATATTGTAAAATGTTACGAAATCAACATTATTATTAAAAACACAATACGTTTCACGGTTTGGCACAGGTTGTCCAGGGAATAACTCTGCGTACATTCTTCGAGCCTCGTTCAGGTTATCACGCGACGCGGCGTAAACCCGAACCATTTCGGTCCACTGTACGTTTGTGTACGACATAATCACTACACAATAATCACTAAAATACTAACTACCTACACACTTGCGCGAAAACTACTTTCGCGCGGCTTTACCCGCGCGAAAGTAGAAATACATTCAGTCAGTCGTTCGATCTTTAAGAAGAAGTACCTAACAAACATACACAGAAACATGCACACACACCACTCACAAACTTTCTTCTTTATAATGTTAGTATTGTAACGTACGGAAAACATTTTATTATTAATAAACATCTAACTGAGACCTCGCCACTGCGAACTTACACGTATTAACTTTTTTCATAATAAAAACCATCAAAATAAATAAGTACATAAAAATAATAAAGTTGAGTTACGTAGGTCGTGCTTACAACCGCTACAACCGAAAGCCATAGAGCGCACTTTTGCTTGGCAAAATGTTACGATGCGCCCGCGCGCTCCGATACGGCGCCAGTTCGCCTCGAGTACTCGACAAGCTCGCACACGCCGATCGCATGTTACCGCGAAGGCGATTTTTACCGCGCGAGTCGCCGCCGCGAGGTCTCACACCCTTTTTCTACTAAATAACTGTTTTATTTTACCCGACTAATCGCGTACCTGCGTCCTGTGCGCAACATTAAGTGGTCCTTCGAGCCGGATCTCGGATCTCGGCCACGTGTTTTAGTCGGACTAAAAACCTGTGTGCAGGGATGTCGCTGCTTCACACACCCCCGAAGGGTGTTAAAACACGTAGTAAACGTGCTACGGAGCAGCTGACTACTAAAAGTGAACAGTTACCAGTAAAATCAGTGAAAAGTGATAAAACCACGTGTTCGTCGGCAGCGGCCCGTAAAAGGCTAGAGTATGAAGCGGCTCAACTGCAAGCACAAATCGACCTGGATTTAGTTCAAAAAGGTCACGATTTAGCGCAAAAACGCGCTCAAATTCAGAAAGACTTGCTTTCGAAAAAACTAGAAGTCGATCTAGCAGACTTACAAGAAGAGGATCACGGCTCGGTCTCGAAAAGTTCGAGAATGGTCGAATCGTGGTTCGACAAGCAAGATGGCGTCGCCTCCATCGCTAAAAGCGATTACGCAGAAAATGTCTGTGCACTAAATTCGATGCCGATGTATAATAAAACCTGGAACCATACAGAGCAGCAACAGGACTTCGTCAGCGAGCGCCCGCCGCGTGATGACAGCATCAACCAGTTGACGGAGGCGTTGCAACAGGTACTTACTAGAAGTAACGTTCGTGATAACAACAGAGAACTCCTTGCGCGCCTAGCAACGTCAAAAGATTTACCGGTCTTCGACGGTGACCCTATGCAGTGGCTGCAGTTCAAGGAGTCATACAAAGAGTCGTCACACTTATGCAGTTATAGCGATGCCGAAAACATTTGGCGATTACGAAAGTGCCTACGTGGTGACGCAAAAGAAGCCGTGTCATCACTCCTCATCGGCAACACAACACCGCAAGCTATAATTGACACCCTAGAATTACGATTCGGCAGACCCGAGTGTATAATTAATAAAATATTCACTCAACTCAAGAAAATTCACCCACTCCCGACTGCATACCACACGGAGATCGTGAATTTCTCGATAAAAGTTAAAAACTACGTCACAGCTGTTAAAGCTATTAAGTTGCAGGAATACCTACAAAGTCCGGAAACGACGTCTATAATACTCTCAAAGTTACCGCCCGCCCTTATCAATAAATGGGCCGAGTATTCGTACGAGAGACAAGACAGCTCTACACCCAAAATGGAAATACTATCAGAGTTTCTATATAGAGAAGCTACTATCATCGCAACCTCAGGTGTGAGCTACATATTCAGCAGTCAGAACGACCGCGACGTAAGAAAGAAACACGAAAACATTAATGTAAAATCTCATTCAGTACTAGCGTGCACTACTACTTACGACAATAAATGCATGTTTTGTCGTACCTCTCCGACGCACGCGTTAGACAAGTGCGGCAAATTCAGACGCGCCATGAGACGCGATAGATGGCAATTTGTACGAGCTAAGCATCTTTGCTACACATGCTTGAGCGCACGGCATAATGAACCAGCCGCGTGCAGCGCTCCTAACTGCAGTGAATGTGGACATCCGCATCATCATCTCCTTCACTGGACGAAGACGACAGCGACTGCAGTGCCCGCAACCGCGCGTCCGGCAGCGCTGGCGGAGTCCGCGCAGCCCGAGACGGCGCGCCCCGCGGTAGACGCAGCCCGCGCGCTCCCATCGACGCCCGACGTGTCGCGCCGCGAGGATACCGTTGCCCACGCCCACACCAGTGCGTCCACTAGTGCTAATGTATCGTCAGTGCCTAAAGTTTTGTTAAAAATAGTGCCGGTTACCGTTCATGGACCTAAAGACAATATCCACACACACGCGTTGCTTGACGATGGTGCCACCGTGACGCTAATATCTGCTGATCTTGCTGATCAGGCGGGACTCCACGGTAAGACAGTCACCATGCGCGCCCGCAGTGCATGGGACTCCGGCGAGCTCGTGTGCCAAACGGAAAACGTAAGTTTTGACATTTCTAGTAATACCGGCGATCGTTTTAATTTATGTGCCCGAAAAATGAAAGAACTTAATTTACCTATTCAACGATTATCGTGTATGGACTTTAGTAATTATTCGGACTATATTGACTACGACTTGTGCAAATGTGACGCACAACCCAAATTATTAATCGGACAGGATAATTATGATCTTATTGCCCCTATCTTGTGTTTAAAGGGTAATAGAAAAAATGAACCTTATGTTACAAAGACACCGCTAGGGTGGTGTGTACACGGTGTTGTAAACAACATAAATATATTGAACATGTCAACTGATCGTATTACTAGTGATGACAGCGCGCAACATTGTTGTGATTCTGAGTTGAACGAGTTTGTAAAAAAATCATTTTCGTTAGAGTCAATAGGTATATCAAAACAACCGCGACAGAATGCGGACGAGTTGCGTGCTATCACCATACTAAATAACACATGTGAATTAGTTGATAACCAATGGTTTGTAGAATTGCCATGGAAACATGATAACTTTGTTATGCCCGATTCTTATCAAAATGCCTGTAATCGTTTAAAATCAATCGAGAGGAAAATGTCAGCCGACAACACTTACGCGTCGCGTTACCGAGAACGTATTCAGCATTTATTTTCCAACAATTATGCCAGGAAGGTAAACGAGGGGGAGTCTAGCGACCACATTTGGTACCTACCACATTTCGGGGTCGATAACCCCAATAAGAAGAAATTACGTTTAGTTTTCGACGCGGCTGCGAAAACACAGGGACGTTCCCTTAACGATTTTTTATTGACAGGTCCGGACTTGTTGCAATCTTTATTTGGAATTATGTTTAGGTTTAGAGAAAATCAAATTGGAATTATTGCAGATATTAAAGATATGTTTCTTCGAATTAAAGTTAAAGAAAAGGATCAACATACACTTAGGTTTTTATTTACAGATGAAGCCACTAAGACCGTTAATAAATATGCTATGACGTCATTAATATTTGGCGCGAACTGCTCGCCTTTCATCGCGCAACATATTAAAAATAAAAATGCATTACGTTTTAATGATACTTATCCGACTGCTGTCGACGCTATATGCAGGCAACATTATATGGACGACTATATCGATAGTTTACCCGAAGTCGACCTTACAAAACAGATGATTAAGGAAGTCTCCTTTATTCACCAGCGGGGTGGATTCGAAATACGAAACTGGGCTAGCAACGTACCGGATGTTTTGGAAAACGTACCGAAGGAAGCTTTGAGTGACAGTGTCTGTTGCACCTTCGATAAAGATCAATCGGAAAGGACACTCGGTTTATTATGGTACCCTGCTAGCGACGAGTTAGGATTCGATTTGACCTTGAAGCGTATACCAGCTGATGTTGTAAACTTAAAAAGAAGACCAACGAAACGAGAGCTGTTATGCATTGTTATGTCTATTTTCGATATTCATGGTTATCTGATACCATTTACGATTAAAGGAAAAATAATAATGCGCGAAACTTGGAAAACAAATATAAAATGGGATGAAAAATTGAATGACGAGTTAAATCATTTATTTCAGTGTTGGATAATCCAAGCTAAAAATATAAATAATATTAGAATCCCGCGTTGGTATTTTTGTGATAGTGATACCAGCGCGGACAACGAAAACTTAGAACTACACGTATTTTGCGATGCGTCGCCGAGCGCCTACGCGACTGTTGCTTACTGGCGTAAGGAAACGAGTAGTGAACATATTATTGTTTCATTTATCGCTAGTAAATCTAAAGTTACACCTACGAAATCGGTTTCCGTACCACGACTGGAACTACAGGGTGCTCTATTAGGATGCAAATTAGCAAATAATATTAAAATGGAACATCGCTTAAAACCAGATTCTGTTTATTATTGGACAGATTCAACTACTGTTTTACACTGGATCAGAAATAATTGCAGAACATATAAAGTTTTTATCGCTAATCGTCTAGGAGAAATTGACGAACTAAGTAAGGCGGACGAGTGGCACTATGTGCCGACTGACGTCAACGTGGCAGATTTAGGAACTAAAAGTACTGACTACGTACTTAGCAGCAACTCATCGTGGTTCACGGGTCCATCATTTTTACATCAATCACGTTCTTGCTGGCCTCAGGAACCTGAAAATAAAATAAAAATAAATGAAGAAATATTAGAAAAGATCAATATAATAAACGAAAATAATAGTGTAAACGACTTACCTGTACCGGAGCCGACTCGCTTCTCTAGTTGGTTGCGATTGCTTCGAACTACTGGAACCGTTTTGTTGTTCATAGATAAATGCAAGAAAATAAAATCAAATGGACTTACCGACGAGTTGATGAAACGAGCTGAAACATTATTGCTTCAGCGCTCGCAAGCCACAGCTTTCTTCAGTGACATCTTGCTGTTGAAACAAAATAAAGAAATAAAACGCGATAGTAGACTACGCACTCTGACACCCGTATTGGATAATACTGGACTACTACGTGTTGGTGGAAGAATTGGAGCCGCAAAGGATGTAGCGATGGACACAAAATCACCTGTGATCCTGGATGGACATGACCACGTGGCTCGACTCATTGTCAAGTATTATCACATCCGCGCAGGCCACGGATGCAACGAGTCGGTGGTCAATGAACTGCGTCAAAAATATTGGATGTTACGTCTACGTCCTACTGTGCGTACAGTGCGACGCAGCGCTTGATCTGTCGCATCAGGAAAGCTAATCCAAAGCCGCTACGACTAGGTGACTTGCCCGAAGGTATAGACTCACACATCACCGGTTGACCCTAACTCCCCCCGTAACTGCTGGCCTAAAGGTATCGTGCAATCCGTGTATCCCGGTGCTGACGGACGCGTAAGGGTTGCCGATGTTAAAACTAAAAATGGCACATTTAAACGCCCTGCGGCCAGGTTGGCAATATTTTAGATTCCTTTGTTTATTTGTTTAATTTAGAATATCGTTTTGAGTGTCGTGTCGACACTGAGGGGGAGAATGTAACGTACGGAAAACATTTTATTATTAATAAACATCTAACTGAGACCTCGCCACTGCGAACTTACACGTATTAACTTTTTTCATAATAAAAACCATCAAAATAAATAAGTACATAAAAATAATAAAGTTGAGTTACGTAGGTCGTGCTTACAACCGCTACAACCGAAAGCCATAGAGCGCACTTTTGCTTGGCAAAATGTTACGATGCGCCCGCGCGCTCCGATACGGCGCCAGTTCGCCTCGAGTACTCGACAAGCTCGCACACGCCGATCGCATGTTACCGCGAAGGCGATTTTTACCGCGCGAGTCGCCGCCGCGAGGTCTCACACCCTTTTTCTACTAAATAACTGTTTTATTTTACCCGACTAATCGCGTACCTGCGTCCTGTGCGCAACAAGTATGATATTAAAAGTTTTTTGTTCATTCACACATGTTTACGAAAACCATGTTATAAAATAAAATTATAACAATCTCCAAAAACTATCATAATAGGCACTCGGTATGAATGTAAAAGGCGGGTTTCATTTTGTACACATATATTAACTACATAATTACCTATGTCAATATGAATAAGAAAACTACCCGAATTTTCCCATATTTTGGGGTAATCATTTTGCGCTGGTATTAGAAAATGTCACGCACACAAACGCAGAAACGATAATAATACACTTGTGGTGGGCGGTCCGCACGCACACGCGCATTACAAAATGCATTCAATTTGAACGTTGCGTTTTGTACGGTACACTCCATCTGGTTCTTATAAATCTATGGATAAATGATTTTTATTTCTGTAAGTAGGTTTGTACAAACACTTTTACACGTCAATCATATTTTTTTTTAAACTAGATGAGGTCGGCGTTTCCTAACTGACTATTCTGAGAAGAAAGGCCGAAACAAACTCAGAAGTCACAGTCTCTTTTAAAGTCCAGACAAAATCTTGGTCAGATCGTGTGAAGACCATGTAGATTGGTGTCTGAAATGGTCTTTTGAGGAAAGAACCACACAGGTTGAGCGGACCTGTCCAATCAGTGCACGCATTTGTCAAAAATCGTGCAGCTCAACTCAGAACTTGAGGAGCTCAACGATTCGACGAACAATACCAAAGACAGGACATTTGGGTAGGCCGCATAAACTACTCAAACTGCCAGATCATGATTAAAACTAAGAAGGAAAAAAGAAATGACCCACATAGTCCTCACATTCACAATAATTAAATAAATAATAATAAAAATTACTTACAAAGTAAATATTCATGTCATTGTCTAAATAAAATTCATCAATGTCAATGTGTATATAAAAAATCCGGACATAATCTTTGAGGACCATGTAGATTAGTGTCTGAAATGGTCTTTTGAGGAAAGAACCACACAGATTGAGCGGACCTGTCCAGTCAGTGCACGCCAGGGTTGGATTTAGGTATGTTGAAAAAGATAGCACAAAAAAATGAAAAGGATAGTATTTATAAAAAAATTATAGTACACTTTCATTATTTTTTAAAATTTAACTTGAAATCAACTACTCAGACTTTTTTTTTTTTTGGTTTGGATACTTCCGGTCTATCGTCATTTTCATGACCATCACTGCCACTTTTTCTAATTAAAACACTAAAAACGTATTATTTTACAAAAAAAATCACAAGCTATTGCTGTCACTTTTACTGAATTTTGAATGGAATGGAAGGAACGAGATTAGTGGAAAGAGAGAATTGTACGGACGCCAGCAGGTCAACCTACCCGAAACTGTCAGATTTTCCCAATCAACCTTGAACCTTATGTTTTAGCAATAAAGTCGAAAATCTATTAAAGAAATTTGACAGATTGTAGTAACTTGATGTGCTGGCGTCTGTACAATACTGCGGAGCATAGTCGGGGAATCTCCGGCCATCGACACAGAAAACATCACAAGATCAGAATTCGGTCAGATAGGTACACACAAGCACGGTCGAAATATTCATAAGACGTAAAACTATGCATTCGGGAGCATACTTAAAATTATAGTATTTTAACGTACTATCCTTAGATGTGGATAGTATATAGTACAAAGGGCGAAATTATAGTATAAATACTATAATTATAGTACAAAATCCAACCCTGGTGCACGCATTTGTCAGTAACCGTGCAGCTCAACTCAGAACTTAAGGAGCTCAACGATTCGACGAACAATACCAAAGACAGGACATTTGGGTAGGCCGCATAAACTACTCAAACTGCCAGATCATGATTAAAACGAAGAGAGAAAAAACAAAAAATTACCCACATAGTCCTCACATTCACAATAATTAAAATCATATAATACTTTATACAGTAAATGTACTGTACATGTCATTATTTAAGTAAATAGATACTTAAAAAAAAAAGAAAATTATTAAAGTGTAAAATAGCAAAAATAAAAACAACATTCTAAACCTATTGGAGCAGCTCAATCCCAAGCCTTTTTGTCCTCAATATAGTCTTTTACAGTATAATAGGCTTTCTGACATAGTTTTCGCTTTAAAAAAGATTTGAATTTATTAAGGCTTAGTTCTTGAATGTGGCTAGGAAGTTTATTATAAAAACGTATACATTGGCATCTAAACGAGCCACCTATTTTTTTGAGCCTTGTTGTAGGAACAACAAATTTGTGTTTGTTCCTAGTATTTATGTTATGGATATCACTGTATTTTTTAAACAGATTAATATTTTTATGTGCATACAAAAGATTATCATAAATGTACTGAGAAGGCACAGTCATTATATTAATCTCTTTAAATTTGTCTCTGAGGGAGTGTCTGGGACTTAATTTATAAATGGAACGAATTGCCCTTTTTTGTAAAATAAAAATTGTCTGAATATCGGCGGCATTTCCCCACAACAGAATACCGTACGACATCACACTATGAAAATAACTAAAGTATACTAAACGGGCTGTCTCTAAATCAGTTAAATCACGAATTTTCCTAACGGCATATGCTGCAGAGCTAAGCTTTTTTGACAATTTATCTATATGGGGGCCCCATTGAAGCTTGGCATCCAACGTTATGCCTAGGAATACTGTGGTATCTTCAGGTTTCAACTCTTCATCCTTAATGAGAACACTAGTTTCTAATTGTCTAACGTGGGGTATGGTAAACTTAATACATTTCGTTTTTTTTCCGTTAAGAAGTAGGTTATTGACATTAAACCAGTTAACTACTTTTGCAAGGGCGTTATTTACATTGTCAGTAACCAGCTGCTGACGTTTGAGTTTAAATAAAAGTGAAGTGTCATCTGCAAACAACACTATATCATGTTCATCCCTTATGAGGTAAGGCAAGTCATTTATATAAATAATAAATAAAAATGGGCCGAGAATTGAGCCCTGGGGGACCCCCATTCTTACTACAGATCCGGGTGACCTTTTTCCGTTAACATCAACTCTCTGAATCCTATCACTTAAGTAAGAAGTAAGAAGATCCAGAGAGGCGTTCCGGATTCCATAGTGGTGCAGTTTCCTGATTAATGTTTCATGAAGAACACAATCGAATGCCTTGGACAAATCGCAAAAGATGCCCAAAGCATCGCATTTGTCCTCCCATGCATTATAAATATGTCCTAAAAGTTCAACTCCTGCATCGGTAGTCGAACGACCCCTTGTAAATCCGAACTGTTTGTTATGTAGTAATTTATTTTTATTAAAAAATCTTTGCAATTGATTAAAATAAGTTTTTCAAAAAAATTTTTACTAAAGGTAGGTAGTACTGAAATAGGTCTATAATTAGTAGGGTCTGATGTACAGACGCCAGCAGGTCAACCTACCCGAAACTGTCAGATTTTCCCAATCAACCTTGAACCTTATGCTTTAGCAATAAAGTCGAAAATCTAATAAAGAAATCTGACAGATTGTAGTAACTTGATGTGCTGGCGTCTGTACTACCCGATTTAAACAACGGTATTATTTTACTGTTTTTCATAAGATCAGGAAACTCACCACGGTCAATACAATTATTAAATATAACAGCTAAAGTAGGTGCTACAATGTCTATAATCGACTTAGCAACATCCACAGAATTACCCCATAGATCTGCGGTCTTTTTAACACAAGCTCTGCTTAGCTTGAGACTAGACGGCGTTGTGTGATAGTTGTGGAATATTATTATTATTATTATTTAACGTGTGAAAAGTTTTAATTATATCTTTACAAGTTACATATTGGAAGTGAAATTCAGAATCGCAAACTGGAACGTTTTCTTTAAGTAAAGACTCTGCAGCAATGGGTGATGAGTTAAGAGATTTAGTAGTTGATACGGGAATCTCTGCAAAGAAATTTTCAAAGGCCGCGGCGACTTGACAATCTGATTTAATTATATTGTCATCAATAACAAGGCTGTAGTCACTACTTCGGGTGCATGACCTTCCCGTTTCGCTATTAATGACATTCCAAGTCGTTTTAATAATGTTACTACTATTTTTAATTTTTGAACTCAAATAACGTGACTTGGCAATACTACAAACTTTTTTAAATATTTTAGAATACATGTCTCGATTTATATGATTGATTGATTGATTGATTATATGATTATACAGTCTAATCAGTCTATTATTGATAGTCTCGAACACCTGCAGCAGCAGCTATGAGGTGCGACTGAGCGTCCTAAATGTGATTACACCGTTCCGATTTAGGATGCGATTTAGATTTAGGACGTCGGAAACCATTCTTGTCCTAAATCGCATCCTAAATCGGATCCTTCCTTCCTAAATGCAATTACACTATCCTGAATTTAGGAACGACTATATCGGATCCGATATTTAGGAAGATGTAATAGCCCCGTTCCGAGTTCGTTCCGAGTTTGGAAATAATCGATTTGAGCGTGCTTAAACCCGTAACGAATTAGCGTGAGCAATAAAGGCAAGTCAGAGGTGAGAAACAAGACATATGAACTACCTATTTAACCTCGCAATAACTTGGAAATCCAAGTATAATAATTTATCTTGACAAAATAAATGAAAATCCAAACAGCGCGTCCTTGATTTCAAAACAGAAAACTGGGAATCTGGCATTGGCAACCCTGGTTTGATCGTCAACAACTTGTCAATGTCAATGTCATGACTCATGACATGAATGTGAATGACTGTGATTTCGATTTCTGCCACGGCCAAGTGCTGTCTTCGTGATTCCGATATTTCAATTCAATTATCTGCCAAGTCGTTGAAGAAAAGTTTACTTACCGGATACCGCGGGTAAAATCAATCGGTCAATAATTGGTCAGGTCAATCCAATACAAACAATCGTACTTATGCCATGGATCGAATAAGTTAACTCTCGACGAGAATATTTTGAAATATAAATATTTCCTAAAACAGTTCGTCTGTCTAGTTATTTTTGGGATATGAATAAGTGAGGATTCAAGCAATTATGAATTTTCGTGGTTTATTTAAAGCGTACCAAGACGTTTTACGTAGAAGACCATACTTAGTACAAGCAGTACAGACCGGAGCTCTGATGGGCTCGGGTGATTTAATCAGTCAGACCTTAATCGAGCGCAAACCCTTAACAAATGTAGATCTCATGAGGACGTTAAAGTTTTCTTCTATAGGCTTTTTTGTAGGGGTAAGTAACCTATTCATTGACAGTTTAAAAAAACTTTATTTGTAGTCATGCTCAGTCGCCCATGCAGCATCGAAATATGGTGCTTTTTAGGGTTCCGTACCCAAAGGGTAAAAACGGAACCCTATTACTAAGACTTCGCTGTCCGTCCGTCCGTCCGTCCGTCTGTCTGTCACCAGGCTGTATCTCAAGAACCGCGGTAGCTAGACAGTTGAAATTTTCACAAATTATGTATTTCTGTTGCCGCTATAACAACAAATACTAAAAACAAAATAAAATAAATATTTAAGGGGGGCTCCCATACAAAAAAACGTGTTTTTTTCGGCGTTTTTGCCGTCTGTCTGTCGCCAGGCTGTATCTCAAGAACCGCGGTAGCTAGACAGTTGAAATTTTCACAAATTATGTATTTCTGTTGCCACTATAACAACAAATACTAAAAACAAAATAAAATAAATATTTAAGGGGGGCTCCCATACAACAAACGCGATTTTTTTGCCCTTTTTTGCTCGATATCAATAATGGCAACAGGTAGGCACTTGAAAATATTCACAAAATACTCAGTTGTATTTTTACTTTAATAATAAATAATAAAATTAAAATAAAATAAATATTTAAGGGGGGCTCCCATACAACAAACGTGTTTTTTTCGGCGTTTTCGCCTTGTGGTACGGAACCCTTCATGTGCGAGTCCGACTCGCACTTGGCCAGTTTTTAAATCAAATATTGGTTTATGCAAACAACAATATTTGTTGAGAAGACCCTTAGACTTGTGGTGTGGGGTTGAATCCTTACTGTTGTTCTGATCCGACTGTTACACCACTATCTTATTGCAGTCTGTACAATATCATTAATGAGATTTTATTTTAAGCCATATAATTATCTACAGGATGGCAGGAACACTGACGCACAAACTGTAATCATGGATTCAGTATGTATATGATTATGAACCCCCATTCATTGATTTTTTTTATTATAACTGTTGAGTAACAACTTCCATGCAAACGAAGTTGCGGGCAGAAGCTAGTAAGGAAAAAATCTCATGAATAACACTGTACAGAGTGCTATGGCTTAGTTAGATTAAAAAGTATCGGATTTCAAGCAATTGTGTTGCAATGACCACATTTGAACTGTACAGTACAATGTTGCAGTTAACATTGCATTGTCTGCTGGGTTGAGCCATCTGTGAATAATGCTAATGTTTTTAACCTTTTACTTTATCAGGGGCCTGCGTTGCGGGTTTGGTATGGAGCATTGTACAAGTATGTAGGTTCCACCGGCACAGCTGTAGCCTTGAAGAAAGTGGTCATTGATCAGTTTGTATTTGCACCACTATTTTTAGTTGCTATCCTTAGTGCAGTGGCATTTATGCAAGGTAAGGACTCTGATAATATTATCAGTGATTTAGAAGCTAATTACTTAGATGTTTTAAAGTCAAACTACCTACTTTGGCCATGGGTACAAATTGTAAACTTTACCTATGTTCCCCTCCAATATCAAGTTTTATTAGTTCAAGTAGTTGCTCTGTTCTGGAATACATATTTGTCCTGGAAAACAAATAAGTAATGAGTGTTGGCTTGGCATTCAATTTAAAACCATTTTCCAATTAATCATAAAATGTAATTTTTTAAGTTCAAATTTGTAGATCATACTATTGTGCTAAGTATATTAGTTAGACATTTTTTCTTTAAATAGCAGGATGAAAAGCAATCTCTATGTTTAATAAGCAAATTTTCTTCCTTGTCTATTAAATAATGATGTGGTAGAAATACAGTGTGTTTTATTTAACATTTCACTTTGACCTGAGATAATGATATCTCATGCTACACCATAAATTATATCACTATCATTTAACACCAACATGAATTGTACATTAAACATAGAAATACATATACAGTGTAAGGTAAAGCATAATAATAACAATTACTTTATAGCGTACCTATCAATGGCAAAAAATTCAAATAATGTCATACGTAGGTATGTAAAGTCAGGGAAATTAATTGTTAAGCAAATTGACTACCAATACCATATTAAAAAAAAAACGAAGTTGAGTCTTAATTTCCTACGAAATGTATGGGAAAACTTTTTCGCGATTTTCGTCTTTTCTAGTACTCAAAACTCCGTTGGCCCCGTAGAGTTTTTGGATCCATATAATGAAATAGGAATGTGCATCTGGATTGAGGGCCTATTTTTTGAACCCTTACAGAACGAAATAAGATTTATAGGGAAATTAGTTAAAAATAGTAAAAACTTAAAGCAATGGTCCATGAATTTCTTAAACGTAAATTAAAACTGTTATGATTAAATAACTCGGGCCCTCAATCCAGACGCGTGCATATAGTGACATAGCCTAAATCTCAATAGGTAAGTACTATCTCTGGGTTAATAATTTTTATTTAAAAATTTAGTTAAGAACTTCTTAAATATATTAAGAAATTCCCAAATCTGTAGAATATGACATTACAGATTTATGGCGGTACCTATATCTAGGGCCCTCACTTCATTAATGTCTGTACTGAGGAATCTGCAAAACATTAATTTATCTGAAGAAATACATAAACACAACTTTAACATATTTTACTTAGATACCTATGTGAATTTGTTAAAAAGAAATAATGACAGAAAAGTTAATTGTTAAGAAGTAAATGAATGTCGAATTTAACTAAAACGTCTGAACTGAGAGCCCAATATTTTCGGCCTTATTGACTAGGCTCAACCACATAGATTAACGCAGATTAGAATAAGAGTTTTAACTATTTCTTAACTAAATTGTAACATATCGTCCGTTCTTCTAAATGTGATACTATAAGAGAAAATTGATTTTCAACTTTTTATAAGAGAAAAATTTGTAGGGTAACCATAATGTTCATAGTAAGTAGGTACCTCTACATTTTGAAAAGCGTACACCAATCGAATATACATTAAATAACTCTAACGGCTATTTGTTGTTTATCCCGTTGATAAAATTATATTACACAAACATTTGGTTTCTTCGATTTTTTTTTAAAGGCCAATAATTATTTAAATTTAAAAATATAATAATATACGCTTAAGTTTAAACCCAGTAATCAACCATTCTCGATAACGATAAAAATACACAAATGAAATAGGCAATTTAAAGTGATCTAGGTACTTACTTCGATATCACAAAACGGAAAATCTGATATTATTAATATTTACTGCAGTTGTTGCAGGTTTTCTTATTTAACTCTCATAACTTTTTATTTTTTTATATTTTCTTGTATGTAGGTATGTATCTAAGTATTTATTTTTATATTCTAGTTATTTTCTAAGCTGTTTTCTGTTATTGCACCTACTGTGTATTGTCTCTGCATCACCCTAAGGTAGACTGGTAGAAAATGCCCAAGGCATTAAGTCCGCCTTTGCACAGTTTTTACTTGTGCATAAAGTTTAATAAATAAAAAAAATATTTTTAACTTTTTCTAGGAGAAAATTTTGTAGGGTAGATAGGATTTATTACTTTTATGGACTGCTCAAAATGTACCCTCATACTTAAAAGCTATTTTTAAGCAAATAGGTAAGTAGGTAAATATTTGTTGCTTGAACTGTCGGAAGCGATTTTGTTTTGTGTGATGCAATAATTCAATAGTGCAGTAAATATTAATAATATCAGTTTTTCCGTTTTGTGATATCGAAGTAAGTACCTAGATCACTTTAAATTGCCTATTTCATTTGTGTATTTTTATCGTTATCGAGAATGGTTGATTACTGGGTTTAAACTTAAGCGTATATTATTATATTTTTAAATTTAAATAATTATTGGCTTTTAAAAAAAAATCGAAGAAACCAAATGTTTGTGTAATATAATTTTATCAACGGGATAAACAACAAATAGCCGTTAGAGTTATTTAATGTATATTCGATTGGTGTACGCTTTTCAAAATGTAGAGGTACCTACTTACTATGAACATTATGGTTACCCTATAAATTTTTCTCTTATAAAAAGTTGAAAATCAATTTTCTCTTAAAGTATCACATATAGAAGAACGGACGATATGTTACAATTTAGTTAAGAAATAGTTAAAATTCTTATTCTAATTTGCGTTAATCTAGGAGGTTGAGCCTAGTCAATAAAGCCGAAAATATTGGGCTCTCACAAAGAGATTTAAGATTACCTAGAGGGGCCATGCAAAGAAATGTCTCAGAAAAACTGTGATCCCATGTCTCAGTGACGCCATCTAGCTAAGTATAGCCAAATTAGAGCGGCAATTTATTCAATTAGATTCAGCTATCGCTCGGTAGATGGCCAGTGTGGCTAGTGTTGCCAGATACGATTTCAATCGGTGGATTGAAAATCGGATCAGTGGTGCCTGAAGAACCTAATATAAATCGAATCAGTTATATAAATATCGAAAACTAAACAAATTAGGCAAAAATTGTCTCAGACAGAAAAAATATTCTACAATTTTATTCGCTACTATTCATTGTCCGTATCTCCGTCTATGACAAGGTATCGGTTTCAGTGTGTTTTTCAGTAGTTATTTACATTTTAAAATAAAATACGCGGTCGCGTTCCGGAACGGTATAGAGAATAAGCTCTCTTTTTCCCTCGCCAGGCCGTTGCGATGAAGGCACGTGGAACGCGCGCCCCTCGCACCAGTGCCCAGCTCCGCTAGGAGTAATAGTGTTCTGTGGTGCCTAGTCCGCTGCCCACACGCATACTAAGTGTCCTAAACTAACTTTGTGCCTATAATACAAATATACTCTATGTCTAAAAGGTGGTTTCCCTAAGATAACCTTTAGATTCATACATTTAAATGAATATTATCGAAAACAAAATCGATATACAACATCACATCTCTGTAAGGCAGTATACTCCGACTTTTAATTAGTTTTTAATTCTACTAATAATTATTACCCTCTTTTAAAAAATCAATTTAACATGGATCGATTTTGAACTGAATGTTACTTGAATGAATCGATTATTTTGTCACACCACTATATAAATTTCGTTAAAAAGTGGTAACACTTAAGCTGTCATTTTACCCAACTATAGTAAAGCTACTCAGCAATAGATGGCGTTTAATACAAAATAAGGAAATTTTCTAGATCTATTTATGAAAATTATTTAATTCTAATTACTGAGTAAATATAGATAATACATACGAAAATAAACTGAAGTTAGGTCCAGTTGTTCTACCATAACGAGACTTGCAGTGCTGTAATGCGCAACTCGGCATATTTCCGTACAAAATATTTTTCTTTTGTTGGACACGAATGCGTCAATGCGACTTCACGCGCAGGCGTACCTTTCAGTATACTATAATGTACTCTGTGGGCGTACCATACTAGACTGAGACACTCGTTACCGGTATGTAACAAGTATGGGATCACGGTTTTGTTCCTATGAGTAATAGTGTTCTGTGTTTTGTTCGCTATGTCCCGTCTAGGGTAATAACTTTAATGTCTTTGGGCTCTCAGTTCAGACGTTTTAGTCAAATTCGACTTTCATTTACTTCTTAACAATTAACTTTTCTGTCATTATTTCTTTTTAACTAATTCATGTAGGTATCTAAGTAAAATATGTTAAAGTCGTATTTATGTATTTCTTCAGATAAATTAATGTTTTGGCGATTCCTCAGTACAGACATTAATGAAGCCCTAGATATACCGCCATAAATCTGTAAAGTCCTATTCTAGAGATTTGGGAATTTCTTAATATATTTAAGAAATTCTTAACAAAATTTTAAAATAAAAATTATTAACCCAGAGATAGTACTTATTGAGATTTAGGCTATGCCACTTCATGCACGCGTCTGGATTGATGGCCCGAGTTATTTAATCATAACAGTTTTAATTGACGTTTAAGAAATTCATGGACCATTGCTTTAAGTTTTTACTATTTTTAACTAATTTCCCCTTCGATCAATAATATTATTGATCGAAGAATTTCCCTATAAGTCTTATTTCTTTTCGTAAGGGTTCAAAAAACAGGCCCTCAATCCAGATGCACATGAAATAGGATTGAATGGCATCAAAAGAAAGTTTGTGTAAATTGTCCAGTTTCTTACTAATGTTTTTATTTCAAATTCCGATCTAATTTTCTTAAAAAGTCATGGAAAGTCTCCTAAGACTAAGACTGTTTTCCTGTATCTACAATTACTATCGTTTTCCTGTAGCTACAAGCTACAACGACCGTTTTCCTGTAGCTACAACGACCGTTTTCCTGTAGCTACAACGATTAATATACAATTATACAGACTACCCTTACTGCCCCGCCTCAAAAATCCACCCTGTATTATGTACATACCATTACCATAGTTTATTGCACAACACAAACCATTGTTTCCATGCTGCTTCAGCTTATTGACGAAAACGTCAGATTAAAAAAAAAAAAAAATTTTTAGTTTCGTATAAGTTTATTTTAATTTGTATTGATTAACTGGACTATAACTGTGACCGTGTGTATGCGAATTATAATCCTAAAAATACTCCTGATTGTTTTCCTTTACATTACTAAAATTCCTTTGCCTCCTAATGGAACGTAGACTGAGTAATCTATAGACGGAGGTTACTCGCTCATTCTGATGTCAGTTCAGTCTATGATTGATGTCAGAATGACGGGAAACTGTATAACACGTAGACTGATGGAATGATGGTCCAGAATGATGATTATTTAAATATTTTAATAATTTTTGTCAGTCTGGTCAGACTGATGCCAGACTGAACGTGTGTTTATTAGCTATCAGTCTGATGTCAGTCACTGCCACAGAGTACATTATAGTATACTGCTTAGACAGCGTTAAATGGAAATATGTTTAAAAATAAATTGAAGAAAATGTTAATTGATAAGGTATTTTATAATCTGCATTAGGGATGTGACAGTATACATAAAAAATCGATTATTAATTAATCGATTATTTTGCCTAGTAATAAAATCGAATTAACAATAATCGATTTTTTCCTTTT
Organism: Oligia fasciuncula; assembly: GCA_963082905.1. Classification (NCBI taxonomy): domain Eukaryota; kingdom Metazoa; phylum Arthropoda; class Insecta; order Lepidoptera; family Noctuidae; genus Oligia; species Oligia fasciuncula. The sequence goes on along the minus strand of OY720388.1, from coordinate 13,429,334 downwards.
TTTTTGATAGATTAAATTAAACGCCTGAAATAACGATAATCACTATCACAGCACTCAGTTTTATTAACCCGTCGCTCGCATGAAATTCTATTGTTATCTGTACATACCCTGTACACGCGACATGCGAAGGGTTAATAATAATAATATCAACAAGCGAAACATTAATTTTACACAAAAAAGGTTTTTTTTATAGTTTCTCCTTTCGCAGGAAGAAATTTCTTAGGGTGAATGGATAGTAGTAGACCGCGAAACGCGAAATTCAAATTTTCTTAAGTTTTTTGCAATTTGCAGGTCAGTGTCAGGTTGTATCTTGATCAAAATATTATTCGCGACAATAACAGGTACAGACGCCAGCAGGTCAACCTACCCGAAACTGTCCGATTTTCACAATCAACCTTGAACCTTATGCTTTAGTAATAAAGTCGAAAATCTATTAAAGAAATCTGACAGATTGTAGTAGCTTGATGTGCTGGCGTCTGTACATATTTAGAGAATTTTAATCCTAAGAATCATTAATACACCTTTCTAAGTTAAAGTTTTGCGCGCCCGTAACAAATATGTATTTACAGAATAAAATTATTATAATCATTAAAGTCATCAACACAACTCTCTAAGACCATGTAATCCCCAAGAATGACTATTTCATGAAATCTTGACATTTGGGGATTATACTAACTTAACAAGTTGTATTACTGATTGTAATGATTATAATTCTGTAAATACATATTTGTTACGACCGCGAATCATATTTTAATCAACGTACGGACGCCAGCAGGTCAACCTACCCGAAACTGTCAGATTTTCCCAATCAACCTTGAACCTTATGTTTTAGCAATAAAGTCGAAAATCTATTAAAGAAATCTGACAGATTGTAGTAACTTGATGTGCTGGCGTCTGTACAACTTAATACCGACCAGCAAGTTGTAAAAAACGTAAGAAAATTTGAATTTCGCGGGCTACCTTAGCGCTTCCCCCTTATACTTATACAATATCACTCGCCATACAATTCAATGGAACATTACACACGACGAAGATAATATTATTTATTTCATATTTATGGGGATTACAAAGATAAAATATTATAGTATCTTAGCCGTGTGGAGCGCCCTTTAGCGTCATTCATTTATTAGTTAGTGGTACACTTCGCGGTACTTTGCGGCTTCGCGCTCCTGACTAAAAAGCTGTGTTGCGCGGCCGTTCTAAATTCTAGGTGAAAAAAATCTGCAGTGAATAAGAAATCGATTTTTTATTAATCGATTTTTTGTAATATATGTAAATCGTTTAAAAAAATCGATTTTTATAGAAAAAAAATCAATCATTAATCGATTTTTTCTATAATCGATTATTTTTTCACATCCCTAATCTGCATGAGTTTTTTGATAAAAAATAGAATTTGTAAGTACCCAATTTCTTATTACTATTGCATATCCGACTCGGGTAGACTGTTGAAACAAACAAAAAAAATATGTAAAGAACTTTATGTACACAGTTATGCAATAAATATAATCTTTATCTGTCTCATATCTCATTCAGTAAATTTAAGTGAATTTATGGTCTTTTCATTAGCCACTTTTTATACCACCGCTTTCTTTTTCTACTAATATTTATATAATAATATTATAATATTAGCCCTGTCTATGAAGGCAACGGGAGCATATTATTTTTCTTGTTAAAATCCATACCAAATGCATGCGTGTTATCGCGTAGAAGTTTTCGGTTAGACTGATCCACAGAGTACATTATAGGACTGATCGTCAGTCTGACTTACCGTGTAATACCGCGCGTCATTCCATCATTCTAGACGTGATCAAGGTCACAGACTGAACTGACACCAGAATGAGCGTGTAATGTAACCTCCGTCATAGACTCATGGTATCCGTGTCATCGAAAGGGACAAAAAATACCGGCAATCTTCATCATACTATCATTTTTACAGCATATTACACTGCACCTAACATTTTCATAGTTGCGCAAATGTAGGTACTATTATTTAATTATGCACGAAAAAGATCTTATTTTCCGTTTAATCGCGATATAGTTTTTACAAATTCATTCATAATTTTGAATATTTCATTAATAAACGTCAAACTTGTTGTGCACATTGATGTGCTTAGCCGACACGCAATAAGGGACAGAAATATTCTTACTGTCTCTTTTCTTTGCTAGTCACGTTAATATTTTTCTCTTTTTCTTGTGCGAATGAAAAAGAAGATATGCAGCAGCATTGACTTATATATTACTAGCGTAAGGACCGGGCTAACCGCGCGACTAAATGGCACCAACGCGCTGGCCCTAAAATTACGGTTTTAGGGCCAACGCGACTGTGCCAACTTTGGGGTTTTCCCCCTAAATTTAGGGGGAAGAAGTCTTGAATGGGGTATTTTTAGGGACAGATTTTATTTGGGGTTATTTTTAAGGGCTTGCTAAAAGTTAGCTGTGGCGTTATTGACGCTGCCCGTATCCAACGCCTCCGTGGAGCGTGCCTTTTCTATTTATGCCATTATTTAAAAATACTTAGGAATCGTTTATCCCTGAATATGCTTCGGAGCATAATGATAATAAGATTTTACCTGATCAGAGAATACGGGTCCTGCGTTAAGTTTGAACCTACGGCAAATATGTATGTTAAAAGCCTTTAGCGTACGAATGTATGATTTCAAAAATACATCGACCTTGAACAGTAGCATCGCTGGCGATGATGATGATGCTGTTCTGGAACTAATAATAATAATAATATTCCACAACTATCACACAACGCCGTCTAGTCTCAAGCTAAGCAGAGCTTGTGTTATGAGTACTAGACAACTGATAAACATACTTATATATTTCTAAATACATACATATATAGATAAATTACACCCAGACACAAATGATCATGCTCATCACACAAACATTTGTCCTGGGTGGGAATCGAACCCACGACCATAGTCACTGACCACTAGACCAACAGGCCAGTCATTGTATTGTATTTGTTCAAGGTCGATGTATTTTTGAAATCATACATTCGTACGCTGAAGGCATACATATTTGCCGTAGGTTCAAACTTAACGCAGGACCCGTATTCTCTGATCAGGTAAAATCTTATTATCATTATGCTCAGAAGCATATTCAGGGATAAACGATTCCTAAGTATTTTTAAATAATGGCATAAATAGAAAAGGCACGCTCCACGGAGGCGTTGGATACGGGCAGCGTCAATAACGCCACAGCTAACTTTTAGCAAGCCCCTAAAAATAACCCCAAATAAAATCTGTCCCTAAAAATACCCCATTCAAGACTTCTTCCCCCTAAATTTAGGGGGAAAACCCCAAAGTTGGCACCACTGGGAGACAGTTAGAACAAGCACCACTTCAGTAAAGAAAGAGCCGCCATCTACTTTACTTAACCGAGAAACTATTAGTTTCATAATTATCGATAGATGTCTCTGTAATCCCAACTTCAACGAAAATAAGAAAATCAATTTATCAAGTTCTCTAATTTAATATAAAGTATTTTTCTAAAGAATAATTTTAATCAAGTTCAACAAAATTATCACATTATTTTATTTCATACATGTCCAGCATTATCAAATAAGGCAACCTTGTCACGGAAATCCAAATTGTGTGACATATTCTGGCTGGCAACATCACACAATATGGTTGCCGCAACTTGCGTCTGCGCTTGTTTATGTTTCATAAGTCCATTTCGTAGACAGAGTAAACTACTCTGTCTACGGTCCATTTTGTGTTTAATTATTAGTGTTATAACGAAATGGTTAAAACTGTAACTGCCAATTCTATTCAAGTAGCGGGTGAAATTCAAGTTTTCTTATGTTTTTTGCAAATAGAAGCTGTGTTCATATCGTATTCGCTAATAAGAAATCGCAGTAAGGAACCTTAGACTTGGTACGACTGTCTAGATTTCATTACTTTTTAGATATAAACAAGCAGCTCCATTGAGACTTGGCTAGTTTTTTACAGAATGTTTTTGGTGGGATCACTTTTACACCTTAACTTTCAGTATACTATAATGTACTCTGTGACCTTAAAACGCTACACCGCACCATGTTTTTTTTTTAAATGGTTGAAATATTAAGTCTAAATTGTTCACAACATAAAATAACATAAAACACATAAAAACTGAATTTTACAAGAAGACGATAACAATCTGCACGATATCTGTCAAACTTTGTTTAGCAAAGTACACACGATGAGATTTTTTGTTTCACGCGCCGTGAAACAAAAAATCTCATCGTTCTGTCTCATTTCTTTACACGACATCGCCGTAACTCTCTCTTTTTCTTGTGTGAACGCGACAAAAGACATCAATTTGTCTATAGCATTCTCCGTCTACGATGAAAACATTACCTGTGTCAGTAAGGGTCAGTTCACACCGAGACGCGACGCGACGCGCAGTTTTCAAGATAGAAATACAATTACAGACCTTATCTGCTACACAAAAAGGTACACGATTCAGTGAGATACGCCGCGCGGCGGCGGGCGCCGCGCTGCGTAGCTCGACGTAGTAGGTAGACACTGAATTGTGTACCTTTTAGTGTAGTAGATAAGGTCTGTAATTATATTTCTATCTTGAAAACTGCGCGTCGCATCGCGTCTCGGTATGAACTGACCCTAAGGTTGTCACACTTGTCAGTTGTCAGTACAAAAATCTTAGAGTAAGAAAGCTATAGAGCATCGGGTAGCGTGGCCACACATGATTATAATTCTGTAAATACATATTTGTTACGGCCGCGAATCGGACAACTCCACATAGCGAGGGATATTTTAATAACTTAATACTGACCAGGAAATTGCAAAAAACGTAAAAAAAAATAATTTCGCTGGCTACCCTGGCGCTTTCGCCTTAATTTATGTATACTTTCATAAAAATATAATCTCTTCCCTGTTCACAGCAGAAGCTCAGCCTCCATACAAAAACCTAACATGTCCATAGAAAATATTTTGTGAGAAATCTTTACTCTTCATTTGGGCCCCCCAACTAATTTTGATACAAGACACGCTACGCCACTGGTGGTTCATGGACGTAATATATAGAGTTACTTCTATATATTACGTCCATGGGTGGTACCGATCGAATCTTGAGATTTCTTGACAATTTCTCAGAGAAAAGAAAACACAACACATCGTCGGGCGCTTTCCGAAATAGCTATAATCGCTCACAGCGCTCACATCATCTCACATGCGTTCCGATTTAGAAATTACGATTATTACAGCTGAGAGCTGTCAACAATTCGGAACGCCCGTGAACGCGCTCACAGTGCTTACTCAACGTCAAAGCGATATTATTATACAGTATTTCTTTGTATTAACACCACATTTCTTCTTCTTTGGTTAGGTGGCGACTGTCAGCCAGAAGCACAATTTCGAAAATGCCACGTTAGTTTAATTTTAAGTTAAGATGCAAATCGAAACAAAACACACATTGACACATCCTCACACACACACTGTCATTTTTGACAGTGCTCACGGTGATATTATTCTAGGGCATGGTCGGCGTTATCGCAAGATGGCGCATGTAATGACGTCAGCTATGACGATTTACGGGACATCGTTATCGCGCTCACGCTAAGGGCGCTTTCCGAATTAGCTATAATTGCTTACAGCGCTCACATCATCTCACATGGCGTTCCGATTTAGATATCACGATTATGACAGCTGAGAGCTGTCAACAATTCGGAACGCCCGTGAGCGCGCTCACAGTGCTTACTCAATGTAAAAACGATATTATTACAGTATTTCTTTGTATAAACACTACATTTCTTCTTCTTTGGTTAGGTGGCGACTATCAGCCAGAAGCACAATTTCGAAAATGCCACGTTAGTGTAATTTTATGATAAGATGCAAATCAAAACAAAACACACACTGACACATCCTCACACACACACTGTCATTTTTGACAGCGCTCACGGTGATATTATTCTAGGGCATGGTCGGCGTTATCGCAAGATGGCGCTTGTCATGACGTCATCTATGACGATTCACGGAACGTCGTTATCGCGCTCACGCTAATTCGGTACGGGTTTAAGCACGCTCACATCGATTATTTCCCACCTCGGAACGCAGGGTAATTCGGTACGGGTTTAAGCACGCTCACATCGATTATTTCCCAACACGGAACGCAGGGATAATTATAATATGTCAGGTAGTGACCTGTCAGCTGTCAGTCAAGATGTCAACTGTCACTTTAATCTAACCTTAAATTCTTTAATTTAGATTATTTGGTACTTTACTTTTGTTGAGAACTATAAATGTCATTCAGTCGTTATAGTTCTGTGGTATTGGAAGGAAATATTGGTGTTCACGCACTTGCAATCGCTTTTCGGCCCATTTCGCGCTCAGTTAATTTAGTGCCCCAGTTTTGCGTGACACTCACAAGGCAGGTAATCCCAGAGAAACTTATTAAGATGTACTGTTTATAAAATTTTCCTTGCCCAAAATCGGCCGGTATCATAAAGTTTATTAAAGTTTGACCGGTCGATACCAGCTAATCGAGGTTTACGTCACGGTAAGATTTTTCACATGATGTGCCGAATGCTTGTTGCTTAGCCGAATCTTATTTTATTTATTAGTTGATTTAAAAGTCATAATATTATGTAGGTAAGTACGTAGTTAGTACCTATAACTGAACTTAAATGCAACAAACATGCCATTTATTCTTGTTAGGTATACTTAGTTAATAAATATTTGCACACTGGTCAGTGGGTCGTCCCCACGCACAACGGACCGAATGAGAGTCTAGGTGCGGAAAAGGGAGTCCCATCCATCATCATCAGTGGGTCGTCTTAGGGGTGGATTAAAAAAACCTAAAAATGTCAATCCCGCAAATCCCGCGGATTCGCGGATTTGATTTAATCCCGCAGGTATGTGGGATTACGATTTTGATGGGGATTGGATTCCCTAGTATGGATATTGGATAGACTAGTTGCGCCCCACGGTTTCACTCGCATAAATTTCGATCCCGTGGGAATATCGGGATAAAACGTATCCTATGTGTTAATCCTGGTTATAAACTATCTGTGTGCCAAATTTCATTCAAATCCGTTCAGTAGTTTTTGCGTGAAAAGTAACAAACATACAAAAACACTTGCAAACTTTCGCCTTCCCTAAGACGACCCACTGACAGTTTTTTTTTTTTTATTAACTTTCAGAATGTGTTTTGTGTATTGCACATCTAAAATCAAGTACTTTTTTATCTAATAATAATTTTGAACATTCCCCTCTGTCACTCTCATCCGTACAGGTATGATATGCTATTTATTAAATATTATTTCAGAAAACCACAATGGAAAGTCTATCATTGGTTTCATCCAATAAGATATTTGGGGGTTATCAGAAGGTTTACTCCCACGAGTCTTCTGAACTAAAATGTAAGATGAACTTCTCAGTCTACCTGCCACCCCAGGCGGAGTGTGGTGATGTCAAGTTGCCTGTCATATTCTACCTCTCTGGACTGACTTGCAGTGAGCAGAACTTCATCACTAAATCAGGATTCCAAAGGTATTTCTTTTCTCTTTTTTTTTTTGTTGTGGCATTGTATTCAAAAGATTCAATCAACAAAAACATGTTGCAAAATATGGTTTGGGCATGTGATACGGAGGAATGAGGAACATGGTGTGAGGAATGTTTTGAGTATGAATGTCGATGGCTTTATGAGTAGGGGAAGACCAAAGAAACCATTGATGAACTGTGTGAATGATGATATTATGGTTAGAAAAGGGTGACTACCGAATTGACGACTAATAGAGAAGTATGGAGGGAAAGCCATGTTGCATGAACCCCAAATAAATTGGGACAGGAGAAGTAGGGCAGGAGAAGTGTGTTTTCAATGTTGGTGATATCTAGGTCTCAAGTGATTTATAGCACTTGATTTCCACCTAAGGTAGTCTTCGCCTTTCTTGGCTCTTATTCACCTAATACAGGGTAAGAAAACCAAACCCACAGTTAAGGCTGACGCAGATAAGGGTGGGCGCGCCACAACGTAAAGCATTTCAAAATTAAATTGTCATAGTATCGCTCATTTTGACGCAAAATATCACATGATCGCGTATCATTTTGTGTTCAAACTAGCACACTAGGAGGATTCTTGAAATGCGTTACGTAGTGGCGTCGTCGCCCGCCCTAAGCTTCAGCTACCTCAAAATTTTAAAATCCTAGAACCTCAAAATTTTAAAATCCTAGAAAACCTACTAAGCGAGCGAAAGTGATGCAATTAATTTTGAAACGCAAAAGAGTGATGCTATGATGTGCGTGCGCTCGGAATAGAACGACGTATGTGCCAGAATTTACTCCTCTTAGGGTTCCGTAGCCAAATGGCAAAAACGGAACCCTTATGGATTCGTCATGTCTGTCCGTCTGTATGTCACAGCCACTTTTTTCCGAAACTATAAGAACTACACTGTTGAAACTTGGTAAGTAGATGTATTCTGTGAACCGCATTAAGATTTTCACAAAAAAAAAATAGAAAAAAACAATAAATTATGGGGGTTCCCCATACTTAGAACTGAAACTCAAAAAATTTTTTTTCATCAAACCCATACGTATCTATGGATAGGTCTTCAAAAATGATATTGAGGTTTCTAATATCATTTTTTTCTAAACTGAATAGTTTGCGCGAGAGACACTTCCAGTGGTAAAATTCCCCCCTGTAACTTAGCCCCCCCCCCCCTGTAACTTCTAAAATAAGAGAATTAAAACAAAAAAAAATATATGATGTACATTATCATGTAAACTTCTACCGAAAATTAGTTTGAACGAGATCTAGTAAGTAGCTCGCCGGTGAAAATTTAAAAACATGATGGTACGGAACCCTCGGTGCGCGAGTCCGACTCGCTCTTGTTCGGTTTTTTTTTTTACAAAATAAAATTTAAAACTACTTTGAGTATACTTTGATAAGATAATTCTCTATGTTTTAAAATTCCATTGATTGAATAACTCTTCGTGATGTCGAAAAAAGTAGAAAATAGATACTTACCTATACTCTGAATTTTTTTTGTATCGAGAAAAATTCATTGAATCGTGTATTCCTTTTACATGATACTAGACCAAAGAGTCAAAAAACATAATAATATACCAAAATTTTAAATCCCTATTCCACATACAGACCTACTTAACAAGTTGAAAAACCATATTTTTTCAATATATCACCTTAACTGTGGGTATGTTTTTTTTTCTTACTCCACCAAAATGATACAAGTGTGGACAAGGCCCTACATCAATTTCGTAAATTTTGTATTCAATAAACCATCAACCACTTTAAGCCGGCCGCACAGCGCTTTTATGTATGGCAATACAACGCGGGCCGCTTCGGCTGTTATCTGCGCTTAACTTTAGATTTTCATTTAATACATAACATTATGACAGCCCACTATAAAGATATAAAAATGTGTTTATGTGGCCTTTTGAACTAGTGCAGACTACAAAACTGTATGTTAATTACAACCATAATTTGCTTATCAAAAATATTAAGAAGCTTATCATTATCATTTGCCATTATAATACTTACTTGTTTTTCTTAATAATAATAGTTTTAGGTATAAAATATTTGAACACAAGACCATAAATTGTATTAGGACATTCTTATAATAAATAAATGATAATATTTTTAGGTATGCAGCAAAGCATGGAATCATTGTTGTGGGCCCAGACACATCTCCCCGAGGTGTGAAAATCACTGGTGATGATGACTCCTGGGACTTTGGAGTAGCTGCTGGATTTTACCTCGATGCCACTAAAGAACCATGGTCAAAGAATTACAGAATGGGCAGTTACCTTAATAAGGAACTGTATGAATTAGTGCTGCAAGCATTTAGCAATGTGGTTGATGCTGAGAGGATTGGCATTATGGGACACAGGTAATTCTATAAAATATACCTACCTACCTATTGTTTTAATTATTGTAATTTTATGTCAATCAAGTTTTTTATGCTACGGCAACATTGTCGCGATAACGCGAACTACACGCGCTCTCTCTCGCACATCGTCTCGCTGTACCACACAGGCCACGCGAAGTGTAGTTCGCGTTATTGCATCAATGTACTATTAAGCAAGGCTAACTGCATTTTAAGAATTGAATAATCTGCTATGTTATTGTGAAATAATAGCATATTGTGGTTGGGCCACTAATCCGAACTGGATATAAACCCGTCAGATAACACGTCTGTAAATTCAGGCACAACTTTAACCCTTTAACCGCCATGTCATAATTCGCGTGGAGTGCATCTAGCGCCAGCAACCTTTAGGTACAATTTTGCATAGTGTTGTAAAATATAATTATCGATAAACAAACTAATGAAATAAATAAAACTTACTTATTTTTAATCAAAGGTTTATTTATTTTCTTTTTTCAAAAAAAAAAAAAAATCAAAAAAAAAAAAAAAATATTCTTTAAAAATAATTTTTCTTTAAAACAAAATAAATAGGGAAATACACATATTATTATTATCTAGCTGTCTTTTTGACTGTAGGATAAATAAAGAGACTATAAAAACAAAATAGTGATTTACCGATTAATTATCACTATCCGTTGAACTGCCACTACTACTAATATCATTAATTGATTGCTGCAATATATTTAATAGTTCTTCGTCGTCGTATAACATTATCGACAACTTCTCGACACTAGCTTAGAAATAATAATAAAGAGAGCACGTGTTATCACGGCGATGGCGCTAGCGCAACTGACGTTTATTCAAAATATGACTTTAGTTGACCTTGAGCCGCACGTAAAATTACGGCGACGGCGCCACGGTGGGCTGAAAATCGGCTTTCATAGACTTAGGGATTCCAATTTGCAAGTGCTTGTTTTTATGTCGGATATCGCTTCTATTAGTCATTACTATGTACAAAAATGACACCCGAGTTAATTCTGCCGAAAAACGAAGGAAATATAATTTTTTTACAAAAAATTTGTGTGAAGCTAGTATGAAAAATCGAATTATCTCCTAAACGGCATGTTTAACCGTAATATCCTTGGAGGTGGTCATAGTGCTAATTATTTATGATTTTTTGGTTGGCGATCGGACGAAAAATTTAATGCAGTTTTTTTTTTAAAAATCGTCAAAATATTTTTATTTATTTTTACATGTAAAACGATCCCTTTTAGTGTCCAAGTTAAAAAGTTCGATATGTTATTAACCCAAATATTAAGAACACACGAATCAAGAAAAATGAAATAAAAAAATTGCTGTTTTTGACACATTTATATTAATTTAAATAAAAAAAGATTATCAAATTATTATTAAAGTAACATATAAAGTTATATTATATACAAAATAATTTAATTTAAGGAATTAACACTACGCATTTGTAAAATAAAGTAAAATAAATAAAAAAAAATAAAAAATATCATTAAATATTACAAAAAAACCCTGTTTGGTTTTTTTTGTAATATTTAATGATATTTACTCAAATACAAATTTACAAATATGTACATATATATTTTTTTTACAAATTTTCCTTATCACTCTCGTTGTCAGACTCCAATTCTGAGTCAGCATCCAGATTGGATATATCCAAAAACTCGAACTCAGTTTCCTGAAATTGAATTAAGTCGAGAGTTTCAGCAAAAAAGCTCTGCTTTTTCTTGGCATCTAACTTAGGCCTTTGTGCACTTAGCAAAGGATCCGAAGAAACAACAAGCATATTTAAAATGTCTTGATTAGAATCCAGCCTGCTTCTTTTCCGCGAATGATGTTCTCGAAACCTCCTAAAATCTTTGTTTCGAGACTCTGAGGCTTCTTCCGAGAGAGTCCCAATCGGCACAATATTATTTTTCTCGATTATGTCAGCCCCATGGATTAATAACTTATGAACGGTTGACGACATGTAGTACCAGTCGTATAATAATACGTACTTTTCTGCTGTTTTGCGAGCATAATCTCTAAATTTTATTATATCGACCTGCTCTCCAGATGTAATTGCTTGTAAAATTACAGCAAATCTTTTGATGAGGTCTTCATCCAAACCGGTTATAGCTGCGGTTTTATTAGGAAACTCAAAGAATTTTCTTGCAGTATTCCCGTCATTGGTGGTTCCCGAGCCTTGTTTTACTATATCAATCAACAGATTGAGCTCATCTTTGAATTTATTTTGAATTATTTTCTTTCCTTGTCTGTAGCATTTCTTTGTGCTCATCACTTCTCGCTGCCCACCGTTTGAAGTCGAGCCTGTATGCAATGTGTAACAGACATTCCATACAATTTATACGGGCGTGTAGGGATGACAAGCCAAACTCATACAGGTCCGAACACACAATTTTTGATGTTACAGCATCTAAGCGGTTCATTTCTGTAGGCTTTGCTAAGCACAGGTAGCACGATGCATTTGATCTAGCTTCAGAAAGGTAAGTGCAGACTTTAGCGTCGATCATCGTCATCATTAGTTGATGAGTCACCTTATTATTATTGCACTCTGTGGGGATAAGGGCCTCAATTTCTTCATCAATTTGTTTTTTCAGCTCAAGGACAACTGCTTCACTCTCCTTTACAAAAGTAAACTGAACTGGACGACAATACAAAACTGAGCATGGTTTTGGGTTCGTCCATAAAATGTTGTCTCCAATCTATGAGTTTTAGTGGCACCAAGGAGGTCATGAAAATGCTCGAGTCATCTTCCTCACCCTCAATTTTCTGCTTGTATCGGCTTTGGTTAGAAGCACCATCAAATCCCCACTTGGATATCAGCTTCAACTGCTTGTTATGCTCTTCGTTAGAAAGGCTTTGAAGGATTCTTGTAACCGTGATATCAAGTAAAGCTTGAAGTGTAATTCTAGCCGATGAATCAGTAACTGTCACTGATTGCTTCGGAGGGTAGCAATCAAGCTTAGTTTGTTGCACTTTATAGTAAGATGGATAAATATCCTTAGCACCTTCCCGAATGGCAGCCTCACGCAACGTAATATATTGCCACTTTGAGAGTTTTAGCGAAAGAAGCAATCCAAGTGCCTTTTCTGGCGTAAATATGATTGTTTTCGCTGGTTTCTTAAGCGTTTCATTTAATTTAGCGGCTACTTCAGGATTTTTCATCATGTATTCGATGACAGAGGCGATATCTCCATGCCCTTCTTCTTTTAAACGTGCTGCAGCTGCATATGCCAATTCACTGGAATCTTCGCCTGTGTGTTCATCAGATCTTCTCTTTTTTTGTTTACTTCCCAGACCTCCGAATGGTTTACGGGATCTTTTCGTCATTGTTCCAATGGACGTTGATGTCGACGGTTCTGGAGAGACTGAGGGCGCTCTTGGTGCCTTATCAACACTTGGTTCTTGATTAACTAAAGTTTGCACAAAACTCGGCCAATCAATATTTGCTCCCAACCAATTCTCGTACTTTCTCCTGAAATTATTAAGGAATCGGTTGGATTTCTGCCACCTTTGTAAAGCGGCTCGCGTAAATCTCCGACAAAATTCTTTGAGAACAACACGATCTTCGTCAGACAGGCAATCGCCTATGCGGGATACAGCTGCACTGAACAATACTTCATGATCAAATGAAGTACTCTCACTTCGTAGAAGAACAAACAAGTCTAAATTGGTGATTAAACTTTCCATTCTAAGATTTTATAGTCGCTGATTTAGTGTTAGCAGTTACACAGTTGTGAACAAATTAAATTATAAAACAAAACTTTAGCCCTTTTATTGCAAAACGCCAATAATTATTTAACTACCCTCATTAGTTATCTCCTCATTAGCTAATGAAAATCTATAATTGTCATTAACTATTCTTAGAACTCATAGCACTGCTAATTAACAAATTAGCTTACTTATCAGGAAATGTTGAATGTAATCCATAGTTGGCATTGTCGTGAGATATTGAAAATCATTAAATCACCTATTAAGACTCATTAGAAGACCTAATCAGTGTAGTTACTTAATTACTTCTTTTTGGACTCATTAGAAGAGTAAACAATTGGTCATTTGGTTGTATGAAAAGTTTTAAAACTCATTTTGTGTTGATAATTATCTAGCTCAAACATAGTTGTCTACGTGTGGGTGTACTATAAACCTCTGCCAACTCCTTCGAAAATATAGGAGTGATGCTATTTTATGTTATGTGTAGTTAAAAGTCCGTGTTCTTCAACATAAACACCAAAAGGAATCGTTTCATACGTAAAAACAAATAAAAATATTTTGACGATTTATAAAAAAAAAACGGCATTAAATTTTTCGTCCGATCGCCAACCAAAAAATCATAAATAATTAGCACTATGACCACCTCCAAGGATATTACGGTTAAACATGCCGTTTAGGAGATAATTCGATTTTTCATACTAGCTTCATACAAATTTTTCGTAAAAAAAATATATTTCCTTCGTTTTTGGGCAGAATTAACTCGGGTGTCATTTTTGTACATAGTAATGACTAATAGAAGCGATATCCGACATAAAAACAAGCACTTGCAAATTGAAATCCCTAAGTCTATGAAAGCCGATTTTCAGCCCACCGTGCGGCGTTCGCGGATTGTCTGCACTAGTGACGTACTGGCATAAGTCGGTAATTTATATTTCTTTGTTGATTTCTACATATTATATCACTTAAGCTTATTGGGTTTTTAATAAATAATTAAATCGTTAATAAACTATGAAATTTGAATGAATGTTTAGTTGCTAGTTTGATAAAAAGCAGGATGTTTTTTATTAATTTAGCATCAGGAGTTTCATATGTGGTACAACACTAGTCTACGTGAAATCACGGGTTCGGCTAAGTAGGTTGGTAGGTAATAGGTACTACGGGCTGGTATCCGCAACTCCACGTCAATGCGCGTATTTTGCGTACGGAAGTAGGTTGGTATTTAGACGTATCACGAATTGAGAACTATTAATTATTTCATTTAATTAGCTAAAATATGTATCTAGTATTGTTAAAAATAAAGTAATAACACGAAATATACTAAGTTTTAGTAAGCAAATTCAACATCTATTGAACATTTTTTAAATGACAGGACTTTTACGCAATATTCCGACGTGGCGACTGAGGTATCATTCTTACAACACGTAATATTACGTAACACGTAATATTTCGGCGATGGCGGTTAAATACACAATAGTGGTACCTACTATTAACCATTAACTTTATTGTGCATGCAGTTTTTGAAATAATGAACTCTGTTTATGGAAGACCCCGACGATGTTCTAATTTTGCTACTTAACTTTTAATCATTCCTTTTTAGTGTTTAAAAAAAAATTGGATACCCACAATCTTCGCAAACAGGTCAGCTTCAAATTCAAACAGTAGGTAATCAAACATATTGGGTTCGTTAATTTAGAGTTCAATGCAAAGTTATTACTAGTTTTGGGTATTTTTCTGAATTAATTAAATTACGTCAGATTTGCGAAAACACTCCATCCATCAGATATTTATACATTCACTATCAGGACAATGAACACTTACCTATCCTAAAATTCAGATTTAGTGAAAACTTCGTCAGATTTGCCCATTTAAGTCGTTTTGAGTGAGGCCCCCGTAAGATGAGATGAAAATCAACGGCGGTGAAAATCCGGTTATTTTTTGTCCTTTTGGAAATCTGAAAGCGGGTCCCTAATGTAGGGTTTCTATCTCAAGCTTTTCAAAAATATATTTTTGGCGTTTGCTCATCACGCCATCTACTCAGCTAACAAGTTTTCGTGCTGAAAAACTCTGGATTTAAACCCTACCATAAAACCTAGAACCTGTGCGAATTAAGTATGCACCTCGCTGGAATGCGGCCTCTCTCCCGCTTCTCCGCGTTCACCTTGTGTGTACTTGCGTAGTTAACTCGTACTTAATGCCCATTGTATATTTGTAATATTAAACAATATATCTTTTGAGATATCCTAAATAAATAAATATTACTTTTTCAGCATGGGGGGTCATGGGGCTTTAGTATCCACCCTTAGAAACCCTGGTTTGTACAAATCAGTAAGTGCATTTGCACCCATCTGCAACCCTATGGAATGCCCATGGGGTATCAAGGCCTTAAATGGATATTTGGGAGAAGACAAATCCAAGTGGGCTGAGTGGGATGCGTCAGAGTTAGTCAAGAAATATGATGGACCCCCACTCACTTTACTTCTTGACCAGGTAAGATTAGTAACAAAAAATAATCGAGTCGAATTTTTTTAATAAGTACTTTGGGCCAATCAAAATACGAATATTTAAGGAGTTAATTTTGCTAAAAAAAACTTTCTTGTGCAAAAATTACTTGAATGTTGTCTTCGGGTTTTTCCCAAAGCAAGGAGGCCTCTCTAAGGTCTTTCCTCTGCTTTGGGGCAATCACCAACTGATACCTACCTACTAAAATAAAATGTAATATTTTTTGTTTCTTTTTCCAGGGGTCTAGTGACAAATTTTATTTAGAGAAACAATTACTCCCTGAAAACTTGGTGGAAGCGTGCCGGTCAGTCGGTGTGCCAGTCATACTTAATTTACGCGAAGGTTATGACCACTCGTACTACCACATCTCTACTTACATTGGCGAACACTTCGACTTCCACGCCAAAATACTGAAGGCTTAATCAAGAAAACCATAATATTGACATAGTCAATATTGTGAAATGCATTTTTAATAATATCTGTTTTTATATTTACAGTAAAGTTGTTATTATAAAAAATAATATACGTTTTTATACACTCACATATTCTGCTTACGGACATTAATGCTAATATAAATGACCATCCATCAATAAAAACAAAATTTTATTTTTAAACATTAAAATATAATTAATTTGTCAGGTTACATTTTTAAAATTTTCTTAACAAAAATTGTCATACTTGCCAGTTCATCAATTTGCTACCTTCCCTTGTCGTTTTTCCTAAAAGTATGGTAATACTGCAGGAATTTATCTCTGTTCCCCCATATGTTGTTTGTGCCCCAGTGACACCAAGCCCTGGAAATGCATTGAGGATACAGATACGTAGGATTGGTGCATTGATACGTAGTTTATGTGGCTTATTACCACTTCATGATGAGGTATTTAACTTTGGTCCAATAGGTAGGTATGGGCGTTAGTATGACACATCGCGTTTTAAGGTCGAAAGAGTTGTTCGAAAGAGATACCGTGGCCCCTGCAGGGCTAGCATGGCCGGAGACATTTTATCCACGGGGAGAGGACAAAATACTATTCCCCTCTGTCAATTTTGTCCACCCTCCGAGCGTGGCGACATGAGTGGATAAACTATTCACGGTGGACAAACCAGCAGGGCTAGCATGGCCGGAGACATTTTATCCACGGGGAGAGGACAAAATACTATTCCCCTCTGTCAATTTTGCTCGAATCGCGAATTGAACGCCGGTGTATTTTTCGCTCGATTTTCTTCCTTTCCGACGACAACACTAAGCTCCAGTAAGCACGAGACATTTTTATATTACAATTAATTATATTTTCTCCAAGAGATATACTTAAACCCACCATCTAAAGACGAGGACAAATTTCTCCCTTTGTTATGTCAAAATATCTGTAAGTTTTCTCTTCCACTAGTCGCCATGCTATAGGCGGGGGGTGAGTATCCACGTCTAATGTCAAAAAGTGATATAATTCTCTTTCCCCCTGTTGCCGTGCTTTGGCAGGTGGATATAATAATTTTATCCCTTGTCAGTGGAAATAACCGGTGGACAAAAGTTTTATCCCCAGCCCATGCTAGCCCTGCTGGCACAGGCAAGTGAAGGAACACGGGTGGGTTTTAGTCAGTAAGAGTCTGACACTCCCTTCCGCTCCGCCCAAAAAAAAAAAAAAGGTACCCACTATCTCGGACTGTACCATAACGACACACGGTATTTTTTTAAATTAATAAGAGTTAGCACCCACTATACCGTCTCGTTTCATGACCGATCCGACACAGGCTAATGACGGTATATGAGACGTGTAGATACAGAGGCGCGACGGTGCTCGCAGACCGCGTCCTGCCATTCGCGAACGTCAAAATTTTAACCGTATGGTACATGCAGCGCATATCAGTGACAGAGATGACGCTCGCACTGCCCAGTCAACAATAAAGTTATAATAACTTGTTATCAGTGGCAGTGGTAACAATTTGAGAGCAGTGGTGGCCAAGTGGTAATGGCCGCGACTTACGAGTTGTAGGTCGTAGGTTCGAACCCAGACAGGCGCTTTACTTTGTGTAAATTATTTCATCACCACTGCTCTCAAAACGGTGAAGGAAAACATTGTGAGGAAACCGGCATGTCCTAGAACCAAAAATTCGAAGACATATGACATCTACCAACCCGCATTGGGCCCGCGTGGTGGATTACGGCCCACTTCCTCTCACAGAGAGGAGGCCTGTGTCCCAGCAGTGGGAACATTATAGGCTGTTTATGAACAGCCGCATACAGTGTACATACTCCTTGAAAGAAGACTTATTCAATAAATATTACCAATTTTATCAAAATATAATACATAAGTTTCGTTTTCCATGTAATAGGCGCAATCATTCAAGCAAATCAACTAGTTGAAAAAGGACCTGCGGGGTAATTGCGTAACACACTAACAGTAGCATTGGCTTTCATTTTGATAGTTCAACAACATTCATTGCGTTATTTACATTGTTGAGCAGACATTTTTTCGAACATAATTATGAAGGATCATAGATAGGATTAGCAATAGCCTTCAAAATTATTAAGATTGAAAGTGTGTAACGCAATTTGGGTGCTGATTAGTAACAAAATTATATGCCTTGCCGCCTAGTGCCGCTATTTTTTAAAATCCGAGTTGTAAGTCAAACCTACCTTCTACAACCTGTATGTATTAACGCCTTCCCACCTTCCTTTTTTTTAACAATCTTGCACACACACTGTTTTAAACAATATTTCAATATTATTATCGAATACATATTATGTTATGTAATTATCTACAGAGGACTATTACTTTTGACGAGGATGTTAGTTTTATACTCACATTCCAAATAAAGCACCACCAAGATGCGCCGCGTGGTCAAAGAATTTCCATCCGAAAACTACGCCAGCTAAGTCAACGCTCATTATGACCTTTATTGCCTGCAACATAAACAACAAAATATTTATATAGGTATCCTTATGAAAATTAAGCTACCATCAAATTATATGTTGTGTGTTTACCGTGCCGGCAGCGAATGTGTACATAGGCAAAAAGATTATGCTAAGCCTAGTGTCAGGATATTGAACACAGACGTAGGCCAAAACAGACATTATTGCACCCGACTGAAATAAAAAAGGGACATTATTTTTATTATAGGATAATAACAAGAGATAGCCTATACTTGATTGCAAGCGACAATGAAAAACGGGAATCTGTCATCCATCTGTCCTGCGAGCGAGGTGGACCGCCGACTTAGTGAAGGTCGCGGTAATGCGCTGGAAGCGCAGGACAGGACTTAGACAATGGACTGAGCGTGAGCCTCACAAAAGTGACCACTTTAGAAAGAGACAAAGCGATTGTGCGGCCAATACCTGTAGTACTACTAAAGAGACAACTACTGGTCGCACATTCGCTTTTTCTCTCATACTTTTCGTTCTGTATTCACCGCACAACTGAATCCGGAACGCTCAGTCCATTCTCTTTGTCTATGCGTAGGAGCGCTTGTTGTGGCGATGCTTGGGGATCTATGTCTAGCCGTGCACACGGCATTCGGTTTACATAATGCAATCTCGCACTAAAGCAAGCAAAGTAGTGGTAGTGTAAGTAGTACTTTATACATTCGATGCCCGAATGTATATAGCCACAGGATGGATTAAAAAAAAAGCGGTACTCCGGCACGCGTAGCATGACCACCATAGAAAGGGCTTTTGTCGACGGTAGGATAGACAAAAGTGACAGATAGCATAGACATAATGACAGTACAATTTGTAATTTTGTCTATTCTTCTGTCGATAAAGACCGTTTCTATGGTGGTCATGCTACGCGTGCGGGAGTGCCGACAGAAGTGAAAACTTAACAATTACGTGTGTATTTTTTTAATCGTCTTATTAACAAAACACAAACAGAATAGGTACTTTGCCATCACTCACATACATACATATCGGATATACATTAAAACCGAGTACATCCCGAGGACAGCCGAACACATCCGAATGTAGCGCGGTGTCGGTTACGGTAACAGTGTCGCGAGTTCAAGTTTTTTTTTCCCATCTCAAAAAATGCCCAACGCGCCTAAAGAAGTTTTCACTTCCAAAAATTTTATACAAAAATATTAAGGTTGAATGCAGTACTATGCAGGACCGACCCTTTCACCCGAAAACATATTAAGCAAAAAATATGCCTGGACCTAGGTATTGCGGCATTTAAAAAAATGCATAACTTGTTACCGTCATGGATTTCCGCAAAGTAACACGTAACTTATGTTGAATTTAGGCATGTGCCACATACCACACATGTGTTAACTAACGCGTTGCATGTGTACTGTAACCATTGAAGCGATTACAGAAACCAGTATGATATATTAGCAAATAGGCTATAAATCGGAACAAATAATTATTATAAACTAGCTGACGTTGTTTTGCCATATAAATTATTTCTAGCTGCCCGGCGCTACTTCGTTCGCGTGGTGTACTACCCCTTACCCTACCCTACCCTACCCCTACCCTACTCCTACCCTATGTCGTGTCTACTTATCCCTAACAAATAATTTAGAAAGTAGACAACAATAACATTTTATTTAAAAAAAGACCTACTACCCACTCCCTAAGTACAGTGGATAGGAAGGCTTAACTTTTAAGTTGTCAGGACGGCTTCGGGGAACGGCCGTCGAAAGCACCTAAGTGGCTCTATGGGAGGGGCGTCGAAAGCACCTAAGTGGCTCTATGGAAGGGGCGTCGGGTCCAGTCGGCGGCTCAGTTACCGTCGATTGGAAGTGGCTCTACGGAACGGCGTCGGGTCCAGTCGGCGGCACAGTTACCGTCGATTGGAAGTGGCTCTACGGAACGGCGTCGGGTCCAGTCGGCGGCACAGTTACCGTCGATTGGAAGTGGCTCTACGGAACGGCGTTGGGTCCAGTCGGCGGCACAGTTACCGTCGATTGGAAGTGCCTCTACGGAACGGCGTCGGGTCCAGTCGGCGGCGCAGTTAATCCGCACAAACTACCTCACAGCTCTCCGTTATTCCACCGTTCTTCTTTAGCAGTTCCACTCCTCCGAAACTCTTACTTTGTTCGTTTTTCAGCTCTGATCTTTTTAAAACGTGTTGCTTCGAATTCTTTCGTTCTCCTTCTCCTTTTCTTTTTTTAGCCATATCCGTCTCCCTGCCAGTTTTGTCAGCCAAGACGTATTAAACGGGTAATTCCACTTTGCCCCACCAAGCCCGCCACCCTGGTGTGGCAAAGTGGACTGCCTAAAATTTTGCAGTGGAATATGCCCCACTATTCTGATTTGATGGGGCGGATAACACTAGCATAAATACGAGGTTAATTATTTAAAAAAAAATGCTTAGGTTAGGTTAGGTTAAAACTGTGACCTCCTACGCACGAGCCGAGCGAGCGAAGCGAGCGGTGCCGCGGCAGCGGCCGGCGAGTGCCAGAAACGACTAAATTATATAGAAAAAAAATATGGAAAAAAGAGATTATTTTTAACAGGCTATCGAGAACCGAATTAGTTAGACGAGGATAATTATTTAAAAAAAATGCTTAGGTTAGGTTAGTGTTATCCGCCCCATCAAATCAGAATAGTGGGGCATATTCCACTGCAAAATTTTAGGCAGTCCACTTTGCCACACCAGGGTGGCGGGCTTGGTGGGGCAAAGTGGAATTACTCTATTAAACCTCCTTGATAATGCCGAGAGTGCGTTTATGAATATTATAATTATAATTTAGAATTTCGTTATTTAGTAGACAGCGCAATTAAGTATAAAAACCAAATTTAGACTATCCAAAACGATATAAAATGATTTTTAGAAAATACAATCCTAATGCAACCTTCCTTGAATAGACTGCATAGGAAATTAGAAGAATAAGTACCCATCAGATTGACGCGTTTGACGTTAATGTCATAACAAGGATATTATTGTGTAAAATGATGGAAAATTATAATTTATAAACAGGTACCTAATTCTATATAGACGATTCGTATACAATATGATGTGATTCCACATCATATTGTAGTCTTTGAGTGATTCGCAGAGTGCTAACACAGAAACAACTCGAGCTCGAGTTCTATATTTTGTGTAACAGCCAAAGTGCGAAATATAATATTTAGAAGGATACAAAATCATAAATGATAAGAATGAATGAAATTGAAGCGTAAGTACAGTATCAGTAATAAACAGATACTATACCTACTCCTATAAGTAAATAAAAGTATTAAATACTATGTCCGTCTAAAACCGAATAAAAAAACCGGATAAAAAAACCTATGTCCGTCTCCTGGTTCTAAGCTACCTCCCCACCAATTTTCAGCCAAATCGGTTTAGCCGTTCTCGAGTTATAAATAGTGTAACTAACACGACTTTCTTTTATATTTATAGATTATACTCGTCATACATATTATAATCATTATCATTAATTTTTTAAATAACACGGACATAAGTATCAGAGTTATTTCGTCATAAAGGCAAGCCTTTACGACGTGATTATACACCTATTAAATGTTTTAAAGATCACAATATGTTTTCGTTAGTACTATATCGCGCCAATAGATGTCGTTACGTGTTTCCACTTAATGCAATAAAAATTTGTTATAGAATGCTTTAAATTGATTATATCTTTTGATAGACTGAAGCGATTGCGATGAAACAAAGACTAATCACTACTCCGAGTTCTACCCTATATTTGAGTATAAATATGAATCATATTGGTTTGGTACTTTTTACGTTGAACCTGTTAAAAAAAAATCTCTCACATCCAAACAGACAAAGAGACAAAAATTAAAAAAAAAAAAAAATTATATTTTCAATGTACAGAAACGCCTCGTCTACAGATTTATTATATGTATAGATTACACCAACTATTAATTTCTGATTGAAAAATTAAAGGGACGAGAAAATTAAACTTTATCTCAATGGCACAAGGTGTTTCAGAATGAACACAGTACAGGAAAATTGTTAATTTAGGAAGAATTTGATCCAATTGAGAATTTCTTTAGTTGTTCAGATCATTTGGTATGTTTGTTGTCCTTATAATTATTATTAGTGATGGTGATTGCAGTACTTGGTTGTTTTACACATTTAACTTTTAAAGTATACTTACCGCACCAAGACTAAGACCAGGTTGGTTTAGTAGAACCTTGTACAGAAAGCTGGCAAAGCTGCTAATTACACCAGCACTCAAATACATGGCTACGAACTGTTCCTTTCCTAATGATGCTACTGCAGCTGTTTGGAGAACAAATATATTATGTATATTATTATTTATATATTAAAACTTTATGTACAAGTAAAAATATACTGTACAAAGGTGGACTTAATGGCAGAGGCGTTTTCTACCAGTCAACCTTAGTGCTTGGCCAGACTGGCAACGCGGCGTACTCAAACATAAGAACTTCATTTGAGTGTCCATAGTGATGAGCGCGAGCGGCCACTTGTATGAACGAGCTATGATGGCTCGTTCATACAAGTGGCGGCAGTGGGTGCGCGGGCGGCCCGCGCGGTGACCGCGGTTCTCAAACTAGTTCGAGCTTTTTTTCTAGTAAAAAAATAAGGCTTCTTTATCCATATTATATTTTGACAAACACTGATGTGCATCTGGATTGAGGGCCCATTTTTTTAACCCTTGCGAAACAAAATAAGACAATGAATTTCTTAAACGTGAATTAAAACTGTTATGATTAAATAACTTGGGCAATCAATCCAGACGCGTGCATAAAGTGGCATAGGCCAAATCTCAGTAAGTACTAAATCTGGGTAATAATTTTTATTTAAGAATTTCGTTAAGAATTTCTTAAATATTTCAAGAAATTCCCAAATCTGTAGAATATGACATTACAGATTTATGGCGGTATATTTAGGGCCCTCGATTCATTATTGTCTGTCTGAGGAATCTGCAAAACATGAATTTATCTGAAGAATGATAAATTTAGTAACATTACACTAAATTCAATATGTCCGCCGCTCCAAGATGGTGAACTACATTTTTTTTTCAACTCCCTTAATATAGGTATCAAATGAAACTACTTGAAGAGTAGAAAACGATACGTGAACAATCAAAACGATTAATTCAAAAATCTAAAACAAAAAGGTGGTAATATTTAAAGGAACTAAATAACATCAGTGGTATAAATAAAGTAAAATAAATATTTTCATTAATGTTCTTAGTGTAAATAATGTTAATAGGGTAAATAATGTCAATGGTGTAAATAAATAAAAATGGTAAAAAAGGTGCTAATAATAATTCTTTATATGTAGGTATAGACCGATCACGTGTTTACCGACGGTCTATAAAGTTCTTACATCCATTTTGAGAGCTAAAATTGACAAATTATAAACACCAACTCCATAATGTCTGCCTCTCAAAATGGATGTAAGAACGGGTCCCGTGGTACCAAGGAGCTACTCCTCATTGATATGGCCATTAGCCAACAGGTTCGTCGTTCCCGAAAGGATCTGTCGACATATTGGATAGATTATAAAAAGGAAAGGCCTATGACTCGGTGCCACATAAATGGCTCATGAGGGTGTTGGAGTTTTACAAAGTAGATGCAACTCTGCGCACCTTCCTGATGTCGTGTATGGGGCAATGGAGGACGGTCCTTCGCTATCCAGGATGTCGAAATATTCAGAGGAATAGCGAACCGATAAGGATCGAGGGAGGCATATTTCAGTGTGATAGTTTGAGTCCGCTTTGGTTCTGCTTAGCTTTGAATTCTCTAAGCACACTGCTGGAGGATGCAGGTCTAGGCTATCGGCTGAGGAGAGGTGGTCAGGTTATATCGCACCTCCTCTACATGGCTTACCTTAAACTCTTTGCCCCCAACAATTTGCAACTGATGGAGCTACTGAAAGTAACTCAAACTTTCAGTAGCGCCCTCAGGATGGAATTTGGTGTGGACAAATGTGCGGTCATGCATAACGTGACCATTTATTTTTTTTGTCAGAGCGGGGCCCTTGCGGAATTAAACAAAAAAAACTTATTTTACTAGGTATTTACTAAAAAGAGAAAAGGACATGAAAAATAAATATACAGGGTGTCCCAGAACTCAACGTCAAGCCGAAACGGGGCGACAGGATTGATTGTAAACATCATGAGAAAAATCAGAAAAAAAAAAATATCCCATGCAGTTTGAAAATTATGGGCATTTAAGAAAAATCTAAAAATTTGGTCAATCTGTAACCATTTTTCGGTTATTGTGGTTAATTTTTATTATTTTTGTTCATTTAAACTTTGGAACCGTAACCCTAAATAATATTTCTAAGAATCACAGTAAAAAATAATGACACAATTGCCCCAAGTTTCCTAGAATTAAGACTTTGTTAAACTATGAATTTAAAATTTTCAAAATTTGTCGACTTTGAAAGGCCCTTCTTTAAAAAAAATGTACTAGAGTGCCTTGGCAAGTGCTCTCTCACTCATGGCAAACATGTCCACTATCCATCTCTCTCATCATTTTGCCGTAATCTGACAACCAGTCAAAAGACAAAAAGTCTGACAACCAGTCTTACCAAGGGGTAACGTATTACCCAGTAACTGGGTTGTGGAGGTCAGATAGGCAGTCGCTCCATGTAAAATACTGATATTCAGCTGCATCCGGTTAGACTGGAAGCCGACCCCAACATAGTTGGGAAAAGGCTAGGCAGATGAGTCTTTGTAATTAACATTTATCGACTACGTATGTTTTGTACTGTCTTATATTTGTTCAGATACAAAGTTAATTGTTTATGAGTAAATTGAATTAAATAAAAAGCGGGACATTTTTGCTCTGGTTGGGGACAACGGGACAGACAGCCTAAAAGCGGGACTGTCCCGCCCAAAGCGGGACGAATGGTCACGTTAGTCATGCATGTAAAGCGAGGGGAGATTGTTGAATCCGTGGGAACCCAACTCTCGGATTCTACAAACCTTAGAGCCCTCTCCGCATCCGAAACCTATAATTATTTGGGTATGTCGGAAGCATTAGGCATCAATGTTACTGAGATGAAGCAATCGTTGAAGGAGGGTTCTTTGGCCGCCTGAAAAAATTACTTAAATTTTCTATCAGGCGGAAACAAGGTGCGCGCCTTCAACGGTTGGGTCATTCCGGTTTTGATGTACTCTTTCGGCATACTCAAATGGACTCAGACCGAACTCGACACCCTGGATATGAGGGTCCGTACGCTGCTGACTGCAAATCGAATGCATCACCCACGGTCATCGGTAATGAGGCTGTATATCCCGCGAAAGTGTGGAGGTCGAGGGTTTTTAAACGCTAAGATCCTCCACAATCGCGAGATATGCAGTCTCAGGGAATATTTCCTAGAAACCGACGCCGACGTGGGGATGCATCGAGATGTAGTCGCCGTGGACAAGGGCCTCACCCCGCTCTCCTTGGCTAAAGAGAACTGGCGCAAGCCAGTAGTGCTTGACACTAATGATCGCATGGAGGTATGGCAGAGTAAGGAGCTTCACGGACGCTTTTTCCGGGCCCTACATGGACCCGATGTCGATCTACTAGCGTCCGTAGCCTGGCTGCGTTTCGGTGATCTCTTTGGAGAAACCGAAGGTTTTGTCTGTGCAATTATGGACGAAGTTATGATGACGAACAATTACCGGAGATTTATTGTGAAAGACGGCACGGTTGACATCTGTCGGGCATGCCACCGGCCGGGAGAATCAATCAGGCATATTATCTCCGGGTGTTCTCGTCTAGCTAGCGGAGAGTACTTGCATAGACACAAGATAATCCATCAGCAACTTTCTCTGAAATACAGCCTTGTGGAATCGGAGGTGCCGTACTACAGGTATGTGCCCGACCCACTTCTTGAAAATCGTAATATTACATTATTGGGATCGATCCATCATCACTGACAGGACTATTGTTGCCAATAAGCCTCATAAGCCTGATATAGTGGTGGTGGATCGATCAGAGCGGCGCGCAATGATTGTTGACATAACCGTCCCGCATGATGAGAACCTCGTGAAAGCCGAGAAAGATTAACAAATCAAGTATCTTGACTTGGTTCACGAGGTTGTTGACATGTGGAATGTGGACTCAGCAGCGATCATTGTGCCGATAGTCGTGACAGCCAATGGACTACCAAGAGCCTCGACCAACACCTGAGGAGGCTCTCGTTGGGCAGCTGGATCAAGGGCTTGATCCAGAAAGCGGTACTTCTGGACACCGCCCGCATTGTTAGGAGGTTCCTCTCTCTGGAGCACTGACCGCCGGTAGCTTGGACCCTGTTCCTGATACCGGTGGGCTACTATTTTTTATATTTTTAAATGTTTTTATTTTTTTATACTAATATTTAAAAAAATAATTTATATGTATTTAATTAAATAAAGAAAATAATAATCTTTAAGTCTAAAAAGTAAAAAATAAAATTAAAAGTTTTTAAAAACAAGCTTTTATTTAAATAAAAACGTAACCTAAATAAAAAAGAAAGAATAACGCGAACTAAAAAGAAAAAAATAAATTTAAGGGGGAAGCGCTAAGACAGCCCGCGAAATTCAAATTTTCTAACGTTTTTTGCAATTTGCTGGTCAGTATGTATTAAGTTGAAGAGAGAACTATATTTCCTACTCCTATGTTTAATGCATGCCGTGGCAGCCTTTAATTAAGGCTACACCATAAAATGTTTTATTATTGTGTATTTTATCATGTATTTTTGGTGTAAGCTTTGTTGGTTGTCCTAAATAAATAAATAAATAAATAAGTTGTACATTGATTAAAATATAATTCGCGGTCGTAACAAATATGTATTTACAGAATTATAATCATTACAATCAGTAATACAACTTGTTAAGTAAGTATAATCCCCAAATGTCAAGATTTCATGAAATAGTCCTTCTTGAGGATTACTTGGCCTTAGAGAGTTGTGTTGATGACTTTAATTGCACCAGCAAATTGCAAAAAACTTAAAAAAAAATTGAATTTTGCTGGCTACCCTGGCGCTTTCGCCTTAAGTGACATTTCAAAATATACATATATGATTAAAAAATTTAAAAGCTTGAGGCACTGATGTACGGTATCCGTTATACAGGTGTACCTACTACACAATAACAGTGCCTCAAGAGTTTAAAATTTAGATATGTATGTATATTTTGAAATTTCATTTAGATTATATTTTTATCTTTTTAGTTTGCGTTATTACTTATTTTTATTAAGGTTACGTTTTTAAATAAAAGCTTGTTTCAAAACTTTTTTTTTATTTTAATTTTTTTTCTTGAATACTGAATGAATGCATCACACAGTTTCCATTGCTTTTAAAAGCAACAATTTAAGATATAATTATGCATATTAATTTATAAAAGTAGGTAGCTCACCTGGCATGAAGCTGTATAGAACATACATATTTGCAGCCAAGTGCATTGCTGAGTAATGGCTGAATGTAGACAACAACATCGGAAGACATCTTGAACCTGATTATGGAATCAAATTAATTCAATTATTGACTTTAGTATTCACCAAAAATCATGTACCTTATTGCTTCTATTAAATGAAAACATACTTCCTGAGGGGTTTGAACAGAAGTATTTGACCATATAGGGCTGCAAAGCCCTCACCCGCCAGGCGCCAAACACCAATACATTAGCAGCCAATATTGGATAAAACACTTTCTCACTATCTCTTAGTGACCTCCACCATTTGGTTACTAGTCCTGGCTCTGCTTTTTGCTAAAACATAATTCAATACCTAATTAGTTTGATGGGATGAGCTGGACTCCATCTTAAAGGATTGGCCCACAATCGCAGTAGACCGGGAAAAGTGGAAAGAGGGAAGGGGCCTTTACTCTGAAGTGGGACAACACAGGCTTATAATAATAAAATTTGTTTGGCAACTACACTTCCTAAAAATTCAATTAATTTAGTTAAAAGACATGGATATTTTGTGTTTAGAATCAAACTGTGATTTCTAACAACATTTCAAAGTTGGATACATACAAGATGTGTCTTGAATTTTCGTTGCTGAGCACTCAACCAGGTGCTTGGTTTGTTGAGAAAGGATGAGGCATGTGCACGTAGAGTCTCGTATTCCCAAATCACACAGCCAGTTAGACTTATTGCAGATACCTAGAAGACAGTGATAACAAGTATTTCTACATGATTTAATAATTCTAATTGAAAAAGTTTTTTATGTATTTGCAAATGTAGCTAGTTTAAATGTTTGTATTGTCGTCATTTTTATTTGACAAGGTCTCATTAATCAATAATATTATTGCGGATATAACTGACACTCTCACCGCCATACGGTCCGCCGGCGGGGCGTATCTTTTCGAGTAAGGTACCCCACCTACATGTTGCACTGAGCGAGATCAGCAGCAGGCCACGCACTACAAATTGAATATGAAATTGCGAGGTCGTGGCGGACCACATGGCTTGCTAGTAAAAACAAGCAGTGAGCCCGCCGGCGGCCCGTACAGCCTGCTTCACTTATTACAGATTTTTCACCGCAGCCTGCACGGGTAGGCAAAGTGGCGGCCGCCGGCAGACCGCATGGCCTGCTGCACTGAAAAATTCTATATATGGGTGGCGGTGAGAGTGTTAAAAATAATTTATTTTGCTTATAATAAGTATTATTCTCACCCCAACTGTAAAAAAGAAGGGTTTCCACAGCGCTCTAGCATATAGAGGTCCGGATTCTATTTGTATTTGAGATAATGGATCAGGCTCGAGGACCGTCCGCCGACCGCCTCGCCGACTATTGTGAATAGAATTGCGGACCACCAGCCGCACATTGCTGGGGCAACGACGGCCTTGCTGGAGGAGCAACGGTCTGCTAAAATGTGCAAAACCATAATTATACTTCAATTTATCACCAATTTATCCAGTAATTATAAATTTTTCGTACCAACTATTCGTCATCTCAGCCGCACACCAAACATTTCTAAAGAACATTATATAGTTTTTTTTTTTGCTAAACTTGTTCTCTTACATTATTAGAAAAACAACGTAGTTATTTTGTAAGTTAAGCAAATGTATTACAAAACATTTAGGAAAAATTTCAAATTATTAGCTTTCTGAGTCTGACAACAGACTGACAAGTGACAATAGTGACAATGACACTTCACTGACAGTAGCGACAGTGACAAAAAAATTAAGGTTGAGGTTGCACTAGCGGGTACTAGTAAGTTTACCTAAGTAACATCACAGTAACGTGACATCGATTGAACAAGGCTTCGCAGTATGATATTTACGCAGTAAAATCGTTCGCAGTACAGTTTTTCGATGTAACGAAATATCGCAGTAACAAGGCGTCGCAGTTTATAGATGCCGTTGAAAGGTTTTCGAAGAAACATAATTCGATGATACGGCTTTCGCACTCAAGTAGGTATTCCGTTTAAAACAGTGTAGAGAGTAGTTTGAGACCAAATACGACGAAATTTGGTTTCAAAGCACTGTTTACACTGTTTTAAACTTAGGTTTGAAACCAGTCTACAAACCAAGGTGACCTTGAAGTTGCTGTTGGTGCGAGATGCCTGCTACACGGTTTAAAACCAACATCAAACTTCAGTAAAGAACGCTACGGGATCCTGCCGTTTTGCCGAAAAGATTTTGCCAAAATTTCACTACCCAAACAAATTTTCGCAACCTTTTATTATACCAACGCAATGTTTGGAATCATTTTAGTATGCACATTTTCATTTGGTCAAATTTTTACTTGGCAGAATATTATTAAGG
Source organism: Oligia fasciuncula (assembly GCA_963082905.1). Classification (NCBI taxonomy): domain Eukaryota; kingdom Metazoa; phylum Arthropoda; class Insecta; order Lepidoptera; family Noctuidae; genus Oligia; species Oligia fasciuncula. The sequence continues at coordinate 13,398,649 of OY720388.1, read as the reverse complement.
ATAATGTCATTTAGGCATTTGGTCTTTAATCAAATGATTTATTACGGCAAACAATCTTTAGACAATAAACGTTTGGTCAAACGATTTGTTATGACAAAAAATATAAAGGCATAAATAAGATTTTTTGAGAATTTTTTTTTGGGAATTAAATAATTAAAAAATGCAATTTTATTTTAAAATAATCATTTATTTAATACAAAATATTTGTAACTTACTATTTTAATTTTTTTGCAATGGACATTATCGAGAACCGAATTAGTTACGAGGTTAATTATTAAAAAAAAAATGCTTAGGTTAGGTTAGGTTAAAACTGTGACCTCCTACGCACGAGCCGAGCGAGCGAAGCTAGCGGTGCCGCGGCAGCGGCCGGCGAGTGCCAGAAACGACTAAATTATATAGAAAAAAAAATATGGAAAAAAGAGATTATTTTTAACAGGCTATCGAGGACCGAATTAGACGAGGTTAATTATTTAAAAAAAATGCTTAGGTTAGGTTAGGTTAAAACTGTGACCTCCTACGCACGAGCCGAGCGAGCGAAGCGAGCGGTGCCGCGGCAGCGGCCGGCGAGTGCCAGAAACGACTAGATTATATAGAAAAAAAATGGAAAAAAGTCTACCCGAAACTGAACTAGTTAGACGAGCTTAATTATTTAAAAAAATACTACCAGAATACTTAATATTATTATTACCTGTTTAGAATTTGTCCCAAGTGGAAAAAACACCCTTGTAATAAAACGTCTTCAAAGTTAGATCTTATGCTTGAAATGGCTGCCTTAAAACTGCGAAAACTGACGATACTAAATATTTGGCAAATGTAATTTTGCGTAAAATGAGTTATTCCAACTGAAATATTTGACTAAATAAAAATTGGTAAAAGTACTAGTTGCTAAACAAGTTATTGTTTAAACGTTCACTTGCCAAACATTAGTTTTGGGTTACAATTATTTGTGAAGAGATTTTTTGCTAAGTAATAATTTGGCAAATGAAATTATGCGGAAAATTGTTTGGGAAGTGATAATTTGGCAAAATCTTTTCGGCAAAACAAGGGAGACCCGAACGCTACGCAGGGAGGACGTATAGTGCGCTCGTATTTAGATCCCTTTTTAGGGTTCCGTAGCCAAATGGCAAAAACGGAACCCTTTGGCCCTGCGCAGACGGCACACTTTTTGTGCGATCGAGTCTGCGGCGCACAAAAAGTCTGCATGGCGCGCAAAAAGTCGGTCGCGGATTTTTCACAGACTCAACGCACACGACGCACATCTTCGATCATTTTGTCGGCAGAGCTGTAGGGACGTAGACGCTATGGAAATCGTGCAGAGATCGCGAAGTATTATTTTGTATGTGAAGAATTAGCAATAATATTTAATAAAGCAAATTCACTTGAATACAATCGTAATTTTATTAGATTTCATAGGTACAATCTTTACACCCACACTTCTTTTAAGAATTTGATCGTAGACCAATTCCATGAGATAGGTCGTTCAACCTAGGTCCATATAGAGGTTTAGTAAACATATCTGCTAGTTGCACTTGTGCTGCAACTTGCTTAACCACTTAGTTTTCCTTTTGATACACATTCTCTAATGTAGAAGTGTCTCAGACTAATATGTTTTGTACGACGGTGAAACTCATAAGGGGGATTGTATGATAATTTCACCGCAGACTCATTATCAATGCATAATGTAACTTTTAAAGATGCTGACTTAGATAGATCTGCTAAAAGCTTTTTCAACCACACTATTTCTTGAGCTGTTTCGCTTGCAGCTACAAGTTCGGCCTCTGTTGTTGACAGAGCAACTGAAGTTTGTTTCTGACTCTTCCAGGCAATAGCAGTACCGCTATAAAGGCAAACCATGCCTGTGGTAGAATGCCCAGTCTCTGGATCTCCTCCATGATCGGCATCTGAGTAGCACATCAAGTCATCTGCTTTGGATTTACTCATTGGATAAAATGTTAGTCCTTTATCGTGAGTTCCATTAAGGAAGCGAAGAATTCGCTTTACAGACACAATATCCTCCTTACTAGGGTTTTCTAAATGTCTTGATGCGACTGACACTGCATAACAGATGTCGGGTCTTGTTGCAACCATCAGGTAAGCCAGTGCTCCGACACAGTTTCGATATGGAAATTTCATGTCTTTATTTTCATCAGTCTCTTCCATTTTTGTCATCTTAAGTGCAGGAGATGTAACTGGTTTGCTGTTTTCCATGCCAAATCGTTTTAGGACCTTTTTAGCGTAAGCTGTTTGTCTTAAGTTTATTGATCCATCTTTGTTTTTATTTATTTCCATACCAAGGAAATAGGACGCTGGCTTCGTTGTTATTTTGAAGTTTGTTTCAAGTTCATTTAAAAACTCTTGACCAGCGCTGTCAGTGGAAGCCACCAAGCCGTCATCGACATAAAGTCCTACAATAACCTTTGAGTTTCCCTTGATTCTTCCATACAAGCAGGGATTTGCCTCACTTCTCTGAAATTTTGCGTCTATTAGAAACTTATCTATGCACTCATTCCAGCATCTAGGTGCTTGTTTTAAACCGTAGAGGCTTCTCAAAAGTCGGCATACTTTTCCTTTAGGTACATTAAGTCCATTCGGTGGTGCCATATAAATTTCTTCTTCCACTGTACCGTTCAAGAATGCAGTTGTGACATCGAATTGTTGTAAATTCAGATTTTCTTTAGCTGCAATTCCCAGTATTGCTCTGATAGTTGCAAGTCGTGCCACTAGACTGAACGTTTTATCATAGTCAATACCTTCGCGTTGAGAGAAACCTTTGATGACTAGTCTCGCCTTGTAACGGTCTATGGTTCCATCCGGGTTTCTCTTTATTTTGTATATCCATTTGCTTGATAAAGCTTTTCTACCTTTTGGTAATGTGGCAAGTTTCCAGGTATTATTTTTCTGAAGTGAATTCATCTCGCTTTGCATAGCTTCTTCCCATTTTTCTCTATTTTCCGATGACATTGCTTCATTATATGTTTTGGGCTCAGTATAGTTGTCTTCTAACTCTGCCACAGCGTTCATAACAAAATCATCAAAACGTATGGGCTTGCGTATTAATGAATGATCACGCAAAGCTCTGGTTTCTGTTCGCTCGTTGGTAACTTCATTCTGAGATGGCATTGGTTCTTCAACAATTTCATCTTCTTCAGAAATTGTATTATTATAAGTTCCTGTTTGCATTTCTGTTTCATCTACTTCAGAAATTGTATTATTATTAGTTCCTGTTTGAATTTCTGCTTCAAACCAAGTGTCTTCTTCTCTTTCTTCTATTTCTCTATTTATATTTGGTTCTAGAAACTCAATCTCTACATATTCTTTTTCTTTTGTTATTTCATTTTTGTTATTTTTACTAACATCTCCTTCTTTTAAGACGTAGTAGAATTTCTGCATTATGTTTACATTTTTGGTTACAATCACTTTTTGCGTTGATGGTACCCAAATACGGAAAGCCATCGATATTTCAGAGTATCCAATGAAGACTCCAGGTATTGCTTTGGCATCAAACTTATTTAAGTTTTGTCTTCCTTTTAGAAGAACGAATGCCTTTGCTCCAAATCTATTAAGGTGCGCAACGCATGGTTTTCTGCCAACCCATTTTTCAAATGGTGTTGCATTTCCAATGCTGTTGTTTAGACTTCTATTTGATAGGTAGTTTGCTGTATAGATGGCTTCGCCCCACAGATATATCGGTGCGTTAGACTCAATCATTAGACTCCTTGCTTTTTCCAGTAAAGTTCTGTTTTTCCTTTCCGCAATTCCGTTTTGATGCGGTGTGTAAGGTGCAGATAATCTTCTGGTTATGCCATTTTCTTTTAAGAAGTTGTTGAACTCATTGTTACAATATTCCGTGCCATTGTCGGATTGTAGGCATTTAATTTTCTTTTCCATGAAGTTTTCTACTTCAGCTTTATAGATCTTGAACATGTCTATGACTTCATTTTTAGTCTTTATGCAAAATACTCGACTATATCTGGTGAAATCGTCAATAAATGTGATAAAATATTTGTTTCCAGCACAAGAAGCTTTTGGCATCGGGCCACACACATCACTGTGTACAATCTGAAGTGGTTCAGAAGTGCGAGGTTCAGTTCTTGGTTTCCCGATCGTAGCTTTCATTTTGGCTTTAATACAAACTTCACATTCATCCGGCTGTTCATCTATCTTAAAATTAAGTCCAATCAAACTTTCATTCTTCATTGCTAGTTTCATATCAGGATAGTTCATATGTCCCAGCTTTGAATGCCATTCAGAAATATTATTATTTTGAACTAAATTTACTTTTTCGTCTTTTGCGTTTATCACAGTCTTGGGAAATATCGCATAGAGACCATCGTCAGTTCTCTTCGCTTTAATCACAATACCATATTTTGGATTTTTTACTGTAGCTCCATCCTTTTTGAAGAGTACTGTATTACCAGCATCTGTTATCTTCCCAATAGATAGAAGATTGGTACAAAGGTCTGGAATGAACAATGTATTGTGTAGATTAATTTCTTTATTTGAATTTAGTAAGAGATCAACTCTTCCTTTTCCCAGTATGTTTGTGTTGTGATCTTTAGAAGCTAGTTTCGGTGTTTTATTCATTTGTTCTATTTCACTGAAATATTCTTTGCTATAGCACATATGGGATGTGCATCCACTGTCCAAAATCCATTGTTTCTGGAATGCTTCATCTTTTGCTAATAATGCTAAGCTATTGAATTCTTTTTGGTTATCTTTATTCCCTTTATTTTTAGGATTATTCTTGTTCTTATTTTTGTAATTATTCCAACAGTTCTTAGTCATATGCCCCTTTTTATTGCATATTTTGCAGTATAAATTTGTTTTTGCATAGAACGATTCTTGTTCGCTTGGGCTTGTACTCGGTTGGGTTCCTTGAGTGTTTTTCCGCGCTTGAAATTCCTCTATAATTTTTATTTTTAGTTCATCCGGTTTCGGAAGGTTATCACGGGATTCAATCGCAACTCTAAAAGTTTCAAATTCTGAGGAAAGGCTATACAGCATCAAAATACTTAATAAATCTTCATGAACGGCGACATTCATGTCTTCCAGTTTGTCTACAACGTCCATAAAGTTGTCTAGATGTTCCTTGATGTCGTTACCTTTCTCATATTTTTTCAAAATTAGTTGCTTCAGTAGAGTTGCTTTCCTCGCAGGACATTTGCTAGCGTGAGTTTCGTTTAGCTTTTTCAAAACTTCATAAGCTGTTTTACAATTTTTTACTTGTTTTAATTCGGACGGCGATATCATGAGAATTAACTCGCTGATAGCCAGCAGGTTTCCTTCAATATCCGACTCACTTGCATTTTTTAAGTCTATTTGTTGTTCTGCATATTTCCATAGTTTTCCTTTAACTAGAACGGCTTTGGCTTGTATTGCCCATGTGTCGTAATTTTCTTTATTTAAATTTTCTATTTTGTTCGACATCTTTGCCTTTTTTTTTTCGATTAGGTATTCTCCTTGTTTTTCAGTTGTTACATTATAGTGTTTTTTCACTATTATTTGTAAACACTCTGCTTTGTACTAATCTTCTATATGAGTAACCACGTTAGGTTTTTTTTTTCGATTAGGTATTCTCCTTGTTTTTCAGTTGTTACATTATAGTGTTTTTTCACTATTATTTGTAAACACTCTGCTTTGTACTAATCTTCTATATGAGTAACCACGTTAGGTTTTTTTTTTCAACCACGCTCTGCTACCATGTGAAGAATTAGCAATAATATTTAATAAAGCAAATTCACTTGAATACAATCGTAATTTTATTAGATTTCATGTACAATGTAAAGATTGTACAATCTTTACATTGTACATGAAGTACAGAAAAAGAAGAAGAAATAGAGAATTACATCCTATACTTTCGGAAAAATTACTGAAGGGACAGTTCCATACTAAACATTCAATTCTGAAACAACATCGACCTCTGGCGCCATGATAATAGATCGCGTGCGTTACGTGACGTAACGAACTGTCCCTTCAGTAATTTTTCCGAAAGTATAGGATGTAATTCTCTATTTCTTCTTCTTTTTCTGTACTTCATGTACAGAAAGCGTCACTATGTCCTAACCCCTCAAGTTTTAAAATGTTATACTGCTACAACATTGAATTCCTTACGAATAATCTAAAGAATACTTCAAAAAGAGTCCATTGTGTTGACTCGGATTCGAACCATCGCATCACCGAACGTCGTCATATTCATACCGGCAGTTTGACGAACTAGCCAGCGAGCCCATATGAATTGCGATGAAATTGTTATCTACTATCGGCTGAGTCATTATATCTTTAGGTCCCTGTCTAATCGAAAGATGTTATAATTTGAGGGTATCCATTAATTTTACTTACTTACGTTGTCTTTATAAAATTAATCCATACCTTCAAGTTAGAACTTTGTATACGTTCACTTAAAACGGCGAAGAGTAAACGACTACTAATTTTATCAATTATTTTTTTAAATGATTTCTGATTTTATGAGAACTAAAATAGTTGTTCTGTTTGTTGTAAAATAAGATCATAGTTTTGTTAAATAATAGCAATAATAAATATTATTAAATGATTAATAAAGTATTTTATTTTTCTTGATTTTTTAATTCTTTATAAATAATTACTACTTAAAACAAAATAGAAATATATATCAAAATAATATAATGAACAAAAAGCACATTTCGTGCCTATATAGGATTTGAACTTCCAATCTTATGCACGGTAAGCGGTCTTGAAACCTCCAGTCTATTTAGACGATGAATAAGTTGTCGTAAATGTTAACCCTATTATTGTTGCTTGTCGTCGCAAAAGTATTGTTTTATTGAAAAAAACAATAATAAAAACAGAATTAAAAAAAAAATACTTACTTAAACTTCTTTATTCACTAAAACAATACATTATTTAAAATAAAATGTTTTTGCAAAATACAAAAACCAACTTGGGCCTATCACGGATTTGAACGCACATGTCTTTTGGTGGGGTAACTACTTAAAGGAGCTGTGTGTACAATGTAAAGATTGTACCTATGAAATCTTACGTCCACCCCTAGCAAATGCAGATTGCCGACTAAAGTGTGCGCCGTCCTGCGTTAGCGCGCGTTGAAGCAAACGTTCAATTTTTTTCACACACTTTCTGTGCGGAGCGGCGCGCCGCGGCGCGGTGCGGTTTGCCCGAATTACACGGATTTTTTGTGCGCCGGACTTTTTGCGCGTCGTGTGCGTTACTGAATATAATTGCATAGGTTCTATTTTCACAGACTAAAAATTGCGTCACGGATAGTCTGTCGTCTGCGCAGGGCCTTATGGATTCGTCATGTCTGTCTGTCTATCTGTCAGTTTGTCCGTCCGTATGTCACAGCCACTTTTTCCGAAACTATAAGAACTATACTGTTGAAATTTGGTAAGTATATGTATTCTGTGAACCACATTAAGATTTTCACACAAAAACAGAAAAAAAAAACAATAAATTTTGAGGGTTCCCCATACTTAGAACTGAAACTCAAAAAAAATTTTTCATCAAACCCACACGTGTGGGGTATCTATGGATAGGTCTTCAAAAATGATATTGAGGTTTCTAATATATTTTTTTTTCTAAACTGAACAGTTTGCGCGAGAGACACTTCCAAATGTGGTAAAATGTGTGTGTCCCCCCTGTAATTTCTAAAATAAGAGAATGATAAAACAAAAAAAAATATATGATGTACATTAGTACATTACCATGTAAACTTTCACCGAAAATTGGTTTGAACGAGATCTAGTAAGCAGCTCGCCGGTAAATAAAATACATATTAGTATAGATATAGATTAGATTGTAGTCTGTGACATAGATAAAAAAATAGGTAAATGAATTGATTGCACTCTCAGACTAAGGCAAGACCGCACGATATACACGGTTTGAAACCAGTCTATAAACCAAGGTGACCTTGAAGTTGTTGTTGCGAGATTCCTGCTACACGGTTTAAAACCAACATCTTCTTTTGCCACTGGTTTGCAACGCAGGCCTTTCTACCAAGGACGTTTAAAGGTCATACGAATTTGGTTTCAAACCACTGTCTACACTTTTTTAAACTTGGTTTGAAACCACCGTTTTAAACCGTGTAGATCGTGCTTTAGACTGAAGTATTGTAGTCTGTACTGTGATCGGTGTGATCACAGAACAGAGAGCATTGTAATATCTCATGTCTGATGTCTGTGATATTGATGTCATGATGAGGTCATGACTATGAATATTTATGAGCCGAACCTCAATAATCAATATTATGAAATGTAATTAAACTTTGTTCGGTACGTGCAGTGCTGCCAATCGCAGGGAAAATCCCCGATTTGCGGGGAATTGAGGGTTAGCTCGGGGAGATCGCGGGGAATGACAAAAATCGGGGAATTTCGGGGAATCCAGACCAATTTTTTGTATGTACCAATAATGTAATACGCGTCTGTGGAGGAGAGGGTTTTCAGCAACCTAAATAACATCAAAACTACACCGTAGGAGTGTCAACAATGACTCCATTGCTGCTTTAATGATACCAAATAAGGTATAGCTAAAGCGGGGAATGTTTTAAAATTTGAACATACACGAAATATGCTACTACTGCGAAAATATGGCAAAAATAATATACTATTTCAAATAAAATAAACCACGAAAGATTTAAATAAAAACTTTTTTTTTTTGTAAGAACCTACCTACCCTAATTTAAATAAGCACGTGGCCCTTAATTTGTTTTGTTGGATGACCGGATGTAGTCTGTAGATGTAAGAATTTTTTTATAGGTATAGGTATTTTATAAAAAAATTAGCAGTGAACAAATTTTGTATCATCATCATCATTTCAGCCAAAAGACGTCCACTGCTGGACATAGGCCTCCCCCAAGCAATTTTGTATAAATCAGTGTTTTTAGTCCAAAAATATCATTTTGGGGAATTTTTGGCGAATGAATCAAAAAGAAGTGGGGAATTTCGGGAAATTGACAGCACTGACGCGGGGAATCAAGAAATTTTTATTGGCAGCACTGGGTACGTGCTACGGTGCTACCAAAGACTACAATATGATGCTGTATAATAGACAGGAAGCTCTCTTCATTTTGTGTTGACAGCACAATTCGCCTCCTAGCGTACGCGTAACCAAAACTATTACCTATAGTTACGGCTAAAGATGGTAGATGGAGCTCTATTAATAGTCACGGATATAGATGGTAGATGGAGCTTTATTATATTATTATTGTGTTGGAATTTTTACATTGTCGTATAAATTATTGTTTACTACATACTAGTGTTTTTTTAACAATTGCATAATTATTAAAAACACTAAGTAGTAGTAAACAATAATATATAAGACAATGTAAAAATTCCAGATTTTTACCTGCAATAGGAATATGTATAGGAATGAAACGTAACTCAGAATATTAAAGATGAAAAAACTGTTTATTCTTATAAAAACACAGAAATACATTCAAATTAAACATTTACTAACATATTAGAATCCAAATCATTTAGGCTGAGAATCAGTACTTTTCTTTCCTAGTCACTAGACATCCAGGTACACAACAAGAGTTTTGAAATGCAGTAAATGTTCAGTTCACTATTCACAATAATAATAATTATGGGTCCAAACTATAAACAGTGCATAAGCTCACTAGCGAAACAACCAGAATTTAATTTTATTGCAAATTGCAAAAGCAAAATCCGAAACTGGCACTCGCGCTGACAGACATTTGAATTTAAGTGTTACCAATGCAACAATAACAAATTCCCATTATTGAAATGAAAAAAAAACTCCTTTCAGAACTCTGTTGCACACACCATCTCCCAGTATCATCATTATATATTTTAATATTGTATCACAGTATTTTTAGTTCTGCTACGCGTCCAGAAGACGGCGCTTGTGTAAACCGAAATTGACGTATGTTCCAAGCTGCCATAGCATGGGTGCTACCTACGGCTACGCTCGATTCATTCAAATTTCACACCTACTAAAGTAGTACTAGGTAGGGTACTGGGTAGCTGTTCTTCTCAGTCTGTGTATACAGCATTATATTATATTGTAGTCTTTGGTCTGTGTTCTGAATTTCTGATCTTACTCTACTCTTTGGTTCTGATTTTGTCATCGCCAATGACATCCGCGTAGCGGCGGGAATAATAATTTACAATTTTACATTTTACCTTGATAAGGCGTGTTATCAGTGCAAGTTAAGCCGGTACCTACTACCAAGTGCCGAAGTAAAAGGTTTCCATTTAAAAATGTCGCGTTTAGACCTGGTGATATTTGGCGCCACTGGCTTCACAGGCAAGCAGGCTGTGATTCACATGGTAAAGTTCGCCAAGAAGTATGAACTTAGATCGTGGGGAGTCGCTGGTCGCTCCGAGACGAAACTTGGTGCCCTAATGACGGAAGTGTCTCAAAAAACAGGGGAAAATCTCTCGAGCGTCAAGGTCATTGTAGCAGATATAGATGACGAAAAGGCCCTCAACGATATGTGCGCTCAGACAAAAATTATAGTGAACTGCTGCGGCCCTTATCGTATGTACGGGGAGCCTGTAGTTAAAGCGTCGGTGGAAAACAAGACTAACTACGTGGATGTAAGTGGTGAACCACAGTTCATGGAGTTAATGCAGCTCCGGTATGATGAGCAAGCGCGCGATGCGGGAGTTTTCATCGTTAGTGCGTGTGGTTGGGACAGCATCCCGTGCGACATGGGCGTCATTTTCTTGAAACAACACTTTGCAGGCACACTTAACTCAGTGGAGTCCTACCTTAAGACTTATATACCACCAGAGATTGCAGCAGAGTCGCGGGAGCGTGGCCTCATCAACTATGGGACTTGGGAGTCACTTATCAATGGCATTGCTCACCATAATGAGCTTCCAGCTTTGAGAAAGAAGCTGTACCCAGAGCCTTTACCACGCTTGAAGCCTAAGCTGGAACGACAAACACTACAAAAGATAGATAGCAAATGGTATCTTCCGTTTCTTGGGGCCGATGAGTCAGTGGTCTATCGCACCCAGCGCTACTTATACCACAAGGAACAGCAGCGTCCAATCCAGTTCAGAGCATATTTCAAATCTGGAAGTCTGGCACAATCAATCTTATCCATCTTTGGTGCAGTTTTACTTTTCATTATGACAAAAATCACATTTACAAGAAATATTTTGCTCAAGTACCCGAAGGTTTGTTCTTTGGGCATGGTGACAAGGGAGGGTCCAACTGACAATGTGATGAATAATACCCACTTCACATTTAAACTTGTTGGGAAAGGATGGGAGAGTGGCGCTGATGTGGAGAACACAAAGCCAAATAAGACTGTTGTTGCTAAGGTGTCTGGAACAAACCCAGGATACGGTGCCACAGTGGTTGCAGTTCTAATGTCAGCATTCACCATCCTTAAGGAGAGAGAGAACTTGCCCAGGGCTGGTGGGGTTTTTACTCCAGGCGCTGTTTTCAAAGACACCAAAATTGTCGAAAAACTTATTGAAAACAACCTGAATTATGAAATAATTGGGGGCAAATAACTTTTAATATTTTATTTTTATTGGGGGCATTTAAAGTGAAATAAGTTTAGTTGCAAGTTTTTTTATTTTCTTGTGATGTGTAACATCATAAAATTAAATACAAGTATAAATGTAGGTAAATACATAAGTATAATAATATTCAATCTGACTGTACAACACATATAATTAGCTAAAATAGGATTACATCCTTATCTAAATATAAAGTACAATACGACCGACGACGTAACTTGTCGGGCCTGAACTTTGCGCAGAAGGTTGCACAATAAGATTTTTTAGGAACCAAAATGGTGACATGAGGCGAGTGCGAGTGAGAGAACATGCGCGAAAGTTCTTAGTGCCTATGTTCAGGCCCGCCAAATTACGTCGGTCGTATTGTACAGGGCGATGGTCACTCATGTTAACGCTTGATTGATGAACTTTAGATGTAGTACCTAGTTCAATAAATTACTGTTTTTTAATTATTATTATAAATCGATTTTTTTTTACCCGATTGCATTGGTGTCCAAAAGGAGGGTACTAAGTATTTGAACCACATGCAGATATAGGTACAAATTGTTGTTCTCGGTCCGGCTGTTTGTATACAGAATAGGTAGGAACTTTACAAGAGGGTTGCAGACCAAGAGCTAAGCTAAGTTAGTGTAGCTTAGCTTGCATAGCTGAGGTAATTTTTCATACTTCGGGCCTGTCACCATGCAGCAGTGATGTCACAATCGGTTTTCTGTGTTTGGTATTGTTTTTGTCTTTGTATGTGTATTATGTTAGTTTGTGGTCTTTACACAAGTATGAAAAACTACATCAGCTAAGCTAGACTAACTTAGCTTAGCTCTTGGTCTGCAACCCACTTCAAGATAAATACCTAAAGATCTTTTTTTTTTTGAAAATTTCCAGCCTACCTAATAATAGAAACAAATGGTATCTTCTATAAAGAGTATGTATATGTACAACGTTATTTTTAGTATATGCGAAACCTGAATATATAGTTTGTTCAGAATAAGTAACTTAATCGATTCCAATAATTCTTACCCCATGTTATATTTTGTCCTAATCAAAGACATTAAATTATTTAGGACCTATCTTAAATCTCTTTGGTCCCAATAATATTTAAAACAGGTTAACAGTTGTACACCGAGCGACAGTAAGTAGGTTATCCAATCTCCGCGCCGTCGCGCCGTACGGTTACGGTTAGGTACCTAGGTACTATTATCAATGAGCGCAAGACGGCGCGGCGCGGGTAAGCATGTTTTTGTACGGACAAACAGGTAACTTAACAAGCTTATAACTTTATGATTTTTCATGATAGTTTTGAAATTTTGTACATAATGTACATACCTAGATAGATTCTTTACATAACAATACTAGACACGTGTTTCGGGTTTCGTAAAAATAATGTTGTATATTCTATACAAATAAAATTGAAGTCTGTTTGTAATATCAAAATAACAGCTTTTTATTTTGACTAAGTAGGTACTTACTTATAAAGGTAAGCTAATTAGAACAAAAAAATAATAATTAAAATTTCTGTCTGTTCCGGCTAATCCGAAACGGCTGGACCAATTTTGACGGGACTCACTGGCTATCTGCCAGTGAGTCCCGTCAAAATTGGTCCAGCCGTTTTATGGAGTTTTTTATGGATTTTATGGAGTAACATAATTATACAGGCTAGTTTTTGTCGGTTGCGCGTTCCCGTGGGATAATTTCCGACATCTTTATGATCTACCTATACAAATAAATAAAATTGAAGCGACGAGTTAAACGAACATAGGTAAATGTATGGAACAGCTGATTTTCTTTTTTTCGCGATTTCTGGTTTGGTCCCATAGTAAAAGTCGTTCACAATTATGAGTAGGTATAGTGATCTCTTATGGCCGCCATAGACGTTCAAGTAATTTGATCAAACAGGCTAGTTCAAACAGTTTGGTCAAATTGGCATGACTGTCCGTGGTTAAATTTGATCAAATTGGCATGACTGACATGACATGACATAACTGATTAAAATTTTGAGTGTGTGTGTTGCGAGCGCTCAGTTGACGCAGGTGTGTCCCTTGCGGACGTGTTGTATTGCAATATGTCGAACTGCGATGTATGTACTAGAAGAATTCATACGAATATATGTTATGTTTCCTCATTCATTCGCAAATAATTATGCTAGTCTTAAGGAGCAAATTTAAATTCATTTAACAAGTTTATATGCGAATATTCGTCTCTTTTCATGAGCCACTTTTTACACCATACAGAACGTTTGTTTGTCCTTTTGTGGGCCTTCAAAGCAAACACTAAACCAACAATTGCTAAAGCATCATCTGTAGACATTTTAAAGAAGCACTACCACTCTTCGCCCGCTTCGATACTGAACTGACACCGCTTCAAGTCTGCCTGATGGTGTGTGGTCGCTTTTCAGGTCATGCCAATTTGACCAAACTGTTTGAACTAGCCTGTTTGATCAAATTACTTGAACGTCTATGGCGGCCAACATAAGGGCTACTTTTTACCGACTTCAAAAAAAGGAGGTTATCAATTCGATACGTATGTACCTATGTAATATTATTGGAATTGCATTATATTCACATATGACAATCTATTAGGGCTTCCAAACAAATATACAAAATTTTATAGACGTATGTATGTATGTAGGTATGTACCTATGTATGTCCACGCATTAGGTACTCCGGAACTATTAATTGGATCGTGACCATTTTTTTTATTGGCTTACATTAACTTCAACTTAGGGCACAGTGCAAGTTTCATCAAAATCGATTCAGTAATTTTCAAGATATGGACCAATATGTGTAAGTGTGACGGCCTGGCTTATAGATACGAGCTACGGGTGTAGTGTCAAAGGGAAAACATCTCATAACTTCGTCAAATTTTAGTGCAAAAACCAAAAATTACGAAATAAAAAGTTATTTAAAAAAATTAAACAGACTTCAAAAAGAAATTAACTCAAAATTATGAAATAAATAACTTTAATTTCGGAAGTCGGTGGCAAAAAACTTAAACTATAAAATACAGATCCTAAAGACACCGACTTCCGAAATTAAATTTATTTCATAATTTTGAGTTAATTTCTTTTTGAAGTCGGTTTAATTTTTTTAAATTACTTTTTATTGTCTAGGTAGCATTCTCGCGTGGGATTATTTTCGAAATCCACGCGGGCGATGCCGCAGGCAGAAGCTAGTGTAGAATAATAGAATATCGGGCGAATAAAAATTAAATATAAAAATGAAATATTCCAAGAAAAAAAAGTACTTACCTACTTGATTTTAAAAAATTAAACCGACTTCAAAAAGAAACGAACTCCACCGACTTCCGAAATTAAAGTTATTTCTTAATTTTGAGTTCGTTTCTTTTTGAAGTCGGTTTAATGTTTTTAAATTACTTTTTTATTTTGTAATTTTTAGTTTTGAGTAAAAACTGGAATATTTGTTTGTAATAAGTAGGTAGGTACCTAATAGTTTAGTTTTAATTATTCTAGAATTTGATCAAGGTTTTGAGATGCTTTCCCTTTGACACTACACCCGTAGTTCGTATCAATAAGCCAGGCCGTCACACTTACACGTATTAGTCCATAGGTATCTTGAAAATTACTGAATCGATTTTGATGAAACTTGCACTGTTCCCTAAGTTGAAGTAAAGTGAGCCAATACTAAAAAAAAAAATGGTCACGATCCGATTAATATGTAGTTGCGGAGAAATGCGTGGACAAACACACATACATACATACATACGTCTATCAAAATTTGTGTATTTGTTTGGAAGCCCTAATAGATTGTCATATGTGAATATAATGCAATTCCAATAATATTACATACATAGGTACCTACGTGTCGAATTGATAACCTCCTTTTTTTAAAGTCGGTAAAAATAGGATTGACCTTTTGCCATAAATTGACTAGAGTTAGAAACGCTAAATAATAAAAACCGGCCAAGTGCGTGTCGGGCCACGCACATT
Source organism: Oligia fasciuncula (assembly GCA_963082905.1). Lineage (NCBI taxonomy): Eukaryota > Metazoa > Arthropoda > Insecta > Lepidoptera > Noctuidae > Oligia > Oligia fasciuncula. The sequence continues at coordinate 13,383,220 of OY720388.1, read as the reverse complement.
CTCACAATGAAAAGGGTTCCGTAGTTGGAATGAATTTATCCCAAAAACAAACTTAACATTGTAGTTAAAAATCATGTTCTCCCATACATTGAAACTACAAAATGTAAGTTGGTCGACTATTACTCGTAAACTTGTAAAGCCTACTTAGCTGTGATAGTTTTCCTTTTAAATAAAACTTTGAATATGTCGCAGCCAACTGGCGTTTAGTCAACCGCCTGGCCTTTTAACTAAACGGCGGCCGTTTAACTAACGGTCTGAATGATATTCAATTATACTGACCAGCAAATTGCAAAAATCGTAAAAAATTGAATTTCGCGGCTTACTAGCTTCTGCCCGCGACATCGTCCGCGTGAAATTTCTTGTTACTCCGACCAGTTGCATTGTATCATTCGTATCTATCGCCTGCCCGCGCTATAAACTTAACTTACTTACCTCGATAATTTGTAAGTAGGTAATCATGATTGAAAATTACAAATTACCTATAATCGTAATCATTACCTACCTAATCATTGGAGTAATTCCACTTTGCCCCACCAAGCCCGCCACCCTGGTGTGGCAAAGTGGACTGCCTAAAATTTTGCAGTGGAATATGCCCCACTATTCTGATTTGATGGGGCGGATAACACTAACCTAACCTAAGCATTTTTTTTAAATAATTATCCTCGTCTAACTAATTCGGTTCTCGATAGCCTGTTAAAAATAATCTCTTTTTTCCATATTTTTTTTCTATATAATTTAGTCGTTTCTGGCACTCGCCGGCCGCTGCCGCGGCACCGCTCGCTTCGCTCGCTCGGCTCGTGCGTAGGAGGTCACAGTTTTAACCTAACCTAACCTAAGCATTTTTTTTTAAATAATTAACCTCGTATTTATGCTAGTGTTATCCGCCCCATCAAATCAGAATAGTGGGGCATATTCCACTGCAAAATTTTAGGCAGTCCACTTTGCCACACCAGGGTGGCGGGCTTGGTGGGGCAAAGTGGAATTACCCAATCATTGCTCAAACCTTCTAGCTAATCAAATTGTACGAGCTCAAAGATCAAAAAATATGCACAACAACGAAGTTGATTAAAAAATAAACATGACTCGTATCATTGTAGGTAAAAATAGGGTTTTTATCTTTAAAAAAAATAAAAACGAAAACAACTTCTGAGATTATTTCTCAATCAAGGTGAAAAAGTTCATCTCCGCAGCCAATAAGATTCTCGACTGCTCTGACTAACTACTTGAGACCAACGTAGCCTGAACTCGAGGAAACAATAGGTACGTTCGCAACGAGTAAATAACATAAGTACCTACCCAAAAAAAAAATGGAATGATTGGTTCACATTGAATTCTATAGGTATATCCACCAACCTACACTGGGCCCGCGTGGTGGATCACTCTCTCTCTCTCTCATTATTATTTGTTACGGTCGCGAATCATATTTTAATCAACGTAAAACTTAATACTGACCAGCAAATTGCAAAAAACGTAAGAAAATTTGAATTTCGCGGGCTACCTTAGCGCTTCCTCCTTAGGCTATGTCCGCACAGACAGGTGGCTTGCTTAACGCCTAGAGCTTAGTGGCTTACAATCTGGCTACTTGTTTGGGTACACGGTGGCCGCACTGAGAGGTAGTTTGCGTAGTGGGTTGCTAGGTGCCTTGGTTATTTGCTTGTCAGCACGTTGATGAGATGTCACTTTCAAAAATAGCTCTTAAACTGCTACTTACAGAAAATTCATCTTTGAAATATACTATTTTACGGCCTTATCCGTCATGTTGGGTTCACGACATAAATAAGTCACGGTCAAGTCATGGGGAGTTTAATGTTCTGTATAAACAATTGCGTAATTTTGATGATTTTTTTTACGAATATCTGCGTATGAGTGGAGTTCATTAGCTGGATTCCACAGAGGTTCTCTTTTAAAAACTGGTGTAATTAATATTTCATCCATTTGTTTCTCCTAAAATGCCTCGCGCCTCGTGACAAAAAACCAACACGTTTGTTTACCTCGATACAAGCTAAGCGACTAACTAGGCGTCAAGCGTTATACTAAGATACTCGCTAGGTGACTCGCTAGCAAGGAATATACCTCGCTAGGCTCTAGGCGCTAAGCAAGCCGCCTGTCTGTGCGGAGTGAATGGGTAGTGGTAGATAATTATAATCATTAGAATCATTAATACATCTTTCTGAGTTAGATTTCTACCATAAGAACCAATCTCATAAGGAAAAGAGCATATTTTTTAACTAGTTGGTTGTGATGTGATACTAATATTATGATATTATTTTTAACTTACACCACAAGAGAAACCTAGATAGAAGGGAAAAGGAGATGAATTTCTGTACATCTGCAGCTACCGCTGCTGTAAGGGTGGGTGTTAAGTTCTTGTCATAACATAACAGTAGCACCACCCGACACTAACTAACCCACTTTCTAACTCAGTCTCAAAGTCCTAGCTAGCTAGTATTACCATTAAGGTAGATACAACCGTACTCTAACAAGTAAATCGCCTATAATTTGTTAAAAGCAAACATGTCACAGAATAACTAGTGTGAAGGCTGAAAAAAAAATCTCATAAACTTCATGTAGGCGTTATCACGCTCAGTAGTTATATATCGCTATCTTCTGTCTCTTAGTGAAAAATCGGCGGGATAATTGCGTAATACACTAACAGTAGTAATGGCTATAGCATTCATTGCGTTATTTGTATTTTTCGAACATATGAAGAACTAGCTGCGTCCCGCGGTTTCACCCGCGTAAGTGTCGATCCAATGGGAATCTCGGGATAAAAACTATCCTATGTCCTTCCCCGGGATGCTATCTCTCTGCCAAATTTTATCGAAATCCGTTCAGTGGTTTAGGCGTGAAAAGGTAACATACAGACAGAGTTACTTTCGAATTTATAATATTAGTATGGATTAGTATGGATTGGCAATAGGTGTCCTTCAAAATTATTTAGATTGTGATTGATTGTGTTACGCCATTAGGGTGCAATTTGCTTAATATGACCATTATTCAGAATTCAGATCATCAGAGTTTATCTAAACATTTGAGGATCTTATGTTCATCATTGCATTGGTCTTGGTCATCCATAACTCATTAAGTAGTCGCCAATAGTGGAGAACAATATAAGAATGTAGCACACGCCGCACCTATAGCGACTTAGTATTTTTTTCTTACTGCCTAAAGAGATCAATGAGAAATGAAATGACACGCTACGGACATACAGTAACTTAGATACAAATTGCCAAAAAATAAAATTTATGAGAAAAGGTCAATTATTAAAACTGCTACAGGGTGGCGGAATCCGATTCTTATACGCAAGTTTTAATGGGCTACCATTGGCTTTATTAAGCCGGTTCCCCAGCTGAATACAGTTGGTAACGTTAAGGGTTCTTTTGCTATGAACCAAACATTTTTATTGTGTTCGCGTCTGAATAGGGGGGTTGGAGTAGGGTGGCTAGTGCCCTACGCGCATGCTCCATTCAGTCGGCGACCCGGTGCGACCCTCGTCAACTTCAGTCCACACCTGAGGAGCTCAAGGCGAACCCTCGTGCTTCTTCACTACAAACGATTTTAGGACTATAAAATCCTACTTTTTCAAAAGTAAGTGATAATGTTTTTCCTATATTTAAACATGTTTGATTACGTAACTGAATCGCAAGTGTAACGCTTAATTAGATTTTCATTGAGGTGACATGGTATACATTATCGACACGTGTTATACGATAGCTGTGACATGAGCTGACACTTTAAAAATATACAACGATGATGGAAACTGAGGACGCATGTGACGCAATTTTGATCCAATTTTTACTGCGAGCTCCTTTCAAAAGGAAAAAGAAGCACTAGGTAGTTTTTCGGTGATATCGCAGTGATCGTTGTTTAGTGAGATTTTAATAAATCAAATGGCGTCGAATCGATATCGTGAAAACATGTGGACAACCATTTTGGACGCTCGCTCTCATTTATTATGTGTGATGAATGCGATACTCTATATTCGTCTAGAATAAAGACTGCCCATGTTCCTATTTGAATCTTATAAGAAAACCTACTGTTCTATTACTTTGTCGGTTCTATCATGATTTTTATTCGTGATCAGCTCTAGATTACAAATATCTAAATAAATACCTCGTGAAATCTATTTACAAGGAAGCTTTCTCATTTGTTTTAATTTGTGTTACAGAAATGATGAAGCCAAAATTAACGAGCCATCGTCATCTATACGAATTACTATTTAAACATCAAACATTGTGACGCACAACCACAACATAAGTTTCGAATTACTTTATTTCAAAATTTCTAAATATTTAAAAATTTATAACTGTTTTTTTGGATTGCTTTTGAAGTCGTAACTAATTAATAGTTGTAATTAATCTTTAGCTATTACACATTTTATAGTTATTTTTCTATAGGAATGGAAATTCGACTGTTTAAAGTTAGAAAGGGATTGTTTTCAACAAGTGTTAAGGAATTAATATAGATATAGAGCCAAGCTTATTGTTGACTATGGTAATATTTGCGTTGGGTTAGGTGCTACAGAAATGTTCTTTTATAACAAAATTGGTTAGTAGAATTAGATAACTGGAAAGGCAAAATAATGGAACCGTTTTCGGATGATTTGCTATGGCTTGTGGTTAGCGGGTTTGTGGTGGCGTTCGTATTGGCTTTCGGCATTGGTGCCAACGATGTGGCCAACTCGTTCGGTACCAGTGTCGGCTCCAAGGTGCTGACGCTCACGCAGGCTTGCATTCTTGCGACTATCTTCGAGATCGCCGGCGCAGTGCTTATAGGTGAGTCAAATTAACATATTATCACAGTATAATTACTAAAACAAAAGAACCTTTGCTTAAAAATCGTTTATACAAACTGACCTTATTTGCTGTCGCTACAACCTGTGGGAGGTATTCTACTAACTACTAAGGAGGTACTTAGTGATCACTTATATAATAACGAATAACTCATTACCTATTACGTGTAGGTACGTAGTTATTATAGGATACCCAATATCATTAGAATGAGAAGCGATATAGATCACCGCCAGCAAACAGATAATGGCTTGGGGGACACTAGACAACTAGACATTTGTGTAATTTTAGTACCTACATTTTGCTCACGCTTTAGTTTTTAACATAACATATCAGCCTATAACGATCCCACTGCTGGGAGACAGGCCGTCACAGGCCTTCGTCGCTTTGAGTGGGAGTGGTCTGTAATCCACCACGCGGGCCCAGTGCGGGTTGGTAGATGTCACATATTATGTCTTCGATTTTTTTGTTCTAGGACATGCCGGTTTCCTCACGATGTTTTCCTTCACCGTTTTGAGAGCAATGATCATTAAATAATTTACACAAAGTAAAGCACCTATGTCCAGCAGTGGACTGCTATAGGCTGATGATGATGATGATGAAAGCACCTGTCTGGGTTCGAACTTACGACCTACAACTCGTAAGTCGCGGCCGTTACCACTGGGCCACCACTGCTCTCTATAATTAGGCCTGCAATTTAGCTGTAGTTAGGCCAAAATATGTACATTGTGAAAAAGTGCAGCTTTGTGTACCATTTAGTTATCTTCTTAACATGCTGTAAATTTATTACTGCTCATCTCCACAGGATATAAGGTATCGGACACAATGCGTAAAGGCATTTTGGACGTGTCTTTATATGCTGACGGTGGCGAGAAGTTGCTGGCTGCTGGTTGTCTGTCGGCGCTGATATCGGGTGCCATCTGGCTGATCGTGGCTACGGCACTGCGGCTGCCTGTCTCCGGAACCCACTCCATGGTCGGGGCCACTGTGGGCTTCACGCTCACAGCCAAAGGCCCCATCGGTGTGCGTTGGTCTACTCTCGGAGCTATTGGTAAGCCACTCTTTTCATTTCGTCTCTTGGGGTAACTTTGCGACAAGGACGGATCGGGCCATCAGGGGGAACCGACCTAAATACTAATCTACACTTTATTATAATTATAGATAACTAGCTTCTGCCCGCGACTTCGTCCGCGTGAAATTCCCGTCGCGTCGCAACACTTCGTATTCGCTTACCGTTCACTCTGAGTTTTTTCTTTTTGCTCGGCTCCTAAGGGTCATAGCGTGATGTTAAATAGCCTATAGCCTTCCTCAAGAATTGGGCTATCAAATGCAAAAAGAATTTTTTCAAATCTGACCGGTAGTTCCAGAGATTATCGCGTTCAAACAAACAAACTCTTCAGCTTTATTATTAGTATAGATATAGATAGATAAAAAACTCTATGTCCCATAACTCCTTAATAGGTACCAACTCTTAACATCTTACACACGTGATAACTTTTAAACGAAATATCCGATTGAGATGAAACAAAAAGTATTCTTGATAACATAATGCTTAATTTCGATAAAGATTAATATTACGATACATATTTAACGTAGTTTTTTTTTCTTCAGACGATTTAATAATTATTTTGAACACAAAATCGGTTATTGTGATTAAACCATGATAGCTAGATATATGTTCTTGCGGACTTTTTTGTAGGTCTTAATAGGCTCTACAAACCCGTAGTACATCATTTTGTTCTATTGTCAATAGTTTTTGCAGCGCACGCAAAAATAGGTTTTCTATTTTACACCTTGTGTTACAAAATAGCAATTTTATTACGGATCCCTAATTTTGAAAAAAAAATATAGCCTATAGCCTTCCTCGATAAATGGACTACCCAACACTAAAAGAATCATTCAAATCGGACCAGTAGTTCCAGAGATTAGCGCGTTCAAACAAACAAACAAACAAACAAACAAACAAACTCTGCAGCTTTATAATATTAGTATAGATAGTATAGATAATATAATCATAATATTATAAAGAGGAAAGATTTGAATAGGCTCCGAAACTACTGGGCTGATTTGAAAAATTTTTCACCATTAGAATCCTACATTATCCCTGAAGAACATAGCTAGGCGATAGAATATTTTTCAAAAAAGTTAGGGATCCGTATGAAAACTTTGATAATGTAACCCAAAGTGTGAAAAAAATGCCAAAAAAAATCCTTAAATCGCGTACGCTGCGGAAACTATTGAAAATAGAGCAAAGTGATCTACTCAGTTTTATGGAGGACATCAATATCTACAAAAAAGCCGCCATACCATTTATGTCTAACTATTACAGTTTTATCACAATAACTACTTTTCCATGTTAAAATATGCAATAGTAACGCCGAAAAATCCTTATATGTATCTTATTTTTGTTAAATGCAAGTATCTACCCGTGCGAAGCCGGGGCGGGCCGCTAGTATTAACAGAATTTTTATCAGCCTTAGTAATTTAGCAACACTCCCATGGTGGACTAATTGTCAAATAATACTTACGTAATGTTAGGCTGGTTTTCCACCAGAGATGAGCGAGGATGCTTAGCGAGGAATGTGTGTAAAACTAACCAATGGCGCCGATTCTGTTGTTCACAAACTAAACTAAATTTAAGTTCGGGCATCTTTTTCTTTCTATTTCATTACGAAAAGGACAGAAGATAAATATTAGTTTAGTCCTGTCAAATTAGTCGGCGCCTGACGCAAATTGACGTATTTTTAATAGCCAATTTTTTAATCTCGTCTAAATTGTCTATGGAGTATCTTAATTTGACAGGACTAAACTAATATTTATCTTCTGTCCTTTTCTTAATGAAATAGAAAGAAAGAGATGCATGAACTTAAATTTAGTTTAGTTTGTGAACAACAGAATCGGCGCCAATACCAGCGCTAACTTAGTTCAAGCTATAAAACCGAACAAGAGCGAGTCGGACTCGCGCACCGAGGGTTCCGTTATTCCGTACCATCATAATTATGTTTTTTAATTTTCATCGGCGGTATTCGTCAGAGAATTTTAATAGGTACTGTGCACTGCGGTGTAGAATATTGCAGTTTTATGTTAGCGCCAACTCTTGACCGATAGTAGAACTAATGTAATTTTTGTTGATGATTTCTGAAAAGTGTGTTATTTAGAGACTTCGGTTTATTTTTCCTGTAATCTTTACATAAACTTCTATCACATAATAATAATTTCTGATTTTTCTCTTTGCAAACTTCGGAGTTTCATCAAAAGTCGAAAACTATGAGGCCTAAAAAAAAAAATGTTTGAGAGTGTGCAAACTGCGCTCTTTCATATTATGATACCCCACATGCGCTAGTAGCCCCACTTCGAATTTTTCAGACCTTTCAGTCCCTGTTGCAACAAATATGACATATATTTTTATTTCTTTCTTATTTGCAAAATAGTTGGGCAAACGTCATCTAAAAGTATCCAAATTTCAAGTTGATAGCATTAGTAGTTCTTGAGATATCCAGCTGTGACAGACAGACAGACAGACTGAGTCTCACCATAAGGGTTTTGTTTTACCATTTTGGTGCGGAACCCTAAAAATGAAGCGATGTTATTGGCTGGTTTCACACACATCCCTCGCTACGCATCCTGGCTCATTTCTGGTGGAAACGCAGCCTAAATCTTGTAGGTACATACTTAGTCAGTCCTTTCACAGTTATTTTACCTCTGATTTTGAATCACTGACAAAAAAAGTGATCTTTATTTTCATGGACATAAGGTTGTGGTTGGGTTGCTACCACTCAGAAGTTTGTCAAAATCAGTGATCTTTATGCCCGTTTTCACCATCGTTCCCTAAATTTAGGGAGGCCCTTAAGAAATTTTAAGTGTTAGTTTCGTTTTCACCATCACTTAGGGGACACTTATGGTCTTAAGGGATCCCTTAAATACAGGGACCCGATATTCGGCATCTTAGCGCTAAGTGACAGTTTATTTTGTTTTTGAACGTTTTTATTTGCTACGAAATGGAAGATTTTATTGAGAGTTTAGAAGCTATCGAAACTGTGTATTAGTCTCGTAACTTTATGATTGCTGTTGGGTTGCTGCTTTTCGCACGGCTACACATGGCCCCAAGTCTGCTATTTTTATAAATTCGTCATTCCAACACGATCCCATTGTCATTTTGCTAAAAGTTCTTAATCGGTCGGTCAATGGCACAGAACATATACGATACTCGTAACGAATTAAAAGCAATTACAGCACAATGACGTTCTAATGGTAGGTCACAGATCAAAGGAACTGTCAAAATTTTAGCAGATTACCGCCTTAGGTCAGCAATATTCATTTGTCATTATGTACGAGATTACCATTCTATGCTATTTCTTTCAATGGAGTGTCAGTGGTTGACCATTGGAAAGTCATAATGACGCCATTATATTAGTAGATTACCAAACTTGTCAAAATCAACAATATTAAATCAATGATTCTGACACTATTGTAATAGCAGACTTGAGGCCCAGGCTATACAGAACCAGTATAAGCTGACTTCTGATTGTACGAAAAATCTATACAATGCAAGGTCAGCTAAAACTGGAAATGTACCTATAGGTTGATGTGTCGCCGTGTGTAGGTACTTAATGTTATCATGTTAGCTATTTTGTTATTATTATTCTTACTTAGTTACTTTCTTTTTTAGGACCTAATTCTAATCTTATGGATTTACTTAGTTGTAGGTAGGTACCTAATAAGTATCTTCACCTTGTTCAAATACTTATTTGACGGTAAGACACCCAAATCGAAAGTAAACACATGTTGTTTTTATAGCTGATTATTTTAGGACACACCAAATTAGAGAGAGACTCATAAAAATACGCTGGGGTCGTTTGATATCTTTGGATTTATGGCCCATTCGCTTGATTATCAGTACCTATTCGTACTCGCGCCTATTGTTCGATGTTTTCAGTTCAAGGTTAAAGCTTATCAAATGGTTTGCGAGAAGTGTTTTATGCACCGGACCAGTCAATTTCTAAGTAACATTATGGGATACAGTTAATTTGTCACTGGCATACACACACACATATGTGGGACACTCAGAAAGTTTAGGGAAAAAAAATGTTCTGTAAATAGTGGTAAATATTTTTTTATTAAATCTTTTCAAAGTACTGTACTCTCCACTAGCCTCTATACAAAGTTTCATGCGTCTGAACCAGTTTTTGAAACACTTTTTCCAGTCCGCCGCAGGCACCTCGTTTACAGCCTGCTCGAACGCTGAGAGCGCATCTTCCGACGACGAAAATTTTATTCCTTTGAACTGATTTTTTATTTTTGGGAATAAAAGGAAGTCACACGGTGCTATGTCAGTGCTGTAGCGAGTGTAACCCAGGAGTTTGACTATCGTGCTGTCCAGGAAGTCCCTCGTTTTGAGCGCGGTGTGCGAAAGGCGCGTTGTCGTGGTGGATTTGGTAGTATACCTTTCAGCGTTGATGCTCCTTTTGGTTCCGTAAAGGAATTGACACCAAGTAGCCAGTCAATTTGAAAAAGCTCGCCATCAAAATCTTCCCCCGCTTCTAGATCGCTTCACTTTGGTAGGCGTTGATTCGTTTTGAAACACCCAAACCGTCGACTGGCGCTTCGTTTTTGGATCGTATTGATAAATCCAAGACTGATCACCTGTAATGATGTCGTAAACCGGCCGACACGAGCCTGCTTCAATTTTGTTTATCATATTACGGCACCATTCCACCCGGGCCTGCTTCTGAGTAGGTATCGGTGAGGTTGTGCGGCACCCAGCGCGAAACTATTCTCTTCACGCGAAGATGCACGTGTAGAATTTCGTGAAGGCTTCCCGATCCAACCTGCAGTATGTGCTTAATCTCTTGATACGTAACACGCCTATTGTCTTGGACTTGGATGACATTTTTCACTGCTAGCACGTTTTCTTCCGTAACAGCCGCCAAAGGGCGACCACTTCTTTCTTCATTCCCCAAAGTTAGTCTACCGCGCTTGAATTCGTTATACCAACTATACACGGTTGCCTTAGAAGGGTCTTCATCCATGAATGCCATTTGAAGTCTATCGTACTATTCGTCTGGTTTCAGTCGACACATCGTAAAAAATCATAGCGCGAAAATGTTTCCGGCGCAGCCGGTCGATTCTGTAAAAATCTCACCGTGAAAACTTAGGTGAAGTGAGTTTGCTTTTGCTGGGAATTGACACTATTGACAGCTCACTCCACGCTCACTTCACCTAAATTTTCACGGTGAGATGGTTACAGAATCGCACTGCTGCCGGTCGATTCTGTAAAAATCTCACCGTGAAAACTTAGGTGAAGTGAGTTTGTTTTTGCTAGGAATTGACACTATTGACAGCTCACTCCACGCTCACTTCACCTAAGTTTTCACGGTGAGATTTTTACAGAATAGCACTGCTGATCTATTTTTTTATGAGACACGATAATTTAAATTAGCTCGCAAACAATGTGGAGGGAAATTTTGAAATTGGAACGTAGGTAGGTACAGTTCGCGTCAAATAACTTTGCCGCTCTGAAGTAGGCAACAAGTCACTGCGCAGTAATTAGGTAATCCTATGAATACAACAGCAGCGCGCATGGCGCGGATTGGCGCGGCTAGGAAAGAGCCTAGCTTCAGAGCGGCAAAGTTATTTGACTCGAACTGTAGCTATTTTTACTTACAAATAATCATTATTTTCAAAATAAGTAGATTATACTGGCCAGTCTCTCATACATAAAAACTTTTTTTTCGCAATAATTCTGAGTGACATAACTTCACGCCTGTATTCACCGAAGGGATAGGCATAGGAGTATCTACCTATGGAATACCCACATTTCGCCAGTAGGTAAATGATAATGAAAGCCAGTGACGATTGTTTATAGCTATGAGTTGTTCGTTTTCAAGAAATTATCATTCATCAATATCAGCCTATAATGTTCCCACTACTGGGAAACAGGCCTCGTCTCTTCGAGAGGGAAAGGGCCGTAATCCACCACGCGGGCCCAGTGCGGGTTGATAGATGTGTGTGATGATGTGTCTTCAATTTTTTGGTTCAAGGATATGGCGGTTTTCTCACGACGTTTTCCTTCACCGTTTTTTGAAAGCAGTGGTGGCGAAGTGGTAACGGCTGTGATGTAAATTGTTTCGATAGTTATGACGGGTTTCCTTTTCAAGAAAGTATGTGGTCAGTTAATTAATCTAGATAGCGGCATGCCGCTATCTATCCAATTTTAGTGGGCTGGCTTAATGCCGCGGCATTAAGCCAGCCCACTAAAATTGGATGCGTATCTACATTCTACTCTTATTCTGAGAAAACTATTACCATGAGCAGTACGTTCAATGTGGGTATATAAGTAGGTAGCTAGGTACTTGGGTTTCATAGTAATGGCTCTAAGTAGGAATGTTTGTGCTGCCTAACCTTGTAGTTAATTGATTTACTCAGTCTCGCACGCGGTCTGAGGATGATTTGATCGAAGTACAGTAAGTAAGTAAGAGATATATAACCAGGGTCGTCGGATATCCTTGAAGTTTAGTAAGAAACCGCTGGATGTTTTCAAATGAAGATTAATTTGATGAATGAAGTGATTGTTTTCTATTAATTAAATTACATTTTATTCGAAAACATGCATGAGTTTCTTATTAAACCTCAACTATATCCGAGGACCCTGGTTACATAACTCCTTTGGTGACCGTACTCAGTTACTTACCTAAGTACATTTACTTACGAAGCGGTATCGTTATGGTATCGCGCACTTTTTTTGATACCTAATAATATTGATGTTTGCCTCCTTCCATCTGTCTCGTAGCAAATCGCGTAGATAAAGATCAATATAATGGCCGTAAAATGAGTAGATTATAATACTTACAAAGTAATGGATGCAAAGGTGTTAGATAAGTCCTATATGATAAAGAGATAAGATTTGATGTGGTACATCGACTAAAATTAAGAAGAGTTATCGTAAAAAGTGAGCAGCGTAGCAGTTAGCACAGCAGTAGCATTTTGTAGACCTTCGTAGACACATCTTATGAATCGTGCTTTGTCCCCAGTGGCGTCGTGGTTCATATCCCCGGCACTCAGCGGTACGGCATCAACCCTTCTGTACTGGTTTGTGCGTCGGTTCATCCTGAGGTCGTCGCAGCCCATCAAATCTGGCCTCAAAGCGTTACCATTCTTCTACGGAGCTACCGTGTCCGTGAACGTGCTGAGCGTGGTACATGATGGACCCAAGTGTAAGCAAGCTTTTACACAAAATTAAGGTTGAAACAACCTCAAAGATTAAGGGAAGTACGTATAATTTGGTTATTTCTAGAATTCGATATAGCCCTTGCGTAGCAACTTGCTACGAAAGGGCTACGAATTCTAGAAAGCTAGAAATTTGTTAGAAAATGCTCTTTAGATATTGTTATTTATAGAGCTATATGTATTTTACCCATTACCTATATTTCAATGTTCGGCCAAATACAGATGTGCCGTCGTAACATTTTCTAGTTCTAGTTCTAGAACGCATGAAATCAGTGATATTTAGAATTATAAATAACCGTCCATTATTTCCAGTACTGGCAATGGACAACATCCCACTGTGGCTGGCTTTAGTGACTTCGATGGCGACTGGCGCGCTGGTTGCGGTATGCGTAAGGGCATTCCTTGTGCCCTACTACAAACGACGGCTTGTCGCGCCTCCTGTCAACTTCTCGCTTGGATTATCTAATGGTGGGGATTTTATATTTGAGATAAATACCTAAGAGTCTAAGCCTGATTAGTGTGATTTGATTGTTATCAAATATTCCAACATTTAACATATAATATTACAGAAACAACTCCAGCGAATACTCCAACACACTCCAATAAAAGCAGCGTCGCGCAACGTCCAACGTCCCTCCTGTCTGAAGATGGCAAAGTGCTCGAGGCCATTGCGGAGAGTGCGGAGATGGTCACCCTGAGCGACGCAGACAAGACCTCCGTCGGGGTGATGAACGCCAGAAACCGCGCACTCCTAGCCACCATGGACGACTGCAGCATACTGTCCAGGAGTCTCAGTCCACCAAACAAGTCACGGTTACAACTCATAGATGCGGACCCTCAGATTAACACCTTGAAATACATAGACGAGACGTTAAGTTGTTGTAAAAGTTTGGACTCTGCTCAAATGGCCGGTATGGGCGAGAGCTACGACTCTAGGAATGGCTTTCTGGGTTCTTGCGACACGATAGCGCGCGGAGAGTTCGACAGGTTAGCGGCCGCGAGGGCCACACAGTGCGTGGAATTTGATACACCACCACCACGACTTGACAAGGTGAGCTTATCTTGTAATTGCTTCACGAGTTGTCTACCTGCATTGCCTCAAACCTCTTATCATTATAGTCTGTTATATATTTCCTTATGTTGCTATTCTCCAGGGTCCAGACGGTGGCAGCGCGTGGAGCATCGAGCGCTGCACGGCGGCGGAGGTGGCGAGCCGCGCGGCCATGACACCCAACTCCAGCGCTGCGCCGCTGCTGCGCGCCGTGTCCCCGCCGTCCGAGCCCGCGCCCGCTCCGCCGCCCGACGAGCTGCGGCTCTTCTCCTTCCTGCAGGTCCTCACCGCCACCTTTGGTGCATTTGCACACGGTGGCAATGACGTCAGGTAAAGTCGCTTGAAGATAATATTATGTTCCTACTACCTATGTTTTTGATGATACCCCTACACCTCCGTTGATGTATTTGTTACATACTGTAATGATAGGTACTTATAAACTCCATACAACTATGAATTGATTTGCAAACAAAAAAATATTTAACAAGATTCTTTTGCTCCGCAGTAACGCGATCGGTCCCCTGGTGGCTCTCTGGCTGTTATACTCTGAAGGGGGTGCCCACTCCCGCGCGGAGACTCCTCTAGCCATCCTAGTGTTTGGCGGCGTGGGCATCGCTATGGGCCTGTGGCTGTGGGGCCGCCGCGTCATCCGCACTGTCGGGGAAGACCTCACCAGCATCACACCTGACACGTTAGTCGAGCTTCTACTAATTTCACGTAAAGAATAGGTACCACAATTTTTAATGGCAGACGATTTTTTAACAAAGAATGGTCGTGCAAACACAAAATTAGCGGTGAAGTGGCATTTTAATGTTTAGGTAAATATGTTCTTAAATCTCCTACCTTACCTACCTAGCAATTTCATCTGAGTTTTAAATCTGGGATTTATGTCAATTGTATAGAAAACTGCAAGTAATGTTTTTGGCTAACAGGGGCTTTACGATCGAGCTCGGGGCTGCGCTGACGGTCCTGGTGGCTAGCAAGGCCGGTCTGCCGGTCTCCACTACACACTGTAAAGTCGGCTCTGTCGTCTGTATCGGCTACTTCTCCGGCAAGTCCGTCGACTGGAGTTTATTCCGGTATGTTTATACAGATATTAACGTTTCTTGCTTGCTAATAGAAACTATAAGTAAGCATATGTGCTGGTTATAACTGTTTGCATCATGTTTTATCAAGCAAAAACTACTAAATTTTACTAGTAGTTCGATTTTTGCATTTATTAGAAACTATTTATAATGATTATTGCTCACCTTGTTTAGGTACACAGATTGTAATAGGGACCTTCCCTTTCCTGTTATCAATTCACGAGTAATGACGTCATGTTTTGTCCAACAGGAACATAATATTCGCGTGGGTGGTGACTGTTCCTGTCGTTGCAGCTATCGCAGCTCTCGCCATGCTGGCTCTAGAAGCGTTTGTCGTATAGATTACTTTATTTATGCATTGACGTGTAATGTAATAACTACCTAGAAACTAACAATAATTCATAATTGTCTAGTTTTCCTCCTCAATGTATTAGTATTGTGCTGGGATAAACTTGATAATTATGTGGTCACGCCGGCTTCAATGAATCATTTACGGAATTGGAATTAAATTGAGTGTAGCTCAAAGATTTTTTTAATTCGCATGTACTGCATTCCCAGCTCAAGTGACACTAAGCTAATGCTAGCCAATAAGCAATAGCCGATTATAAGTTTGCGAATATAAACACCACAGAGATAGGTAGGAAGGCGTGATAAAATGAGGCCATTTTGAACAAATACAACATTAGTTTTGGTCATTGTAATCATCATTTTGAACATCTTTTTCTATGGGAACAACCTTGAAATCGCGAAAAAAAATCTGCTGTTCCATACATTTGTGTTCACTTAAATCGATAAAATGTATGGAACAGCTGATTTTTCTTTCGCGATTTCAAGGTTGGTCCCATAGAAAAAGTTTTCAAAATGATGAGTACAATGACCCCTTTTCGGGTTTAGTATACAAAAACTAATGTTGTATAGCCAGTTCAGCATTTAGGAAATCAATAAAACCCTACATCTACTTACACGCAATAATTTTAAGAAGAATAGTGAACCTATTTCAATTTCAATTCGTTTATTGCAAATGGTAATTGGCCGAGCGTGGCTTCAAACATGTGCTGTGCCTTTGGCGCAGGAACGACCTAAGGAAAACGCAAGATCTAAATCTCCAGGTATTTGTCTCACATAGTTCACGAGTAATATTATTTTTTCCTCATGTTGAAGTTACGTCACGTAATAGTTGTTAGACTAATAAATAACTACTGTTTAGTCCTAGGACTTCTTGGATTTCCTACTCTGCACATTTCCCGATAGGTAGGTACCTACAGGCCACGGCACGTAACTTGGCAAGAGTCGTTAGATGCGTTTTTCCTTTATTTATCTTTCTTGTAAACAGAGTATGTTTAAAAATAATCTATGGCAATAACCATAGTAGGTATAATGACAAACAATAATAGTGATCATTTCCTTGTTGCACTAAGTGTACCTACAGTCACGAGCATAAGTATGTATACACTTGGCTTTATTCAATGACGATTTTCTCCTTTAGTTTTGAATGAAATTTTATGTTATTACGAACAACATATCGTCGACCGTAGGTTCAATTAAGGTAAGGGACAAAATACCCAAAATGAGTTGAGTATACAGTTTTGTTCAGAATTTTGCGCTCTTTCGAATGGTGTATATGAAAAAATTCTAGCTTAAAAAAATGTCCCTTACCCTACTGATTTTTGGATTCGAATTTCGAATCAGCCCCATAATAACAATGTATCTGAAAAACTATGCAATATAGCAACTTGAAATGGTGTAATTACCGCCGCCAATCCACTTCAAATAAGGTAAGGGTCTTCCCAATCAACGAATTATTCTTCACTCTTTTTTTTAACAAGACCTTTACACTATTTTTTCATTATAGATTGGATCCAAAGTAGAGATCAATTTAATGTAAGGGACATTACTAACAAAATACGTTGGTGTAAGGGACGTCTATTTTCTTAAATAGCTAACTTATTTAAATAAATGTTACACAGGTAGATAGAGCACTAAAATACAAGATTATGTGTGAAATCAGATCCGAAAAAGGTTAATAACAAAAAAAGTTATAGGCGATTTAGTCCGAAAAAAAACTTTGTCGGCCTCTCCTGAAAAATCGTATTATGTCCCTTACCTCAATTGAACCTACGGTCGACGATATTTTCGAACCCATAGGTTTATGTAAAGTGTCGTATTTCAACGTTGCATTCGTTATTTCACGAAAAAATTGCAATTGAAAGTTGCCAAGTGTTGACATATTAGTGCTCGTGACTGTACATGCGCTAATTTACTCCCACTACACCAAAACCACAGTATAAAGATATACAGTATTTCGACTTCATACAAACGGACGAAACGCGAGCTATACCTACGCGCCTCGACCTCGGCATGCGCATGGCATGCAGACAGTCGCGACTGTGCCGCAGTGACGAACGGACGGTGTGTTGTTTTTTTTAACAATAACCGCGCAAAATAAATTGAAGTACATATTTAATATGACGAGTAGGATATATTGTGCTGTTTTTGGTTGCATGAATTCGTCAATAACGCATCCAGAGATAACTTTTTTTAGATTACCTGGAAACTCTGAAAGGTAAGACTATAAAATAATTTTACTTACTAGTAGGTAGGTACATAATGTGTGTCTTTTTAATGGATAAGTATTTCCTTTTATCTCCCGAAAAAAAAGATGTCTGGATTAATAAATAAAGTGAATAGAGTAAAGGAAAGTGATAGACACGAGTGAAATAGGTAGTTATAGGCGGTTCATGAATCAATAAACGGTAGGTACGCTTGTGTTAAAACCTCGGGGCATGTGTGTTTTGTTTTGTTAGTTTGTAAAATTCAAAGTAAAGACGTGGTTTTTATTATTAATATATAAGTACACACAGTAAAATACAATAACAAAACTAAATGGAAACACAAAGTAGGCAAATGTAATTAAAATGCTGGAGGCGGGCAGCCCTATCGCATGTTTACGTACCGCGCGGCTGTAGGCATTTATTTCAAGGTTACGGCCGAGTTACAATACTGTATGATCTTTATACTGTGCCAAAACCTTGCCAAGTTACGTGCTGGTGACTGTACAGTTATAAAGTCCTTATATTCAATTTTTATCTATTATGTGTCCTTAGGTATCTAGTAGATTGACTGTGATTAAAAAAATCTAATTAAAAACCTAGATATCGATAAGTACTTAAATTACTTACTTAGATACATAATTACAAGTTCAAATGAATCTGATTGTCTGTCATCTAGAATTGGACATTTTTAAATCGTCGGGATCAACCGCGTAAAGTCCTTACAAAGACTATAGGTAATTGTTGTATTGGATGGAATTGTTTTACAATGCAAATATCTTACAACGGGAATTATTTCATGATTCCCGTTTTAAGATAAGTACTTGCTAAAGAGGATTGAACGAATTGGCAAAATGTAATTTTATTTATACATTTTTAATCCAAAGTGTCTTTGTGAAACTTCTACTGTAGCTACTAATACTTAAGTTACGAGCCAAAGTAAACATATTATGTTAGTTGCCCGTGTGATGTTTTGCGAATATTTGATCAAGATGTACTTAAGGGGGAAGCGCTAAGGTAGCCCGCGAAATTAAAATTTTCTTACGTTTTTTGCAATTTGCTGGTCAGTATAAGTTGTCCAGTATATCTGGGGGGTACTACAAACTATGCTCAGACAACTTGTAGATGAAAGCCAAAAAGTAGGCCTGAAGATGAATCTTACGAAAACTAAATTGATGACGAATCATTCGAAACCACCCATTCGAGTCAACAACGACCTAATTGAGTTTGTAGATGAATACACGTACTTGGGACAGATCATATCTCCTACAAACGATACATCTAAAGAAGTTCACAACAGGGTAAACGTAGCATGGAAGCGATACTGGTCCCTAAAAGAAGTCACAAAAAAATAAATCTATACCACTAGCGTTAAAAAGCAAAGTATTTAACTCGTGTATACTTCCGATCATGACTTACGGTTGCCAAACATGGGCTTTAACTAAGCAGAACACTAAGACATTACAAACGTGCCAACACAACATAGAAAGAAGTATGCTTAATGTTAAGAGACAGGACAAACTAAGCCTTGAATATATTAGAAAGAAAACTAAAATAGCAGATGTATCATACAAGATAAAAAAGCTGAAATGGAAATGGGCGGGCCACCTTATCAGAGACAAAAAGGAGAAATGGGCTAAATTAGTAGCCGAATGGTACCCAAGAGAAGGCAAAAGGAAGAAAGGACGCCCGATACGTAGGTGGGATGACGACCTTAAACTCAAACTCAACTCAAACTCAAAGCATTTATTTCAATTAAACCAATTACAGGCACTTTTGAATTGTCAAGGGGTCGGTCAGTCAGAAAGATGAAGCTAGTTGCCCATTCCAAAGCGTAGGTACCTATGGAGAAGAACGGGCAAGAAACTCCATGGACACTCTTTTAAATCAAAATAATATGGTTACAAAGTCTTGTTTACATCATTCATGTTAAAAATTATGCATGTGAGAACGATGCAGAACGTTAAAAGCGTCCGAAATGAAAAAAAAAAACAATTCAAATATTAAATTAAATTAAAATAAGCCATGGCAGCAAAGAGATGACCAGTCCCTACTGACGGCGCGCGTTCACGAACATGACGCATGTATTAGCACCATTTAAGGTGACAGCTGGGCCAATGTGGGAGAGGGAAACCCATGACCGGGAACTATGGAAGAATATGGGGGAGGCCTATGCTAAGGCAAAACAATCTTCGGAAAAATCCCCAAATGTCAAGATTTCATGAAATGGTCATTCAGTGGGATTACTTGGTCTGAGAGAGTTGTGTTGATGACTTTAATGATTATGATGGAGGTGGCGGGACGGCTCAGGGAGAGAACCTCCCGTCCCAGCCGCCGTGGGAGACGCTCCGGGCGTCGGGAGCCGCGTGACGACTCCCGGCCACCGTAGCCGCGGGCAGTGCGGGCGGAGAGTAATGGGTAGCTCACCGTCCGATCAGGACCAGGCCCGTGCCGGACGGCGCGTACGTGATCCACGCGCGCCTCAAAAAGGTGTCAGCATCGAGGAGGGGCCCCATAGGGCCGAAGCCTGCCGGGTCAGCGGGATTGTCCGAAAGGGTTACCGCTGGCCCGGAACATAAAGGGCTAAGGAAGGAACACGGGTGGGTTTTAGTCAGTAAGAGTCTGACACTCCCTTCCGCTCCACCCAGAGCGGGAGGGGTCATTTGATGATTTCCCATCCGAAAAAAAAAAATCCCCAAATGTCAAGATTTCATGAAATGGTCATTCAGTGGGATTACTTAAATTGGTCTGAGAGAGTTGTGTTGATGACTTTAATGATTATAATTCTGTAAATACATATTTGTTACTGCCGCGAATCATAATTTTAATCAACGTACTGACCAGCAAATTGCAAAAAACGTAAAAAAATAGAATTTCGCGGGCTACCCTGGCGCTTTCGCCTTAATAGCTCCGGAAGCGTAGGTAATGAAAGCCTTTTACTTCTGCTACGTACCTGATTGCACTTTAATATTCTACGCATGCGCTCTCGGAGTTGGCGCAGATGATAGTCTTATTTACTTGCATGCAAGCTATGATTGTACCAGTTGCACTGGCCTATTATGTGAACGGTGTGTATTTTCACGTTAATAGAGGACTGACTGTTAGGTGTAGAATGGGGCTTAGAAGGGTGACTGCGAAGTGCGAACTGTAATCTTGAATTGATATTACCTACTACACTGTTAATTTTAAGCTCACGTAGGCACGGGCGTAAAAATATCGCGGCGGGATTTTATCAGGCACTGGATAGCGCGTTAAAAAACACACTGTTGGATTTGCAACTCTTGGAGCTGAGCAGTGCGTTGAAAATTCAGTGCGCGAAAAAAAAATCGCGGCGGGAAAAATCGCCCGTGCTAACCTGGGTTAATTGTCAACCCTGTCTGCATGTTGAGTTGTTTAAAATGGTCGCATACCTATAAAAGTTGACGTGCTTGCGTTTAACTACCATATGCATGCCTACTTATGGTTTGCATTTGAAATAATACCGTGGATGAACACTTTTTCTTGGTAAATAAGCATAATTAGGTAGATACCTACTATAGAGTTCGTGTAAAATAGGAGCAGAGCAGGGCTACCTCCATCATGAGAAATGTCAATTGTGTTGTGCTGCTGTTTGCACAACTTTACAAAAGTTCTCATTGTCCTTTTGCATGGATTTACATAGGACTTAGCTCAGGTTCGCACGGGCACCTTTTTCCGGTTGCGATTTTTTTTTGCGCACTGGATTTTCAATGCACTGCTTAGCGCCGAGAGGTGAAAATCTAAAGGTGTGTTTTTTTGACGAGTTGTGATGCGCTCTGTTGGATTCTCAATGCTCGGTTCAACACCGAGAGATGAAAATCCAATGCGCGATAAAAACCCGCCGCGATATTTTTACGTCCGAGAGATGAAAATCCAATGCGCGATAAAAACCCGCCGCGATATTTTTACGTCCGTGCGGACGTGTACTTGAACCTTTACTAGTAAAGGTTCAAGTGTACGATTCGACTTACGCATAGGTAGGTACTTTGAAAATCTGCCTATCTTATAAAGAAAATGTTGTCTAAATAAGAAAGTGTTACATCGGTATTGCATCGCGTTTTTATAAACAACTTAATGTGTCGCATATGAATTACAAATTAATTAACAATAGGCGATATTATTGTTGAATAAACATAGTTGAAAATATCGTGTTTTATTTTACTTACTTATTTCTTTTTTTTTCGTCGCCGTAAGGATTGATCAAAGGAGATGATGAAACCAATATCCCATCAAAGAGTTTACTATCGCCTCGAGTGGCACATGGCATAAACCGTTAGTACTAAAAATTTTATTTTAATTTTAATTTGACCTTGTAAAAAGTTGTGTTTTTGTACAAATATCCAATAGGTATAGGAACGAAATCTACAATGAAAAGAACATGGATTTCTACCATAGATTTTTTTATATTCTACGTACAGGTAAGTACCTACTTTGTCCTACGAGAAAAATACATATAACAAAAATAGTACATTATGATACATGTGTGCTAAGTTGATCATTATGCACGAGGCGATATTATCGCGCGAGCCGCAGGCGAGAGCGATAAGAAAGCCGAGTGTATATTGATTAATGCACACGCGTTTCATACGACGTTTTTCAACACACTTGCGAGGAAAAAAAACAGACTTGTATTGTTAAATATTAACTTGTATGGAAAATGGCGCGCTGGTTTTGTTTTCCCAAGCGCCGTGCTAGCCAGCACTAGCGATGCGCGCGCAACATTGACTATTTGACTCATTTTAAATATATTAATCTATGGCATAGACAGAACGCCTAAACAGCCTATAGAAAAAATATAATAAACACAAACCTGAAAATTGCAAAAAACCTAAGAATTTCGCGGTCTACCACTGCGCATTCACCTTAAATTGTCTGTGGTCCCCTGCGAGTTCATTTTGCGACCAAGGACAATACAGACTATTTAAAAAAAAATTGAAATATAGCCCGCGGATTTTTTCTTTCGGCATGAAGTCTCTTTGGGCGCTTTCCGAATTAGCTATAATCGCTCACATCATCTCCATGGACGTAATATTACGTCCATGCATCATCTCACATGCGTTCCGATTTAGATATTACTATTATGACTGCTGAGAGCTGGCAACAATTCGGAACACTCGTGAACGCGCTCACATGACAGTGCTTACACAATGTAAAAAAGATATTATTACAGTATTTCTTTGTATAAACACCACATTTCTTCTTCAGTTCTTCTTCTTTGGTTAGGTGGCGACTGTCAGCCAGAAGCACAATTTCAAAAATGCCACGTTAGTTTAATTTAAAGATGATGCAACTCAAAACAAAACACACACTGACACAACTTCATACACACACTGTCATTTTTGACAGCGCTCACGGTGATATTATTCTAGGGCATGGTCGGCATTATCGCAAGATGGCGAATGTCATGACGTCATCTATGACGATTCACGGGACATCGTGATCTTATTATCGTTATCGCGCTCACGCTAATTCGGTTATTTCCCAATTCGGAACACATCGATTATTTCCCAATTCGGAACGCAGGGTTTGATGAGATTAAAAAAGCGCGCGTCTCCGACTAGTAAATAGTTATCTGTGGTATTACAGAACATGTGGATTAAAGTAAAGAAAAAGCACGCGTTCGTAATACACTCCATTATGGACCTAAAAGCGGTTCAATAAGAGCCACTTTACGAGCAAGTGTGTTGAAAATAAATTTAACACTACAAAATATATCTACGGGGGTGGCCTTATCGCTTCCTGCGATCTCTACCTTATAGGTACAGGGTGGCACAGACATCGAAGCGCAAGCTTTTCTTTTACCATGGACTCTGTACATGATTCTGAGCCTGCGTTGAAATTATTCATCGGTTTAAAAAAACTGGCCAAGTGCGAGTCGGACTCGCACACGAATTGTTCCGTATCACAAGGCAAAAACGCCGAAAAATACACGTTTGTAATTGTTCCCATACAACAAACGTGTTTTTTTCGGCGTTTTTAGCGGGCGCCCCCCTTAAATATTTATTTTATTCTGTTTTTAGTAAGTATTTGTTGTTATAGCGACAACAGAAATACATCATCTGTGAAAATTTCAACTGTCTAGCTATCACTGTTCATGAGATACAGCCTGGTGACAGACAGACAGACGGACAGTGGAGTCTTAGTAATTATGGGTGTCTTTTTTACCCTTTGGGTACGGAACCCTAAAGAAATGTGATGTTCCATACATTTTTGAGGGCGTAGGTATTTTACTTTTCTATAAAACAACAGTTTTTTTTGTAACCCTGCAAAATAGAGCAAGACTGCAAGAGCCCGCGACGATCGACCTTCGTTATTTAATAAAAGCTGAAAGTTTATCTACGTATGGCCCCAATAGAGGTAAGAACGATCCTCGACTATTAAGTTTGGATCATGGTGGCTTTGGTAGGTAACAGCAGGTAACAAAGGTGTGTGAATAGTATTAGAAATCACGTCGTCCATTGTCAGACACAGTATGCCTACGGTGGACTTGCAACCCCCTGTCAGACACCTTTAGGCGTGGCGCCCCCTATCGGTAGGCATCGGTGCGGCTAGGTACAGCTCGAGCGCCTTACGGCGGAGATCCGTCCGCTCCGCAGCGATTTACCGCAGAAGCGGATCTTCCCCCCGGGGCGGCGTAGTGCCTCCGCGCGCCACTCATATACGCGCGCGAGGACTATCGCCTCCAGATCCCATGGCGGGGCTAAACACCCTTATTTCAGAATTTGTGACGCTACAGAATCTTAGATAATCGATCGAAAACGTGTCCAGCCAGCTTGAAAAACCACTTTTCGCGCTGGTCTCTCAATCTCGGTGACGGAAGTGATTTTGACGACTTTTTGCATATCAACGGGCGTCACATTAACTTTGTGACAGGCATCGAGTTAAAAGTTTTTGATACGTACAGTGGTTTAGTAGAAAAATGCAAAAATCTGTGTCCAGCCAGTTTGAATTTACGTATAAAACTTTTGGCTGGCACTTCCGAATCTCAATAACGGGAGCGTTTTATAATATGGTTCCTTTACTAAAATTTAGTGACGCAATGTGTGACAGTAATAACGTTTGATTTATGGCGTCACATGTAAGGGTTTACGAGAAATCAATAAAAACTTAATGTCCGGCCAGCCTGAGTTCAAGCTGGCTGGACACATGTATCTCCGCTGCCTGATGATCTACAGCCTTCGAAATGTCTTCAAAATTTTGTGACGGGGACGATAATGATAACCTGAATTTGTGACGGAGAAACTTTGAGTAGTTTCAAAGATATTGATCATTTAAATTTACCCATACAAACACTGCAGTAGGGTTACCAATATTGTAGGTTTTATGTAGGACTAAGTATATTTTAAGGTGTTTTCTTTAATGGACGAAAATCCGTATATTGGTGATACAATACGAACAACTTTAGGTATTTAAATCGATAGAAGACAAAAGTGTAGAAGTGAGGAAGTGCCTTTTGCTGTGCCTACTAAAAAGAAAAATAACTAGGTACCTATCTACTTAAGTAGGTAACCTATAGAAGTCTATTTACGTCACGCTCCATCTCATGCGTAGTTATAGAAGGAAACAACGTAGATACCTTCTTGTAGCAGGCTAGCTCTTGATTCCATAACAATTCTATATTTAGATGGTTAATAAAAATCACTACTTAATTATTTTATTTTATAGTCTGGGCCTGGAACGAAGAAGAATCTAATTCGTGGGGACCTAGGTCTTTGAATGTAGGTCTGTGAGGCCGCAAACTGTTTTTAAATTAGAAGTTTGTTATGTTATGTTAATTTGCCACCAATCAGCCATTCAGCCATTTGCTGGATAGCCCGCATGATTCATAATGTTATCCTTTTATGATTCTGCCAAAGTGGCCTTTTTAGGCCCCCTGTTCTCTAGTTTACCCGTACCTATCACTATTCTGCTCCCATAGTAGGTATATCTGACACTAAGTCTAATCACGATCCTATGTAGAGGATCCGTCATCCTATGCACTTTCAGTCTATCAAAAAGTACTCTGTGCTATGCACCTAATGCACCGCACGTAAAATGAGTCAACATTAAAATTTATTACCTACTTAAGTTATGTTGGGAATTCCCCGAACAGTAAACTGATAAACCGTTACGCATCTAAATGCAACCGACCTCCTTCGCGCGAATTCTTACGAAGCGACAGAGAAAAATAAATGCCTTAAGTAGGTAGGTACCTACTTATATTGAATCTCGGAGATTCGGAATCGATACTTAAAAATCTATCGAGAATCAACGAAACCTTTTTAATTATGCTAAAACATCAGCTCATTGTAACATTCTCTTTCTGTTCTCAAAAATGGACATAATAGCAAGGGGAGGCCAATGCGGCCCCTTTTGACCTGTAAGAACCATGAATCATTATGACTTGTTAAGACTTCTCGTTCCCGAAAGTTTATTTATGATTGTCAGTATCTATAGTATGGATGGGTCTGTAGGTACCTATAGCACAAGGAATTTTTTTATAAAAACGAATCATGAGCGAGCTGACTAAGTTCTAGGTTCCGTAGAAAGTAAGTCCAAAGGAGAGTAAGTTGTAAATGTATGTTGCAAAATAGCTACGGCAAGAGCTGGGAATATTGATACATAGCTGTAGAACAAGCACCTTAATTGCGTAACACACTATCAATCTCAATCTGAATCATTTTGAAGATGTTGCTTCAATATTCATATCTATATCTATATACATATTATATATACATATAATAAATTTGTAGAAAAGTGGTGTCTGTACAATGGAAATATATAAAAAAAAAGTAGCAGGGGTTGTTATTATATCGATGCTGAACCCGAAATTGTAATTAATTTTTTTTTTGTCTGTTTGTTTGTGCACGCTAATATCAGAAACGGCTTATTCGATTTAGATGCGGTTTTCACTAATATATTGTAGTAGGCTTCACTTAACATTTAGTGTTTATTTCATGTCAATCGGTTCATAAATAAAAAAGTTATGTCAATTTAAAGAATCACGGCGAACATTTGTTAAGGTATTCTATCAGAGTACGTACACGCCTCGGGCCTGCGCGTCCGATCTTCGGAACTACTGGACGGATTTGAATGTTTTTTTTTTATTGTATAGTTATTATATGGCTGGACAACATTCAGGCTATAATTTAACTTGGAAACTTGAACACCTGATGCAGAACCGAAACAGACCAGCTTAACTATAAGAGATACAAAAATGGTACCATAGCAAAAATTGTTCCACGTGATGAGGATTTTCTGCTGAGAGAATAAATTTGAAGATCTGGAACACCTGATGGGGAACTCCAAGAGCCCAGCTACACCATAACACATATAGGAATGACGTCTTAGTAAAAGTTATTCGGTCTGATGGGCATTTCCTGTTGACTTATAAAAATCGAAGATCAGAAACATCTGATGTGGAAATCAAAGCTATCACTAATTTCACCTCCACGCGGTGAAGGCGGTAACAGAACAGTTTTTAACGTGAAGAAATGCTCATGCATTCTGCACTACCACGGGGAGATAGTGCAGTTATGTGGGACTCTAACCCACTAAAACTCCATTGTGTCCTCCTCTGCCGCTTACGGCGGGAACATGGGCACGCGTTAGCACTCATCCGTGAACCCGCCGCGGCTGTCCGTTACCGGACCCTCCGCTGGGGAGTACTCCCCATCACCGGCGCACCAGAACACATAGCACGCCGTGACCACCCCAGGGACCAAACCAGCACATGGGCGCCAGACGATCCCGTGTCTGGGCACCCTTGGTAGGGGAGCAGTCACTTAGATTTTAATTGATCAGGTATCTTCATAATAAAACTATAACCATGCCTAGAAAGAGGTCAAATCTTTCCCAATGTTCCAAAGGAGCTAAAAGATTGAGGATCATAAGATCCCAAGAATCTACCGAAGAGCGTCAGGAGAGACTTGATGCTGTTTGAGAACATCAGGCTGCAACTCGCTCCGTGGAAACCTCTTCGGATCGCGAAGCACGCCTGCGTTCTCAGCGTATTTACGCATCTACATCCAGGTCTCTAGAGACCAGTGCAGAATATGATGCGCGACTGACCGCTGATACGGTGAGATTATCATACATTGTTCCGAACACGCACACAACAAAATATTCATAATCAGAAAGTGAGAAAGAAAGAATTGCTGGAGTACGGCATGAAGAGACAGATTAAGAAGAGCGCAACGAACGTTTGAATTCTGATCGACTTCGACATTCTCTGAACAGAATGTCGATATCATCTGAAGAATCGGATGTGTCTCAAGATATAGCCGTAGGGCATGGCGACCTTCCTTGGGTTAATAAGGAACGGAGTGCATTTACGTATACTCCTATGATTGACTACGCCACATATTCCGCCATCGGAGGTATGGTTGAAAATTGTACTTTTTGTAAAGCTGTTAAATAGCAAAAAGAAACAAACGGTATGTGTTGCTCAGGTGGGAAAGTACATATTGAAATATTACAAAATCCTCCAGAAATATTAAGATCACTGCTAATCGGTGACCATCACAGTCAAAACATTTCTTGGACAATATACGTTCGTACAATAATGCCTTTCAAATGACATCTTTTGTTGCGAAACAGATTTCAGAAGGCCCATTTAGGCCAACATTCAAAGTGCAAGGCCAAGTTTACCACCCGGTTCATTATTGCCTGAAAATGACGTCTCGAATCGTCTCGCGCATCCCGTTGTTATCCAGTCCCCGGGTTCTTAGAATTCGACATCAGACGTTTCAGATCTTCGATTTTGACGACCCTGTTGTCGCTGGCATAAGCAACAGGATCCGCGTACGAAGTCGCGGGCAGAAGCTAGTACCTAATAAGTTCGAAAAATGTGTCTGCTCAACAACGTAAATAACGCAATGAATGTTGTCTAAGGAGACTACATGACCTAAAGTGCGGTCTTTATCGGACTGCCTAATTATATCTATGGACTGCATACAAACAAAGAGAAGCGCGATGACACAGCGCTGGTAATTTATTGCATAATATATATGAGGCACTTATCGATTTACAAAAAGTCTATTGTTTGGACTAAAAAATTAAAACACTAGGTACTATTACTTTAGTATGTTGCTTGAAGAATAATCTGACAAAAAATCATAATGATTGTATGTACATTATTAGTATTGGTTTTTATTGTAAAAAGGTGGTTTAATGCAAATAAATATATTACCTACTTATATTATTTTTCCTCTTTTGATATTTCTCGGGACCCTGGGGTCCCGGACCTTTGGAAGGCGTACGAGGGGCCGAAGCCAACTCGCAGAGGCCGTTTTTAATGAAATGACGCACCAACCGACGATTATCCCTGTTCGTATTATGCAAGTGCACCCAAGGACAATCCCGGCCGGTTGGTGTAGGACTATTGCAAGATATGGAATCAAAGATATTGGATATGGGTTGGGGTGGTTAAAATGAACTGGTTATTTAAGACTATGGAAAGTCTATATATAGCCCCTGCCTGACCAATGTTTTATATAAATTACACAGCGTCAGCGCCCAGCGGGATTGTCCGAAATGGTTACCGCTGGCCCGGAACATAAAGGGCTAAGGAAGGAAAACATGGGTGGGTTTTAGTCAGTAAGAATCTGACACTCCCTTCCGCTCCACCCAGAGCGGGAGGGGTCATTTGATGATTTACCATCCGCAAAAAAAAGGGGGTGACTTGCACACTGAATAATTGGCCCCCGGAAACGGCCGCTAGCACATAGTGTCGTAGCGAGCAAGCAAGGGGGCAACATGTCCTGAGGTGCTTATGAGGAGTGGAGAGGCATTCCACGGTTAATAGGACAATCCCGGAAATACGGTTAAGATCCCTACCAGCATCTTACTGGAATACTTACTTAATTCCTTCCTCCGAGTACGTTTGTTCTTGCGAATCTCCACTCAAGCCGGCCAACAAAGGCAAGAATAAGGTGGGAGCTTTGTTCCCCGTCATTGTTCACTCCAGCCGGCCAATAAAGGCAAGCCAGAGGCGAGGAACAAGACTTCTCCCGGGAGATAGGGTCCGTGGGGTCGCTACTGTCCAACATCTCGCCATATGCTGCCCTGCGGGTTTATGTATCTCGATTGGTCTGGCTCCTCACTCTAGACCTGTTCTGGCAAAGTAAACTCTTCCGGCACAGGTCTAGAGTTCGGAGCGCGCAAGCCCCACCACGACGTCAATGTAGAGATCCGATACGGCGGCGGTGGGGTTATATTATTATTAAAGTTTTTAGAGGTATCTTCATGATTTTTTCTATCGTATCAAATTTGTTGTATTATGTTTTCAACACTAGTGTGTTGTCTACCTAGCATATATCCTGTAGAGTATCATATATTTTTCTGATTTTGTTTTCTGTAGTCGATCATATACTTACTTTTATTGTTTCTAAAACTTGCATTTTTTGTGTTTAGGTCCTGTAAGCCCCTTAACTGTCAAAATAAAACCGATTGCTACTGATAGTGTGTTCCGCAATTTTTTTTTTTTTTTTTCTTTTTTTCCAAAGGATTAGGTTCTTTTTGTATTTTTGGGTGGGTGTCTGGGTGTACACTACTAAACTGGGTGTAATTTTAATCATCGTTATCCACTTATATGAACAACTTTTACTATGGGGCCAAACCTAAAATCGTGAAAAAAAATCAGCTGTTTCCTACATTTATGTTCGCTTAACTCGTCAAAATGAAGGGAACAGCTGATTTTTTTTCGCAATTTCAGGTTTGGTCTAGTAAAAGTTGTTCATAATGATGAGTACAATGACTCCTTAACTCTTTGATTGTCGTAATTAGAGACACAATAGAAAGACAATTGCTTATGTCGGACTGTGTAACATAAGATACATCCAATACAGGGTGTTTGGAAGCTGGCTGGCTGGCTGTATTCCCTTCGGGAATTACAGGCGTGAAGTTATGTGTATTATGTATGTAGCAGTTAGTTTTTTGCATAATAAACGTCATATAAAATTCATACGGTTGAATTCATACGAGGTACGTATATAAGTACCTACTTTTTAAAAACATGAATAGATGTAGGTACTTACTATGTAGGTAACGAATTTGACTTTAGTGAAGATCAAGTCTAGACTGAATAATATGCTGCTATGACATCATTATCATTTTGGGAATACTGAAAGGGCGCTTGTGCACGAATTTTACTGTCCGGACTCCGGCGGCATGCGCGGCAGTTCGATTTTTTACGGTCCGATATGGCAAGCCTTAAAATAATGTATAAACTAGGTAGGTAGTTTGTGCACTTGTGGAGTAAAATTTCTTGCATTGCACAAACGCGCAAACATCGTTCGGTAAAGTCCGGATGAGTTCGTATAAATTCGTGTCAGACGCTTTTTTGTTATTTAGGTCTGGCTTTGTTCAAGAGAACTTTGTTGATCGAATCGACCATCATTCGTAGCTTGCGCGTTGAGTCCGACAGACTGGTGCAAGCGGTCGCTTCGTGAAACGTATCATTCCTATCTTGTTTGTCCGGTTTGCATTTGTGTCGTAAACAAAATTTTAAATAATTCCAAAACCAGTTTTCGTCTCGAATCGGATTAATGCAAAGGTAAGATGAGTTTTGACTTCGTAGTTTTAAGACTTAACCCCTCTAACCTTGATATTCGTGACAGTGAACGAACGGGTTAAACGGTGTTTGTTTTTTATTAGAGACTTCTCAATGTGCGGGCCACGTTCAATGTTTTAATTAACTTTAAAAACTGCAGGTTCTGGTTTTGCACACCTATTATGAGTAGGTTCCCAAGTAATTGTTGAGCAACGATTTTGTGACATGGGTTTTCTTCTCAAAATGCGTGTCTGTAGAATATCTAGGTAGGTATTTTGAAAAGCTGGCATTTTGTTAACAACATTTGATGAATACATTTGAATAATATTATTAAGTACGTAGGTACCTATACAAAGCAATTGAGCTGATCGCACCAAGTGAAGGCTGAAGATAATTAATTGGTTCGGTATGCATTGACGAATAAAATAATTCTGAAGCTAAGATTGAGTAAAAACGTATCGAATTGTTCAGTTTGACATAATGTAATTGTTCAGCACATGTGCTTTTTAAGCATCCAAATATGGTACCTATGTATCATACCATTACCTACATAATCATTGTCCTGCCCATATCCCAATTTATTAGGGGTCGGCGCAACATGTGTTTTTCTTCCATACTTCTCTGTTGGTCTGTGGATGGGTGACCATCTTTACATACCGAGACCCCTCCGTGCCTCGGAAAGCACGTTAAGCCGTTGGTCCCGGCTGTCATTTGTGGATCTTTGACAGTCATTACGGGTAGTCAGAAGCCCGAAAGTCTGACAACCAGTCTTACCAAGGGGTATCGTATTACCTAGTAACTGGGTTGTGGAGGTCAGATATGCAGTCGCTCCATGTAAAATACTGGTATTCAGCTGCATCCGGTTAGACTGGAAGCCGACCCCAACATAGTTGGGAAAAGGTTAGGCAGATGATGACTTCTCTATTAGTCGTTTCTCACCCCTTTTCTAGTCATATTATAGTTCACACACATCTATCGTTTCTTTAGTCTTTCCATACTCTTATAGCCCGCATTCATACAAATTCAAACTTTCGTCACGCGACATTTTCCTCATTCCTCCGCATCTCATCATTATCTGCTTAGCCTTTTCCCAATTATGTTGGGGTCGGCATCTAGTCTAACCGCATCACATAATATGTGAAAAGTATCACATATTATGTGATTGCCATATATTTATGACTAGCTTCTGCCCGCGACTTCGTACGCGGATCCTGTTGGTTATGCCAGCGACAACGGGGTAGTCAAAATCGAAGATCTGAAACGTCTGATGTCGAATTCTAAGAACCCGGGGACTGGATAACAACGGGATGCGCGAGACGATTCGAGACGTCATTTTCAGGCAAAAATGAACCAATAGGGTGGTAAACTTGGCCTTGCACTTTGAATGTTGGCATAAATGGGCCTTCTGAAATCTGTTTCGCAACAAAAGATGTCATTTGAAAGGCATTATTGTACGAACGAATGTTGTTCAAGAAATGTTTTGACTGTGATGGTTACCGATTAGCAGTGATCTTAATATTTCTGGAGGATTTTGTAATATTTCAATATGTACTTTCCCACCTGAGCAACACATACCGTTTGTTTCTTTTTGCTATTTAACAGCTTCACAAAAAGTAAAATTTTTAACCATACCTCCGATGGCGGAATATGTGGCGTAGTCAATCATAGGAGTATACGTAAATGCACTCCGTTCCTTATCAACCCAAGGAAGGTCGCCATGCCCTACGGCTATATCTTGAGACACATCCGATTCTTCAGATGATATCGAAATTCTGTTCAGAGAATGTCGAAGTCGATCAGAATTCAAACGTTCGTTGCGCTCTTCTTAATCTGTCTCTTCATGCCGTACTCCAGCAATTCTTTCTTTCTCACTTTCTGATTATGAATATTTTGCTGTGTGCTTGTTCGGAACAATGTATGATAATCTCACCGTATCAGCGGTCAGTCGCGCATCATATTCTTCACTGGTCTCTAGAGATCTGGATGTAGATGCGTAAATACGCTGAGAACGAAATAAATACGCTGAAAATTCAAAACCTTCATCAAACGTGTCCTTATCAAAAAAGCATATTATAAGATTAAAGACTATGTTGAAGACAAGGTAGTTTGGCAATAATTCCTTCTGCACATGTGGCTTCCCTGGCTACTCATTAACGGCTTAACTATTTAAATGTCTATTAACTGCTCTCAAATTACGATGTTCATTTTTTATTTACTTTATTTACTTTTTTGACATAATCTCTTTATTACTTGACATTATATACAGAAAATTCAAATTTTTTCCATCTCTTTATTAGTGGTTGTCAAGTAATGGTAATCATATCACTAGGTTTTATTAGGTTTTTATTTTTTATTTATCCTTTTGATAGATTCTTGTTTTGTAAATGTGAGGACTTTGTAGGCCTTGTAGACTTTAGATCTGTAGACCAGTTTTTATTTTATTTTATCAAGTACCTGATACTTGTTGACAGGCCTACGCTATCCTCCCATACCTACTGTAATTTGAAAATATTGTAAAAGCCAATTATTTTTAAAAAGAGTAACCGTGGAGTTTCTTGCCGGTTCTTCTCCATAGGAAACGACCAATTGGAACCGTGCACCTAGCTTCTGACGTTTCATAAGTGCCCATGTAGGCTTATGTGAAATAAAATATTTTGATTTTGATTTTGATTTTGAACGCAGGCGTGCTTCGCGATCCAAAGAGGTTTCCACGGAGCGAGTTGCAGCCTGATGTTCTCAAACAGCATCAAGTCTCTCCTGACGCTCTTCGGTAGATTCTTGGGATCTTATGATCCTCAATCTTTTAGCTCCTTTGGAACATTGGGAAAGATTTGACCTCTTTCTAGGCATGGTTATAGTTTTATTATGAAGATACCTGATCAATTAAAATCTAAGTGACTGCTCCCCTACCAAGGGTGCCCAGACACGGGATCGTCTGGCCCATGTGCTGGTTTGGTCCCTGGGGTGGTCACGGCGTGCTATGTGTTCTGGTGCGCCGGTGATGGGGAGTACTCCCCAGCGGAGGGTCCGGTGACGGACAGCCGCGGCGGGTTCACGGATGAGTGCTAGCGCGTGCCCATGTTCCCGCCGTAAGCGGCAGAGGAGGACACCGTGGAGTTTTAGTGGGTTAGAGTCCCACATAACTGCACTATCTCCCCGTGGTAGTGCAGAATGCATGAGCATTTCTTGACGTTAAAAAAAAAAATGGGAGTTTTGGCCAGTAGAGTCAAATTTTCAATGATATACCATCGTCATCGAAAATCAGTCCTAAACTGTTACCGCCTTCACCGCGTGGAGGTGAAATTAGTGATAGCTTAGATTTCCACATCAGATGTTTCTGATCTTCGATTTTTATAAGTCAACAGGAAATGATGATAAATGATAAATGATAAATGATTTTTATTTCTGTAAGTAGGTTTGTACAAACACTTTTACACGTCAATCATATTTTTTTTTAAACTAGATGAGGTCGGCGTTTCCTAACTGACTATTCTGAGAAGAAAGGCCGAAACAAACTCAGAAGTCACAGTCTCTTTTAAAGTCCAGACAAAATCTTGGTCAGATCGTGTGAAGACCATGTAGATTGGTGTCTGAAATGGTCTTTTGAGGAAAGAACCACACAGATTGAGCGGACCTGTCCAATCAGTGCACGCATTTGTCAAAAATCGTGCAGCTCAACTCAGAACTTGAGGAGCTCAACGATTCGACGAACAATACCAAAGACAGGACATTTGGGTAGGCCGCATAAACTACTCAAACTGCCAGATCATGATTAAAACTAAGAAGGAAAAAAGAAATGACCCACATAGTCCTCACATTCACAATAATTAAATAAAAAATAATAATAAAAATTACTTACAAAGTAAATATTCATGTCATTGTCTAAATAAAATTCATCAATGTCAATGTGTATATAAAAAATCCGCCATAATCTTTGAGGACCATGTAGATTAGTGTCTGAAATGGTCTTTTGAGGAAAGAACCACACAGATTGAGCGGACCTGTCCAGTCAGTGCACGCATTTGTCAGTAACCGTGCAGCTCAACTCAGAACTTAAGGAGCTCAACGATTCGACGAACAATACCAAAGACAGGACATTTGGGTAGGCCGCATAAACTACTCAAACTGCCAGATCATGATTAAAACGAAGAGAGAAAAAACAAAAAATTACCCACATAGTCCTCACATTCACAATAATTAAAATCATATAATACTTTATACAGTAAATGTACATGTCATTATTTAAGTAAATAGATACTTAAAAAAAATAAAAAATATTAAAGTGTAAAATAGCAAAAATAAAAACAACATTCTAAACCTATTGGAGCAGCTCAATCCCAAGCCTGTTTGTCCTCAATATAGTCTTTTACAGTATAATAGGCTTTCTGACATAGTTTTCGCTTTATAAAAGATTTGAATTTATTGAGGCTTAGTTCTTGAATGTGGCTAGGAAGTTTATTATAAAAACGTATACATTGGCATCTAAACGAGCCACCTATTTTTTTGAGCCTTGTTGTAGGAACAACAAATTTGTGTTTGTTCCTAGTATTTATGTTATGGATATCACTGTATTTTTTAAACAGATTAATATTTTTATGTGCATACAAAAGATTATCATAAATGTACTGAGAAGGCACAGTCATTATATTAATCTCTTTAAATTTGTCTCTGAGGGAGTGTCTGGGACTTAATTTATAAATGGAACGAATTGCCCTTTTTTGTAAAATAAAAATTGTCTGAATATCGGCGGCATTTCCCCACAACAGAATACCGTACGACATCACACTATGAAAATAACTAAAGTATACTAAACGGGCTGTCTCTAAATCAGTTAAATCACGAATTTTCCTAACGGCATATGCTGCAGAGCTAAGCTTTTTTGACAATTTATCTATATGGGGGCCCCATTGAAGCTTGGCATCCAACGTTATGCCTAGGAATACTGTGCTATCTTCAGGTTTCAACTCTTCATCCTTAATGAGAACACTAGTTTCTACTTGTCTAACGTGGGG
Organism: Oligia fasciuncula; assembly: GCA_963082905.1. NCBI lineage: Eukaryota > Metazoa > Arthropoda > Insecta > Lepidoptera > Noctuidae > Oligia > Oligia fasciuncula. The sequence goes on along the minus strand of OY720388.1, from coordinate 13,346,958 downwards.
TATGGTAAACTTACTTACTTACAAATGCCCATCAGACCGAGTAACTTTTACTAAGACGTCATTCCTATATGTGTTATGGTGTAGCTGGGCTCTTGGAGTTCCCCATCAGGTGTTCTAGATCTTCAAATTTATTCTCTCAGCAGAAAATCCTCATCACGTGGAACAATTTTTGCTATGGTACCATTTTTGTATCTCTTATAGTTAAGCTGGTCTGTTTCGGTTCTGCATCAGGTGTTCAAGTTTCCAAGAAACATTATAGCCTGAATGTTGTCCAGCCATAATAACTATACAACAAAAAAAAAATCATTCAAATCCGTCCAGTAGTTCCGAAGATCGGACGCGCAGGCCCGAGGCGTGTCCGTACTCTGATAGAATACCTTAACAAATGTTCGCCGTGATTCTTTAAATTGACATAACTTTTTTATTTATGAACCGATTGACATGAAATAAACACTATGTTAAGTGAAGCCTACTACAATATATTAGTGAAAACCGCATCTAAATCGAATAAGCCGTTTCTGATATTAGCGTGCACAAACAAACAGACAAACAGACAAACAGACAAACCGACAAACAGACAAACCGACAAACAGACAAAAAAAAAATTAATTACAATTTCGGGTTCGGCATCGATATAATAACAACCCCTGCTACTTTTTTTTTTATATATTTCCATTGTACAGACACCACTTTTCTACAAATTTATTATATGTATAGATATATGTATAATTGATACCATGACAATTATTGCTTTCCACACTTCCAGCCATTCACCATAGGTACCACATTAAACATAATTAGGTACTAACTTTAATGTAATAGATTGCCTGGAAGAGAGATAGCAGAAAGCGATAAGGCCGCCCATTGTATGTTTTGTAGTGATAATTGTATTTTTAAAAGTTTTTATTTCTCGCTTTTTAGTGGGTCTGCCACTAAAAAGCGAGAAATAAAAACTTTTTAACAAAAAAAAAACCGACTTCCAAAAAAAACACTACAAACTGAAAAATAACTTTAATTTCGGAAGTCGGTGGCAAAAACTAAAATACTGATCCCTAAGACACCGACTTCCGAAATTAAAGTTATTTTTCAGTTTGTAGTGTTTTTTTTGGAAGTCGGTTTTTTTGTTTTGTATTTTCTGGTGTACCATAAATAATATACCTATAAATAAATATAGGATCCCGGTATCCAGGTCTTTCCTACATCTACAACCTACTTTAACGTTACAACTAAGAATGAAAAAAAAAGTCTAACCTTTTAAACGCTTGGCTAAATATCAATTGCCGTACCCCTAGCCACAGCGCGGCTACAAATCTATACAATAATACCTACAATAAATAAGGAGGAGCAATCGTTTAATAGAACGAAAAAATCATGCATGTTCTCTGTCGCAGAAATACGACATGAGCGGTAGGGGCACGGAAATATGTGTCGTATAAATGCGACACAAGCGGTTAAAAATATCGCATCTTTAACTCCAACTTAAAATCAAAGTTATTTCGTTCTGATCCCCTGAAGGCCTGAACCCCCCCTTCCTCGATCCCCTGCTTGTTCTTCTTCTGTTTTAATCTCTGTCTTATCCACTGTAAACTTTCTCAATCCGGTTTGATCCGCTTTTTCTTTTGTTTTTGATCCTGAAGGATCGTCAGCAACAAAAATAAGTACAGGGTTTATTGAAATAAATTGCCTGCCTAGCCTATCATAAAATGCGTGCAATTTTAATTTTCCTCCTTCGGAACTGGATTCGAGGGAAAACGGACGAGTGCAAATCAAACAAGGAAAACGAACGCAACCACTAACTAGCACTACATCACGGTAATATATAAATAACCGTATACCGTAACTACATGATTGTGTAAGCGCAATCGACTTTTGAGGCTTGAATATATTGTGCTGATTAATATTTAATGAGATTTCTTGACATAGTTGTAGGTAGGTAGGTATGTCCTTTATTATTTCCTTCTGGAAACTATATTGAAATTAAATTAAAATTTGGGGTTTTCGTCGTTTTGTTTTGCACCATATTTGGATCACTAAATAAGTATAATATTTGTACCTAAGTATATCTAATAATGTTGTTAATTTTAATGTTTCATGCTGGATTTTATTCGAACGCAATGTGAATTGTTATACTGAATAAAAATTGAAATAAATACCCACTATTTTTCCAACCGTGTTAATTAAATTGATGATTAGGTAGGTACCTACTTTGCCTTTCTTGAATTTTTAGTTCCGGAGGCGTACGATATAATTTGTTTCAACTAACTTTTGTGAAGCTTTTTCGTCCCTATGTGCTTATTATGTATTCTTTGCCCGTTAAAGTTACATGCATTGTTTAAGACATATCTAAATACTTAACGTGAGTACCTACATAGTGCAGATCTATGATGGATATTTGGAATGAAATATGTGCATTCTTTGCATTGTGAGAACTTCGCAGTAGTAACATGATACTGCTAGGTTGCGCCATGTTTATTTATTATTATCTACACATCAAGCCGTTCGATATGATATCGATATCGACTGGCCTGTTGGTCTAGTGGTCAGTGACTATGACTGCTATGCCGGAGGTCGTGGGTTCGATTCCCACCCAGGACAAATGTTTGTGTGATGAGCATGATCATTTGTTCTGTGTCTGGGTGTAATTTATCTATATATGTATGTATTTAGAAATATATAAGTATGTTTATCAGTTGTCTAGTACTCATAACACAAGCTCTGCTTAGCTTGAGACTAGACGGCGTTGTGTGATAGTTGTGGAATATAAAAAAAAATATATATAAAATTCAGTTGATGAGGAAAATTATAACATCTAGGTTAGGTTAGGTTATTTATTATTCATCAGTCATTTATTATTTCCTTCTGGAAACTATATTGAAATTAAACTTAGGTACAAGTTGGGGTTTTCCTCGTTTTGTTTTGCACCACTTTTGGATCACTAAATAAGTAGGTATAAGTACCTACCTACTATTTTTCCGATCGTGTAAATTAAATTGATGGTTAGGTAGGTACTTACTTTGCATTTCTTGAATGTTTAGTTCCGGAGGCGTTCGATATAATTTGTTTCAATACTTCTGTAAAGCTTTTTCCTCCATAAGTGCATAATTATGTCATTGATATATTTTTATATATCAATGGCATATGTGCAAATTATGTATTCTTTGCCCGTTAAGGTCACATGCATTGTTTAGGACATATCTACCTAACGTGTGTTACCTACATGGTGCAGATCTAGATGGATATTTGGAATGAAAGTAGGTATGTGTGCATTCCTTGCATTGTGAGAACTTCGCAGTAGTAACATGATACTGCTAGGTCTGTTGCTCCATGTTTGAACTACACATCATGCAGTTCGTTATAAAATGCAGTTGTTGAGTAAAATAATATCACATAGCGGATTTTACCTATCTATAGTTATAGTAACTGCAGAAGGCCACATCTGGCCAACACATGGCAGTCATTGTTTGTTCCAGTTAGGGATGCCAGAGACAGGCTTAATCATTTCCAGGACAATTCTACGGTAATGGAATCGGGCTGTAGTTAAATATATATCTACCTAAAAAAATGTGAATGTATTTCGCAAAATTCCGAGACATTCCCGATTTTTCCAGCCATCTGGCAAGGCAACCCTTGTTCCTCTAGTACCTACCTACCAATGTACCTAGGATTCTGAGATTGAACTCACCATGTGGCTCATAAATATACATATTAGTAGCCAGTAAGGCAATGTTAACTAATTACATGAATAAAGACTAATAAAAACAAGGACCAATAACGTCCAGAGTCCAAATAAAACTATTACAACTGCCTGCCATCGCGTCGACTGTGTCCACTGACTTGTTCATGTAATTCTAATCTGACATTTAAACAAGGCATACATACCAATTTCAGTGTGGTTTGTTTTTTGTCGGACTTCGTAATGGATCTCGTCTTCTGCCACCTCTGAGGCAGTGTCACGTTACGATATCTACCATCAACTAAATTAATAAATTTCTTTTTGTTACAGACCGGCCATGAACAACGACGGACTTCCTCTGTATCCTTCGGAGTTCGAGAACCAAGTTCAGGTAAAATCCATACTAATCACACTAATATTATACCTAAATGTGAAAGTGTGTTTGTCTGTCTGTTACCTCTTCACGTTTAAACCGCTGAACCGATTTAGATAAAATTTGGTATAGAGATAGTTTGAGTCCCGGGAAAGTATGTAGGCACATAGGATAGTTTTTATCCCGATATTCCCACGGATCGACACTTATGTGAAACCGCGGGCGCTGCTAGTATTATAAATACGAAAGTATGTCTGTCAGTCTGTCACCTCTTCACGCTTAAACCGCTAAACCGATTTAGATGAAAATTAATACAGAGATAGTTTCGAGTGCCGGGAAAGTACATAGGATAGTTTTATCCCAATATTCCCACGGGATCGACATTTATGCGGGTGAAACCGCGGGGCGCTGCTAGTGTATAATAATAATTGTTTCTGGTAAGTTTTACATATCATTGACTCGTTGTGCAGTCAACAGTAGCACTTGCACTACAAACACCGTCCTTACTGGTACGGCATAAAGGCGCTGTCAGTGTCAAATAGTTACCACTGATCTGGGGTTGGTTGCAAGGTCAGCAACGAGAGTCAATTGACACTGTTACTTTTACATCATCTAAAATCTACAACTCAGCCTATCGCAGGCCACTGGTGGACATGGCCTCTCCTAGGCAGTGCCACAACACGCTGTCCTCCACCTTCCGCATGCAGTCTGTCCCAGTCACCTTAATTTCGTCGGTCCGTCTAACTGGGGGACGTCCCACACTACGCTTGCCGATTTGCGGATCTAAAATCTACTTATTAATAAACTGACAGGAAACGTACAGCCTTAACCGCTGGGTCTAGAAGATTAAAATTTACACAAGCTTTCTAGAGCTCAAGAATGAAGAAGGTATCTTCAAAAACTCCTCAAGAGGTTAAATAGGCAATGACAGTTTGTATGGAAGTTCGTCATTTTTCCGAAGGGAAAACCCCATCGGGCACACGGCTTGTTCTGTTAGAGGTAGTTTTAAATTGACACAAAACTATCCGGTACACTGCTTTTCAGAATTACTTGGAATATCGTTAAAAAATATTGTTTTCAAATAACTAGTGTTATTAGACTCTCCTTGCTGCCTGAACCTCGAATGACCTCGACGAGGACATGATGAAATAAAATAAAATAAGATTTCACAATACCGCAACAGAATAGAATAAAATGTCAATGAATTAAATTAACGAATGAGTTTCTATTAGAAAATGTTTAGTAGCATACCGCCATCTATTATTATACATTGGTACTTATACAGGATGTACTAGAAGGGTGTGGTACAGACCATCAAACTGAACACTCCATGGGACCAATATCGTAATAGCGAAAAAATTATCAACAGTCCTAAAAAAAACTTCAATAAAATTCAAAAACCTACTCGACCCAAATGCATACATTTGGGTCGAGTAGGTTTTTGAATTTTCTTCTTTTTTCGGACGGCTGATTATTCCCGTCACTTGTGCCATAGCAGTATATCGCACCTGTGCGAAGCAGGGGCGGGTCGCTAGTTTATTATAAGAGCATCACTACTACTGCCTCGTTGGTCTCGTGGTAGCAAGCGCGACTGCTGCGTGTGGGGTCCTGGGTTCGATTCCCAGTCGGACAAAGTGTTATTGGGAAATCGGTCGGGAGGCTATTATTGAGCATAAGTACCTATAGGTATTTCATCACATCCTGTACGTTTTGTTACAGATAAAGAAGTTTAGCCGGGAGGCCCCGGCGGCGCCGCCGCATCATATGCCGGAGCCAATGCCAGCAGCACCTGCAGCGGTATTTTCAAATAATATTTTCTTTCTTACAGTTTGATTACGTATATTTTACATACATATTATTACAATCGTACATAAGTCATACAATGACATAAGGACGTCGCGGTACATAAGTCATACAATTTATACAGCACACAGATATAGATAGGTGTATTTATATCTATGATACAGCATCATATTGTAGTCTTTGCATACAATGACATAGCGACGGCGGCGATGGAATATAAAGTAGTAGGTACCGCATTTAGAACGACTTTAGAATTATGTTTTTTCGTCAATGCATGCCCGCCAAATGTTGGGCATTGGTCGTTGCAAAAAGCACGTATAAACAATAAAAAAGTCTTAGTTGGAGACTCTTTTTCTATCTGAGGAATTAGTGCATGGAACAGAGCAAAAAATGATTTGACGGGGCTAACAGTAGATACCGTTGTTTCAGAAGCCGCTGCTGGGTCCCGAGAACACGGTGACGACTTGTCAGTTCTGCCACGCGTCGGTCAAGACTGCGGTGAAGTACACCACCACGTCGCGCACGCATATGGCCGCCGCACTGTGGGGCATGCTGTGGTATGTAAACTACGTGTCATAATTTAGTTTCCGGTTGCAGTTTCAGAAAAGTAACTTTAATGCTACGGCTACATTGTCGCGATAAAACGAACTACACTTTGAGCGCTCCCTGTTGTACAGCGAGACGTCGAACGGTGTGCCAGAGAGCGCGCGAAGTGTAGTTCGCTTTATCACGACAATGTAGCCATAGCATTACGCCTAAACATAAAATTTAGTTGTCGCTGCAACTTTATGGTTATACATATAAGCAACTGTTGTTTAATAGGGGGTATTAAAACACGAATGTATAAAACGAGGCGAAGCAGAGTGTGGTAGTAGTATCACATGAGTGTTTTAATACCTTATTGTGTAGGTACAGTTGCATACAAGACTTTATCTACACCAGGGATCCCCAAACTATTTTGGACAAGTGACCCCTTTTCCAAAATGAACTGTTACCTCAGACCCCCATGGCCAAATTACCTACGCTCGAACTCATTATCTTGCACAAACTTGTCCACACTGACTTGCCGAGTTTTTCATCTTGTACGAACTTGAGACTTTACATTACTACAACAATGCTATTTCCTACAAAAATATTAATTATTCTTAGTACACGTAACACAACATAAACAATACAGTACCTACCTACCTATCTTAAAAGTTTTAAATAAGAACTTGTATTAATTTAATAGGGGTCGATTTTTAGACCTCGTCGACCCCCAAAATCAGTTTTCGTTTATGTCGACCCCTAGGATATCGACCACTTTGGGAATCCCTGATCTACACCCATGATATGAATCCTCTATGGTTCTGAAACCACAGGGTGTTGTACAGTGTTGTAAGAACTCTTATGTAAATTAATGGAAAGTTTAATTGCCGAGTATCAAAGCTTGTATCACTCATTTTTGTAAACAACAAAGTAATAAATTGCAATACTAATATCGAACAAAAATGGCGGGATACGACGTGAATTCGAATAACCCATAAAAGTAAGTTTTTTAGGGTTCCGTACCAAAATGGTAAAAACGGAACCCTTATGGTGAGACTAAGTCTGTCTGTCTGTCACAGCTGCATATTTCAAGAACTAGAAAAATGTAAAAAAAAAAATACCGTTCCCCTCCCCCTTATCTCCGAAGTTTGCAAAGAGAAAAATCTGAAATTATTCTATGTGATAGAAGTTTATGTAAATATTACAGGAAAAATTAAACGAAGTCTCTAAATAGCACACTTTTTCAGAAATCATCAACAAAAGTTACATTAGTGCCACTATCGGTCAAGAGATGGCTTTGACATAAATCTACAATATTCTACACCGCAGTGCACGGTGTTAAAATTCTCTGATGAATATTAGGCCTCGCCGATGATTTAAAGACATGATGGTACGGAACCTTCGGTGCGCGAGTCCGACTCGCTCTTGCCCGGTTTTTTTAAATTACGGAGCTGTGGTAGCGAAACGCGCGTGCATGACAATGTTCTTTTTTTGAAATTCATAAAGATACCACGAATTGAGTAGGTAGTGAGAATGTGGCTGTTTGATGAGTAGGTAAGGAAGGGATCGAAAAAGCAAAGGAGTTGCATAATGAAATTTAGTACAACATTTTAACACTCGTTTGGATGATAATATTATGGTTGTTTGGACACTAACGGCCTTATTGTTTGGACACTAACGGCCTTATTAGAAAACACGATTTATCTTTAGAACCAGGTTTTAAACCATCCAGCCATTTTTAAGTTTCGAACTATAATCCGATGAAGCTAAAGTAATTATTACAAAAACTGACGTTAAACCCGAGTCTAAGTTGTCAATTTTGCATTAAGAACTTTACGTTTGTCGCAATAAAGTTCAAAATAGAGTAACTGGCTCGAAGGATTAGGCTTGGTCTAAAATTAGATCTCGTTTTGTAATAAGACGGTGGTTGTTTTAGAGTCGATACACATCTGACGGAAAATACGTCTGGGAACTGCGGTTGCGTCTATTTATTCGCTCGACGCACTAATGCATCATCGGTTAAGTATGAAAGGTTGAATGTTTTATCATATAATTGTCTGTTCTGGCGTTACGCGACCGATAATACGCGACGCATTTTCCGTCAGATGTGTACCGATGTACCGACGAATGTTGGCAATAAGCCAACTGTTTCAGAAACTTTTATAGAGGATTTATAGCATAGGTACCTATAGATATACATTTTTATGAATTTTGAAAACCTCTAATACCTAATTCTGAAAACGATTTTATTGGAACGAGAGTAAAGTTTATTTCTTTATTTTTCCAGTTGTTTGTGCTGTGTTCCGTATGGCGCTGAATCCGCTAAAAACTCCGATCACTACTGCCCCAACTGCCAGAGATACCTTGGCACTTATGTCAAGTAAATACAACGTTACAGTCCCTAAATTCATTATTTTTTTATATAAGTACTTGTCTATTTATAGATAATAGTTTCATGCAGAAAGCTTCACGAATACGTTATGGATGGCTGAGTAAGACTCAAAACAAACCAATGAAAAAACGCCACAGATTTCGTGCGATGTCCATTTTGTTCATCCACATCGTTTCAAGATGTTTTTTGGGTCAATCCGACACCGTTCTTGGTGATAAAACCTTACAAGGAACTTGTTATTAAATGTATATCTCCATATCCTACAGAATATTAATGTTATAAACTTTTTTTATGTTTTATAATCTTTGGTGTGCCTATGAAGAGCAAAAGTTATGTGAAAACTATGAAAACTCGAACGGCTCTCTAAACAGGATAATGACTGATTTTTATGTAGGATGAGATTTGCTCTATTATGTATGTTTAAGACGTGTAACAACCTGACGCTGTGAACTTTTGCAATGTATTACTAGCGAGTCCAAGACGAAAGCAAGATGAATTCTATTTTTCTGCGACATTTATCCGATACGTATCGATTTTACGACTTTTATGTCGTTTTGTGACCAATTATATTATATAAAAACAAATGTCTAAACTAAGTAATTATATCAAAATAAAATAACTTCGTAAGTCTTACAACTTACAAGCTTCTACAGTTTCTACAAGAATACCGAAATTGAATGATTTTGTGCCATACTTCTTAGTAGTAAGTACTTACTACATAACATAAATTGATTATGCTAAATGGTATCGTTGTTTCTGTAAGATTGTCATAATTTAACACGAATGGATTTACGTTATAATATTTCTATACGAAGAGATATATTAAGTGCACAATATGTCATTCTAAACAATGAGATTTGCCAATATCTGTTTCGGCAAAACAAAAATACCAACCTACGTGCCGTTAACAACATGTTGGAAATGTATCTTATTTTTGTACCTACTTACTTATTTTTAATAAAGCATTTACTATGAATACACACATGTGTTTAATTGGTATTTAATGAGAGAAGTGATGGACGACCTAATAAAACAACAAATAGTTTATGATAATTATATTTTAGTACCTATATTACACTTAAAATCGTAGATATTACAAGAAACAACCTTAATAAAAAAAAATTACCTAAGAAAACATACAGTTAGTCGTATGCGCATTGGTCACGCGACGTACTGGTTGGTGAGTGCACGCAGTAGCCTTGCGCGGCGTATGGCGGCGGCTTCGCGCTGTATGTCCTCGCTGTTGTTCGCGTTGAGCTCCAGCGCGCCCGCCGCGCGCACGGCGCGGGCACGCCGCCCGCCCTCCCCGCGCCGCGCGTGCAGCGCCACGCCCACCTCCAGCAGCGTGCCGTCCCAGATGCAGCCGTAGTAGCCGTCCATAGCGTCAGCCGCGGTGCCCGTCTGTGGAAGAGGAAATGACAAATTGTACCAGAAGCAGACCTACACCCCACGGTAGATGATTTATAGAGTTTATAGGGTTTTATTTAAATTAGCACAGTCGCGTTAAGACCTCAAATATGATCCCCTTTTGAAACACCCCTAAAGTTTATTATAAGCGAATAGTTTTAAAGTAAGATTCCTACTTTTTCTGCGAGGCACTTGAAGGCGGTGGTGTAGTCTGGTTCGTCGGGCAGCTGGCACAGCGCGGCGGCTTGCGTGGGCGCATTGAGTGCCTGGCAGCATCGCGCCGCGCGCCGAGCTATGCTGGGCTCGTCGGGAGCGCGTTTAGCGAAGTGCCACGAGCCTGCCGCTGCACCGCAGAGGTATCGCCGTAGCGCTGCGCCCCAACGACCCTCTGCCATCTCCACGTCGCCGTACAGACGGAGCCTGATGAGGAAAAATACGAGTGTCATTCACTATGCAAATGTTAGATGAATAACATAATTATGAAAGCACCGAGTTTATCTTAGACAGTACTGACATGCGTGAAGGTAACATCATCATCGTGAGGTAACCAGGAAGTATAGTTAATACATACCTACATAAACCCATGCCTTTTTCGCTTGGGTAGGCAGAAACTACTACTATAGTTAATATAAGTCTGCGAGCCTTAGCATACCTCCGCCGCGAAAATAATGATGGGAAACCGCTTAGCGAATTCCGCTCAGAAACATACATTATGTCGCGATTCGAGTAGCGGAACATCATGAGTCAATTGAAGTGTCAATCGGAGTAAAATGGCGTCGTTTTCGACTTACTAAATAGAGTATAGGTTTACTTCGGATCTCTTAGATTAGTTTTTTCCGTAAAATCAACATCCATTTTAAATTTTAAACTCGCTTCGCCCACTTGGCTAACGAGCAGATCGGCGGAATCGCGCGGGAAGGAGATAGAATCATAATCAAATCTGTGCGTTAGAACAGGTTCGCTTGTCGTACATCGCACAAGTCATGGCGGGACTACTACGGTTTTACTACTACGGTTTCGCGTCGGAGATGTGATACCCGCCTGAAATAGCTAACCCGTGTTGAGCAAGCATGGTGATCAATGCTCGTGCCTTCTCTGTATGAGAACCGGCCTAAAAAGGCCACTTTGGCAGAATCATAAAAGGATAACATTATAATCATCACACTAATATTATAAAGGCGAAAGTTTGCGAGTGTGTGTGTGGGGGTGTGTTTATATGTTTGTTACTTCTTCACGCTCAAACGGCTGGATCAATTTTGCTAAAATTTTACGCGGGTAGTACCGCGGGGCGCAGCTAGTATTTAATATGGTGAAGACAGTCCGTGTTTTTCTTTTTTTCGCTGCACTACGTAGGTATAATCAAAGAGATTGGGGTTAGACAAAAAAAAAAACTGATAAATCCTTCACCAATGGGATTTGATATGATTAACTTAACAGCTAACTGTCCATTACGATTCATAATGTTATCCTTTTATGATTCTGCCAAAGTGGCCTTTTTACGCCCCCAGGCTTTTGCCCTGCAGTGGGGCAATAATAGGCTAGCAAATTATATCAACTTATAGAAAATGGTGAGACTCAGTAAGGAGAAAAGTATAAGCCAGAAAATGTTAGATATTTTGTGAACAAATGTAGGGTTATGGCATAAATAATACGGAAATTTAGAACTTACCATGACGTATTATAAGGATACAGTTTCAAACTCCTTTCGAGAAGATCGGTCAGAGATTCCAGCACGAACTTAGCGTTATAGTTATTCACATTCGATATGTTATTCGGCCAGAGATTGGTGTAATCCACCACAAGCTCCAAGGAGTTGTCATCTATTAGAACATTGTATATTCTGGCGAGGAGTGAGAGCATGACGCTGACGGCGAGGGGTTCTCTTAGGGTGGATAGGAACCCGTTGAAAGCATTCCGAGCTTCGGAGACGCCGGGCGCTTCGCGCGAATGTGTAGGATTTCCCCCTGCAGACCTCTTCACCGGGGCGGGGCCGGTGCAGTACACAGCTAAGGCTGAAAGGAAAGGAAGGTAGACTTAGATTAAACAAAATTATGCCGTTACAAACCAAGTTCGCGCGACATATAACTCACTAGCTGTTTCCCGCGGTGTCACACGCTGCGCGGCTCCTAAGGGTCGTAGCGTGATGTTATATAGCCTATAGCCTTCCTCGATAAATGGACTATCCAACACAAATAATTTTTCAATTCGAACCAGCAGTTCTTGAGATTAGCGCGTTCAAACTCTTCAGCTTTATAATATTAAGTATAAGTATAGATAATAAAAATAAGTTCATTGACATAAGGTTTAAATTACAATGATATAAAAGCGCTCGTTAAATTTACGACTCTAAAGACCAATACAATAAGACTAGCGAGACAAAAAAAATGCCTAACATTAGAGCGAAATAGAGAGCAGTGGTGGCCTACTGGCAGGCCTCCGTCACTCCATGTACTTGCGCGCTATAAGTGCCTACCGCCCAGCCGAGCGGTCTCGGTCCGCCGGCGGATCAAATTCAGTGCGGTTTTCGCAAGCGAAGCGCGCGCACGCCGTTCAATTTTAATAGTGCTGTTCGTTCGTACGCGTATTACGATGCCGTGTGGTGCCTTATGTGCTGTAGATGGGTGTAAATCAAGCAAAAGAAGGGATAAACACCTTTTTTTTCGATTCGTAATTACCAGCTGTTAGCACTAACATAAAAAAAAAACAAATTATTTCTTACGGCTTAGTGCTTTATTTGAAGTCGGTTCTCTTTTTTTAAGGCTTATTTTTTTCATTTCTAGTGGACATCTCCGAAGATCATCATCAAACTAAGAAGTATTATACTTATTTTAAAACGTCCTCCTAAATGTAACAAATCCTTTTCTGAAAACCGCATCGATATCGGTTTAGCCAAACGCGAGATTATCGCGCACAAACATACATACCTACAAACCATACAAGTCAAACATCTCAGTTTGGCCTGTATGTCTGATCACCTCCTTTTTTTTAAGTTGGTTAAATATTTTATAAATGATAAAATGGCGCTCATTAGGGGAGGCCTATGTCCAGCAGTGGACTGCTATAGGCTGATGATGATGATGATGAAAATTTTTAACTGCCACATAAAAGTCAGAACATATTCACAGTTCTCAATAACATAGATAAAAAGTTATGTTAATTTAATTTTATCGAAGAGGCAGCCCTGCGATTACTGTGGAATCGCGCTGTGCGAAGCAATCACTGCTGTACGCTTGAGCATTTAGGCGCATTTTAACATACAGTGGTTGTTGACGCGAGGGAGTAGGCAATTATCGTAATAGGTATTGGAAATTTTCTACTGAGTGAAGTATCTGTTACGTAGTAACTATTCAATAATCTGTGCTACTGGTATCGGCCCTGACTTACGAATTGTAGGTCATGGGTTTGTGTAAATTATTTCATCACCACTGCTCTTAAAACGGTGAAGGAAAACATCGTGAGGAAACAAAAAAAAACAACAAATTTAATGAAGACACCACATGGCACATATACCACATGGCATGGGTTGGGCACGTTTGTAGATTATAGCTCACTCCCTCTCAGAGACAGGTCTACGTCTCAGTAGTGGGAACATTAAAGGTTGGTTATAATTAGAGCGAAATCTAAAAAAACTATTGAAACTGTTCTTCTAAGGCCTGAGGCCACCAACATTCAAACCACCGGTTAGGTATTTAAACAGTTGGTTCATGTCAAATTTCCTAAGTAAATTTAAATATAGAACTGATTTAATATTTAATCAGTTGATTAAAATGTTGGTGAACACAAGGCTATGTATTTAAAATGGCACTTACCGAAATCCCACAATGGCCTAGGAAATTTCCTAGTGGCTTTCCCTCGTTGCAACTCAAAGCAGGCGGCACAAAGATCTGCGGCGACCTCGCCCGGCCCCGTCGTGATGCCCACTCCTTCCCATTCACACGCATTTATCAAACAAATCCAACACGCTTCAATTACCTGCGGATACACAGAAGTAATTGATGAAATAACCGAAAAATATGTAAAAATAAATAAAATTTAAGTGTCTGTTTGCAATGTCAAAATAACAACTTTTTACTAAATGTATACATATACTTACAGTAATTATAACATAAAAACAAATTTTAAATTTTTTATGTCTGTCTGTTTATTCTGGCAAATATAAGAAACGGTTAGACCGATTGGACTTTCACAGGCAGATGGCTGATGTTATAAGGAGTGAAATGAAATTATTTATTAACTTATGCTATTATTTTAGAAAAAGAATTACTTAGGGATCCGTGCAAAAAAAATAAATCCCCAAGCGGGCGAAGCTAGTAACAAAAATAAAAGATTGTCGGGAAGAAATAGTTTATCTCTCTCACCTGTGGTCTAGGAACGACGACGTCTCCGGAGGTCACGGTGGCTATACAAGCTTTGCATTTGTTTGCCAACACACTCAAATTGATTCTGTGGTGTGGCCACTCGCTCAACACTACATTAATTTGTAGCAGAAGAACTTCCCAGGATAGTTGACGACACAACCGGTATAGTGTGGGATCGTTGCCAGAGCCCAATTGGCTGCGAGCCTCGCCTTCTAGTACAGAGAGCAATGATAGAGCCGCACGGGAGCACCCGGCCTCCGCTCTCGCTCGCGCCGCCCCAGAGACAACGTAACCGAAGTCTTGTAAGAATCCTCTCGGCAAAGATATCAAGGCATTACACAACTCTCCTGCTGGCTTCCACGATGGGCTTATCTTCCACAGAGGTGACGCTGGAGCCATCATCGCCAACTTCACCAAACACATTCGAACTTCGTCTGCCGTTGAAGCCTCAATAAGCCGCTTCTTGAGTCTACCCATCTCTAACTCTGGCACAGACTTAAACTCAAAGTCTGGTGTTTCCCAATCATCTGTAAGTAATTCTCGAGGTATATCCATGTTTTCATCGTCAATGTTGACGGGATCATTAAGAATCGTGTTCAATTGGTCATCGGAAACTAACTTCTTCCTTATGATCTCTGCTGATTCACCAATGTGCTTTTTCAAATACTCGTCAATTCTATCAATTGGGAGTCTACACTGTGATGTCGCTAA
Source organism: Oligia fasciuncula (assembly GCA_963082905.1). Classification (NCBI taxonomy): domain Eukaryota; kingdom Metazoa; phylum Arthropoda; class Insecta; order Lepidoptera; family Noctuidae; genus Oligia; species Oligia fasciuncula. The sequence goes on along the minus strand of OY720388.1, from coordinate 13,331,713 downwards.
GTGAAGGTAGAACGTTCTTAAATTTTCCCAGTCGGCTTCTGATAAATCAGACATTAAAACAGGGGCGAGTGCCCAGAACAAAAGATCGAAGAACTTTATGCCAACTGTTTTGAATTTGTTCAGGAAGTCTTGATGAGTAGAGGGCAACCCTCCTTCTAAGGCGTATCTAACGGCATTCAGCGCCGATACTCTGTTTAGTAGGTCACGAGCTACGGTGAAGGCGCCACTTGAGGCAGACCCTTGAATGTCAAGCTCAGCAACTTGTCTGTGAATCATTGGGATCTCCCGCGTCAAATTATCAGCTTGTAGAACTGCGATGATTCCCGTGTAATGATTTGCTATGGAGTCTTGAAGTTTTTGTAACAATGAGGGCTCCTCATTTAACACTTCATAGCCCAAATTCAATGCTCTTATGTATCCTAAGATATCATCTCTTGCCATGCTTGCATAGTGAAACTCACCCCAGGGCATCAGTCTGTGTGGACCATATCCATAGATTGATGTTTCTCTCTCTAGCAGATTTGAATTTTCTCTACATCCTAGTATGTGCTTCTTGGCCAAACTATGTTGACCATAGAAGAAATAATTATAACATAAGTCAAAATGTATTTGCATTGCAAATTCATGCTGACTGATCAGAACGCCACCAGCATTCCAGTTATGGTTCATATCACATGAGTCTTCAGTAAGATGTACAAATGTTTCACTCACAGGGACTTTAATTTTTTTCGATTCTTTACGACCAGTACTTGATGTTGGTTCATAATACGACAATATCTCATCTAAGAATAAAATACTTTGTAAGCGAGAGGCTTCACACATTCGCAAGATTTTCTCGAAGTTTTGATTTATTGGAGTGTAGGCGCTGTCCAGTTGCATGCCAGGTCTGTCATAACAAAAAGTGTGAATGTAGGAAAAAAGGTGGAGCTATTAGCTGCTAATAATAGTTGTGTAAAATAAGATTACATAGACTGAAATACAAATAGTTATTCAGTATATATATAAGTCAATAGTCATAACTAAGAGTCTTGCATTATTTATTCATGATAGGTAATGGAGAAACACAAAACTATAAAGTTTACATTGAATTAGTTTTTTAACAAAATAATTTGATTAAAATTATGGTAAATTAATTAAATAAGTCATATTTAAAAATTCGTACTAATAAATTGCACGATAAAAACAACAGGTACTTACATGTGGATGTAAGACATTTTGTTTGACTTGGCATAGAGTGCTGCCTTCACTGGGAACCTTACTATCCATCTGTGGTACAAAACCAAAGCAAACTGCACCTGTGGCTGCTGCAGCAATTCTGCTGGTATTTCCTGCGAAAGAGATAAGACTTTGGCTATAGATTCCATTCAGTCTAAGAAGCAATTTATGTAAATATAAAAACTAGCCAAGTGCGAGTCGGACTCGCACACGAAGAGTTCCGTACCACAAGGCAAAAACGCCGAAAAAAACACGTTTGTTGTATGGGAGCCCCCCTTAAATATTTATTTTATTCTGGTTTTAGTATTTATTGTTATAGCTGTGAAAATTTCAACGGTCTAGCATCACAGTTCATGAGATACAGCCTGGTGACACACAGACAGACTGTGGAGTTTTAGTAATAGGGTCCCGTTTTACCTTTTGGGTACGGAACCCTAAAAAGCATATCAACCAGAGGACTGGTTGTTTTTAAACCCATTTCCAGAAGTTAACTGTTATAAACTGGATTTATTTAAATGAAATGTGTGTATGTAATGTGTTGGCATTAAGTCCGCCTTTGTACCTTTTTGTGCGAATGGTTTAAATAAATAAATGTTGATTTCTGTGAGTAGATCTTTTCAGACTCTTTTACACTTCAATATTTTATAACTAGATGGCGTTTGGCAATGGCATCTCCTAGCTGACTGATCCCTGAGAAAGTGAGAAGGAATGCCGATACAAACAGAGGTTATGAGCTCTTTTAAAGTCCAAACATATTATTAGGATTTTACGTGAGTCTAACAATGTAAGGCCATGTCTGGAAGGGCCTTTTGAAGAAAGAGCCATTGCAGCTTTGAGTTGACCTGGTCACAACAGACGGCATGCACGCAACAGTCACTGTGTAGTTCCACCCTATTTTAGGGAGCTCAATGACCCATCACACAATGCTACCAGATCTGCAGGACATTTCAGTAGGCCTAATATAAAACACTCAAAACCGCTAGAGAGTTATAAAGTCATGTATTCAATCTAGCCTGCATGGTACTAAATTACGAAGCAGATGTTTTTTAATAGCATATTGTTGTAGATAATAACACTACCTACTTAGTATTGGATTTTTTTTACCTGTGGAGGCACAGCAAATGCTGCATCAGTTGACATGTACACCAGATCCTGCATTAACTGTTGCTGAATCTGAGGAGGCAGCTTGTTCTCAAATATGTCTGAAAATTTCTGTTTATTTCAGCTTATGCAAACATCTTTAAAAGTAGGTTTACTGTCCATATTTTTGGTACTTAAAACATCAAAATCATAATATGTTCTCCTTGTCCAAACAAAAATCATGTGAAAATACGTAAAAAAACATTTCATTATTTGATTAGTTCACGAAAGTTCTAGGACAATAATAAACACGTAATTATGAATAAATATTTGAGTGTGAGCTAGTGAGAAATTTCTATACATGTTTAGGGCAGTAGTTTAGCCATGTCCTTTAATTAATAAATTCTATTAAATATTAAAGCTTACCTAAATTCCAATGTAAAGTTGAAGCAACTTTCAAAGCCAGGATCTTCAGAGCCAGTTGTTTTCGTGTGAAAAGTGCAGGTGCGGGAGTGGTGACCAATGGGGGGGTTGGTGGAGCATCCACATCCACCACACGTTCACTAGTGGGCTTGGAGTTACCATTCTTGGTGTTAACTGATAGAAACTCCTCTATCAACTCACATGCTGTAGGTTCTGTGAACATGGCATAGTGACATAACATTTAGTAACTTACAAATTGGTAGAATTTAAATTAAAGAATTTAAATGGTAAAATACTCATTACACTGTGGAGACTACAATACAACAATAATTGAAAACTCCAGTGTTTTCAATTATTGTATTGATACTAATGCATGAGAGTATTTCTTTTTACCTTTTGTGGTAGACTAATTTTATTATGGGTGCATCGTGGTCACATATAATTTTTATTATGTATACAAGACCTTGTAAAACATTTTAAAAGAGTAACGGTGGAGTTTCTTGCCCATTCTTCTCCATACGAAATCTACCTTTTGGAATGGGCGACTAGAATCATTTCTATTTAGTTTTTTTTTGACGTTCAAAAGTGCCTTTAATGTGCCTATTTGAAATAAATGATTTGACTTTGACTTTGAACTCTCAAATAAATCCTAACATCAAATTAAAAAAAGTGATTTTTACAAATAAACTTAATACTATGGGTTTTGCCAATCTTTGACGAGCTATAGTGATTAAACTATTGGATATATAATTATGTATGATTTAAAAGAGTGTCCATGGAGTTTCTTGCCTGTCCTTCTCCAAAGGTACCTACTATGCTTTGGAATGGGCAACTAGCTTTTTCTTTCTGACTGACGGACCCCTTGATAATTCAAAACTGCTGTAATTGGTTTAGTTGAAATAAATGCTTTGAGTTTGAATTTTCATACAGATTGGGAAGGAAAATCGAGGGTAATCGAGTTAAATGGCATGCAATAGGAGAGGCCTATGTCCAGCAGTGGACTGCTATAGGGTGATGTTGATTGAGAAGTGCATTAGATACAAGTATGCAGTTTAATTTATTGTTGTATTGTCATCACCACCTTGTATATTGCTGCCTAAAGTTTATTATTAATATGATAAACTGTACACTACGGTGTACAGTTCTGTTCTGTGCAGTCGTAACTGCCACACAGACAACACACAGGCACATACAGACTGGTCACAGTCACCAATGCAAAACAGAGAAATATAGCCAAGAGAGTTTCCGGGTAAGTAGTGTTTTGGAAATCCAGTCTTGCTTAATAAAAAATGGATTTTTTACAACTTTTGAAACATAATTATCATAGGTAAGTATGCCATGAATTTCATTAAGCAACATATTTTGAACACTTAATTTTTTGTTTCAAAATCAAAATCATTTATTTGCATAAAATGTGGTAGGTACAAAAGATGATAATGTAAAATTGTATAGTGCAAAGACACATTCCGCCATGTAATAATGGCATGCAAATATCTATTACATGAAGTAGGTATGTGTTAACAACATGCAGTAACATACTAATATCGTACAGTTAATTATATTAACAAAGGAAGATAAATCATTTAAAAAATATTACAATGCATTTCTGAAGTGGTAGGACTGACAAGATTTTTTATTCAGAAATTCGCCGACGGAATAAAAACAGTGCGATATCAACCATTTTTTCAAAACCAAACAGAATTTCTTGTAAGGTAGTTCTGTTATCCAGATAGGTAATGAGTTATATATAAGTGGCGCCATATACACGCAGCTGCGCCTGAATAGTTCTATCCTAGGTACAGGGATTTTCAATAAATACTGTGTGACTTTTCGTTTATTAAAATTATTTTTAGCTTCAAAGAGTTTAGAATTAAGTTTAACAAATTTTGCGATTTCGTAAATGTAAATGCAAGGAACGGTAAGAAGTTTGTGTGATTTAAACACTGGTCTACATGATTCATGTTTGTTGTTGTTGATTTCTAGTAAACAAAATTTCTTACCTGGATTAGGTTTGCTGAGATGCTTCTTCAATAAATTTGGGTCTAGAAGAAATTCAAACCATAGGATTGTGTCTGGAGAGATAGGCACGGTGCCTGGTCGTAGCAGGTCTACGTCCATTCTGAGATATTTATGTTAGGTATTATAACAATTTGCTCATTTTAGTAATACACGCAATGTTATGATTATTCAGAGGCTGACACATTTCTGCACATGGTTTCAGATAAATTGTAGTTTGTTTTTATTTATGAATCCTTGGTTAAATGAGACGAGATGACATTCAAGTTCAAGCCGCATCACAAAATTGGTTGACACTTTGACAGGCAGCCAGCTGCCAGCAGTCAGCACTCAGCACAACTCAGCCACAGAAACACAGAATTAATATTAATTATTACTCCTAAACCTAAACTCTATTCTTTTCTAAAACTCGGCACCACTCGCACAGAACACTATTACTACTGACCACTCGGCACACAGAACACCACTTTCACAGAACATATATACCTGACCACTTTGCAGACAGACAGAGTGACACCCAGATAAACCAAAAAGTACTCTGTGTGAGTGACACTGACACACAGATGACACAGACTACAATAAAATGCAGGCACTGACACTAGTGCTAGTGAGAGATAGAGAGATAATCTATGGCTTAGAGTAAGAATTCGGAGAGTAGTGAGTTAGTGAGTGACAGCATCAAAGCAAATGTCAAAATTTAGTTATTGCCATTATGAAAAAAAAAAAAAAATAGACAGGCTCTTACTTTTTTTTCTAATTGTGGCTACTGATCTATTTAAGCATTGAATAATTTGTTTTATTCTTGGGGGGGCTTTAGGCTAGAAATCTGGCATTCAGCCAGCCTGGGGCTTCGGGCAATCCTTAGATCATTTGAGGTTAAATACTCCAACAAATAATCATGTCGTTGGGACAATCTGATTGAAATATATAAAAAATGTAAGGACATTGTGGATGGTGGTCTCACGGCGGCGACCTCTCGCGTCCGCAGTAATGCCCGCGAAGGAGGAGGCGGAGCGCGTGAGGAAGAGGCAATCTTTGCGCCCTTACGCCCCTAGTTGCCGCAGGAGACGCCCTGGGCGTCGGGAATCGACAGCCGATTCCCGGCCACCGTAGGCGCGGGCAGCTAGCCGTCCGGTAAGGCTCAGGCCCGGGTCGACGGCGCGTTGTGTTGTATCCCACACGCGCGCCTCATAGAAAAGTCTGACGCGCCCTCCCGCTCCGCCCAGAGCGGAAGATATTATTTGATAATTTCCCAACCAAAAAAAAAAGGACATTGTGGGTCTTAGAGTAAGAAAGCTATAGAGCATCGGGTAGCGTGGCCACACATGAGACAAAAAACTAACTTAAATAACATTGGCTACTTATGTAGCTGCCATGAAAAAACGGGCACGCACTGAGAGACGGAAATAGTATAGCTTTATACTTTTCTGTTACGTATAATAAATTAATACTTTATCCCTTTCTTGTGGAAATGAAATGGCGCTACCCGCCGTCTATAGTTTTCTTTGTCAAAGTTGTGGGTCATGCATGGGTGCATGTTATATACATATTTCATTATAATACTGTTTCGATCAGAAACGGTCGCCGCGTTTATTGCTTCCAAGTTCGCTAGAGTCGTGCTCACAGATGCTCTTATTATTAGTTTGTACTTACTATTTTTTGAAAAAAATTAAGTAGGTACTTAGTTGTTTAGATATTTTTAAGTCCCCTGATTGTAAATAAAAGAAGTTGAATTACATTTTTTTAGTACAAAATGATAATACGTTCAGGAGTCATCCTGAAAAGGAAGTGGGGATCTAGATGGCGGGTACTGCTAGATATTTCAAATTTTACACTTCAGTGGAAAAGTAGGTATTATACCTACATTACAGCTCACTTGGGTAATCTATTTTCCAATTTTCTAAAGAGACAGTATTGAGAAAAAGAAGTACAAGATTTTTTTATTATCCGTTAGATCGTATTTTTCAAGTCCAGAAACATCTAAACTTAGACAGAAAATATTCGATTTTTTGTATGTTTGTTTGTTTCACTTACACGCTAAACGGATTTGGAAGATATTGGCACATGGATAGATCATGACTAGGACATATGATGCTTTTTATCCCGATATTCCCACGGGATCGAGACTTAAGGTACGGGTGAAACAGCGGGGCGCAGCTAGTTTGTGTACCTATAAAGGCACACTTATTTGAATATTCTGATCAAAATAGCACATGTAGGAAGTTTCATTTCAACACGTAGGTACAGGAAAGTAATTAAGTGCTTTTACTAAGAGAATGACCTATTTGATTTATATGCGTTATCTATTCGATAACCAATATCGTATCGGCGCTTCATTGATAAATATCATCGCGTTGGCAGACAACTTATTTTCTGAACACGGTGTTGGTGGTTGACCATTTTATTATAGGATCGAATAAGAATAATAACTGCGATATAAATAAGTTACGATAAGTGTTTATCAATTAATCTTGGGTTGATCGCTCCTTGATTATCTAGTAGTTTGTTTGGTAATCAAACATTCCTATAGTGTGCGTGTAGGATTTATCAGTGGTGGCACTTGAACGTTATCACTCGCGGCGCATTTTCTAAACAACAAGTAAGTGTAATATTATATTTCCTTTTTTTAGTACCTAGGTCCAATTAAATGCCACCAATCTAATTAAATGAAAATATTAACGATTTCGTATACTTTATTACGATCTAAATGATAACTCCTTGACGTACCTATCAGGTAGGTACCTACCACTTATTTCGCACTTTAATTTTTTCAGCATTGCACAATAATTGTAAAAAGCACCCCATTTACAGATATTTCAACCGTGAATTTGTTTTTAATGTGCATCAGATATTTTATCTCTATATTTAAGTACTTATTGAGTTATTGTATGCATTTGTATCTACATAGCTAATAGCTAGGTACGTCAATCTAGATTTTGTAAAGAAACCCGCATCTATTTTCTTGGAATAAGATAATAAATGTATGAAAACATGAGGTCTACGTGAACTTGTGTACCTATTTATATGAGTAATTCATATCACTAACATGTCAGAAAATAAGTTATAATCGTAAAAATAACTGCTTCAAATTATTTCTGAGGAAATTTAGGGAAGTATTTTGACCCACTGCCACTGATGCGAAGTTTTTCGGTTGACTTATGACTTGGTAGTATGAACTCATAATCAAAGTATAAGTTACGGGAATTGATAATTGTGCCCTCTTGATTTTGGTTGCTTTTCGAGGGTCCTTCGGTAGCTATAGGTAGTTACCTACTTACTTCTGTAGCAGCTTTTGATCGTCGTCTCATATCCTATTTTCCTGACATGTTTGTTATCCCGCAGTGGAGACCCCCGCGTATCACCAGATAGAGGATGCCGTGGGTATCGAGATGGAGCTGTTGCAGGTCGGCTCCGAGCCAGTCGGCATGCGGTGCCCTTTCTGCTACGAAGATGTCATGACAAGAGCCAATTATAAAAACTCAAAATTCACGCACATCATCGCTTTAATTCTTGGCATATTCTTTTGGTGAGTACTTTGGCAAGGGCATAATTTGTAGCCTACATCTTATTTTCAATAAGATTATCCTCAGCATCATCATAGCACTGCTAGGTATAAATGGTTCATCGTCGCGTCGACCGAGTAATACAAATTGTCCCCGACATCGGATTGAGGTACTGGCGTTACACTCGTGCGTTAATTTAATTACTACCGTCCTCCTTATTAGACCTTCGCTACCAATTTCAGTTAATATTATTGCACTATTATGTACCTATCTTATCGTTTAAATAAACACCTTCGATTTCAATATCATACCTACATGCACACCTTGAGAAGTTGGAATCATCGAGTCAAAGATTTACCTGTGATGGATTGTCAATTCCGTTGTTTTACATATAACGGAGCTGTTTTTAAACAGCTAGCGGTTATGTAAAACAGCGGATTCGACAATTAACAATCAATCGACAACGTTCAGCTGGATTGTCATTGCGTTACAATACAAAACTGCTACCCACGTTTAGACGTAGGTAATGCAGAATGGCTTCTCTGCAGTCACAATGAGCGTTTGGTGTGGCTTCTGAAACGGAATCGGCTGCAGTAACCAAGCAAGGGCACCCTGAACAATTGATAAATGGAAAAGGTTTATGCAATTCTGCCTCGGGTCGGCTTCCAGTCTAACCGGATGCAGCTGAGTAATAGTATTTTACATGGGGCGATTGCCTATCTGACCTCCACAACCCAATTACTAAGTCACACTATACCCCTTGCTAAGACTGGTTGTCAGAATTTTTGGGCTTCTGATTAACCGTAACGACCGTCAAAGATCTACGAACGACAGCCGGGACCGACGTAACTTCACAACCGTAATTTGAGCGTATCATTTAAACACTTCACGATTTAACGTGTCATCCTTACGCAGGGTAGGTACCTACCTAAGGCTTATCAGACAGGCTTATTATGTCATGTACTTTTATTAAAAAATACGCCTAATATCATTATCAGCGCTAGTGTTGACATTCATAATGTGTAGCGGGTAACGTGAGGTAGTCCTCGGGTACCTACAGTATTTTTATCTCACGAAGCGACGCGCGCTTTATTTGTTGTAAACAGCACATAGCATAACATACACACACACACCCCCTCTGACTTCGCCATTGTTTCGGACTGTACCGTAAGCTCCTGCGCTTACACACACATTCACAGCGTGTTTTGCAGTGCCTGATTAAGACTACTTGATGCCCCAAGCAATCCACGCCTGTACGCCTGCAGGCCCCTCCTCTCCACTAGTCGCCTCGTATTTTTTCCAAAAAATCGACGAGCGATTTGTATATAGATTGGCGCACATCTCTATCTAGAGTGACTTTTGGGTCTTGTAATATCTTGGTGATAAACAGCCTTGCCTTTTATGTGCTAGCAATTTATACTGTTTCTGCTTTATGGTGCCCCCCGAGACGTGATGCCCTAAGCAATTGCTTAATTTGCTTAAGGGTCAATCCGGCACTGCTGTTTAGGTATACACTTGGTAACCACAAGGAAAGCGCGCGTTGCTTCGTGAGATTAAAATACAATAGGTAGGATTCTTGGTCTCCCTCGAATCCAAAGTAGGTATATAACAAAGTTAAGTTTTTTTATTAGCGGTTAAGTCCCGCTGCTGGGCAAAGGCATCTCTACTCTCTATCTACCTCTCTCTGTCCAGAGCTGCCAAGAACCAATCTTTATGAAAGGAGTCCAGCTCATTCCGCCATCTCCGTCTGGGCCTGTCGCAATGTCGTTTGCCATTCATTTTCAAATATCTAAGATAATACCAACGGAACAATAAACAAAATGCGGTTTATCCTAACTATTATAATTTAGGCACTTTATGAGCTAATGATTGACCTTTCAAAGCTTATGACAGATCTGTAGTTTTAACTGCTTACAACATATTGGATTGATCGTTGAGGTAACTGAAAACATATACTTACTATGAGGTAGGACTCAAACTTGTGGTGTTTCCTTCCCTGTACATCAGTAACTGGCAAGATGTTTTCCTTGAAATTCTATTCTGAACGTGCTTTTCCTTAGAGCATTTCTGCGTTTGCTAATTTTCATTTTTCTATGTAAATTTTAGGATATATCTACATAATAAAGAGTAGGTATTCTATTCTTTCTGAACATTTTGGATTAAAAAGAGTTCTGAACTGTTTACAGGTGGTTGTGTTGTTGCATAATTCCGTACGTCACGAAGAGGTGGAAAAACGTCGAACATTACTGCCCCAACTGCCGCCAGTATTTGGGCATGTACAGCAGACGAGCTGTTATATAAGGTACTTCTACCCTTGTGGTTTTTAACATTTTCATATGTTGAATGTTTCTAATATATTTTTATAAGGACATAACGTCGTTGTCTGTCGTCGGCAGATGATGATGTCTGTATTCTCGGAAGGAGTTAGCAGTGGTGTATAGAACATCCTCATTTATCCGGATAAGTTACCGGCTGAATTTACTATTATGATGTAATAATTACCCATATAGTGTAGTAGTGTAGAATGGTATAATTATACATATCACCGTATGATTGTGAACACCATTACCTAGTTTATAATCTAGTTATCTCGCGAGACTGTAAAATTAAATAAATTATTATGAACTGAACCATACTGCTTATTGTATAAAATGCAATATAGGTATAACGTATTCATTTTCGATAGATTTTGTGTCAAATTGTTAAACAGTTGTAACAAATAACTGAATATTTTTTCCGATTCTGATTATGCGTTTTCTTTAGGTACCTACTGTGAAATAGTGCATATATATTAATACAGATTACATACAATTTAAAAACCAAATTAAGTATTTTTTGCTTGTGAACACTGAGTTTATAAACGTTGTATAGCGTCTGTATGGTTACCTACACAACGCTTTGTCTTCTTCTTTCGAAAGTCAAATTACTGACAACTGCGGTGCTATTCTGTAAAAATGTCACCGTGAAAACTTAGGTGAAGTGAGCGTGGAGTGAGCTGTCAATAGTGTCAATTCCTAGCAAAAACAAACTCACTTCACCTAAGTTTTCACGGTGAGATTTTTACAGAATCGACCGGCTGAAAGAGAGAAATCGGTGTGTAGTAAGGGTAACCCCCTTAGTCGATAGTTTGTACGAGGAGACATGATGTGTTTTTTTACATTTATCTACGGTTTAGCCAAATTTAGAGCCATTTGACCAGAGACGAGCTGATTTTTTGAGTAGGTACCTGCTTACGTCGAATACTTAGATTTATTTATTTATCTATGCAAAGCTAAAAAAGGACATTGGATTATTAAAAAGTAAAAAAAATATATATTAAATAAAAAAAATAGTATTCTTGAACAATTATTTATTAATTAAATTATAAGTAGGTAGAAATGTATAAAAGACCCTTGAAAAAGTATATCACAGAATTATATATACAACATTTTAATACCTATATATTATTATGACATTGTCAGCGAAACTTTTTTTAATAACTTATTCTCATAATAAAAGGTATAGTATATTAGTCACCATAGTACCTATAGTGTACCTACTTAATAGTTAGCTATTGGCGCCGATTCCCTTGTTCACAAACTAAACTAATTTTAAGTTCAGTACATCTTTTTCTTTCTATTTCATTATGAAAAGGACAGAAGATAAATATTAGTTTAGTCCTGTCAAATTAGACAGCGCCTAACGTAAATTGACGTATTTTTAGTAGCCATGTTTTTAATCACGTCTAAACTTGCTATGGAGTATCTTAATTTGACAGGACTAAACTAATATTTATCTTCTGTCCTTGTCTTAATGAAATAGAAAGAAAAAGATGCCTGAACTTAAATTTAGTTTAGTTTGTGAACAAGGGAATCGACGCCAATATCTAACACATGAAATAAATTATAAATTCGACAGGTATTTGGTCAAACGTGATCAAATACATAATAATTATATGTAAGTACCTACCTATTATTTATGTTATAGCGACTTAAAATTTATGCGTCGTAAAGTTGTAGGTATTTAGATGATTTAGGAATTTTAGATGCCGCACATGATTAATTGATATGTACTTAGATACCAATATAGTTGCATTTGAGCTTTGCGATGCAATGAAATGTCGGTTTTGGTAACACGTGCAATTTCTTAAAAAAAGTTGTTTAAAATTGAAATTGTTTTAGATGGGTACTAAAAATACTTTATGACAAGAATATGACAAATTAAATGACAACGAATATATTTTTTTTGACCATTGGGATTTGTTTTTTTTAAAGCCCTGCAGATTATTATTATTACCTACTATTTATTAAACTATACATAGATAATGTACCTACTTAATATATACGTCTTAGAGTGCAAGAAAGTTGACATCACACCATCTGGCAGATGGCTTAGATATCTTACCTATACAGCCTATACTTATGAGAATTGAGAAACATCACATGAGATTATTGTGACACGTAAAACACCAACTTCTTATTTATATTACTTTGTATCATAATAAAGCCTTTCAATATATGGATGATTTGATGAAATACGAGAACGAGGAAGATGAGTATGATCACGATGGCGTATAGGAACCGACGAACGCCTTGCACTGAGGACAGTAGTGGTTGGCAGTCTTGCAAGACCGCATGCAATACGGCACAAAGCAGCCGCAGCAGCACCTGTGGACAATGTAATAAGTACAAGTTATAATCAATCATTCATCGTCTATACAGAATCACCGGTACCAAATTTTTACAGGCTGTTCTACCCATGAATATGGACAACTTTCACTATGGGACCAACTCTGAAATCACGAAAAAACTATTCATCTGATATAATACGTTTAGTAAGGGGGTTAGTCGATTAGGTACGAGGAGACATGATTGTGTTTTTTTTATGAGGTTATTTACGGTTTAGCAAAATTTAGAGCCACTTGACCAGGGACAGCTGATTTTTTAAGTACCTGCTTGCTTGACCAAAATGTATGAAACAGCAGATTTATTTTTTCGTAATTTCAGAGTTGGTCCCATAGTGAAAGTTGTTCTTATTCATGGGTAGAACATCCTGTAAAAATTTGGAATCGGTAAAAAAAAAATATTCTGTATAATAAAGCTGGCGAGTTTGTTGGTTTGAACGCGCTAATCTCTGGAACTAAAAGTCGGATTTGAAAACATTTTTATTGCATTTGATAGCCCAATTCTTGAGGAAGCCTATAGGCCAACAACACACGCACGTTTAACATCACGCTAGGATCCTTAGGAACCGAGAAAAAATAAAAAAAGTCGATAAGAAAGAAAGCTAAGCGAAAACGAAGTAATAGCGCGGACGGGCGATGCAATGCGACGGGGTGGGTTGGAAGAACAAGAAATTTCACGCGGACGAAGTCGCGGGCAAAACCTAGTCAATGATATTTCTACTTACCTATAAATAAGTTCTCTTTGGTGTTAAAAAACAGGGTGAGCACGGATGATAATACATTAATTCTGCCTCTACACCGTGTTATTGAATTAACGCGAAACCAGTTAAGGGGTCATTGTACTCATCATTATGAACAACTTTTACTATGGGAACAAACCAGAAATCGCGAAAAAAAATCAGCTGTTCCCTACATTTGTGTTCGCATAACTCGTCAAAATGTAGGGAACATCTGATTTTTTTTTGCGAGTTCAGATTTATTTCCATAGTAAAAGTTGTTCGTAATGATGAGTACACCTCTAATCATCATTCATCATCATCATTTCAGCCAAAAGACGTCCACTGCTGGACATAGGCCTCCCCCAAGCACTTCCACTTCGACCGGTTCTGTGCTTCTCGCATCCAACGGGTTCCTGCGGCCTTCACAAGGTCGTCGGTCCACCTTGTGGGAGGCCTTCCAACGCTACGTCTTCCGGTACGTGGTCGCCACTCCAGAACCTTTCGGCCCCATCGGCCATCTGTTCTGCGAGCAATGTGCCCTGCCCACTGCCACTTAAGTTTGGCAATTCTGCGGGCTATGTCGGTTACCTTGGTTCTCCTGCGGATCTCCTCATTCCTGATTCGATCACGCAGGGAAACTCCAAGCATAGCCCTCTCCATTGCCCTTTGGGTGACTTTTAGCCTTCTTATAAGGCCCATTGTGAGCGACCACGTTTCAGTGCCATAAGTCATCACTGGCAACACGCACTGGTCAAAGACTTTTGTCTTGAGACACTGCGGTATGTGGGACGAGAAGATATTGCGTAGCTTCCCGAACGCTGCCCAGCCGAGTCGGATTCGACGATTGACCTCTTTCTCGAAGTTAGACCTACCTAACTGGACAGTTTGTCCGAGGTAAACATACTCGTCCACGACTTCGAGTGTAGCGTCTCCGATCTTTATGGGAGTGGGTGTTACATGGGCATTTGACATGACCTTCGTTTTGTCCATGTTCATTTTAAGACCCACTCTTTCGGAGGCTCTACTGAGGTCATCGAGCATTGTACTGAGGTCCTCCATAGTCTCAGCCATGACTACGATATCGTCGGCAAACCGAAGGTGAGTTATGTACTCGCCGTTGATGTTGATGCCAGCCCCTTTCCAGTCCAAAACCTTGAAGACATCCTCCAGTGCAGCGGTGAACAGTTTCGGAGAGATAACGTCTCCCTGTCTTACACCTCGCTGCAGAAGGATAGGTTTCGAGGTCTGATCCTGGAGTCGGACTGACATAGTGGCGTTTTCGTACAAACACTTCAGCACCTCGATGTACCGATAGTCGATCTGGCACCGTTGAAGAGACTGCAGCACAGCCCATGTCTCGATCGAATCAAAGGCTTTCTCGTAGTCCACGAACGCTAAGCAGAGAGGCAGGTTATATTCTTCGGTCTTCTGTATAACCTGTCGCAGCGTATGTATGTGGTCTACGGTGCTAAAGCCTTTACGGAATCCGGCTTGTTCGGGAGGCTGGAAGTCGTCAAACCTGCGCGCGAGACGGTTCGTGATGACTCTCGAAAACAGCTTGTAGACATGGCTCAGGAGTGAGATGGGCCTATAATTCTTAAGAAGGGCATTGTCGCCCTTCTTAAAGAAAAGTATCACCACACCCCTGTTCCATGCCTGTGGTGTTTTGCCCTCGAGTATGACGGAACCAAACAGCTTCTGAAGGGCCTTAAGAACGGTTTTTCCGCCGGCCTTCAGCAACTCGGCCGTAATTCCGTCATCACCCGGCGCCTTGTTGTTTTTGAGCTGCTTCAGAGCCATCCTAATCTCGTACAGGCTGACGTCCGGGATGTCTTCGGTATAGTGCCGGGTCAATCTAGCTCTCGGTTCGTTTGCCAGATTCATAACGGGGTTACTTGTTGACGTGTATAACTGTCCATAGAACCTCTCGATCTCTCTCAACAGCTCAGGTTTGGCGGATACGATCCTGCCATCTTCGGTCTTCAGTTTCATAAGCTGGCTCTGCCCAATAGACAGATCTCTAGCAAAGACCTTGGAGCCTTTATTTCGCTCTATCGCGTCCTTAATACGGTCTGTATTAAAGCGGCGAAGATCGCTTTTCAAGGACTTGGAGATCTGTCTATTGAGTTGCCGGTAATTTTGCGCATCATCCGAAGACTGCAAGATCATCTCGCGCCTCTCCTTCATGAGCCGCAAAGTAGGATCAGAGAGCCTCTTTTTTGAATTCGTACGACCGGTCTTGAAGATCTTAGACCCGACCGTATGGACAGTTTCCACGAACCCATCGTTATAATCGTCCACGGAGCTCCCTAGGCATTCGAAACGATTCTGAAGTTCGAGCTGAAAGCTCTCGGGGTTATGGACCTGGATCGGTGCAGGACGGAGCGTAGACTTCATCAGTCGAGATCTTTCCAGCTTGATATTTAAGTTCAATGTGCCTCTTACCATGCGGTGATCACTTCCGGTTTTCACCGCGTTGATCACAGAGACATCATTGAACACTTGCTTCTTCGTCGACATAATGAAGTCAATCTCATTTTTAGTTGCACCATCCGGGCTCTGCCAGGTCCACTTTCTGTGCTCACGTTTTCTGAAGAAGGAATTCATCATAAAGAGGCCTTCCTTCTCCATAAAACTGGCCAGTAGGTGGCCCCGGTGGTTCCGGCGTCCAACTCCAAATTGCCCCACTCGCAGCTCATCATCGTTTCGTTTACCCAGTTTCGCGTTAAAGTCCCCCATGACAACGGTAAAGTGAGTTTTAGACCCATGCATGGCTCTGGAAATATCCTCATACATGGTCTCTACCTCATCGTCGGGGTGTGAAGAGGTCGGGGCGTAAACCTGTACGACCTTCAGCGAATACCTTTCGGATATTCTGAGTATAAGGTACGCCACCCTGGTCGACACACTCTCGATCTTCACCACGTTGCTCACAAGGGACTTATGGACGATAAACCCGACACCACCTTGGGACTGCTGGTCGCCCTCCCGGAAATAGAGCAAGTTTCCGGATTTGAGGATTATCGAGTCCTCCCCCTCTCTTCGGACTTCAGATACCCCGACTATACTCCATCGTATCTTGCTCAATTCTTCCTCGAGTTCGGTGATCTTCTCGTCGGTCCGGAGTGTACGCGTGTTGTATGTTGCCAGGTCCAGTTTTCGGTGATTGTGGTAGCCGGATCTCTTCCGGGGATTCTTAGCACCCCTTGCCTCACCGTGGCCTTGGCCGCTACCGTAACCAAGGGTAGGCGGGCCGCCGGGTACTAGGGGCCAAATGTTTTTTGTGCTTGTCATTTTTGGGGGGGGGTTTGCCATAATCGCCACGCTTGGCAGGCGGGTTGGCGATCGCAGTATGGTATGGTGGTGGAATGCACAGAGAACGCTGCTGCCCATTCTCCGGTACGGCCCTTAGTCGCCTTTTACGACACCCACGGGAAGTATGGGGTGGTGCTATTCTTTAAGTCCGGCACTACACGGACACCTCTAATCATCACACTAATATTATAAAGGCGAAAGTTTGTGAGTGTGTGTGTGTGTGAGTGTGTGTGGGGGTGTGTTTATATGTTTGTTACTTCTTCACGCTCAAACGGCTGCACCAATTTTGATAAAATTTTGTATGGAGATAGCTATCACCCTGGATTAACATATAGGCTACTTTTTATCCCGATATTCCCACGGGATCGACATTTACGCGGGTGAAACCGCGGGGCGCAGCTAGTGATGAATAAACTTCTTAAAGGGTCACCCCTTAAGAGGTTTTGCGTTAATTCAATAACACCCTGTATATGGTAGTTTTCCATTAGCGTGAATAGCGTCACTGGAGCTACAAAGCGTACATGATTCCAATGAATCATCGTTAGGATTACCTATTGTAAACATTTGTCGCTAATTAATAGAACATGAGTTGATCTCCATATATGTACGGGATACATGTACAATTATTGGAACGTGCCGAGAAAATTGTTTCTGCTTTATTCGGTTTTATAGAGGGAGAGAGTATTCTTTTCGCAGGAGACATAATGCTATTTAAATATTTGCTGTTTATATTAAACAATCGAACTATCACCACTATCACAACCCTTCATACACCAAATTCTTCCATGACAGTGCAATGTTGTCAAACTTGACGCCAGAGTTGCCAACAAGGATTTTAGGTCTTTCCTATCAGTACCTAAGCAAACGTTAGTGGTGGATTCTTTAACCATAAAACAGGTGATTGTAGTCGTTATCAGTGTTTATTAATAGCAATATTGTAGCTGTAGTTAATAGTACATTATGATACATGTGTGCTATATTGATTAATGCACACGCGTTTCATACGACGTTTTTCAACACACTTGCGAGGAAAAAAAACAGACTTGTATTGTTAAATATTAACTTGTATGGAAAATGGCGCGCTGGTTTTGTTTTCCCGCGCGCCGTGCTAGCCAGCACTAGCTATGCGCGCGCAACATTGACTCATTTTAAATATATTAATCTATGGCACAGACAACACCGATACAGCCTATAGAAAAAATATAATAAACACAAACCTGAAAATTGCAAAAAACCTAAGAATTTCGCGGTCTACCACTGCGCATTCACCTTAAATTGTCTGTGGTCCCCTGCGAGTTCATTTTGCGACCAAGGACAATACAGACTATTTAAAAAAAAAATGAAATATAGCCCGCGGATTTTTTCTTTCGGCATGAAGTCTCTTTGGGCGCTTTTCGAATTAGCTATAATCGCTCACATCACAGCGCTCACATCATCTCCATGGACGTAATATTACGTCCATGCATCATCTCACATGCGTTCCGATTTAGATATTACTATTATGACTGCTGAGAGCTGGCAACAATTCGGAACACTCGTGAACGCGCTCACATGACAGTGCTTACACAATGTAAAAAAGATATTATTACAGTATTTCTTTGTATAAACACCACATTTCTTCTTCAATTTCAAAAATGCCACGTTAGTTTAATTTAAAGATGATGCAACTCAAAACAAAACACACACTGACACACCCCCATACACACACTGTAATTTTTGACAGCGCTCACGGTGATATTATTCTAGGGCATGGTCGGCATTATCGCAAGATGGCGAATGTCATGACGTCATCTATGACGATTCACGGGACATCGTTATCGTTATCGCGCTCACGCTAATTCGGTTATTTCCCAATTCGGAACACATCGATTATTTCCCAATTCGGAACGCAGGGTTTGATGAGATTAAAAAAGCGCGCGTCTCCGACTAGTAAATAGTTATCTGTGGTATTACAGAACATGTGGATTAAAGTAAAGAAAAAGCACGCGTTCGTAATACACTCCATTATGGACCTTAAAGCGGTTCAATAAGAGCCACTTTACGAGCAAGTGTGTTGAAAAATAATTTTACAGCTGTTTGTCGACGGCCGCGGCGTTGCGATATGTTTTACTATTGCTTGCTAATTTCAGTTTAGTAACAATGCTGTACATAGCTCCTAATACATAAAACAACGTTTCTAATGAATTTATAACCATTAGTCATACAAGTACGGAAACTAGTTACGAAACGTGTCTACCAAAACTAGTTCTTTGCGTCATGATTTGCGGTAAAAACAGAAGTTGTTTTGATTTAAAATCCAAAATGATTCCAGAGCAAATTCTGATGGAACTAGAAAGAGTCGGTTCTTTATCAGTTGACCTCAAACATACGAATAATATCGACAGACATTTTATTACAGTAGTTGTTCTTGTGGATAGGGAACAAATTATCTTATCCTCAAATAATATTATATTCTTGCTTACCCGGCTAAAACGCACAGCGCTGCTGAAATGATGTGTGTACGGTTGTTAGGGACATATTCAACAGTCGTCACGATGGATTTGTTGCAAGTTGGACAGTTAGTGCCTGTGGGTCCAGGGCCCATCTTTCCTGGACGGGCTCCCGGCAGGGGTGGCGGTGACGTGATGACGGTGGTGCGCGGCCCTGGGGCCGGCGGAATTACCAAACCAGGTGGTGGAGGCGGGTTGTCGCCGAAGTACGATGGTGGCGGTGCAGGGTTGGGCCTCGTTTGTTCGTACGGTGGCGGAAGACCCATTTTGTTTTCCACTGAAATAAAGCAATATGAATTGTTATGTTCTGTTTTCATATTCTATTTTGCGAAATGATTCTTGAAGTATTCGTGACGAATGGACGAATCATCAGTTAAACAAACATTACTGGGAGACAAATGTGATGCAAGTCATGTACCTAAATGGTGTGCTATTCGGGTCAAGTGAAAATTTTCTAATGCAGACCTTGTCCATTTTTTGACTAGACAAGTTATTAGTAGGTGTACCTAATCGTGTTAGCATCGGACTGGGATAAGCTAAACAAATCCAAAATAGGAGTTCGTGCTAAAAGGATAACATAAATGATACCTATATTTTGGTTGCTAAGCCTATGCTTAGGCGACGAAAATGCTTTGCAGCATAGGCTGCAAAGCATTTAGCTAGCTAATCCACTCACTGAATGAGTCATATGATTTATTATAAAATTCGTGAATGCGAGACGATTCAAACTATAATCGATTTAAAGGTCGTGATTTTAAAGATTGTGGCTTTGGAGGCGTCCTTTCGTGACGTGCGTAAACACTTCGACATCTTTTACACAAAACCGCAAGAATACTGAACCTTTTTCGAGTTTTGAAATGAACTGAAGAAAGAGGTTGGTTGGTTCGTGACGGTTTTCGCTTACTGAAAATGTACTGTGATTACAATTAACATGAATTGATCCATATGATGGAACTTTATCGTCCTTCTAAGAGGCCGAGGTAGGAAGTAGAAACAACAATGAGTAAATTATATGCGTGATGATTAACATATAACACGAGGTTAATGTGTTGATAAAGTTTTGTTGTATTGTCCGCTCGACAGATATTGTTCGTTTTTGCTCCGTCAGCTGGGGACGATTATGATGAAATTACAACTGGCGATATTCAGGGCGTGACTTCACAGCTACAAGGCTTTACAAACGGAAAGTGATAACCGGGGCTGCCTAGAATTATAAGCAATAATGTACGATTTAATAGAGCTAATTATTTAAACATTAGCGGCGTACTGAAAATTATTAAATACTAATTGTTCAAAAGTTTTTGTTTTTTTGTTTAACTTAAACAGATTTGGTTTAAAAATAGAAACAGTAGGTAATTTAAAAGGACGAATACATTACATAGTACCTGGCATATGGTACTTAGTGCATCATTATTGGCTAAAGGTGATAATGGAATGTTAACATTGACGAAGCTGGGATGAGGGCTATTTTTAAAGCATTTTGTAAGTCTACTTCATATACAGTAGTACAACATTACCTGCTTACTAGGAAAAAGTTTTCGCATATTTTTTAGCTAAGTATGGCGTAACGAGTAATAGTTTTATTGAATATCTTCCTTTTGTTTTTTTTTGTACGTCTATAGTTCGGGTTTTTACGGTATTGTATATCTCTAAAACCAGTTTACTTACTTGTGGCGTCCATAGTGTGATGAAATTTAACCTTCGGCCAATTTCTTATATCCCTTATTTGAATATTATCACAACACTTACAACCTGCTACAGTCTATGTATCGAGAACAACGTTCTTAATGTAACAATCTGTTTTATTTAACACAATAATGAAAAAAAAACTGGTTGGAATATCGTCTACGTTGTGATCTTGCGCGGTTTACGCTGTGAGTGAATGCACTCGAAGAGTGCGCGGGCGCGTTACGTCACGACTGAGGGACAGAGACCTCCCGCGAGCTCTGACCAACGAAAGAGACAGAAGATGTGTCGTCACGTAACTTGTTGTTTACTTCGTCTAAACTTACACGTTTGCCGCCTAATTACAATAGCAATAAATGCGCAATGCCATGTATGTTTATCCGTATGTCACATCACAGGAGGGACCGCACCACTTGGCAACTGCACGGGATTTCTCGGGGTATTGTCTAGCGAGCGCCAGCATTGTCACAGTATAATAAATTAAGCAGTATTACGTCTCGACAGTGTCTTGAAATAATAACCTACGGCCGCTCGGTAGATAAAGGCGCACTAGGGTTGCCCACTGACTGTCTCATGTACCTATTGTAATTTTATTGTACTTTAAAAGTCCGAAAAAATTAATGATGAGAGCATTCTTTTTAAACCCATGCGATTTGCTAAAGTATGTCCTGTACATTAAAATGTTTTTCACAAACAGGTAGCTTGTGATGGAAGGCTTGTTTGCAAAATTCGTAATAGTCTGTATTTTTTAGACATTTCCCCCCGCCAAAAGTTTAAAAGTTAAAGTAAATTCATGTCTGGTGCCTGCTCCTGACTGCTGTTGCTTTTATACATAACCGAAGGCCAATTCTCGTAATTTTAAACGTTCAAAATCTAGTCGCAGCTTCTCATCTCGGCGACAAACAAATTAATGTCAAAAACTTGTAAAAAATTTAGGAAAATTAGAGGTATTTTTGACAAATTAAGACTGAGATCAGAATGTGAACGTTATTAAAATTACAAGAATTGCTCCTCTGATCTCCCTGCGTTAAATATTAGGCGTATATAGAAGAAGAAGAAGAACCTCCTCCTCCTCCTTCTCCTTTCGGAGAAGGTATAGTGTGTCTCGTTATTATCAGCCATATTTTAACTACTTGTGGGCTACTGTGGGTATGTGTGGGCTACTGTGGGTATGTGTTGGATAATGCCCAATAGAAAAACGGTTTGCAGTTCAAATCAGATTATAATTTTACGAACAGTTTAATCACACTAGCAAATTACACACTGTAGGTATACGACACAACCAGATACGGAACGCGGACAGTTTCTGAGCACATGTTGTTCGTACGATGTCCAATGTCCAAGTGAGCCCACCACGAACTCAGGCTAGACTCTGTCAAGCGCCACCAGGTGGCGCTGGCGTTCCGAATGGTCGTTGTCGTCACAGCGCTTCCGCCTCGTTGTCAAGCCAGCTTCCGTACTAATGATTTCTCCGACAAGTACAATGTATCCTATGGCATTAAAAAATTAAACTATCAATACTTGAGCTCGAAGACTCATATTGAAATTTAAAAGATTTCGTCGACACAATTTAAGAACCCTGCAACAGTACACCATTTGTAGGGTTCTTAAATTGTTATCGCTAAACAGGATGATAATAGAGACTTGCATAGGCTAGTCCCTATTATCGTACCTATACTGTTTGGCGGTATGGGGTGAACCACCAAAATCAACAAATCCTACAGCTTGCGATCTACATTGCTCAGCGGGCTGTACTGAATGTTTATGACAACAAGATACCCTACGGCTCGGGAGCGGTGAATGCTTATGCGAATCCCGCAAACCCCGGCCATAGGTAGAGGTGGAACACTGCGGTGGTTTTAGCCGGTAAGAGTCCGGTATGCCCCTGTGTCACCCCCACGATGGAGGAACTCCATGAGGAATTTAGCAGCGCACCAAAAATAAAAAGGTACCCTACGGTTCAACGTTAGGCTGAATGAGTAAACTGTAAAGTTCTCACAGTAAGGCAACTGTATGTCCACCTGACGCCCGCATTACATTGCCTCGAGGTAAATTAAATATAAGTCTCGGACAAGAACATCTTTGATAGAACAGTACTTTATCCTTATCGTAAGATTGCATAATAAGACAAACACACAGTATTATTAGCCTATTAATATAATAAGTTATTTAAGTAATGCATTCCTTTAAAATAAATGAACGCTTTAATAAATATAGAAATAAGTACATAACATAATTAAATAAAAACGAAAACAATGTTATTTTTTAGGCTTACCTAGTTAACTACTGCTGAAGGTTTTAAAGGAGAGAGAGACAGTCTAGTCGCGAATATGTTTTAATACAGACTTACTTTAGTCTAACACAATGTTCTTAATTAATAATAAGTCCTTATCTCTATGGGTGCTAGCCATAACTTCCCGACGCTACTGCGAATGCTGTATCAGCGTAGGCCGCCCAAGACTTGTACCAGATAACATGATGTTATAATAATTTAGGGGTCGATACAGCATGCATTTGATGCATTGCCGACTGAGTTTGTAATGAAAAAAAATATTTCTAGTTTCGATATTGATGAATTCAATCATCACTGCACAAACAATACAGTCGATAACTTCGTGCCATATTTAACGGAAATAAATGTGCGGTATCGATGCGCACCGTCCGCGTCCCAACGTAACTGCGGCGCACGCGCGTCTTTTGAATACTGGTGTACACCGAGATTTCGAAGCGCGCCGTTTTGGCCGATATGTATGAAGACGTAATACTGTTAACTTTATTATACTGTGGTATTGTTGATGCGGAATGGATCGTTAAACTTACCTATATGGTATGCGCAGGCATTCAACAATTGACATGAACACTGGACCACCCACAAGGAAACAACGAGTCGATATGTTTTATCTTAGCAATCGACTTTCTTAGTACAATGAGCCAAACAATAATTATACAGAATCGGTTCCTAGTGCATTGGCATCACTTGAAGTTATAGGGACCGTTTTTAAGATGTTTTTCTACTCAGGCGCTTGACAGCCGTCTCGCTTGATGATTTTTTTGTAGGCCATCGCCTACAAATTGCCGCTGCAGCTGCCGAAGACGTTCACTCGAATGGCGTAGTGTTGCATAATCAAATTTGAAGTCAGCTAAGTGTGTCCTTCGGCATTTTACGATTACAAAGCAGAAACATGAAAGGAAAGACTTTAGGGCCCGATCACACGTACCACAACGACAACACGTAGACGGGCGCTAATTTGTATGAAAATGAATAGTTTATTCACCCATACCACATAAGGAAGTCAAAATTATCCGCGTGGGTGATACCGACCACATCAAGGCCTCGTCGCAGCCACAACCCAACCACCCTAGCGGCCGGCCACATCTCAAACTCAGACAACCGGAGTAGATCTGTCTGTCTGCAAACACTCATCATCTCATCATCATCTGCCTAGCCTTTTCCCAACTATATTGGGGTCGGCTTCCAGTCTAACCGGATGCAGCTGAATACCAGTATTTTACATGGAGCGATTGCCTGTCTGCAAACACTATTCACGTAAATACTGCCCGGATTTTGTCGCTGCGATGTGGTGTGCCGTGTGGTTGTGGTTCGTGTGATCGGGTCCTTAATCACACCACACCTTAGTCACATTCACGTAGGCATCTGATTGTAACATTCGGTTCCTTCTGTGTCGACCGGACCTGCAGACTAATATAGGTACCTACTTCTCCTACTCGGATATTTATTTATCACTAACGAAATATTAATGTAAATTTTTGCCAAACTTCGGTAATAACATCATCAGGAACGGTTATTCCGTTTATGTACCCCAAAAAATCCGAATCCGGTGGATGCGGTGGATTTTTTAGGCCTAGGCCTAATTGGAGAAATAGAATATATAGGCTTAGGGTGTATTCTCGGACATGCGTTTCCGCGTATCCACGTAATGGTGGATATTTTAATAACCCATCGGAAATAAAGAATTTGTAGAAACTTTCTTTTAATTATTTATAATGAAGATATAGGATTACTGGTAATCTGTTTAAATACAACATTATGAGCAGCTGAACCTCTACGTAACTCGTTAGCCTAAGCAATGCAATGACCCTACGTGTTGATTTTAGTCAAACGTCACTGTTGCTAGGGACGTGCCCGTACCACTGGTATAACGGAATGCCTTCTTGGGAAAGGCCTACCCTAATATGCTTACTAGTAGACTATCATCAGATATTCATGGTGCGTATTGAACGTTTCGAAACTGCATAATAATGACCTATCATTGAGAACTAAACTAACCGTATTACGTCCAACTACTCTTGGGTGTTTGTGATGGCCGTTGCTTTGTCGAGGGTTTCGTAAGCTGGTGGTTCTCTTCTGTCTTTACTTTGGAAGTTCCTTGCTTTTTTTGCGAACGCTCTTAATTAAAATCTTGTGTTTTCCGCAGCTGGAAAACCTCCAGCTTCAGAGACTATTTCCTTTTACTTACATATATCAACAGGTATATAACGGTACCTTTACGGTATCCTTCAGTTTTCAGCTGTCCATAATCAGCCTATAATGTTCCCACTGCTGGGACACAGGCCTCCTCTCGGTGAGAGGGAGTGGGCCGTAGTCCACCACGCGGGCCCAGTGCGGATTGGCAGGTGACACATGTCTTAGAATTTTTGGTTCTAGGACATGCCGGTTTCCTCACGATGTTTTCCTTCACCGTTTTGAGAGCAGTGGTGATGAAATAATTTACACAAAGTAAAGCGCCTGTCTGGGTTCGAACCTACGACCTACAACTCGTAAGTCGCGGCCGTTACCACTTGGCCACCACTGCTTTCACTTGGCCACCACGCTTCAGCTGTCCAGTTTGCGTTTACTTATAAGAACATAAAACATACCTACCTAATGATCCCGGCGCAACGTTTCATTCATGCATAGAGGATTTGAACTGGATGTGGCGCACATCTAATTACTGGGTGTGGCTGCACAATATGTGCATCTGTGAGTGATTCATACACCCCACCCGACCAGTAATGAACTGTTCCTGGTAAAATGAACACTCTTGTATATGAGCTGTTTGCAGTTATAATATCGTATTAGATATATTGAAATGTTAGTTTAGGCTACTTGTTCAAACATTACGTTCAAAAATAGTTAGTTTAGATTCCTTTCGGGCGCGAATTTTATTTTGTCATATTATCAGCAATGGTGAACATGGGTCCACCTCGTACTTATACGATTTGTGAGTTTGTGACCATAGGGATATTAACAATAAACCATCGGGACGGATCGTCTATTTGTGCGGTCTTGAGCTGGGAGAAAAACGGAGATGTTAATAATTAAGGCAGACATCTTGACAGAATCACTGAGGCTATATTCTCACGCACCGGCTGTGGCTGCCTATATAGCTCCGGATACCTGACAGTGAAGGGTATGGTTATTTGGGTAGGTATAAAAGTACAGTAGCCGTAGCGTGTGATAAACTGTCGTGTGTTGTGGAATATTGTTTTGTTTTGGATTCTCAGGATATATTTTCATATGCTTTGTGTTAGTTAGGTAGACTGACTGACTGAAGTGTGGTGGACTGAATGCTTTGCCTTATTTGTTTATCTTATGGACCTAGTGTGGGCAATGATAACATTATACTTGGATTTTTAATCGTATTCAGTAACTTGATGATTTGAGAGCTTTTGTTTCTGATATTACTTACTTTGAGTTTCTGACAAAAAAGGTAGAGAAGTGAAAAAAAGAATGAGCGAAGTTGATAGAATTTTGGAATATAAAATACAGGGTGGCCCGTGAAACGATCCGCCGTGAATGTTTCGTGATTATTTATAGTTAAGGAGATAGACGGTTTTTTTTTAAATTTAGGTAAATTCTCACTCGTCTTCACTTTTTTATTTTGTCTTTTTTTAAAGATTGAAGATCTAGAACAAATCTTGGCGAGCAAAATTTTTATCGATTGTAGACCAAAATGTCAGGATTTATGATTTTTAAACATATTTTTAATAAATGAGACACGCAAAGAGAAAAATGAAAGAGAAGTCAAGGGAGAATATCATCAAAAATATCAAAAACCGTCTTGCTGCTAAACTATAAATAATCACGAAACATACATGGGGGTGCTTCAGGAAGCCCTTATAGAGAGGCTTCTAAAATATTTCTTTGGACCTCGTCTCACGATATGCATAGTTTTAATTGAATTTAATAACATCAGCTTTAAAAAAATTATATTCGTTTATTAATATGTTTATGTAACTTAGCAAAGAAAAAAAAATTCACCTGATATAACTTTGTGGTTGACAATGTACAAAGTAAAAAACGAAAGCATTATTGTGTCGTATTATACAATATTCCAGTAGAAAAAACTCAATTTCTTGGGATTTCTTTAAGTTTAACTATTTTTATCTTTCATTCTTTTCCCAAACTCGTTCACTACCCCAACAATAAAGTTTTAGCATGGTAACATTATTTTGCTTCGAATTGTCAAGTTGGTGAATACGATTAAAAAGTCCAAGAACACATAATAAATATTAATTCTGCGTGCACTGTAGGTTATAGATGGACAATTTTGAAACAGGTTTACAAATATATTCTCTGATCCATTTAAAACAGTAAAAGTTAACTTAAAATAGTGTAACGCCATCTTTGGGTACTTCATTGCAACAGTTGCTGTGAATGCTAAGTAGCGCGCTGTTGGGCGGGCGGAAAATTGTGTGTGTCGCGAGAGGGCGGCTGCGGCGGCGGGCGGAACCTAAGGGTGCGCGCGCACCATTACATAACGGTAGCGGAGGCTTTGCGGGCGCGCGCAGCGGCGGGTGCGGGGCGCGGGGCGATCGATGCGCGCCCGGGGGGAGTCAGTCGAGCGGCGAGCGAGCGACATGGCGGCGCGCCCACCCCGCGCGGCGGCCCCGCGGCCCGGGCCGCGCGAGTAGGTCGCCATGCGCGATGCGGTATGAGGCAGCGCCGCGCCCGGCGGGCCGGCCCCCGCTAGCGGCGCCGCCCCCGCCATGCGAGCGCCGCCGCTGCTGCTGCTGCTGCTGATGGCGGCCGCGGGCTTGGCCGTGAGTCCGCTCGCGCGCCTCAACCCCTGGCTGAGCGCGTGCGACCTGGAGGAGGAGGGCGCGGGCAGCGTGCGCGAGTGCGGGGGCGCGGCGTGCGGCGGCGGCGGCGGCGCGCCCGACGCGCTTACTTTGCGCGACGTGCCGCACCTGTGCGCGCTGGGTATCGGTGCACGCGCGCGGCGCCTCGCCGAGCTGCGGCTGCGCGCGTGCTGCGAGCGCTCGCCCGCCTCCGCGCTGGACCGCGGCGCGCGCGCCGACGTCCTCGCCGGCGGGGAGCGCTGCGAGCGCGCGCTGCACGACCTCCTCGGTCTCGACGCTATGGTTGCGCGCGTGCACTGCGATTTTGTCGACATCCTCAGAAGATACGATTGCGACCAGCCCTACTCCGTGCACACGTGTCACGAGTGCCAGGTGAGTGTCACCACCAGACGACACCGTGCGCTCATCAGCCTGTCTGTTCCCATGTGTAGAAACGTTTACAGTGGTCGCTGCAACAACGGAATCCATCGTAGTAATCTTTAAAACTTACTGATCCATAGAGACTGAAGTGTTTATGGTCCAAACGAGTAACAAACGCTCGTTCCCCAATGAATGTCACTGTGTGGGTTAACCCTGAAATGATGCGGAAATTATCACGATTTTTACGTGATTAAATTTCAGTTGCATTAAAGATCATGGTACTGATAAATCACTAGTACATTTCGTGAAATCGCTCCCCCGGTACGATTACGTGCGTGTATCGATCCAGTTGGGCAAGACACGTTTCTTAACCTAAGTATAGTGTGGGCAGAGCTGGAGGTCGCGTGAAGGCTGGCTGGTGTCAGTGTGGGTGATGGATCCGCCGCCCGACCATTTGTCAGCGCGTAGTGCGGGTGACAGGCGGCCGCAGCCACGCCATTACTGTGTGTCTGCCGATGAAAACTACGAGACAACTAGCAATTGGATAATGTCTATACATTATCCAATTGCTAGTTGTCTCGTAGTTTTAATACATTTAGGAGCATATTTAAACTTGTTGTAGCTATAGGCAATATATAGTCTAAAATCGAATGAATATATATAGATAAATTATAAACAAATACTAAAATGCTGATGACATCCATCATATTATCATCACATCATACACAAAATCACCTAAAAATAGTCTCATATCTATCTAATATTCATTCATCCTACCATAAAGTTGTATTAGGACAATTTATTATCATCCTACAGCTTTTATGTAGGAGGTTCTTCATAAATACGTAGGATGTCAAGATCCACACACTCTCAGATATAATATATTGTGTGTTAATGCAGGGTTAATGCGGGCGCCAGATACACGCCCCTGCCACTAGTGTAGTGCTTGAGGAGGAGGCTCCAACTAGGGTGGAACTGGTTAATCCCTCACCGAGATAGCGCAGATCGGTGCTTCCGATACTGTCGCATAAGACCAACCAATTAAATTCAGGGAAACGTGAATGATTGCTGTCATAAATGACTCGATTCATGGCCGGCAGTTACTATGAAAAAATATTCGTGGAGTAGTTATTGCACTGTCGTGTGTCGACGTTTTCTTTGTAATAGTATTGCATTTAGCATAGAATAAAATACAAATAAATTAGGTTAGTTATCTCTTTATTAAAATTATTAATATTTGGTATCACAGTCGGTCAACCTTTGCAATATCTATCTGAAAGTTTTTCCCATAATGACCATAATGGATAACGTCATGCGATGAATCATACATAGTAAACACATCATGAAGCAGCCATTCACCAGCAATATGACGTAGAATCGATACACAGCTACTTACTGAACAGACGGCCTGGTCCATCACGGAACTCTTACAGATTTATTTATAGATGTGGCTGTTGTTCTCTGAGATATTGGACGCGGACCTGTAGTGGCTCATCTATATTTTTATTAAACTTTGTATATGACAAAAATACATGAGACACATGATACAAAGCTTTGTAAATAAACATAATACCCACTTTGTAAGTATATGTAAGGGTTTTCTAACTCCAATATTTTTATGGTAAAATCACACGTGTCACATGATTCTGAATCCCAATGCGTTGAAATAAATATCGTAGGCTGTTAAAAAAAACAATTGCTGTTTCATAAATTTTGACCGCGTAGGTATTGCACCGTTCTATGAAACAGCTGATTATTTTTAAAATTGACAAAAAAAAACTACGCAACTACGCGGTCTAGAATCACGTGCTGAATTCATGGTTACAGTAGGCGCGTCGACGCCTGCCACCTTGTATATCTCGAAAGTGGCTTCCTGTTCAGCCCATTTCATAAACAAGCAATAAATAAAAGCCTTTTCTAATAATAACTTAAAATAAGCAAACCCCCGAACGTTACGCAACGCTTGGAAACCTCTCGCCGAAACGAATGAAAAAAATAGACATAATATTGCTAAAATGTACTCGCTACTCACCCACCAGACCAGACTCGACCAGATATATGAACGTAAACGAAGCAAAAGGAGTAGATATGCAATGATCGTAGCAGGTGTATTTCGATCGTACTGTAGTTTCTGCCCACCCCCATAGGAAGAAGGCGTGAGTTTATGTTTGTGAATACTTGCTAAATGTTTTATTAGAAATACTTTTGTTTATTTATATGAATTATAGTATTATTATACTTTAATATAGTAATTATATTAAAGTATAATAATACTGATGAGATGAATTATATTGACAGATGAGGATTGTACACCTACTAGCATTGCTTTGTTAGTATAGGTACAAATAGATATGGCTAAACAAGTCTGGTTTAACACCAAAATTACTGTAAGCTGACAGGACATCAAAATAAAAACCGTCTAACAAACGTAACAGAACATAAATCGTGTAAATGTATTATTACATAATATACAAGATTGGCTATAGGTTCCCTCGGTTCCCTCCATTAGGTTCCCACATTGCAAGCACACACACATCCCACATTGCATTGCAAGTTATTGCAATGTGGGATCGTAATGGGGGGAAACCTATAGCCATCTTTCAATGTGGGATCTTAATGGGGGGAACCTATAGCCATCTTCCGGGCCCTAATCTAGACTCTAGGCTGTTACTGAGAAATTTCTAATGTAAAACCCCAAACCCCAATAATTCTTTGCCCGATTTGAGAATCAAACCCAGAACCCAACGCTCAACAGCCGCCAATAGCCGCACTTAAGTGACGAGGCCATTGAAACAAACATGTGATAATCAAAGAAACTTTCAAGTTATAAAAGATTTTCATAGATCCATATGTGTAATAAGATATATAAGAACATGTATAGTATGAGGAACCCGGGTGTAAAGTTCACTCATACTCTATAGAAAAGGGAGGATCTCCGACCAGACGGGTGTTGTGTCTGGCGGGCAACTGCCCGATGATTCATGTCGGGCCGTTGTATGTATGCTAGTTGCGCAGTAAACTCTACTTGCGAGATACAGGATTTTGCATGACGTCAGTATGACGCGTTGTTCGCATGTGGCGTTGTAGATGTAAATAAATATACAAGATACATATGTATCTAAAAAACAAAAAAAATCCTCTAGACCGAATTTCGGCCATAGCGACCAATCCCAGCGGACACCAGCAGATATTATATTATATATGGCACAAATGTGTGCGCACACTCAGGTGCACTCTCTCTTCCCTCACTCTTATAGTCGGATGGCACGGCACGCAATCCGACACGACCGGAGAGAGATCAGGCGCAGGACCAACGGACAAACTTCCAAACTCCGGGCTGTTACTAAGTAATTCCTAATGGAAAAACCCAATAACACTTTGCCCGAACCGGGAATCGAACCCACTACCCTACGTCAGCAGTCGTGTTTGCGACCACGAGACCAACGGGGTAGAAAAATAAATATGTACATTATGCAGGTGGTCGCTTCATAAAGAGCTTTTCAAAAGCTCTTCCATTTCGCATAGTTTGGGATTCGTCGAATTTGTTCACTATTTATTTCACTTCCCTAAGCATGTATTTAGTTTCCTTAATTATCCCCAAGTCATTTTTCCTGTTTTGTCATATACATACACATAAAGCCATATGATATTGAAGGTATAGGTTGGTTCCGTTATTGAAAAAATACTTATGAATCAAAGGCCTGATTTTTCAAAAGTCAGTTTATTTCTATCTGAGGTATATCTGAAGTAGGTATAATAAATAATATGTCAAACTGTAATTTTTATTCTTCAGTTATAAGTTATCTGACTACTGAAAAATCATGCCTAAAAGAACTTGGGTTGGACCTAGTTACCACAGGAGATTTCCAACTTTAATTTAAATTTTTTGTAGTAAATGTTACTAGAAATATAACATGATTTAAATAGACCACACTGCAACTTAATCATCTATAATATAATAAGTATCATAAAGATTTGTAAAAAAATTTACTTGTTAAAGAGTGTTTTTCTCTCTAAGAAACATATTCAAAGGTAATCCCTTTAAAATATACCTTGATGCACTAGTCTTTCCTCAAGTATGATTTACTCCGTTCCGCTAAGCGTAGTGATTATGCCAATACTTCACCGATACCCTCAGGACCATTTATTGTGGGTCAGTATTAGGAGAACGTTCCGCAGTAGAGCTTTATTAGGTTGTTATGTATAATAAAGCTACCTCCTGCAGCTCATTTTAATACACGCTGTATTCTGACAACAAAATGATCATATTGATGCTAGTGCAGTTTCCTTTACTGTTATCGATGCCATTGAGCGTTTTTAGAATCAAAAAAATATATATAATATACGTGACGATATTATCGTGGACATCTACGGCATTACACTTTTTCACAGGCACTTTTTGTATACGGCACTCATATTTACCATCTAATCTTATGAGAACAGTGGTTGTGCCAATAGTGAAAAATGTCACTATATATCATATATAAAATATATCTCCGACAGAAGTAACGATAGGCCGATTTCTTTAGCTACTATTATCGCAAAAGTGTTTGATGGGTTATTAGATAGAAAACTTGATCGTTTTGTAACATTACAGGATACACAGTTCGGTTTCAGAGAGGGGTTGTCAACTGAAAGTGCAATACTGTCTCTGAAACACACTGTTGATTATTATGTAAAAAGACAAACTCCAGTATATGCGTGCTTCTTGGATTTGTCCAAAGCTTTTGATCTGGTGTCATATAATAAGCTTTGGACAAAATTAAGAACTGCAGGTGTCCCAGCCGATCTTGTGAACATTCTCGCCTACTGGTACAGTGAGCAGCTTAATATAGTAAGGTGGGGAAATGTATACTCAGATGAATATTCTTTAGAGTGTGGCGTCAGGCAGGGCGGGCTGACTTCGCCACGACTCTTTAATATGTTAACCATCTGATTGAGGAGCTCAGCAGCATGCATGTTGGATGCCATATTGATGACATATGTGTCAATAATTTGAGTTATGCCGATGATATGGTGCTGCTGAGCCCCTCGATTGGTGGTCTCAGACAGCTGCTAAAGGTGTGTGAGGTTTATGCTGTGGGACATGGCCTGAGGTATAACGAAAGTAAAAGTGAGTTCATGTTATTTAAATGTAAAAATAAAAACAATATCTTTATACCACCTATATTACTTAATGGTGTACCTCTAAGTCGTGTTGCACAGTTTAAATATCTAGGACACATTGTAACTGAAAATTTGAGTGACGATTTAGACATTGAGAGCGCAGGGCATTGTCGGTGCGTGGTAATATGTTGGCACACAGGTTCGCTCGGTGTACTTCTCCTGTTAAAATAACAATGTTCAAGGCATTCTGCCAGACTTTCTACACGAGCGGCCTGTGGGCAAACTTTACACAAAAAGCCTACAATGCCTTGCGCGTCCAGTATAATAATGTGTTCAGGGCTCTGTTTCGGCTCCCTCGATGTTGCAGTGCATCCGGCATGTTCGCTGACGCCAGCGTAGATGACTTCTATACAATTATGCGTAAAAAAGTTGCGTCGGTGGTACGACGAGTACGGGGGAGCTCGAATAGCGTCCTGAAGATGATTGGCGAGAGAACCGATACTGTTCTGCTCAGTAGGTTCACCGAACTCCATGTGTTACGAGACCGATGAGCATACTGACTGAGCAGGGGTAGGCGGTGTGTCCATTTTCTTCTTTGTTTTTTATTTTTTTAATTACTAACATTAGTTTTAAGCTAAATTCTTGTCACTAACAACTTGCCTTGTCTATGGACTTTTTTG
The DNA here is from genome assembly GCA_963082905.1 of Oligia fasciuncula. NCBI lineage: Eukaryota > Metazoa > Arthropoda > Insecta > Lepidoptera > Noctuidae > Oligia > Oligia fasciuncula. The sequence goes on along the minus strand of OY720388.1, from coordinate 13,297,375 downwards.
TCTGAAATAATTTATTTTTATTTTTTTATTTTATTTATTACGATAACACAGGGAAGTAAAATGATATAAAAATATATGAACATGCATCACATTATCCGTTTTCGTTAAAGGATGTTATGAATTTTTTTGTGGACACATCACCGGTAAAATCGTAGACGTCGACGTCCAAGAAAACGTGACGTGTGGAATTTTATTTTAAAAGCGCATATTGCAGTGTTGATAAAAGCGACATAGCCGCAGTACGATAATTTTATGTGCCCAATTCCATTTTCAAACCAACTTCGTGAGTCAAAGAGGCTAATGTAAAAAGAACACATTGTTTGCCAAGGGAGCAAACAACTATTTTGAAGGCGAGAGTGTTTGAAGGGAGGGTTTATTATTTTTTCACGAACTTTATTTTTTAATTTGTCTCGCGCGTTTTACTTTATTATACAGCCTGTTACTTGTTCATACAATGTTCGTGATTGATCTCTTTGGTAATTGAAACTTTTACTACTTAACAATATCCACATTCCAAATTCAAATTACTTTAGTCCCTAGGGATTAAAGAGTCATTTTAGTCCCTGTTTACGAAGAATACACTAGCTCTTTTTGAATAGATGTGAAAAAAAAACATGTGTATTTTTAATTTTACTAAAGGTATATATCTCTATAGGTGGTATAGGTAGTTTTCAGCCAGTTGATAAATGATAAATGATTATAAATGATGATAAATGATTTTTATTTCTGTAAGTAGGTTTGTACAAACACTTTTACACGTCAATCATATTTTTTTTTTAAACTAGATGAGGTCGGTGTTTCCTAACTGACTATTCTGAGAAGAAAGGCCGAAACAAACTCAGAAGTCACAGTCTCTTTTAAAGTCCAGACAAAATCTTGGTCAGATCGTGTGAAGACCATGTAGATTGGTGTCTGAAATGGTCTTTTGAGGAAAGAACCACCCAGATTGAGCGGACCTGTCCAATCAGTGCACGCATTTGTCAAAAATCGTGCAGCTCAACTCAGAACTTGAGGAGCTCAACGATTCGACGAACAATACCAAAGACAGGACTTAAGGAGCTCAACGATTGTTTCAACGGTTGGTTTTCAATTACGTTTTATAATGATTGGACTAAGACAGGAATTGGGCTCAAAACATTTCACTGTTCCAGTGCATAATAATAGGCTGATAATTATTTGTATTTAATGGAACTGTTTTATATTTTAATGTCTATGGTTAGAAATTAAGCACACACATACGGTCACAGATACGTAAAGGCAAAATAAAAAAAAATGAGATGTTAATTTTAATTGATATGATATATATTCAAATTCAAATAATGTAGCTGGATATCTAGGTATTCAAAAGTGTTTGAGAAAAAATATGATACTAGCTGGTGTCCATGGTTTAACTGTAAATAGCATTCAGTGTGTTAATCCACGACATGGTGAACAGTTAATCTGTGTCTCAAGTTTCATACAAATCCAGTACAGTCGAACTCATGAGATTATTAATTGAGTAACAACCATCCAAACATCCAAGCATCCTCAAATCATTAGTGACATACTATAGAATGTATGCTAACGTCGACTATTCTGTTGATGAATACAAAATATGAATTTTGTTTAAAAACTACTAATAATATACTTTTACATATATTTTATACTGTAAAGCTTATGTTAAGCTTATGTTTCTTAAGAAAACTGTAAACGGTCACACAATACCGGATGACCAATATATATGAAATTAATGTATGATAATTACAGATTTTTATGATAAAATATGACGGTACCGCTTTCTTAGGAAACCGTAGCTTAAGCAGCCGGTGGGTAAGTACCTAAGCACTGTCCACTGTTATTACTTTATTTTCTTTTATGTTACGTTTATTAAGAGATGGTTGTCGAAGGATTGCCTGAAGGTGGCGTGTCAGTAGCCATTTCCTCTTAACGGCGATGTCACCTGCAGTTGAAACATCTGAAAGCTTTCAGCCGTTTGCCACTCCGTTAACCCCACCTATTTTTATTTTATTTGCAAAGTAATAAAATCCACCGGGAAGTAAGTGCCTGGATTTGTTTCGCTTAGCGGAGGGATATTTAAATATTGAATGTTGGTGAATATTTAAATCGAGAATGTTTTATTTATTTTTCAATATTATTACGAGGCGACCAGGCGTTTGTTTCTTGACAATATGGACGATTGAACCCACGAAAAGAACGTCATGAGCCCTGAAAACATATTTCTGTTACCTTTTTTGTTAAAAGTTTTTGAAGTGAAAACTTCTTTAGGCGCATTGGGCATTTTTTGAGATGTGAAAAAACCATTAAACTCGCGACACTGTTACCGTAACCGACAACTCTATTTTAAGTTTTGGCCATTATAAAGACATCAACGCGCGGTACATTTTCTTAGGGAAGAATGACCTTCAAACATAGTTATAAAATTACTATGCTTTTTCAAGTTTTCACTTCTGTCGGCACTACTGGTTTCGTTTAAGAATATACTATATCGTTGCAATAGAATGAAGGATTGGTTAAAACAGCTAAATAGAAACCATAGCGTCTCGGTATTTCTAAGACCACACTAAATGCTTCGCATGCTCATGCTGCAGCCCTTCTGATTGAGTTAAAAAGCTCTTTGTTATTATTTTCATATCTATAATACTTTAATCTCAGCCTATCATTGTTCCCCTATAGGGGGTCAATGTACGAGTACAAACTGTACAAAGGTCTCATTTCATACAGTGAAGCCACGAGCATTGATCACCACGTTTGCTCAAAACGGGATGGCGATTTCAGATTTATAGTACCTAACGATGTTTTCCTTCACCGATATCATTGGTGTCCAAGATAAACTTTTTTGAAAGTAAAAGTCGTGATGGCCCAGTGGGTAAGGCCTCGCCAAGTTCATGCACAAGGTTGTGGGTTCAAATCCGGCTTCCTGTCTAAGCTGATGCAGCTGAATACCAGTATTTTACATAGAGCGACTGCCTATCTGACCTTCAAAACCCAGTTACTGGGTAATACGATGCCCCATGGTAACACTGGTTATCGGATTTTCTGGCTTCTGTCAACCCGTAACGACTGTCAAAGATTCACGAATGACAGCCGAGACCAACTGCTCAACGTGCTTTCCGAGGCACGGAGAGGTTTCGGTAAGTAAAGACCCATCCACGGCCAGGCCTCGGCAAGCATAGCTTAACCAGAGGGGCACTTCTCGTAATTTTAAGAACTTTCACAGTCTGATCTGTCTCAATCTGTCAAAAATACCTCTAATTTTCCTAAATTTTTGACAAGTTTTTGACATTAATTGTCGCTGAGATGAGATTACGATTCGATTTTGAACGTTTTTAATAACGGGTATTGGCCTTCTGATCGTTCGACCCGATTCATCTATAACATTAAGTGGGCTTATTAATTTTAAACATTAAATAGTTACATTCATTTCAAAAATGAAACGGGAATTCTATTTCAAAGTAGGTGACCTTGAAATTATTGTCTTTAGTCGTAGGCACCGGCTAACAGCTCATGTTTAATTTTTCATAAATTTATTTCTATTATACGATTACCCCTGTAGGTACATGTGATTCTACTCGTTTGTATGTATTTACACGACATCTATCAAACCTAGACATCTCGCAGCGATAGAATCGTATTGTTGATTGATAGGAATTTTGTTTATCTTCGATACCACTCATGGTTATTGTAGGTAGTTTACTTACATATTGTTTGGTTGAAATTATTTTGATTTTCATCATTCCCTAAAATCTTTTACATCGAGTTATGTTGTTATTAAAATCGTACCTTTTCATTCATTCTATAACAAGATTATTCTTAGAAGCAACATTTATCAATACTGATTGTTATCAAAATCAACCGTTTACATATTGTTTGTTGCACTGGCAACAAACATTATGTAAACAGTTGATTTTGATATTGTCATAAAAATTAAAATCTTTAATTTCTGATCCTATAATGTTTACACTGCTAGGACACAGGCTTCCTCTGTGCGGGAGGCCGTAGTCCACCTCGCGAGCCCAGCGCGGGTTGGTAGATATCACAATTTTTGATTCTAAGACATGCCGATTTCCTCACGATGGTTTCCTTCACTTTTAAAAGAACTGTGGTGATGACATAATTTACACAAAGTAAAGCGCCTGTCCCTGATAGGTGCTTTACTTTGCGTGTGTTCGAACCTACGAACTACAATTCGTAAGTCGAGGCCGTTTTCACATAGCCACCACTGCTCCTGAGCAACCACTGTTCCAGCTTAGGTAGGTACTTATGTAATCCTGCGATAGATCGCACGACAAAGTTGCCATCTTGCATCCGTGTCCCAAAAAACACTATGTAGACGCTCCTTCGTATCTACCTAAATAAAGGCGTAATAATCGCGACATTATTTTAACACTCGGTACCATCGTTGACAAAGTTTCTGAACAAAATCCTCTCCGTAATCATAATTCATGTTTGTTTGTTCGTCTGGAGTGAGAGTGCAGGTGTTTTCCGTGAATTAATTTAATATGTCAGGTAGTAATCCCGGGCCCACCCTGGGTAATTCACGAACACAACGTATCCATTCTTGTGCCATTGTTTTGACACTAATGATTTAGCGTAAGTGTTAAGTTTCTTATCTACTATTTGTGGTATTTTATGTGTTATTTTCCTTTGAGTATTTAATTAGGACGTTCGTTACGAGGAATTTAGATTTGCAAATATCTTTGTTTACTTATTTCAAACTAAGATATTTTACACTTGTTTGTATAAACTATTTAATTAAACTTTTTTTCTACCTGTATTGTCCCACTGCTGGGCAAAGGTCTACAGTTTTTCATTCTTCTCTGTGTTTTGCCTTCTCCGGCCAATCTCCTATAAACGCCTCTAAGTCATCACGCCAGCGTTTTCTCGGCCTTTCTCGGCGACGATGCCCATCTTCTAGATCCCATTACTTAAATATTATACTCAGCATTAATTAAAAACCATCTCTATGAAATTGATGTTGTATGAATTACACTCGATATTATCTGTGTACAGGTATCAGTTACGATTTTCAGATAACGGTTTAAATGAACCCATTTATAGAAAACTCCACATAACAAGATACGTGACGCTCACCCTGCGACTTTTTGCTTGTTCATACTCGATGTCTGTAAATCGTACAGACATCGAGTGTGACTACACCTGTACATACTACACAGCTAATGACTAAGGCAAATAAGTATGGTGATAGAACATACCTTTTGGTCATAGACTATCAGTTATATAGTGCTGAGCCTAAGGTGGGTGCATATCTACAAGTATTCTGTTCAAGTCTGTTAAAGTCTACAGACAATGTATTGGCTATTTATAAAGACAGTTTAAAACTATGTTTGGGTCACGTCGTTTTTTTTTTCATCTTTGGCTTCGCACGGTTTTGTCACGTTGTTATTCAAAACTAAAACAAGTAATTTCATTTGGCATATTTGAAAACTATTTTAGAATTCACTTAATATGACTTTTAGATACTTCTTGTCGTCATCAAATACGTACATTATAATATAATGTACCTACGTATTTGTTTTTACATGAGAATGATAATAATATTATTATATCATTCTCATGTAAAAACCCAAACAGTCTTTCCCCCTATTATCTCGTTTCTCACAAGTCCTAAACGTATTATCGTTTGTTTATTATAAACCCAATTTAATGATTAACACATTTTGTTACTAATTGTATTCAATAAAGTTCATTCATTCGCCAATATCGCATATTTTTCCTTAATGGTACATGCATAGTGACTAGTGACAATGGTATTAACTAAAAACCGCAGGAGTGTGATTGGTGCAACTGTTATGGGATACTACCGGTAGGTACCTAGAAGTCGTGTCTGTTCCTTAGTCACCAACTGAGGTCACTGTTATTATTACTGAAACTTAGGTAGACATATTACAATGCCATAGCGTAGCGTGTAGCATAGACAAAAGCTCAAACATAAGATGTAATAAAGGAGTCGATGTCAAACATCTTAAAAGGAAATACGAAAAGTGATGAATACGGTATTCCGGTGCCCGTGTAGCGCTGCAAAGAAAATTGACTCAAAGTTATTAGATACGTCGTGGTATGACAAAATACAGGTACCGTCCATGGCTAAAAAACAATTCTATTACTGATTCTGAACAAACTTCTTCTAGGTTAGTAGATATATGAATGTAAACGAAGCAAAAGAGGTAGGTATGTAAGGGTCGTAGGTTCTGTAGATTCTGCCTACCCTCATAGGAAGAAGTCGTGAGTTTATGTATGATATAGTGTGAATCTAAAAAAAACACATACATTCTTTTAAGTTCACACTATATCAACATTGATGTTGAATTACTTAACTGCCTTACAATTTATTTTTCTACAATATGCATAACTCAAAATTAATTTAAGTTCCTGTAGAAAATCCCGTACAAACAGTATCATAATGATTTAATTTGTAGTGGAAGGAGTTCCTAGCTGTCATGCGACGTCCATGTCGGTGTGTGCGCGCCCGGAACCGGCAGTTGTTACATTCTGTGTAGTGGGCGGATACCTTTTGTCGACCGTCTTCAGTTTCGCATTGCTCAATAGAGAGCCTTTTATACTTTTCTGTATAAATTGAATATCAATGAGTTTTAGAAGTTCAGATTATTTGAATTTGACTAGAAATTAGGACATATAATTTAGCTAATGGAAAGAATTAAGCTAAGAGATGTTGTAAACATTTTAGGTAAGTATTAGGCATTGATGGGTTTTTATATATCAATGGTATTAGGTAATGGTACTTTACGCGAGGTTTGAATGTAAGTAATTATAGGAGCAGCTAGTTCCGTTATTTATTTAAATTATTATCTATAAGTTAAAATATTGAAATCAAAGAAAGCAAACCAAAGAATAAAAAATACACCTGAATGACTTCCCTTTGCTTATAATGGTGTATGTAAAAGTAAAATATTCCGAATGTCGAGTGAAACTCCTTCCCACTCCGTCTGTAATTGAAGCTTGCTTGCCGACTCGATACTAATGTTGTAGACGTACATTCGTAAGGTTAGATAAGTCGTCTCGAGTGCCGAAATCACCTAAAAGCAAAGTACGGTCGCGGGGGCCGGCTCCGAATGAAGTTTCATTCAAAAACATGCCTCGGATTGAGGTTAAGTGGCGGTGCGCATGCGTGCGGGCCGCGCATGCGCCCTGTGCCGCTGTCTCGCAATGATTTCACCTACCTTCCGTAGCATTTTGAATTTTACATATGTTCACTCTTGTCACAGATATCGCCAATTTATTTTTAATATAGTTCCAGCTTTGTGTCCATGTCACGCCATGGATACTATCAGCAGCTTGCAAATGAAACGCTGTCACGAACTCACGACCGTGGATAACCGGCATCGACTCCAAAGCTTTATGTTATGTTTGAATATTGTCAAGTGTTTCATGTCACTGGGACTTGAGCTACCGTGTTAATGATGTGAGGCAGATAATTATCATCACTATACGTAGTAATACATTTGTTAATTTTAATATGAAAAGAAAGTTATTTCTAACGTATAAAATGTCACAAACTTTAAATTCCGCAATGCGAAAGCGAAGTCAAGACAGATGGAGACATTCCTGCCAAGTATTTAATGAGTTACAACTATCAATACCGCGGGTTTAACAGGTTTAAGAGAAAAAAAAATAGGTCCCAAAACATTAGTCGTTGACACCTAACCAAAGATTCGAGTGGTACTGTATCCGAGACAAAGGGAACAAAAGGCAGGGGAATTACGGTTTCAAGCCTTTAGGAGCAAAGTTCTGTGGAGCCTTCATTAAAATCTGCGCTTATGTAATTAGATATACTTACGGCTCTCAGTTTCCACACATGAATTAGCCGCGGGAGAGGTTTCCTCGTACAATCAGGTCGCGATATTGATACTTATTCGAGGTGTTGAAGGATGGTGCGCATTGAAAAAGCTTTCACAAGTGCACCCAGTGTAGTGATGATTAAAAGTTAAGTATTTCTGTAAATTGGACCAAAAAACACGTCAAAAATAAATTAGGATTTAAAAATAGACGAGTTTGGTGTTTCCTATCCGATTACTCTGAGCAGAAAGAACGTAACAAATTCGGAGATCACAGTCTCTTTTAAAGTCCAGACATAATCTTGGTCTTTTGAGGAAAGAGCCACACAGATTTGAGTGGTCCTGTCCAGTCAATACACGCTGTGACTCAGATCAGGTTAGTGACTCTTGATGGCACCTAGCTTAGGCGAGTGGGTAATAATATTTTTATCACGGCGTAATCTATTCTTGTATTGTTCGTACAGATAAGAGAGAAGCAGAGTTGTCAAATCTTTTTTTGACAGTAATTTTTTCCCCTTGAAACTGCTCCGGACGTACTTGAGTATCTTCGCTCGCGGAGGCGGCTCTTCAATGGATACTCGTATAATAGTGACCCCTTGTAATGGCGAGATACAAAGATAGGCTTTAATTTAATTAATATACATTCATCATCATCTGCCTAGCCTTTTCCCAACTATGTTGGGGTCGGCTTCCAGTCTAACCGGATGCAGCTGAATACCAGTATTTAGTACTATTTATTTATTATTATTTTATTTAATGTTTTTAATATGGTAAACATTTCAGTAGGGCTTAGAAATATGCTGTTGTCGTTGCTTTTTATATTACTTTGGTTGTTAGTGTTATTTTGTAAGACTATGTTGGATTCAACAATATCAATAAAGTAGTTATTAAAAAAAAATCCTATTAAATACATACCTTGCTAGCTTGAATTAATACCATAAACAGAAAAATATCTGTTAATATGTTTTATTTTTATTTTACAGCCAGTTTCACTAATTTCTTCATAAGATGCCCAAGTTATCTAGATAGATAACTGTGTTCAAATTCTGTAACATTTAAAATTACAAATATTGTAGATAGTGCCTGTCTGGTATATGAATTTATATCTGTAGAAGCTTCACGAACCACACATCCTATTATTGTGTCGAGTTCCAAGTCGAGCACCTACGACAGTTTCAGCACGTGAAATAAGGAATGTCATTGTCACTGCACGACACTTGTCTCTACATCTCGACTCTACATCCTGTCGACTGATTCTGTCGCTAGCTTCAGAACTACCATTAAATATGTAAAACGTGTGCTCTACATTAAAATCTTCACGCTGTGCCTTCATGGGATAAACCTAGTAGTAACAAATGAGGGTTAGTGAAACTTTGTATTCGAAACTTAACTTAATTCTATATAAGTGCTAAATAATCAAGTTTTTTATGGTTACAGAACTTAACTGAGTTTTTTGAACTGAAGCTTCGTATTAGAATGAATTGATTTAAAAATAATTTACCAGTTACGACAAGAATATGCTTGTAAGATCTATGTACTCGTTTAATGAACTATTATCGCTTTCAGTACTTATCACAGAAGAAGAAAAAAAAAAACATTCCGACGGTTGGATTCAAAGTAAATGAAGGTCCGAACTCTATGCCACAGTGCCAATTTAGAGGTTAACCGCGGGTCACATTTATTCGGTTGTAGGCGTAACTAAGAACACTCAATCGGTATGATTGGCGTTCAGTAAAAAGGACTGTAGTGGGATAAATTTTCCTGTTAGTAGAACGGTGATGAAGTCGGGTCGGCACGGCCCGTCTCCGGCGCTCCGGCGCCCTGACCTACTTGCATTACGACCCACATTTACACACACATTCGGGAATTTTAATATGACTTGTCACCATTGAGGGAGACTCGTATTATAGAAGTAATATAAAATAACAGGCTAGTACTGGATATGTGGTTTTAGTTGTGCTGACCAGACAAAAAGAGGTTAATATGCATACGTTTACTTACGTTTCTTTCCATGGTAAGCAGGACGTATATAACGCCATGTACTAATCCTCACATACATATTACTTCGTCCGTTTCTGTCTTTTTTGTGATTGTTGTAACTCATGTATTAAAGGCAGTTTTAAGATACCAATAGGGTATTTTCGGATTTTTCGGGTAGGACTATAGTTTTTACAGGTGATTTTTATCACAGTTCCCTCTACCCGAGCTAGTTTTTAAATGAAGTTCTAAGGCTTAGAAATAGTTATCTTTACACTAACTTTCTTAGTAGAAATGCAAATGGTAAACTTGCTCTTCATAGATGTGAAGTGAAGAGTCACTCTGGGCTTGTTTGCATACGCGAGCATACGGCAACTTCTCCGCAAATTAGTGCTCTTGTAATACTCGCCTCTAAAATATTAACTCTATACGTTTACCGTTGCCAACTTACACACACAAGTATGTACACTACATTACTTGAACAAATACCTGTGTATTGTGGGAACTTTGGGAGGCTATTAGTCCCTATTAAACGCATTGTGTAGGGGTTTGTGTAGGGTTACTGCTGCCAGAAGTTCTGATACTGATCTTTATAGCGGGGAAGTGATGTCGTAATTTTAATAACGTACGGAGAATTTGTGGGGCGCGTAAGACCATAAAATAATTACGCTACATTAATCATATCCAAACGTTCCTTTATGGGGTGTTACAGAAAACATAGCCATATTTTCACGTGGGTATTAACAGTACATGTCTATGCATTAAAATGGATAATCATCGGCACATGTTCATTCATTGACAACGTCATACTGTGAAAATTCAAACGAATTATCGTCGAAAGTCTCGCTCAATAATAAGCCGTAGTAAAGTAAATAATCCGTCAGATTGTCGCTGTACTGTGATGCAAGCCACTCAGTGCTGACGGGCCTCCCGAACTGCGTCAACGCGTTTACATAGTCATGTTTTATTAATGCGATGCATAAATTACTTTGTGCAACGCTCGTTTAGTGAGGAAATTACCGAGCCTCATTCTTAGTGGAATACTTTGGAAGGCTTCCATGTTGACATGAGACCGCGGCGTTTTGATTGTTAATTTAAACCAGTAAGGCTTCGTAGGGCTTCCCGTACATCTTCGGTTGATGTTTTCAAGACAATTGCTATGAACTTGTTGTTGTTAAAGTTTTCAATAACTTGCGGGCGATTGAATACGACTGTTGGGAGGACTTCAATTTAAAAACTTTAATGGTTTCACAAGATTTTTATGTCTCAGAATTTTATTTGTTTAAGTTATTGCCCGCACGCGTGTATGTTGGCAAATACCCCACGGGAACGTAATACCGTGAAAAAGTATTCTATGTGTTAATCCAGGTTATAAACTATCTGTGAGACTTTCATCCTAATCCATTCAGCTGTTTTTTCGTGATTGAGTAACAAACTTCCAAACATCTAAACATAAAAACTTTCCCATATTATACAAAGTAAAAAAGAAATATTTACGTAAGATTTGGCACTATAAGCATTTATATTTCCCAACGTTGAGTACAGAGTGTGAGAGTCTTCTGAATGGGTTATTTAGAATGCATTTGAGCTCCTTTCCAACTTTTAGCGACCATATAATAGTGTACCACAACAGTACATACCTGAGTACCTACCTATTAACAAATAACAGTCGTGCCGTTTCAATCAATGTTAAAGGCAGTCATCAGTCAACATCAGTTGCATGTCGTGTGAATACGACAGCCCCTGTGTACGACCAAACAGAACGGCTTACGATAACTCGAAGCATGCAGCTTCAGCGAAATACTACGATAAATCAATATACGAGTAATTACTGGACAGACAGGACTTTGAAACACGTGCATACGAGTAGGTACGTAGCTTTACGTTATGCAACGGGTTCAAGGATCTGCATTCATAAAAATCATAAATTCATTCATTATTTCACTGTCAGACAACGTACAACCTAAACAGCTGTGTCTATATGCATGAAATTTTGCAAAAGAGTTCCTCTTATACTTAACTAAGGATTTTTGAAAATTCATCCCCTAAAGGGGTGAAAGTTTGTATGGAAGTTCGTAATTTTTGCCGGTGGGTACCTGATCCGATGGGGCACACGGCTTGTTTTGTAATCACTGTGCGTTTCTCTCATTTCTAAGACGACGATATTATCGTGGACGTCCACGTCTGTAAAATGTATAGATATGCGTGCACGTTATAACATTGTCAAGGATGGAAACTTAATAATTTCATAAATTTACATTTATAAATAATCCCCGTGTTTATCGTATTGCCGTGATTATCGTCACGTCAGAAATTATAAAAGGGCACATTAAATATTAATACTTTCGTCGTAAGGAATAGGGCTGAGTAACTGACCTACGTCAGATCAGTCGTTCGATACCCCATTGACAGAATAAGCTTCCACAACTAACATAGCAATAGATACATTCCTACGGTAGCCTGTTATGTAAACATTATAATACACACTGTTGGTAATGACAAAGAATAACAGCACTATACGCAGGCAAACACCGCCATCCATTAAAATAATGAAGTGCACTTAAAACGTATTAACTAAAAAGACCACAAAGTGTGTCCATACTTTAATATTAACTACCTCTATGTATCATTTGGTTTTAAACTACACGTAGGACGGCCGCTTATAGTCTGGAATATTGCTCATGTAGTAACAGCTACTTACGTTTACAGTACATGGTGTATGAATAGGTATACTTTTATTTTGAAAGTAAGTAAGTTTATGAACAATTCTTGGGCTGGGAGCACTCGGGAATAAATAATACACGTAGCAACGTAGAGGAACTAGTATAAGGACTGGCTAAAATCTTAGGTCAACTGGACTACATTCAATATTTTATGATATCTTCTGCTTCATTTTTAATTCTTTTTACCTTTTGTGGTAGACTAATTTTATTCTTGGTGCATCGTCTTCACATACAATTATGTTACGTATACAAAACCATGTAAAACATTATAAAAGAGTAACGGTGGAGTTTCTTTCCCATTCTTTTCCATACGAACACTACCTTTTGGAAGGGGCAACTAGAATCAATTCAATTTTACTGTAATTTTTGACGTTCAAAAGTGCCTTTAAATAGGCACACTATTTGAAATAAATGATTTGAGTTTGACTTTGATATTAAACAATATAAATTTACCCACATTAACTTATCACTACATACATTCCAGTAGTGTTTGGATCGTAGACAGAGTAAACGATAGACTGCTGCATATCTTCTTTTTCATTCGCACTAGAAAAAGAGAAATATATTAACTTTTACTAGCAAAGAAAAGAGACAGAGTAAGAATATTTCTGTCCATTACTGCGTGTCGACTAAGCACATCAATGTGCACAATAAGTTTGACGTTTATGAATGAAATAATAAATACTACACCGCGATTAAACGGAAAATAAGATCTTTTTCGTGCATAATTCAATAATAGTACATTTGCGCAACTGTGAAAATGGTAAGGTGCAGTGTAATAAGCTGTAAAAATGATAGTATGATGAAGATTGCCGGAATTTTTTGTCCCTTTAGGTGACACGGATACCATGAGTCTATAGATTACTCTGTCTACGATTTGGATAAACTATGTGTTTTGCAATAAGTGTCTGGTTTTCAATTTTATAATATCCTGCCTGTTTACGTGTGGGGCTGTAATTTTATTTTTCTCATTCTAATTTCATTTGAACTCAAATGTTTGGTTAGGTGAAAAATTATTTGTCCTCGATCTTTGTACATGAAAGTACTACATATTCTACACACGTGTTCATTAAAGAATTACGGCATAATCAAAGTCATAGACGATGGTAGAACATTCAAATTTTTTGTCTATAATCCCGTGGAACCCTAAAAACTTTACGTTGAAAACAACGACTAACAGAGCTGTATGTAACACGAGCTAAGTTGCCGAAAGTTTCTCGTTATAATTAGAGGGCGGCAGGTCGCGAAAATTAATACCCTCTCTTTTTGTGGCGGCTGCGAGTTGCTGCCGAGTCAGCCCGGTCGGGCTCATCATAAAACATATATCATGTTCCCTCGCATCATTGTTGTGTTTAATTACCGTCCAAATTGCAACAAATTATATCTATACTATGTTGCAATGTAGATGTGTTCCTATAATATTATGTTAGAATAAGTTGGCAGCCAAGGTTGGTCGTAGCGCATCTATGAACAATGTAGTATAATATTTCTCGTAGCACTTCGTAGCCTCGTAGACCCAGACGTAGAATGAATCACTTCGTTTTATATAATAATGTTCTGGCCTGCATCTGTATATTTGAGGGAGTTTACTATGTGGGGGACTTTGGTGCAATTATTCCCCATATTTAGACAATATATTTAAAGATTTTTTTTTACATAATTGTGGGCTTCTCGAAGTGTTCCCAGTTATTAGTTTAAATAAACAAAAGAAGGATAGTCCTCTCCTTTTGCATTTTATCTACAAATCTACTTGAATTGTGTACTTCTTTCATTAAAAAATGATATCACTCACGTAATGGCATGCTGTAATATTGACTAAACGCTATTAAATTAAACACCCGCGACAGTTTACAATATTTGCTAAAACCGAGTTAACGACGTTCCCTCTCGGATGCTGAAATGATAAAATATAATTGCTTTATATTTTCCGTGGCAAGCGATATATTGTGAAAATTGGTAGCGCTGGTAAAAACGAAGCAATTATGTAACAACGTCAGCGAATTAGTGTTTGTGTTGGCGTGAAGCCAAGTGCACGCGGATGCAGGCCGACTGCGGCGCGCCGCGGAACTGTAGCGACCGACGGCTCACCCATGTTTGATCAAATAAACAGTTTATACTATTTATATATTGTTGCACCCTGTTGGCCCGAACACGCCGTCAGGTGGAAAGGGTTGCTATCCGTCTGTGACTTTGATCATTAATGTCAGATAAAAAGCTTTTAATGATCAAAAGCTTAGTGTTCACAGCTTTATTCTTATTTTGTCTGTATTCTGTTGCTGGCAAATAAGAGGCCATGTCAAATTATCGTGTCGCATGCAGATGTGTAGCAGCACCCTTCTTTTCTTTGTGCTACCAAAAACACAGTTATTAGTCGTAGATTAGTATCTAGTGATAGTTCACCAACTCAGCTGTTCAACGTCTCATATCACAGCCATGTTCTTTTAAAACATCTTTATCGGTAGACAAAGCTGTTTATGCATATAATATCTACGGCCACATTACCTACAGTACGTATTTTTCTCTGGTAACTTTCAACTCGTGCGGGATGATAAATAAGTGCCTTGTTTTTATTCTTACCTGATTATCATGAAGAATATTAGATTAGGAAATTGTGTAGGATGTAAATAATACTTGTTTCCTTCATCATACTCATTTTCCTTTAATAAGCTTCGTATTATGTTTACATGTGAAATTCCCGCTCCAAACACGTTCATGGGATATGATACTTCAACCAATCATGATTTAGACAGTTACAAAGTGGTACAGTTCAGACCAGTTGATCGCATCAAACACTCTGAAAGCGTTCAAACTGGTACAGTTTTTCTTCGATAAGTAGGTATATTTATTTTTCTATGCCAGTGTTTACAAATTTGGTTAAACCGATTTCACTTGCTTGCAATGCAATTTATTAATAAATGCGTCATTATTTACTTTGTCGGACTTTGATCAAGATCCATTTGAACATTCATACGTTGACGAAGCAAAAGGAGTATCGTTTAAGACAGTTTAAGTTCTTAACTCTAGCTTCTTTAGTTTCTGCCCTCCGCAAAAGGAGAAAGACGTCAGTTTATTATGGCCACGTATACTTATAGATAGGGGTAGCTGAAAAACCGACTTCCAAAAAAAACACTACAAACTGAAAAATAACTTTAATTTCGGAAGTCGGTGTCTTAGGGATCAGTATTTTAGTTTTTGCCACCGACTTCCGAAATTAAAGTTATTTTTCAGTTTGTAGTGTTTTTTTTGGAAGTCGGTTTTTTTTTTGTTAATAAGTTTTTATTTCTCGCTTTTTAGTGGGTCTGTTTATAATTTATCTAAGTTACAATAGCCTAATGTCAACTTGCCCATCGCCTTTTTATAAAATATTCCTTTTCTCGATGCAGGGACGTTAATTGTTGAGGAGTTCTGCTTTTATTAGTTTTTAGATTAGATGCTGATAATCCTGGCTGCAGCATCAGGCCAGACTTAAATTAACTTAAAATTAGTCCTGTTTAAAATGAGCCCAAACACGACTACGGTGCTGTAATTTCAAGGTTTGTACTTTTTCTGATGCTCCTGGCTTCAGCATCAGGTCTTCGGTGTTCCTCAGTAACAGTACGTTTATCCACACATCGAGCCCTTTTCAATGAGCACGATATTATCTGCTGTTAGTTGTCGAGGAGTTAGGTAGCATCAGGTCATGACTTGATGATCATGAGACCAAATGTGGAAAATGCCCTATCAAACATCAAAACAATTTACTAAAACAGTCCTTGCCTGTTCGAGTAACTTCTTACTGTTAAGGAGTTGTACCTTCCATCATCAGCCCAGCTACCTGAGATGGTGACAACCATACACAAATACACAAGATACTTCATAAAATATGCGAAAAACAATAAGTGAGCCTATAAAATTTGAGGGTTGCCCATGATTTCTCTAAGATCCCATCATCAGATCCTAACTTGGTGACAATGGGACCACCTCAGAACTATCTACTTTCAAACAAAAAAAGAATTTTGAAAATCCGTCGACAATTGGCGGAGTATTCGATGAACAAACATACAAAAAAAAAAACATACAAACACCCGAACATAGTACCTCCTCCTTTTTGTGAAGTCGGTAAATAATGTTCAGATAGAAAGAAAGGAAAATAATGAACATGCGTTTATTTGCACCACGGATATCTATGATTTGCACAAATAAAATACCTTAAAAGTAATCCTATAATATATGTATAAAAATGATTCTAACAGATCCAAATACTACAGTTGGATCTGTTAGAATCATAAGCAACTGAATCGTAAACCGGTAACTTCAGGTCTCGTTGCAAGCATATGTCAAAAGCTAAGTTCGCGCATTTTAAAACCATACGAGCAGTGGTGTCACTCAGAATTTTATTACTGAGAAGTTATAAAAGTGGTTCTCGATTGAACATCGGTAAGTGAATAAATCGAGTAGTCAACTAGAGCGGTAACGTAGCGCGTGGTTGAAAGGCTTACAGCCTTCCACCCCCGCCCGGCGCGCGCCTCTAATTGGTAGCTTAATGTACCAAACCATGTGTAATGTCAACATAATTGGAACAGCCCAGTTTTGCTATACACTGATTATGAGTGGTCGTTCGCACCCGTCTCTCTTTTCTTCGATAGTTTTGGGTTGAACGTTCTGGCGGTTTCATTGATTGCTCGAATCTGTAGACTACAGTTTTGCTATATTGCAAACTTTACTAAAGCGTTTTTGTTTTCATGAAACGTCGTAGTTCGTTCGTTCGTTAAATGAGTTAAACACAATGCAATTACCTACGTGAAAATACTAAGAAAAGTCTTAAGTTAAAAAAAAAACAGATAACTATTATCTGTCTCGCTATTTTAAAAGGTACGTACGTAGGTGTTTATCGACACATCTTTTGCTCATTGAAGGGTATATTCTCAAAATAGACAATAATCTAAGGGGCAAACTACTATGAAGATTACTTTAATAAAACTGATTTCACTTATAATTCTTCTAAATACGTCTTCCGCCGATTATTCTGAGAAGACGTCATCATCTGCTAGCTTTTTCCCAAATATGTTGGCGTTGGCTCCCAGTCTAACCGGATGCAGCTGAATACCAATATTTTACATGGAGCGTCTGCCTATCTGACCTCCACAAACCAGTCACTCATGGGTAATACGATACCCCTTGGTAAGACTGGTTGTCAGACTTTCGGGCTACTGACGACCCGTAACGAATGTCAAAGATCCACGAATGACAGCTGGGACCAACGGGTTAACGTGCTTTCCGAGGCACGGTATCTCTCTCTCACGGTGTCTCTCGATCTTGGTATGTGAAGATGGTCACCCATACACGGACCAACCGCGGCAAACGTAGCTTAACCTGATCGATCGACCCGCGCGGCTGTTATTACTTAGCCACAAGCCCCGATATCTAAGCACGATAAAAATCTAAATCTGTGAAAACGTAATGGTGGAAATTCTCACATCGATAGTAGTAGGCGACTAGGCGAGATACATACTTAGCTGTAGCAGAAACTATCAGTTTCTCAATATTACATTGCCGCACAATTACTGGCTTTAACCCACTCGTTCCTACCACAATGTACTTACCACGTTTATATTCCTACCCACAAACGACCCCGCTGAACTTGAACGGTGACCGAATTGACCGCTGATATTTGACACAATGTTGATATTGTCAAAACTGTCCCACGTAGTAGATGGTATGTGACGTTATTGGCAAACAGGTGTTGAATATTTGTGATACCGAAATAGAAGGTCGCTCTATTCATGCAAAAAAAAATACTAATAAAATAATTTACAGACTCATTTGATAATACCGGCTGGTGTAATTAACTTATTGCTGTATATCAATTTTAACGAGCGGCTTGAAAAGTTGAGTTTAGATAGTGTATAGCACACATACATACACACACGGTGGTGTGTGTGTGCGCTAGGCGGGCGCGTGGCTCGCCCGCTCTCCTGCACGCGCCACTTCTTCACGGTAAAAGAAACACTTGAAATTCGTCTACGCCGCTCGCCGCTCGCCTCGCCTACTTTACTTTAGGCCCCGTTCAATTTAGAGCCGACTCGAGTTAGCTAGTCACGTTTCGATTTTTCTTACATACTTTCCTATGCCCTCGTGAATCGTGCCCATTTGTTTACAGGAAATGTACGAATATCATATTCAATACGGTCATTGTTTCATCCGCTGAGCGCTCTACAGCCGACTATTAATTAAGGCAGACTAATGCCGAATTGTATCGAACAGAGCGACTTTGATTTGTTTTGTAAGAGTACTTTGGACCGTATCGATGTAAACAGTAGCGAACCAATTGGCACAATAGCGATAAGAGGCATAGAAAAATCTCTAAAACCTTTTATGTTCAGGATTCTGTTCATTCCAAAGATAATTCCACGTGGCTGCTGGAAATAACAGCAATTTACTGCGGAATAAATTACTGTAACACAACACAATCCGATTTTAGTATTGAAGATCAGCTTTTATCGAATAGTCCGGAATTAAGCTTGCAATCGTACATTATGTGTGCGTTTCCCCCGTTTCGCACTTTACCGGTAACATTAAATAGGCCATCGTTCTGTTTGAGTTGAAATCATAAAAGTTGTTCTCGTCTATTAATCCGTGGAGCGGGTGTGGGTGCGGGGTGGCGGCGCGGCGGGGGACGGGTGGCGCCGATCAAACAGGCCGGGGAATCAATATGGCCGCCGCCCAGCTGATCCGTGACCTCCGCATCCCGCGCCCTCCGCGCCCCACACCCGCACACCCTCACCGCCCGCAAACTTGACGCTTCTCTTTGCAAGTTTTCTCATGACGATCTCGATGTTGCTCACTGACTATGCTTATACCGCACTTATACCCTCTTATTATTTTTCCGCCTAAATGGGGAAAATAATTACTATCAAATACCAGTGTTTTTTATCATTACTGCCTAGGTACTGGTAATTTTTTGGTTACACAGACTATCTAACTAAATCTTTTCCGGAACTCTAAATTAGTTTTGTTAAAGATATAAAATATATTTTGAATATCATTTTTAATTTCAGTTATGTACATAAATAAGTAGATAAGATTAAAAATAATTTTGTTGAAGCTTTGGGTTGAATTTTATTAGCACCGTGGTGAGACGTGCATAAAAAATATAAACACAATTTCCGTAGCTTTTCCCACTTCCCACACTGATATGATAATAAAAAAAACATATAATTAATTTTCATGAAAAACATGAATCAACAGAAAATAAATGTTTGCGTCGTAGCAGTTGCTATGAGCGCTACGAAAGCTACGAAAAAGGGTTACGATTGTGCTACGGGGTGATCTCCTCAAAAATATTTAAATGGAGAATGGGTACTGCAGGTAAAGGGGAGGGGAGGAAGGGGAGTTACTCGATTGAGTCTAGTGTAACCGTTCTTGGAATTTCAGCAGCGATGATACGCTGACCCGGTGCAACTCAATGAAGGTCATACATTCAATGAACGTTAAATGTGTAGTAAGTTTTGAGACATGGCATAACGTATACAAAATTCCGAGGTCCTGATGATTCCAGTTATATATATAGAAAGTACGGTTCATCCAGTGAATATTCACGCCTCTTCCTTGTGGGGGTTAGCAGGATGGTCCATCCATATTTTTTGGAATTTTTATTTAAAATAATATGGAGTATCCTGCTTGTGTGGTCTTTATATTTTTTTTTTTACTTATTAGACTAATTGCACATACTTAGTTGGTAATTGTTTAGTTAATATTCACATACTTTGTCAGGTTCTTGATTATCTTAGCGGATTATGAAGCGATGTTTTTACTGAAGCCATGTATATATGGGCGGCAAACCATTATTTAATTATAATTTTAAGCTTGTTTTGATTATTTTGTACTTAATCTGACTTCCGTGTTATTTATTGAATTAATACTTGTATTTCCGGTCAAATCTGTTTAGTTTTTACTTTGATTTATTTAAAATATTGTGGTTTCCGGTTGAATTTGTGTAAAGTTTCTATTTTGATACTTCCTTCTTATTTATTTTAAATATTGTGGTTTCCGGTTGAATCTGTATAAAGTTTCTGTTTTGATACTTCCTTCTTATTTATTTTAAATATTGTAGTTTCCGGTTAACTTTATATTGTTTCTATGTGGGTAGTATTAAGGATTTATTTTGACATATCCGCTTGAATTATTTAAAATGACAATCTAGAATTAGTTTGACTTCCGCTTGATTTATATAAATTCTATTTAGCGGCAAAGTTTCGCGGTTAAGTTTGGCGCCAAGTTTTGGCGGTAATTTTGTGTATAAAAACTGTTGTAATGCGAATGGAAGGACATTCTTAGTTCGCTGCTCGTGGAATAAACATCCTGAATTGAAGTGAGGTATTTTCTTTGTACTCTTTTAAACATTTTCCTGTTATTTCCTATTACTGTGTATTGCTGTATATTTGAGTGATATATAAATC
This sequence comes from Oligia fasciuncula, assembly GCA_963082905.1. NCBI lineage: Eukaryota > Metazoa > Arthropoda > Insecta > Lepidoptera > Noctuidae > Oligia > Oligia fasciuncula. The sequence continues at coordinate 13,276,423 of OY720388.1, read as the reverse complement.
AATAATATGTGTAACTCCGACAACGACGGCGATGATGAGCCGACAGCAGCGGTGGGATCCACCTCGCCCCTACTGAGGTCTTCTGGATTCCGGGTCCGCAAACCAGTGCCGACCGCTCAGCCAGACCCATCTTTCTCGGTGGAGTGAGTGATGAGTCTGGTGACGTCAATTACGAAGCAAGCCACATCGAGCGCCGTGGCCGCTGCGCTATCAGCTACTCCAGCGCCTTCACGGGATCGTGGCAATTTCTACCTACCGCTATTCGATCCCGATGTGCGCTCACACGACATCAGGGACTGGTGTGCCAATGTTGACCAAACCATTGCAACTATTGGCATGTCACCACATGAAGCTCGCATGAAGGCGATACTGCAGCTGAAAGGATGAGCGAAGACATGGGTTGATACGTGGTCCCTACAATCCACCACGTTGGAGCAAGTTAAGCAAGACCTGATCCAGACGTTCGACGAAGAGTTGCGGTATGCTGACGACGTCCAGCGGCGCGACTACACGTCGGAGCAGGCGAGCAGTTACGCGGCGGAATACGCAACCACGGGTTGGACGCTGTTCAAGAGAGTGCGGCCCGAAGCCGCGGACACCGAGGTAATTGATGCTCTTATCACTGGTATCTACCCTGATTTTGTGAAATGTGAATTGTTACGTAATACGCCTGACTCTTTGCCCAAACTAGTCTCCGTTCTGAAAACGTTTCGTAAACGTGACCGACCGAAATCTGACAAAACATATGTAGCGTTATAGCGTTGCGATTAGCGAGTAACATATTGAGATTTTTTACCGTTCTGCTAGACATTTACTTGCAAAGTAATATTATGATAGGACAAATAAAGCAACATGTTGAACAGACCTAGTTTAAGATTATTTTGATAAAGGCTCGAGATTATTTGGGTGGTGTAACCGGATGGAGGTTACGTATGCACTGTGGAGGTGACCGGATAGAGGTTACGTGTGGGGGGTGACTGGATGAAGGTTGCCTGTTGTGTTAGTAACCGGATGGAGGTTACGTGTTGAAGACCGGATAGAGGTCGTTTGGTTTGATGCTTATGACTGGATGGAAGTTATAAGTGTGATGATGAAGACCCAATGGAGGTCAGAGCATGAGCGCTGCAATATTTTATTGAGCTTTCTATTATTTGAATGAGTATGGGTGTTGTTCAACATGTCAGCTTTGAGAGAAAGAGTTGGTAATGATTTTCATTAAAAGTAATTAAATTAAAATTAAATTCTTTATTGCAAGTAACCGTGCGAATCATACAGTGTTAGTAGGTAACAATAAAATAAACTTTTTCGCTTTGATTAGATAATCAAAGTTTGTTTACATGGCTCTGGTCATCGGATATTTTTGCTATTATTAATCAAAGTTTGTTTAGTTAATTTAGAGGTATTGTTTTGTAAAAACAATGAGAAGAGGACAGCTTACTGATTTCAAAAGTTAGAAGCCGTAAGTGGTCAGTATTAGCCGTGCGTAACATGTACTGCTGTTGGTTTTTTTTTTTTGGCTACAGGTTAACACACAAGGACATGTGCAAGCAGGATGGCAGTGTCGGACAGCGCTGCATTCTTTGGATCTCCTGTAAGAATAATCGCTGATCAAGGACGGTGCTTTTCGTGCAAGAAGTTTCACGACTTCTGCCAAGGGAACAGTGACAGCAAGTGGATTGTCTACCGAATCTAGTGAGCCGTTTTCATTTTGTTTTGACTGAGTGCTTTCTTGGTAAACAACAGCAAAAATGGTTAGGTACATTGTTAAGTATAGCCCAGTCTAGTTTACAATGCAATTTTTAAATACACTAGTAAAGTTGTGTGTGATGATGATGATGATAAACCAATTGAAGATATTAATACTGCTAGATCATTATGTAAATTAAGGATGGACGAGCGATCATTTCGGGACAAGTTAAGATTTGACAAAGGCAAAGCTCAAATCAAGCCTTTTAAAAAGTGGGATTTTGTTTTAATGCATAAGCATGAAAGACATACGACTAAACTTGGTCCTAAATATGAAGGTCCTATGGAAGTTCTAGAGTATTGCCTAATAATCGCTACAAAGTAAAGCATGTCAACTTAAGGGGATGTTCCGAAAAGATCGCTAGTCATGATTTTTTGAGACCAGCACCTCTGGCTCAAAATAATCAATCACTCAATCAATCAATCAATCAATCATGTTTATTGTGGATCATAGGTATAGAAATAGATACAGGTGTTAAGAATTACAGTGATGTTGATCAGCTATGTCCCGCCTTTTGGGCATACAATACAAATTAATAACATTCTGTCATAATTATGATCCATTTATGTATGACAAAGATAACGAACCGACCGTATGGGCGGATGATTTGTAAATTATTTTAGCTGCTCCACCTTCCTCCCTATCACGCTGGCTGGCCACCATGCGTATCCCTTTTCCTGGTCTTAGGGCTATATCCCAGGCGGGTGATGCCATGAAATATGGCTAGATCCAAGGCGGGTGATGCCGTGTTAGGGGGCTATATCCCAGGCGGGTGATGCCATGAAATATGGCTAGATCCAAGGCGGGTGATGCCGTATTAGGGGGCTATATCCCAGGCGGGTGATGCCATGAAATATGGCTAGATCCAAGGCGGGTGATGCCGTGTATTTTTGGCTAAGCCCGAAATGGGTGGATGCCGTTTTAATGTAAAATGCTCTAAAGCGCAGAGAGCGCGCTAGATCAGAATGGCCGTATGGGCGGCAAACCATTATTTAATTATAATTTTAAGCTTGTTTTGATTATTTTGTACTTAATCTGACTTCCGTGTTATTTATTGAATTAATACTTGTATTTCCGGTCAAATCTGTTTAGTTTTTACTTTGATTTATTTAAAATATTGTGGTTTCCGGTTGAATTTGTGTAAAGTTTCTATTTTGATACTTCCTTCTTATTTATTTTAAATATTGTGGTTTCCGGTTGAATCTGTATAAAGTTTCTGTTTTGATACTTCCTTCTTATTTATTTTAAATATTGTAGTTTCCGGTTAACTTTATATTGTTTCTATGTGGGTAGTATTAAGGATTTATTTTGACATATCCGCTTGAATTATTTAAAATGACAATCTAGAATTAGTTTGACTTCCGCTTGATTTATATAAATTCTATTTAGCGGCAAAGTTTCGCGGTTAAGTTTGGCGCCAAGTTTTGGCGGTAATTTTGTGTATAAAAACTGTTGTAATGCGAATGGAAGGACATTCTTAGTTCGCTGCTCGTGGAATAAACATCCTGAATTGAAGTGAGGTATTTTCTTTGTACTCTTTTAAACATTTTCCTGTTATTTCCTATTACTGTGTATTGCTGTATATTTGAGTGATATATAAATCAATAATATGTGTAACTCCGACAACGACGGCGATGATGAGCCGACATATACGTTGTATGGTCGTTACTTTCATGATTAATTGTCCTGATAACTGAAAGTCGTCTGTCGAACAGTGAGGCATGAGACTCGTCTCGTACTTACATACTCTATTTTGTTACAGTCCTTCCCTGTTTTTACGAGTGGCAATTATGAATGAGCGTTGAAGCGTAAGACGATTAACAAGGTTAGTTTGTAAAGTGCGGTTAATTAAAAGTTATGACCGAAACGGACAACGGCTGCATCGCTCCATAACCACCCTTCTGGGTTATAAAAGTTGATGCTGGTTGACGCACATAATGACGGTATGATGATAACATGTTTACAACAACAATCACTGTTATGGGCTTAAAACTAGACTACAAGCAGTGAATTGTTAGTGGCATGCTCATGAACAAATTACAGTTCATTTGATTTTCAGGCCATGTTGGAGCTGTCGAGTTCTGTTACGGTGATTGGGTGACATTATTGTTTCCCTATTAGCTTTGCAACATCGAGTTGATCAACTCCGAAATTGTATCTATGGACGTTTGATTTTAATGATTATTTGACGCATCGTCAGCATACGATGAAAACGGAAGGCCCCTAGCAACTGCTATCTCATACAGATTATATTTCCATTCAAGTTCAACGTTTCACTTTTTTTTTTTATCTTTGACATTTTGATTTCTGACATTTTGATAATGATATTGATAATAGTAATTACATGTTAAATGATGTTATGATAATGGTATGATATTTGTAATAGTAATGACATGATATATCATTCTAATGATACTAATTTATATTTTCCTTTTACTACAAACATATATTTTTAATTAAGTAGATGATTTAAAAAAATTATACATAATAGTAATTTATAAATGGATCTAAATAAGTGTAATAATAGTGATATAAATAATTTCAAATGTTTGCATGCCGATTGGTAAAATGTGGCTGAGCTAAATGTAATCCTAAGAACTAATGTATTACCCATATTTGCAAAATAAAATTCTATTCTATTCTATTCACCATTCAACTTCAAACTAAGCTCCTTCTTCCACTCTTATCACTGCGTGTAACTTTTAAAATTGATGTTTTTCTTCCATTCAGTTGACGACTTTAGTTTTAAAATGTGTTTTCAAGCGGAGTAGAAATGGTTTTACGATTGCTGGCGGCACACTTAGATAATAAGTCGTCTCTGTAAGGTAGTATTTTTTCTATTATTTTCTCCTAAACCGCTCTCATGTTCCTATTCAAGATTTAGTCATCATCTGCCTAGCCTTTTAAAAAACAATGTTGGGGTCGGCTTCCTGCAGTCTAACCGGATGCAGCTGAATACCAGTATTTTACGTGGAGCGACTGCCTATCTGACCTCCACAACCCAGTTACTGGATAATATGATACCCCTTGGTAAGACTGGTTGTCAGACTGCTTCTGACTACCCATAACGACTGTCAAAGATCCACGAATGACCGCCGGGACCAACGGCTTAACGTGTTTTCCGAGGCACGGAGGGGTCACGGTATGTAAAGATGGTAATGATGGTAGAAAGGTCACCCATCCACAGACCAACCGCGGCAAGCGTAGCTTAACCTGATCGATCGACCTGTGCGGCTGTTATTATTTAGCCACGGGCCCTTCAAGATTTAGAATGCGTCATTAAATACAAAGAGACAGCAGTGAGGAGGATTTTCTTTTTAAATATTTATCGTTATCGAGTGTTGGTGATCATAAAGGAAGATCTGTCACGGTCGTGCGGGACGTCTCAATGGATTGAATTACGCGGGATTGTGGGTAATCGATATGATACCTATTTATTAGCTTAATTGTGTGTGTGTGGGGGTGTGTGTGTGTGTGTGCGGTTTCGTCGGAGGGAGCCCTGGGGACAGCCCGCGTGCCCGGCTACACGTGCCCCACAACCTCCGCTGCCTAGCTCCTGTGTTTTGTACTCCAATGACTAAACAGGTGTTTCTTCTCACAACTACTGTATTATTTATACAACGTACTTATCTAGATTGCCAGTGAAAAGTTTAGAATAAACACAAAATCCACAAATTAATCTACCGTGTTTATAGTAGCTTAAAAGTCGTAGGTTAAAAAGTTTGTTGTTATGTTTCCGCATACGATTGTTTACGCGACAGAGTAAAGTGGTAACAGGAGACAGTGTCAACTAATTAATTGGCAAATCGATCAGAAGAGTGTTTTGGGCCGTCACTTGTTCGAAATAATTAAAGTACGCGTCAGAGTATCAAATCGGTATCCGTATTCGCAGCATCGCAATTAATCCTAATAATATCTATTATTCCAATCAAAAACTTTGCTCGCGCCTTGTAGAAGCAAATTCGTACAGCCGTGATTTGCGGCCAGGCAACGCCAGACACCGCCGCGCGCTGCCGTCTTTAGTTAACTTGAAATTCCCTCGAAGCGAAGGAGCGAACGGTTTAAATGCAAATAAGATTACAATTAGATATTTAGATCCTCACCTAACCCACTTATTTTGAAACAAGGTTTTTAATACCAGCCTTGTTTAATTAAGTATTTCATAGACGATACTGACAAACAAGGCTGTGTTAAAAAGGTAGCTTGTTTAGAGACGGCTTCATTCAAATAGGTGTTGTTAAACCTTTAGATAACGGTAAAGGATCTCATCAAGCATTCACTCTATAAATATAGTAGAATCCTTAGTATTCTTTCATAGCAAGAACAAGTTATGGTACGTAATTATGAGTCGACGTATCTCTGTATAGTGTAGAAGTGCGGTAATACGCCTCGCAAAGTATGTGTCGGTTGCGTTGGCGAGGCCCTCGTGTCGTAATAACGCTGGAGTTCTCTCGAGGCACAATGCCTCGGCCGGATTACTCGTCAAACCGCTCGAGATGTCGAAATTCATAAAACTCACCTTTTTTGATACGCGCTCGAGAGGCTCGTCGCTATGCCGCTCTCAACATCCTCCGCCGAATTGATCCCCACCCCGGGTTTATGTTTATTGCTATTTTTATTTTACTATAGCAACATGTGTTCCGATGACCCTGTAAATTATGTTCAAAGGAAAGTTTTAGTTTGCTGTCTTCCAAAGCAATGTTTGTAAGCATAGGAAGACTTGTTCTTCTACTTGTAACTAATTGTAAGCGCTTTTGCGATAGTTTCGCATTTCAGTAGGTAGGTACTTGGATATTGTTTGTTTTGCTTTAAATCTTAGAACGAAATGTGTTAGTGTTACTATGCAGTTATAAGTAAAAAAAAAAGAAAAACTAATTCAGTAAAAGGAATCTTCGAAGAACAGGCAAAAACAAAACTTTAATCTTGACTGATAAAGATCACATTTATTATTGTTACTGCTGTAACACTCAGCTGCAGTTAATTCAGGCATACGAAGCGGTACAATACTTTACGAACATTCCTAGCCGTATTGAACAGCTGACCTACACCATTCTGGTGCAAGATACCGACTCGATACACTCAAGTTCAAAGCTAGTACAAATTCCCCGAATTATCTGTGATTTCTCCGATACATTCTGTATACTGAACATGCATTCAGTAAATTCCTGGACATGAGAGGGCAATCCCTAAAGCAGCAACACCGGTCACAACCCGCTTGACCCAAAAACCCGGTGGAGTGGCGCGGAGCGAACGATCGCGCCGATAGCGCGCGACTCGCCGCGTCGAAGCCTCAGCAGTAACACATGACAACCGCATTGGCTCGTCTACCCACTCGACAACACACCTACATGTCTACTTTATTAATTAACAAGATACACTTACAAAGGCTTCAGCTGCATGTACTCTCCGTTGTTCGACGAGGCCGGAATGCCATTAGTTTGATCAATTTTATCATCATCCGAAAGTCTGCTTCGAAGCTTATGCATATAAAGCTGATATCTGTATTTTTGATGGTGCATTAACCTATAGATCCCATGTAAGTCGGTCACTCGACCTTACAACGCTTGACACTTGCCACATTTATTTATGTATTCTGTCGAATACGTAGGCTTTAAGTGCAACATTGAGACACAGAAACTATATTTACGCCAAAATTCAAAGAGAAATCATGCACCTGTTCTCTAACTATCTACTTCAGTTACAACAACGTCCTTGTTGACCACTTGACCTACAAACTAACCATTTGTACCAGACCGAAAAGGATACTTATCAGTTCGCAAGTTAAGATACCCTACTATTACAGGCCTACACATAATAGTATTAATTCCGTGTATTCATGTCATGACAAGCGCTGGCTCGCCCACCCACTTGACCAACACACCTATTATACCTTGTCTGCACTTTAGCAATTAACAGAATACAATTACAAAGGAATGTCAACCGTGTATCAGTTTTATCGCCGGCTGAAGTCGGCTTTCAGCTTCGTGCTTATTACTTGATTAATTAATGGAGCTGCTTTGTCATTGATATACCTTATGATGGCACCTGATATAGTAGGTACCTACCTACTAAGACGCGATGTGTGCGAAGTTTGAAGTTTGATATTTTACACTTTGTCATTCTATCTTGCAAGGTCTTCATAGTTTAAGTGGTAAATTATTTGAAGCGTTCATTTTTCAATGTTATATTGATAACCAATGATGACAGAGAAAGGTTTATAGTGGACACATGTAATGCCCAAATCGCTGTCAATTTCATATTGTTACCACTGATATGCGGTTGACTGTAAAGCACCCCACAAGATTAAGTCCAACTGTATTATCGAAGATTTTTGTCGTTCTATTTATTTATTTTTTAATTTATTACAATGCACACTAGCTTTTCCAATTCACTTTTAAGATTGGCAGAATGGGTTGACTGACCATTCCGACCACCGGCTTTGCTTGTCCGGTCAAGTGTGTGTGACTCGCGCACCGAGGATTCCGTACTTGTAGGTATGTAGTATACCACGGGTTTTTAAAAAAATGTAACTACAAATTTACAGTTTTCGGATTTTTCCTTAAATTTTGATTTCCTTGAGAGTGTCGAAATATACGTTTTTTGCGGTATAAACGGCCGTATCTTTTTTTTTAACTTAGAAGTTTGATTTTTCCACAGCTTCAAGGGACTGTAGACCTGAGTATATGGTTTTAATTTCAACTTGATACCTTTACGCGTTCCCAAGATAAAGGGTCTTGACAGACAGACAGACAGATTGACAACATAGTGATCCTATAAGGGTTCCGTTTTTTTTTCTTTTGAGTTTTGGAACCCTAAAAATAGAATAGACTGTATAGCAGAAACTGAATGTTTTTATTTATTTCCTTCCCAGAAGTTACTGTCAATATTTTATTTAAGTAAGCTAAAATATTCAATTCGAGATTCTATTATGATTTAATTATGAGATTCATTAGAATAGGAGAATAAAAGCTTTTTGAAATACCTAGGTCAAAGTAATGGCTTTTCTGTTGAAGTCGTAAAAGTGACAGACAGGGAATTCAACCACGTGGATATTGTGGAAGTCTTTGGTATTGTCTTTTCGTTTTTTGCTACCGGCTTCCGAAATTAACTTTGTAGTGTATTTTTTGTAAAAAGTTTTATTTTTCACTTTTTAGTTGTGGTACCTGCCCCACACAAATTCGTAAACCACTACTTGCTATATGAATATCAGTGACAGGAAGTTATTATAACATCATCAACATCGTATTATTCAAGCTAACTTATAAACTACCCAAGCAAAGTTAATAAAATGTATACGTTACCACCGCGCAAAAAAATTCAAGATCTGTCCACAATTAACAAAAATATCGGTGAACATACAGACAAAACCTCCTCCTTTTTTTAGGGTTTCGTACCTAAAGGGTAAAAACGGGACCCTATTACTAAGACTTCGCTGTCTGTCCGTCCGTCTGTCCGTCCGTCCGTCTGTCTGTCACCAGGCTGTATCTCAAGAACCGCGATAGCTAGACAGTTGAAATTTTCACAAATTATATATTTCTGTTGCCGTTATAACAACAAATACTAAAAACAGCATAAAATAAATATTTAAGGGGGGCTCCCATACAACAAACCTGTTTTTTTTCGGCGTTTTTGCCTTGTGGTACGGAACTCTTCCGAGCGAGTCCGGCTCGCACTTTACCAGTTTTTTAAGAAGTCGGTTACAATACCCGGGTGCGAAGTTCATAACTACCTACAGCTACTTTAATGATGTTGACAGCCTTATCGTATCACAACATAAAAATTTAAAATCTTTTAATTACTTAATTACCGACATGAGCAAAGCTAATGTTTGTTCGTTGGAGCACGTAGTTATTTTATCGGCACTGAATATTTTTAAGCTAAGGTTTTATGTAACCAGTCGCTTTTTCAAGATAGGTATTGGTTTATTGAAATTAAAAACGATTAAAGCCAGGATTAAGGTTTCAAGTAAAAGTATATTGTAATAGTATACTTTTTAAAGTATCTTCGTATTAAGTTTCAAGTTTACTCATACATTCCAGGCTTGACTAGTACTTCTAGGTAATTTAGTTTAAAACGCGTGCTTGTTCTAGTTTTAATCAGTGTCTAATAGACAGCTGATTGTTACTGTAGGGTTTGCTTCGGGTACCTATCCTGTAACTGTATAAAGGTAATTGTAGGTAGATGTTGCTATCTTCAACCTGTCTCCTTAATAACACACTCGCTATAACAAGTATTTTCTTTAAGGAATTTCCGATTTAAACGACCAGTCTATTTATCTAAATGGTAGTTCTGGGACCGTGGAGGGGCCCGTGGCTAAATAATAACAGCCGCACAGGTCGATCGATCAGGTTAAACTACGCTTGCCGCGGTTGGTCTGTGGATGTGTGATCATCTTTACATACCGTGACCCCTCCGTGCCTCGAAAAGCACGTTAAGCCGTTGGTCCCGGCTGTCATTCGCAGATCTTTGACAGTCGTTACGAGTAGTCAGAAGCCCGAAATTCTGACAACCAGTCTTACCAAGGGGTATCGTACTACCCAGTAACTGGGTTGTGGAGGTCAGATAGGCAGTCGCTCCATGTAAAATACTGGTATTCAGCTGCATCCGGTTAGACTGGAAGCCGACCCCAACATAGTTGGGAAAAGGCTGGGCAGATGATGATGATGATGATAGTTCTGGGACCGTAGTTATATAGCAGGTTTTAAAGTCGTATTGTAGAGCTTGAAAATCGTATTACAGCTTTTCAAAAATTATATTAAACATAGTGGAACAGATTTACAATACTTTACCAGAGTTAACAAAATTTTTAATAAAATTCTCTGCACAGTTCTTCTCATAACCATACTCATAACATAATTTTGATATCGTGGCGACAATAAGCACGGAATCCGATCGCTAACGCTTCCAAGTTCGAAGAAGACGGATTCGATCCCCAGATCGAGAAAAAGTATAATTGAGTTTTACTGTAAGAAAATTTCTCGATTACGGTCCTGAATTGGAACTGTGCCCAATAAATAACGATAGGCGTGCCTCCTATCACATTGAGACCTAATACCGTCATTGGAAAACTGGGTTATATGCGATAGCACCCTTCTAACTATTCCGCCGGGAATTATAGGGAGGAAATGAAAGATCACTTCAATGAAAAATCAAGGTTTGATGTTCGCATTAAAGTTTTATCCCCGTTTGTGCTAGAAAAAAGATGAGGAAGATTAACTAGTTTCGCGCCGGTTTAAGTTCAGATATATGTTTTGTTTATAACGTTTAGTTATAAGTTATGGTAGCTTTAAAATTACTATTAAACTTTATGCCGTACGTGTTCGTGTTTCCATAGAAGTCACAGGAAAAATGACAAGTTTGCTGCCCTCTTTTGTAAAGGTCCAATGTCCATGTTTCAAGTTCAATAGTTGAAACATCAATGAATATGGTATAAGTATATTTTCATTGTTCAGTGTTCAATGAGTCAAGAAAATTCTAAAAACCATGAAAACCCAAAATCCAAGTATCACCGGAATCTAGGAACTTTTATTATTTTATTAAAGAAAAGATTGAATGTTTTGAATTCTATATTAGCGGGCGATTGTTATCTGCGAGTTTTCAATAAACATGTCAAGAAGACATATGGTGTGTACGGGCGCGCCCGGCTCGCTCGGCTCTCTCAGCCGACAGCCTGCGATGTCCTCGCAGCCTCCGCCTGAAGGGGGCGCGGGGGCGCGGGGCCGATGACCTGCCCTTCATCCCTCACCTCACTTCCCCAACGAATCCTAAAATACATGAATGTCAACCTTAAAACCACGGTCTTAAAGACAATTTTCCTAAATTACATGTACATAAGTGAAGGTTTATCGGAAAAATTGTCATGCGCCATTCGCAATAGTATTTCGAGTGAGTTTGTTGCAAATTATTTCGTTAAAACTGAGTCTATTTGGATATAAGCTCTGACTTTTATTGTGCTGATTTCAATAGGAGAATAAAAATTAGAATTTTTAACTGAATGGCGAGAATATTTTTACTTTTGTTATATTGTTACATTCTGTTAAACGTTGTCTATTTTAAATCAATAAGTTTCAATTAGACTACTTGAAATATTGTGTGAGCGTCTGTTTTTTTCTTGCTGAATATTGGAATGGATAGTAGGTAAGCTGAAGTTACAAAATAGATTTTTATGACGAGATACTGCATGCTCTACAGCTCTACGTCCATGCAGTCTCACTGAGTCAATATCTCTTACGAAATAATGAGATTAAGCCGACATTGACATCTCAAAAAGTCTATCAAAAATAAAAGTAGGTACTAGACATGCAAGTTTCCAATCGGATCAAATACACCTAAAAGTCCGCATTTCACAGAAAGTCACTGGCATCTAACCTTCGTAAACTACCGGGGCGTCCCACTGTTCTGTTGTTAATTTCGGGCTGTCAGTTATCCGCATGAGAGCCGGATCGATGTGGCTTAACATGTGCCCGGCCATCGAGGTGCCAGGATTACATGCGTAAACAACGGCCACCCATTCAAGACTTAACCTGCAACATTGCTTGACCGCGACAATCGATCCATCTGCGTCCTAGCCCCCAGCCATTAGATACGAGCTCCTTTTCAAGTGCTGAATGAATTATGTAATTTAAAAAGTATCTGTAAGTGACTATCGTTTTCTGGTAAAAAAACTGACGTTAATTAATGATTTAAGGCTCGTAAAAGCCACCATGTGAGTTGGCAGCGAGCTAAACTGTGTAGCAACTAGGAAGCGGTCGTATATGGTTAATGGTATCATTTCGTGTTGCAATTTGCTAACTTCGCAATACTTTGGCTGTTGGAGTTGTCTGCAGGGTTGCAGTTTTGCAGTATAGTTAGAGCATAATGACTGGCACAGGCACACCGCAGCGCATCCAATTTGCTGATTGTATTGGTTTCATGTGATAGGTAATGAACCTTGTATCTGGTAGTGGTTTTATTCTAAGGCAAGGTAAGAAAGAATATTCTGCATGCAGTTAGCTTTCTAACCCAAATTATTGATTTATGTAAGAATTTCTATTTGTAAATTCTAAGAATTTCGATTTTACGTCCGGTCCTCGTTTGACAACCGCGCATGCACTCGTGGTTGCAGCTTGTTTTGTTATTCTCTGATCGGCAGTGGTTGTCGCGATCGATAGAGGTGGTTATATGTCGGTGGCCACGTGCACCGGTCGTGCAGGCCCGCGCCCTTCCCCCCAGCCGCCCGCAACGTGACAGGCTCGCCACGTGAATTACGCTTTCACGATTAATCTAACCGCTATGGGCCTCTTTCATGCCTAGCTTTGTCGGCCGTCCGTCACCGCCAGCGTACCTACCCACTTTTCCCTCAACATCTTAAGGAAATTTTACAATGTTTTCCTCAATCAGTAATTAACAATTGCCTGTTTATAACGATATTGTAAGACATCCGACTTAATTACTTGGTTACCCAGAAAGGGGTCGTGAGGTGCGAGTTACGAATCAACATAAAAAATTTGTTGTGTACTACATTCGAATGGACTTTGCCGTGTTAATTTCAAATCTCAGAATGGGAGAAGACGAATCAGGTAAAAGACTTCTAAAGAAGCCTGTAAACGTTGGCAATTTTGTAGACCAATATAGCTCAGTATATTTGCAACTTAAACCCTTGCTGCAATTTCATTGTGCAATACATTGTTGAGTGTAGTCCAGCAAGATTCTACAACTGGATTGCTAAAGAATTGGTGTTTGTAATCGCGGAGCTATATTGAGGCTAGATATCAGCAGTTAATGACGCCTCTTCGGTCGTTACATGAAACTTCGCGGCAATCACGGCTCAAGCATCCTTCTTAAGGTTACGATCTTTATACGTACTAGCCTCTACATCCCATAATTCAGGACGTACATGGATTTCGTTGATAAAGTTCAAAATCTTTTCGTTTGACCACTCGGCCATGACAAACCGAATAAAATCAACAACAGATACAAAACAGTTTCACTAATCGCAGAACACGTGGTGAATAGGTTAGGAGTCAGCGTGCGCGTGCGAGGAGACAGCGGCGGCAGTGACACGATGAGGCGGGGGAGGGAAAAGAGATGCACCTATACATCAGAGCAAAGACGATACACGGCGATATTGCAGAAAAGACAAAGCGGGATAAATCATTTGCAATCTAGCCGGCTAGACATTGAATACTTACGACTACCTACTAGGAAATATGTTGGCAATATCGCCGGGCTACACTGCAAGATTGCAGCAATTGTTGCATTGTGTTGAGCGATATAATCGGCAACTTGGCGACTATATAATTGCAGCAAGAAATTGTCAAAAAACTAGCCCGTTTAAGAGCACCTTAAGAACGAGGTGGATCACTGGGCCACTGTATTGGATGTCTATAAAAACCGTAATAACTACCATATCAAATACCGTGTTTGGCACCTATCGCAATCTCTTACCAAATCTTTCTGAGGTTAAACGCAATTTCGGCATACAGATGATATAGATCTACAGACTACTTCTAATAATTTGTGAAGACACAAACAGTGTACGTCTAGACAGCAAGCAAACGTAAATAATTCCTACAAACGCTTGGTTAAAATAGCTTCCAGAAGGTTTACAGGCAGAACCAAAATAGTGTGATACACATTAGACGGCATCGGTGTTACGTCATGTGCCTGCTGTGTCGAGCTGTCAAAGTAGCATCGTGATATCCATTTGTGTTGTTGTGTCTAGGAGGCCGGAGCAAGTTGCCCACTTGACGTGGGAAATGTGGTGCATATTTGATGACTGGCAACCGTCGGCGCGCGCATCAACAATTTACGTCGTCGCTTACCTAACCGAGCCCGAGGCGATGCTTAACCACTCGACGCCCGAGTTGTCGATCGATGTTGCCATTTAAATCAGAATTAAGCTTCTCTGATGAAGTGTTCTGCATTGTTTGAGTACAGCTGCTCCTCGGGGACACTCGCCTGCAATATTCAAGGCGTGTGATTAATCACGCCGCCCACTGTCGAAAGCGTGTCTGGTAAACGTTTAATTTTGATCGTTGTTAATTTCACGAGAGGGTAGCGCCATTAAATAGAAGGAATCGATCCACAAGTCGTTGATTGAGATGTTTGCGATGGAAAGTTAACCTATGGTGTTATGATATGCCCCCATCCTTCCGCGCCTTGTAACGACCGACCGACACCACGTGGCTTGCATTCACAATAGGATTTCGGAACATGTAAGGAATTATTAACGAGAACTGAAACTGAAATCTATCACCGTCACACTTGTAATCCTTTAAGAAGCCACAATATATGTTTAATGAAGCAGTTTAGGCGTTCAAAGGAAATAGATAAACCGATCGCACTCACACGCGTCAATTAGGCAATTCTAATCAGAATGATAACCACCGAAAATTTTAATGAAAAATTAATTAATCATTCAGAGTTTGAAAGCCTCATTGTATTTATTAGAAATCTTTGCATTTAACATAATTAATTATTCAGATGTCCGAACAGTGTCGCGCTTCTCACATCTAAACTGTTATTTTAGGTTTAAGTATTGCTATTGTTCTTTTTGAATCATAAAACAGCAACACACAAATCAAAACTAATATTATAAAGAGAACAGTTTTTTTTTGTATGTTTCTTTGTTACGCTTTCACGTTGAAACGGCTGAACAGATTTGGATGAAATTTCCCACATGGATAGACTATGACCTGGATTAGGACATGGGATACTTTTTGTCGTGATATTCCTACGGGATCATGACTTATGCGGGCGAAACCGTTTAGCGCAGCTAGTAAATAATAAAGCATAACGAAAATAAATCATGAAAATAAAATCTCCTTGCAATAATCGCCACACCACACAATTCGTGTTGAAATAAACAATTTGATGTTAATGCCATACGTTATGATTGTCGAGCAACCATTTTACGACATGCATTATTAAATTGCGTAGCTTCGAGTGAGGAGAAATTTTAATAAAGCTCCCGAGAGAATTTAGTCAGTGTACTGCGTGCGACACTGGCTTTAGCTGATAGTAATGTGCCAACAATTTTAGGCCGATTAACTAATCACTGTTTATTCCGCTTTTGGCAAACGTTCACTATTTAGTGCGCTGCGTTGTCATATCTGTATTGATGCGGCTGATGCTGTATTATAATCTAGTATAATGTTGGCTGTAATGTGATGATTTTGGACTATTCTTGATTTTAGCTGTGCATGACGTTTAATAAGTGCTAAACATCGGTCCCATGTAGTAGCGGAGAAATCTATACTAATAAATAATATTATAAAGAGGTCAAATTTGTTTGTAATTTTGTATGTAGGCGGTAATCTCCGGAACTAAGAGTTGGATTTGAAAAAATATTTTTGTATTTGATAGCCCAATTCTTGAGGAAGGACATAGGTTAACATCACGCTGGCACCCTTAGTAGCCGAGCAAAAGGTAAAAAAGTCAGATAGAACGCTAAGCAAAATCGAAGTAGTAGGTAGCGCGGGCGAGCGAAGGGATGCCACGCGATGTGTCGTGGGCCGAAATTTCATGCGGATGAAATCGCGGGGAGAAGCCAGTCTTTAAATAATAGGGGTTGTTTTATCATCCTAAGGTCCAAAATGTTATCTTGTAAGTCAAAATTGGTTAATAATATCTAAACATTGGTTTGATGTGGTTTACATTTTATTTTTAATATTTTATTTGCACATTAATATTTTATTTTTAATATTTTATTTATTCTCACCGTGAAAACTTAGGTGAAATGAGTTTGTTTTTGCTAGGAATTGACATTATTGATATTGACAGCTCACTCCACGCTAACTTCACCTAAGTTTTCACGGTAAGATGGTTACAGAATCGCACCGCAGTACTGACTTTAGGCGTGACTAACTATTGAAACTACTTTCTTATAGACCACTACAGCAATGGTTATTTAAGGTTTTAATGAGAATTTCTTACAAAGATGTATTTATTATATTATATTTTACCCCATTTTTATGTTCACGCAATCACTGTCCATTCCAAGGTTGCCTGGAAGAGATCGCAGAAAGCGATAAGGCCGCCCATTGTTTTGTAGTGTTAAATGTATTTTTTGTAATGTATTTTCTCGTGTACCAACAATAAAGAATAAATACTTTATACTTGTATCTACGTCAAGGTCTGGTTAAGAAAAGAGAGTGGGCTGTATCGAAGTTAGGCGTTTAATACGCCCCGTCATACTCATCGTCTTCACTTAAAATTATATAATGAAAGTATACAAAACCTTGTAAAACATTTTAAAAAAAGAGTAACGGTGGGGTTTCTTGCCCATTCTTCTCCATACGAAACTACCTTTTGGAAGGGGCGACTAGCCAAGACAATTTTTTGTAAATTTTGACGTTCAAAAGTGCCTTTTACGTACCTCTTTGAAATAAATGATTTGACTTTGACCCCGAAGTAGTTGAGTCTAAAATCTAGTCTAATAGCCTGATTTTGACCTCATTCGAAGCGAGTTGGGTATGTATTATTTATCTTTCAATGTCTACACTTATGCTTAAAAGACATAATTAATATTTAGTGTGGAGTGAACCCATCTCTTCTAATAATTGCGAAGGTATTTCACAGAGACAGTTGCCGTACTTTTGTTTATAATTAATTCAGTCAAGTTTCAGCTTAGAGACGCCTCGTCTCGTCTCGACGACCCAAAGTACGGGTTTGACTTATTTATTCACTTTCAACGTATATTTCACTTAACTTTTACTTACGCACACTAGTCATAGTCTAAAGACATGACAGCCTCGTTGGCGGAGTGGCCGCCGCATGCACGTCAGATGTGCGGCCCAGGCTTCGTTTTTCAAGCAGGTCAAAATGTTGTTCTATATGGAATTTTAGTAGTAGTCCGGAAATGAGAATGCCCAAAAATGTATGGGCTAAAAACCAGAGAGAGATGGCAAAAAAACATAAGTGGGGTAAAAGGGCATTCTAGATAACAAATAGGAACTAACTTTCTTAAGCTGGTCCCGCCATCCTCTATACGGGGTCTAGCAGTAAATAGTTTATTAGCTTCTGCCCGCGACTTCGTCCACGTGAAATTTGGGGCCCCGGCCCACCGCGTCCCATCCCATCGCCCGCCCGGGCTGTTACTTTGTTTTCGCTCAGGGTTTTTTCTCGTTTTTAGGGTTCCGTACCAAACTGATAAAACGGAACCCTTATGGTGAGACTCAGTCTGTCTGTCTGTCACAGCTGGATATCTCAAGAACTACTAATGCTTTTAACTTGAAATTTGGAATAGTTTTAGATGACCTTTGTCCAACTATTTTGCAAATAAGAAAGAAATAAAAATATACGTATATTTCTTGCAACAGGGACTGAAAGGGGGTCTTAAAAATACGAAGTGGGGCTACTAGGGCGTGTGGGATATCAAATGAAAGGGCGCAGTTTGCACATTCTCAAACATTTTTTATTTTTTTAGGCCTCATAGTTTTCGACTTTTGATGAAAAATATTTAAAAAATACCGTTCCCCCCCTTATCTCCGAAGTTTGCAAAGAGAACAATCTGAAATTATTCTATGTGATAGAAGTTTATACAAAGATTACAGGAAAAATAAAATAAAGTCTCTAAATAGCACACTTTTTCAGAAATCATCAACAAAATTTGTTCCACTATCGGTCAAGAGATGGCGCTGACATAAAACTGCAATATTCTACACCGCAGTGCACCAGTGTTAAAACTCTCTGACGAATATTGGCCTCCCGGATAAAAAATTAAAAACATATGATGGTACGGAACCCTCGGTGCGCGAGTCCGACTCGTTTTTTCTTTTTGCTCGGCTCCTAAGGGTCGTAGCGTAATGTGAAATATTCTAAAACCTTCCTCAATAACTTAGCTATCAAATGCATTTTCCAAATCCGACTGGTAGTTCCAGAGATTAGCGCGTTCAAACAAATAAACTCATCAGCTTAATTATTAGTATAGATAAAAAGACATGATGTATAAAAGCGAAGGTAGATAGTTATTACGAAAAAAAATATCGCTGTTATAAATCAAGGTGATCAACTAAGAAAGAATCTAGTAAACTGTTGCATAGTGTGTTCATGTCTAGCATAGGTGAGATAATAAAAACAATATGCTGATACATACGCACAACTTTCCAACGCATAATTTTTTTTGGCGACCGCTTACTGGAAGACTTTCGACGATGACGACAACGACGGAAGGCTTTCCACAAGATGGAACGATGACCTGGTAAAGGCCACAGGAATCCGCTGGATGCGAGAAGCACAAAACCGGTTGAAATGGCGATGCTTGGGAAGGCCTATGCCCAGCAGTGGAAATGATGACTTCCTAACGGACGAGGACCAACGATTGTTTTTTTTTAGCTTTATAGATACCTATGTGTTATTCGTCGCTGTTTTGTCGAAATAAGTGTTATTAGCACTCTCAGTGCTTAACGGACTTTCGTTACGTTGTTTGGATGGTGGAATCTGTAAACATAATCTCACGGTCTCTCTGATGGCCGATGGGGCCGAAAGATTCTGGAGTGGCGACCGCGCGGACCACAAGGTGGTCCAACGACCTTGTAAAGGCCGCAGGAACCCGTTGGAAGCGAGAAGCACAGAACCGGTTGAAGTGGAGGTGCTTGGAGGAGGCCTATGTCCACCAGTGGACGTATTTCGGCTGAAATGATGAATCTCATGGTACATTACCTATCTCTTTTTGACCACAGGAAGCTTTTTATTCGGCGCTTGCAATGTTACCGCTTTGTGCACGCTGTGGTGCTTAAGGTGATTATTTTGAGAGAAACTTATTTCACATTAGATATCTACTATGTAAACTTTGCTTTTTTTTACTTTTTATTTTTACTTTGTATAGATACTTTGTTTTTTTAATCAACGCTGATTTTTTTTATGCATTCTCCTTTGATTGTGACTGGTTGTTGATGACAGGGTCTAATATGGGACTTTTATGTGAATGCGTACGCACCCCTGCCTACCCCTTTGCGAAATACGTGATGTTATGTTATGTTGTAAAAGAAATCAAAAGCGTGTCTTTTTTATCAGGACATGCATAAGTTGGTTTTAGGCCGGTCGCGGTGGGTTATCTGTTGAGATAACGTTAGAATACGGTTTGTGTTCTCGGTATCCCCAAGATCTATGTTTATATCTATTGGGATTGGGGATAGAGCATATTATTTGAGTTGTTTATCTAAAGGAACTGAACAATGTCATTATATAAATGCCACATTTACGTTCTAGTAAAAAAAAACAGTGGCTTCTGTTGGCAGTCCCGACTGCCAACAGAAGTGAAAACAAAATACAAACAGAATACTTTGCCATCACTCACTAACATATCGGATATACATTAAAATCATCATCATCCGAAGCGGGTATTTTTATAAACAAAACACGCGCGGTGTCGCTTACGGTAACAGTGGCACGAGTGCAATGGTTTTTTCCCATCTCAAGAAATTCCCAACGCGCCTAAAGAAGTTTTCACTTCAAAAAACTGTACAACGGAGTCTATATTTTCTACTAATTTACCTGAGAGCACTCACAAACATACTCAACAACAGACATAAGTCAAGATAACAACGAAACGCGATAGTTTACGGAGTCACATCATAACATTTTATATCTCTCACAATGGAAACAAAATAACGTCAGTTTGCAGAAAAGAAAACCAGATCGTGAATTCGATTTACACAGCCATTGCATCTATCTTGTACGAAGTAACCGTTTCGATAGTAGAGTTAACAAATTGTTACAAATGGCGGCGTGGGCCGGGGTTCGTTCGACGGGCGGAACCGGCGCACAATATCATCTGCCAGCGGCGGCGGCGCTATTCACCCAAGAGGCTGCGGATGCGGCCCGGCGCGACCCGTCGCGAGCCCGCCGCGCCGCAGTCCTCCCCGTAGCCGCGTAGCCGACCGCTACGGCTTCAGGCGTAGCAACATTTTTCCGCTCTCAATTCCAATATTGTAGCAGAGTATTTTAAAAATAATGACTTCCTCGCATGGAGTATTTCAACTTTATTTCAAGTTTTGCGCTTAGCTAAACAAAGATTTAATAACAATAAGCGCTCAAGTATTTAAACAAATAATGACGCGACTTTGTTTGCATTTCAGATAAATGTTGTCTAGACGTATTCAATAATGATTTATGAGATACTGGTTGAGGAAATTCAATACCTCAAGCATTAAGTACGATAAAATTAACAGTATGCAACGCGATCATTAACAGAATAGATATCAATAAGTAACTAATACCCTAATACTGTTCATTTGATACTCCGAAAAACCGGCACGTTTTAATGTCAAACTCAGGATCGAGTTCATTAATTTTAAGAAAGAATAACTTTTTGTTTTTCCTCAAATAATAGAACGAGGCGTTTTCTTAAGCCCAAGGCTATTTGTCTTCTATTGAACTAAATGTGAAGAAAATATTCTTGAGACACAACCTCATTTTGGGTTTCGATTTTAGAAAAGAGGTTGTGTATTTATTTGATTTTTAAATAGGAATTAGTTTATTATAATATGCATAGAGAAACTGGTCTTCTCTTAACTGCCAAGGCTTATTTTTAATCTTATATTTTGAATTGTTTCTTCATTTGTGTCTTTTTTTATTACATTGTTCTCACATATAGAAGCAACAAGAATAATGTACCCAGGATTTTGTAATACCTTGATTTAAAAGAGTGTCCATGGAGTTCCTTGCCCGTTCTTCTCCATAGAGATCTACGTTTTGGAATGGGCAACTAGCTTCAACTTTCTGACTGGCAGACTATTTAATTTTGACAGTTCAAAAGTGACTGTACATGGTTTAATTGAAATAAATGGTTTGAGTTTGCATTACGTTAACATTTTTACTTTACTCAAGTGTGCAATTTAATCTCACTATAGATAACATAAAACTAAATTAAAAAGACAAATAACTACTATTCCAACACGTTGGATATCCTCCAAGAACAAGTGGTGTTGGTTGGCGCGGCCAGAGATAAAGGACGGATACAAATACATGTTTTGTTTTAAACGGCTTATCTTGGTTCCGAGTGGTTGCGACTACTTCCGACTGCTTCCGAGGCGGCGCGGCGCAGGTAACGGAAACAAAATGTCTGATCAACCGAGGCCGAGATAACGCGATAAGAGGATTACTCCACGCCAGGAGGCTACTGTTTGTTTGCTGTCTGTTTATTTTGTTAATTTTGCTCTTTATTCTGAAATGCTCGCTATTAATTTACGTCTATTTGACTTATTTGAGCGCTTTCTCGGGTTTGAGATTGTCTTCGTTTCTTATTTTTGATAATTCGGTTTCTGGGTTCACATATCGTTAAGTTATCTGCAATTGTGTGTTGGTGGTTGAATCGTTGCTAAGAAGCAATCAACAGTTATGTGTAGGTATTGCAAACACGTTAAGGTAATATTAGTGTGCAGCAACAGAGACTATAAGACACTAAGATCCTCAGTACAAACTGCATTGGGTGGCCTTCATTGCCGAATTGCTTCCAACATAGATAGTAAATGGCCGGGATCACTGTAAGCTGAAAAAGTACTTAATTAGATACTGATCAGTGGTTTTATTTCAAAATCTCATTCTACAACCGATTTCATTCAAACAAACAACCATTTCTGTTAAAATATATAAGAATAAATAGTAGCTGGACTCAATTCGATATTATGTAGGTATATATACTATCCGGTATATTTTTTTTATGAAAAAAGTCCTTTTTTTTATTAATTTTTTGGAGTACACCAAAGACAGCGCAATACCTACATAAAAGTACAATATTAGATGATAACTAATTACCTACATAAATATAATATAAAACAAGGTGCCGATATAAAAACACATATCGAAATAAAAGTGACACTATGATTTCTTCTCTTTCAGTTACATCTTTAGATAATATAATAATATTATAGACATATATTATTTGATCAAATAAGGATATGGTGGTGGTGGTGGTTCGCCTGTCTGGCGTGCCCTAATTCCTGCAGCCAGGACATACTACAACTACTGCCGACATATTACAATACCCGTAGCTAAGTTCGTATCTGGAGGCCTTTTCTTTAAGTCCGTCAACGAAGATACTGGCCTGTCCAAAACTATTTCGAAATTTTGAACCTACACCCGATTAATTAGTTTTTTGGGCGGGTAAAATCACGTTGCGATTAGGGACAACTGTCAAATCGTGTTGTTATTAGATATTTTGTTCAGGCTCCAAACTAATCTTATGTCAGTCTTATGTAGGTGATGATACGGAGTAGGAATCGCCCGTAACTTCGGCTGAAACTACGGACCTCGTGCTATGAGCGTAGAACTCCTGACACCTCCTGAGGATTGGTATCAACACGCTGGGAAAACAATATAAACCATGGAAAGATTTATAAATTCCAGTTCCAAAATGTCCCTTGAAAACGTTGTCCTAATAAAATATTATTATGAATTGACACATTTCTCAGCGGTTTGGTACTTAGCTGTTTGGCGGCACCGCTAATGGTAGCCCACATTATAAGCGGAGCATGATTTGATAACCGTGAGTCGACACTTGTCCGGCCGCCTCATCCATCAGCCATGTCTGCTATAATTCTTACTAATACATTACACATCTTTTGGTATAAACATTTTTTTATATTTCTAGCCTATTTTGTTCAATATAAGTTCAGCTGGAGTGTTCAGTGTTACAGTGTTGTTACGAGCTAATGTTATGCAAAACTAGAAGATTAGTTTGTCCACTTAATAAGAATAAAGTTTAGATTAGCTACATAGAACTTGTGGTTTTTGTAAAAATATAACACAGTAACGTTCTTGTAACCGTTGACTGTATGAATATTGCTGGACTAAATCACAACAATAGTTCGTTTATTCTCGATTATCAGCGAGTACGATGTTCATAACTTATTGTTGAACGTGTAGACGTTCCTCATACCGTATCTTTAAATCTCGGAAGAATGGGGAGAAAATATTTTACTCAAGACATATATGTAGGTACTGCTCCAGTTTCAAAACTAAGATTCCCCATAGGTATCGTAAATATCCGAAACTCGGTTCTCGGTATTTTTATAAGGTTTTCAACGGTCTAAGTATTTACTTTAAAACATTTTTTCTTTTGTATTGTTTTTACTGCAGAAGCTCAAAGTGCACGCTAGTAGTTTAACAACACTGATTATTCCCGGTAAAGCGTAAAACCTGTAAAGTTTTTGCATAACTTAACGTGAGGTTAAGTTCTGCATAATTTCTTTCGTAGAATTGTGCAATTTTCATATAAACAACTTTTTATTGAGAATGTTCTGAGAATAGTGTTCGTGCCTAGGTTTAATGTGTTTCAGAATATGTTTTCCTAATTAACACATTGAAGGACACTGAACAAGACAATATAAGTTTTATTGTTATTACGTCGAGGGGCGTTAAGTGTCCCGCAAAGTGTTTAGTACTGAGTAGTGTGTATGGACACATTAAAAGACGCAATGAATATCATGTGCTACAAATTGCACTAAATCTGCCAGAACAAAACGTAGGTAGAGACCGTCCGAGATTGACCAGCAGTGCGATTCTGTACCTAACCATGTCACCGTGAAAACTTAGGTGAAGTGACCGTGGAGTGAGCTGTCAATAGTGTCAATTCCTAGCAAAAACAAACGCACTTCACCCAAGTTTTCACGGTGAGATTTTTACAGAATCGACCGGCGGTACCCCTTTTCTTCTCCTAAAATTGTTTGTCCGAAAATCATTATCCATAACACGTTTGCTATAAACTTCAGTGTTCAAAAATTCGAAATTTTGTTTTACATAATTATCTTTACTTCTAAATCTATTCTGTCATAATATCGAGTACTATAATAATTGAATATCCTAATTTTGCATTAAATAAAGTCATATAATGTCCTAAGTATTGTATTAGGTATATGATGTGTATTATTTCGAATGTTCATTTATAATAAAATTGTTAGCCCTAAAACATTTGCTAAAAAATTAGGTTTTCGTGACAGAAATTAATCGCTGTAAATCCGACTCCACGCAGTCTTGTCTGCCGTACACCTAGAGTGTAATTTAAAATCGCGTAGGCGCGTAGGGGCAAGGTGGCCCGCGGGCTGAGGAGCAGGAAGCTGCGAGCGAGCCGCCCTGGCCGGCAAAACCGGCCAGCAAGCCGAAGCCGTGGCGGTGAGCGAAAGCCGTCTGCGACGATTAGCACGCGTGGGACAGCCGGAGAACCGCAGCGCCGGAGCCGTGATAGAAACCATGCCTGCTGCATGTTGCATGCTCGCTTGCATGCTGCATGCTTTCTTGCATGCTGCATGCCTGCTGCATGCCTGCTGCATGCTTGCTGCATGCTTGCTTGCATGCTGCATGCTGCACGCTGCGTGCTTGCTGCATTCTGCATGTTGCATACTTGCTGTCGGAGCCGTGACAAAAGCCATATTGCTTTTGCATCTATTTATGTATTGTTTCAGTTGGATTTGGTAAAATAAACAATTGTAATACAAAATCAGATAATTTTAAATAAAAAAAATATATTTAAACGTTATTTAAACATTAATTGTAGTCGTACTTATAAGGATATAATGCCTAGTTTTAATTTGTAGACAAATTCTAAGCTAATTTCATATTAGCTGCGATTGCCTTCAAAAAATTACATTTTGTGTATTATGATTGTTCCTTTTTTTTTCTCTTTATTTAATTTAGGGACTTTATAAAATACATGACAGTCCCATCGTACCTTATTACAACAATAACACAAAGAATCTTTCTAAATATAATGTATATAAATAACCTCTTAGACCAAACATCCACTCAATCAGTAGACTTAAAACGAAGACTTACAAATCTAAAAAGACTTTTAGCAGCGTCAGACAATAGCATAGACAAAATCCCATGAAACAATCCTATGTTATTTTTATTTAATTGTAGATCTTTTATTAATTTTTCCCTCTCAGTCTAAAAGCGGGCACATTCCGTCAACAAATGCACAACGTCTTCTACCTTACCACATGTCTCACAGTTTGGAGAGATGCACTTTTTCATGAGGAATCCAAAATTGTTGAGAGGCATGTGTCCAGATCTCAATCTGAGAGCAGTTACCAATAATCGCCTACTTAACTTACCATTAAGGCTACGCCGACCGCGCAGTGGCGCCCTCATCGTTTGTTTGGTTATTTCTTTTATTTTAGAATGAAAATGCAGAAAATAAGCACTTTAAGTTGTGCTCCACAAGATTATACGTTAATATTATTATAAACGGTAATATTTATGATAAACAAATTTAGGGCATATTGTATTTAGGGATTTAAATTTTATGGCATTCGATATTATGTGACATTAACTTCGGGCAAGCTATCATTCGGACAAATGATGATTAGGACAAAAAAAACACTTTAGATTATGGATAAAAAAGTTAGGTAACAAAATAGAGAACCATATTCTCATTCGCTCGCTCTTGCATCCAATGTCGACGGAGCCACGCTTCGCGGGGCTCCTATTTCTGTGAAAAGGGTTTAAAGTAACCTAACAAAACCAAACCTCGGGGTGCCCTTCGCTCGCTCTTGCATACTACGTCGCCTATCGACCGACCGCAACCATACAATGTAATTAAAAAGTAATTACTTATGTAAGTAAAACCATGAAATTCTCAAAAAAAAAAATTGTCTATATATTTTTTTCATAACAAATCATTTGACTAAATGTTTATTATCTAAAGATTGTTTGCTGTAATAAATCATTTGTATAAAGACCAAATACCTCAATGACATTATCCTTGATAATATTCTGCCAAGTAAAAATTTGACCAAATGAAAATGTGCGGACTAAAATCATTCCAAACATTGCATTGGTATAAAAAAAGGTTGCTAAAATTTGTTTGGGTATTGAAATTTTGGCAAAATCTTTTCGGCAAAACGGCAGGATACCCACTGTTGGACATTGGAGCGAGCAAATGAGAATACAAATACCTTTACCTCATATCATATTAAACAGGGCCAATCGAAATCATAGGCACACAGAAATAGGGGGCCCCGACGGTACTACATATTTGGCTTATTTTATTTGACGTAATATATGCTAGACCAACTGAAATATTTGACTAAATAATAAAAAGTAATATAAAAAAATGAAACCGACTTCAAAAAGAAATTAACTCAAAATTATGAAATAATTTTAATTTCGGAAGTCTGTGTCTTTGGGATATGTATTTTATAGTTTTAGTTTTTGGCCACCGACTTCCGAAATTAAAATTATTTCATAATTTTGAGTTAATTTCTTTTTGAAGTCGGTTTAATTTTTTTAAATTGCTTTTTATTTCGTAATTTTTAGTTGTTGCACTAGAATTTGACCAAGGTTTTGAGATGTTTTGCCTTTGACACTACACCCGTAGCTCGTATCAATAAGCCAGGCCGTCACACTTGCACGTATTGGTCCATATCTTGAAAATTACTGAATCGAATTTGATGGAACTTGCATTGTTCCCTAAGTTGAAGTAAACGTAAGCCAATAAAAAAATGGTCAAGATCCGATTAATAGTTGCGGAGAAATGCGTGGACAAACATACATACATACATAAGTCTTTAAAATTTTGTATATTTGTTTGGAAGCCCTAATAGATTGTCATATGTGAATATAATGCAATTCCAATAATATTACATACATACTCGACGTGTCGAATTGATAACCTCCTTTTTTTTGAAGTCGGTAAAAAATTGTAAAAGTACCTACTAGTTACTAAGCAAGTTATTGTTATTGTTACAACTTTTTGTGAAAAGTTTATTTGCTAAGTAATGATTTGGCAAATGAAATTATGCGGAAAATTGTTTGGGAAGTGATAATTTGGCAATTTATTTTCGATGAAACAAGGGAGACCCCTTAAAATGTTATACCAAGAGGGGGATTCCCTATAAATAAAATCAAATCAAAATAGAAAGTTGTAGTGCAAAGACACATTCCGGCATGCGAATATTTAATACATGATGTAGGTATGTAGTAACAACATGCAGTAAAATACTAATAACGTAGTCAACTCAATCAACAAAGGAACATAACTAGTTAAAAAAATATGGATAATATTTTTGTGTTCACCAAAAATCTAAAGGTACATCTATGTATGCATTTCTAAAATATTGATCTTAAACCCGTTTAATTGTTTTACTATAATTAAACTACTCGGCCAACAAAATATGTTACATCAAACAAATTCCAAATTAACACCAAGATATAACACTTTTTTATTGTAGTGCGCTGCAAATATTCTATTGTAACAATAACTATTTTATTCTTCCCCGAAAAATACTGATCGTGCACCAAGACAAAAAATATAAAGGCATAAAAGATTTTTTGAGATTTTTTTTTTTGGGAATTAAATAATTAAAAAATGCAATTTTATTTTAAAATATACATTTATTTAATACAAAATATTTGTAACTTACTATTTTATTTTTTTTGCAATGGACATTATCGAGAACCGAATTAGTTACGAGGTTAATTATTAAAAAAAAAATGCTTAGGTTAGGTTAGGTTAAAACTGTGACCTCCTACGCACGAGCCGAGCGAGCGAAGCGAGCGGTGCCGCGGCAGCGGCCGGCGAGTGCCAGAAACGACTAGATTATATAGAAAAAAAAAATGGAAAAAAGTCTACCCGAAACTGAACTAGTTAGACGAGATTAATTATTTAAAAAAATAGTTGCCCCAAGTGGAAAAAACACCCTTGTAATAAAACGTCTTCAAAGTTAGATCTTATGCTTGAAATGGCTGCCTTAAAACTGCGAAAACTGACGATACTAAATATTTGGCAAATGTAATTTTGCGTAAAATGAGTTATTCCAACTGAAATATTTGACTAAATACATTTTATAATGTGATCATTTTTTATTAATAAAGCTACATTGGACATTAATTGGTGTTTGATTCAAATACATTTTGCAGTGCATTATCTGAAGTAAAACTAAAAAAATAAATGCTTGTTTTTAAAATTAGGTGTATTACTATTTTTACAAATTTGCAACAGTTGTTAAATAGATGCTCGTTATGACATATTTTAATGAACATATTTTGGTGCACATTCAGTATATTTGGTGGAACACAGGCAAAATTAGGTAAATGAAATGGGAATAAATTGAAGTACTTTTAAATACCATCCAAAAAATATTACAATGCATTTCTGAAGTGGTAGGACTGAAAACATTTTTTGTTCAGAAATTCGCTGACAGAATAAAAACTATGCGATATCAATATTTTTTTCAAAACCACACAGTGTTTTTGTAAGGTGGTTCTGTTATCCAGATAGGTAATGAGTTATTTAAAAGTGCCGCCACATACACGCGGCTGCGCCTGAATAGTTACGAGTATATCCTAGGTACAGGGATTTTCAATAAATACTGTGTGACTTTTCGTCTGTTAAAATTATTTTTAGCTTCAAAGAGTTTGCGACTTCGTAAATGTAAATGCCAGGAACGAAATTTGTGTGCTTTAAACACTAGTCTATATGATTCAGACCAGTACATGTTAAAGATACGTATATAGATAAAGATAGGTATGAATGCATTTTTTTGTGCTATTAGTATTCTAGATATTTCCGTGGAATTTTCCCACACAATAATACCATACCGAATAATGGAACAAAGATAGGCGTGATAGGTACACCATTATCGCAGTTCGTTTAGATGTCCCATTCTTAACTGTTTTACCGACTTCAAAAAAAAAGGAGGTTATTAGAATAAAAATAATGTTATCCTTTTATGATTCTGCCAAAGTGGCCTTTTTAGGCCCCCAGGCCGCGAATAAATGGCACCAACATGAAAATTATTAAGTTTCAGGTAGGTACTTTTAATTCCCTTCAACGACAAATTGTTCGCTTATGCTTATTACATCTATATTTGTACCAGATTCACGCATATCATTAAGTTTGCTTAAAGACCCAGCAATATTTTGATGTAGAACTGAAAAACTACTTTTACTATGTTTTTTAGGGTTCCGTAGCCAAATGGCAAAAACGGAACCCTTATGGATTCGTCACGTCTGTCTGTCTGTCCGTCTGTCCATCCATATGTATGTGTTTGTATTCAATCAAGTTTTAATTGTTGAATACTTCAATATTAAATATCTCTTCCTGTTTGGTAGGTAATAAAATTCATTTACCTCTTAAATAAATTGCAAACTGTAGTTTTGTATAATTAAGAAGCATTTTTTTAAATTTTGTAAATGTATGAACCATGTTTCCGTTTATTATTATTATTATTCTGTGAACCGCATTAAGATTTTCACAAAAAAATTGAAAAAAACAATAAATTATGGGGGTTCTCCCCATACCTAGGACTGAAACTCAATTTTTTTTTTTATCAAATCCATACGTGTGGGTATCTATGGATAGGTCTTCAAAAATGATATTGGGGTTTCTAATATCATTTTTTTCTAAACTGAATAGTTTGCGCGAGAGAAACTTCCAAAGTGGTAAAATGTGTGCCCCCCCCCCCTGTAACTTCTAAAATAAGAGAATGATAAAACTAAAAAATATATATGATGTACATTATCATGTAAACTTCCACCGAAAATTGGTTTGAACGAGATCTAGTAAGTAGCTCGCCGGTGAAAATTTAAAAACACATGATGGTATGGAACCCTCGGTGCGCGAGTCCGACTCGCTCTTGCCCGGTTTTTTTTTATTGTGTACGAAAAAATGGTTCTTTACTTACCGGTATGTTCTCCACTGACACGTTTTTAGACGTAGGTTATGATATATTAATTTTACAAAAATAATTAGGAATAGTGGTTTTTTTGGGTTGATTCATCGGTTCAACTGATATCGCACTAATATGGACAACGGGACATGACACAATTTTTGGAGCTAACTAATACATGCTCTGAATCGTTTGATTTTCCCTATAACCCTCCGCTGAACACAAGGTTATAGTTTTGTGCAAGCAGTTTCAATTGAAGATTAAGTTTACGCTCATTCAGAAATGCATTATACTTAACATTTACAATAAAGATATTACAATGATTTCAGAATCTTAACTGCTGCAGACATTTTAACCATAAATTTAATAGGGTTCGAGTCATTTCTACCGGTCATTATAATCACGCTGTAATTTTTTGTAAAATTTTGAATTAATTTATTAGGGTAGTTCTTCAAAATTTGATTCTTTGACTGATCCATATGGCCAAAATTTAATTTCACTTTCAGCTCTGTAACACATGTTCATATGAAAATAGGTATACCAAATAACATATATTTGAATGAGGGACTCGTTTTTATAAAGTGGTTTTCAAGATATTAATTTTGTGCCCAGATGAATCAGAATGTGTTACATATTAATCAGAAACAGAAATAAAAAGTAATAAATACACCGTTAGTTATGAATGTAAATTCTAAACAATAATTATTAATTATTAAATAGGACTAAGACATATCAAAAGTATCATATTTAGAACAAGATTATACTCCTGTCATTTTTTTATTATTCAAAAGGTTATAGCTAAGTAAATAATAATAAATAAGATTAAAACTACTGACTTGTACACGGTCAAAAATTGGACAAGGAGAATTACGCAACAAAAGCGCTCCTATCGTGCTGGAGAGGGGAAAAACTAATTTATTTTATTATTCATATGGGGTTTTGACCATACGAATCAGGCACAGATGAATCAGGATTTTGCCTACAATCATGCATAACTCATCGTACATACAGACTTCATTATTTTCATTTTTCTACACGAATCTATAACCCAAAAGCATCACACGAAACACAGATTGAAGTTTTAAAACAATAAAATAAATTTTATAAAGTAGGTATTGTAATCAGGATGCCACCTGAACCAAACACAGATGAATCAGGTATTTTCCTTCGTAACACCGGATCTAAGCCAACCAGCCGCACGTCCACCTTCTAGGTCGTCCGTTGCACGACTGGCTTCCCCCCGCGCTGGAAGCCAGACTCTCATTATTATTACCCGACCAAGTACGGTCAAGCGCAGCTTACGCCACATTAATCAGTATTATACGCCGGACACTTCTTTTTTACTTATTTATAAACAGACTAACGTAGTTATAACTAATACACATTTTTTTTGTAAGAGGACAATTCATTTCCTTTCGATATAATTATAATTTATATTGATGTATCAAAAGGAAAATGCGACATCGACCATTTTGTTCCGGAAAATGGCAAACGGACGCGCTATATGAATCAGAAGAACGACCTTCAAATATTTTTATTTTGTACCTAGACAGCAATTATTAAAAAAAAATCATTTGTCCCAGTAAGGGATAAAGCTAAACTGTACAAAAAAAAATATTACATGCCTTTTTTTAGTTGGTTACAGAAATATACCCACAGACATCGAAAATTTTGTCCCTGAAGAATTACCCATTACAACTCCACAAAACTTCTTCTGTACCTGCACCTGGTTTCCTAATCCCTGATATGGCATATTTATTTATAGTAAATTTATTATCTCTATCTGCTTCAGTATCCCGTAAACTATACCTTTTCCTTGGTCGTCCGACAGAATAAGTATCTTTCCATATCCAGGTTTGGTGCTTACTTTGTCTTGTTGGTTGTATTTAGGTTCTTCGTATGAGATCGGCTCTAGTGTATTCTTCTCGGTAATTGTAATGAAACCTGTTTCTGTTGAATCAGTATCTTTTGTGTCGGTTTCTTTAGTTTCATTTTTGTTTTCTTCTATAAGTATATCAGTAACAGTTCTGCTAGAAGATGGGTCAGGAAGTCGATGTCTAGGTCTAGTTTTCTAGCGGATAGTTTGCTTTTATTAGGTAAATATTTTTTGAAGATTCTGTATTGCACGTAGAGGTAGTTTCGGAATTTATCCTTGTGGTGTACAATTGTCTGAAATGCTCAGTTTTAAGCTTTTCGTTCGCTAATTATTGTTTCAATGCAGCATTCTCTAAACCCAGTGTTTCTATTTCAATATGCACGCTCATGATCTGCTCCTTAAGATTCTCAACTGTGGTTTTTAAATGCACAGTTTCATCAGTTTTTAGGGTTGAAGGTCCATCATACTTTTGACGATTAAGTTTGATGCTAAACTGTCAATAGATTCATTAGAAAAACAAGAGAAAGAGCGTGGTATGCGGCTTTTCCTTAAAGAAGACTGAAGGATTCCGTGTTTTCAAAAAAATATTTATTAAATAAGCAGAAAAATCATAAAAACGCAGTACACTAAATTAACTGCTCTAGTCTTCCTCACAGTGTTGACTGAAAAAAATACATTCAATACTTTTGTAGTTAAATTGTGGCGAATTTTTACTTCAAGCTTTATCAATTTTATTAGAAAATAAAATATTAAAAAGGGCACAACAGAACGCAATTTATCAACTACGTGTTGTTTACGATAGTAAATTAATCGTAAACAAATCTTGAAAAATCCAAAAAGATACGTGCAGATTGCGGGGCGCGAACTCACATCTTCATTGTTGGCTTGGCATGTCGAGCAACGTTTTTATGAGCTAACTTGTGTTTCGAACGAAACGAAATAGGTCTATAGGTCTACGTTTTGGTATAGAGTTAAAAATGTTCGTTATGATGACGCGTCTATTTGCAAATTCAAAATGTGCATGCGTGCTCACTTTTAATTTGTTGGTTCTGTTTTATTGTATTTGTTATTATTTGAGATTAACACAGAATTAACACTAGCTTGCTCTTCTAGAACACTATAATAATAATGGCGTGTTATTGTTTGCTGCATTAAATTTTTAGTGAGTATTTCAATTTAAGTATAATTATACACATTTTTGGCACTAGTGAATATTTAATGCGAAAATTACGTTTTGATAACACTTCCACTTAATCTTTACACTTTACTGTTTCTTATAATAACGAAATATCCTGATTAGAGTGACTTTCTTTTTTTTTTTTAAATAAATACAGAGCTTAATGTTTACGCGATGGCAGCGCGATCTCTCTTTAACCAAAAGCAATACATTATAGTGGCATGTACTGTCAATAATATGTACAGCAGCTATATCAGTCGCCAGTAGATGTCGCTTAAGGGCGTAATCATTGTATTTATTATCAGTAATCCCACCATAATGAATGGGCATCCAGTGCCAAATATACGTCAGCTAGTTAATGGTAATAGAACCATATCGCTGTAAGGGTTGTGTAGTGTATACAGGAGAATTACAGAGACAGTTAAAGGTGATTTGATTTTAATATCTTTAAAAAAATATCAACTATTTCACTAAATACTCGTAATCTACATTAGAGAAAGAAAAAACATACATTTCAAATACAGGTATACATGATGACAGAAACATCGACGCACAAACTGTTACCATGGATTCATTGATTCTGAACGCGTTTTCGTCGGCTATTAAAAAGAAAATTTGTTGTTCAGTACATTTTGACCGCGTAGATATTGCACTTTTCTATGAAAAGGCAGGTTTTTTTTTGATAACCGACCAAAAGTGTCCACGCTAGGGGGTCTAAAAACATGTGCTGAATTCATGGCTATAGTTTGTGCGTCGATGTCACCCTATAAAGGTACATGAAAGCCCTCTAACGACTTTCATAATCCATCTCAATAATTTATCAGCGATAACTAAATGATACTATTTGTTTAAGGCCGTATTTCAAATGACCGAACACTGTGACCACCTAAATTGTGATAAAGCATTTCAGTCAACGCTATCTTAATATACGAGTAATGTAGGTATATACAGCCAAGACACTGCCTATTAGATGTAATGTATTTATCATAGTGAGTGAGTCATCCTTCGCTATTGGCCTACAGTGTACAATATAGATGCGGCTGTTAATCGGCTTGCGCGGTCACTGGGCCGATAACCGCACTGACTTGTACGACGTACGTATGGCTATTAAACGCTAATGCTTTCATAATAAAATAATCTTCTTGTACTTTGTAATTGGCGTAAAATATATGCGAATAGCTAATGCCATGGTAACAATATTAGCCGGCGAGCTACGTGGTAGCGGGGGTAGCTAAAGATGCGTCGGATGTACAGTCGAAGTCCTTTATACCTTCGTTAGATCTCAAATTCTTTCCTTTAGCAAGGCATATATATATATAAAAACCTTTTGAAGCTACGGCGCTGCGCAGACTATTGCATAGAAAACTATATTTAATTACTTGACAACGAAGATCAAAATAGCTTACACCTTCGACCAACGTCGAGTTGACATCAACCTGAAACCTGAAAGTTATAATGGCCTGGCCATTTAAAAAAATAAATATATATTGTCAGAATCAGTCAGTGTCACATTTTTATGTTGGTAAGAAGATGGCTGAATTTCATTCTGTGGTTTTGGCGTCATTACGTTACAAAAAATTCTATCGTGAATCGAGCAGACAAAAATAGTCCTAACGACGACGAATGTATGTAGGTTGTTACTGTACGTATATTTAAGTATCGCCTACTAAGCCTCCACGACTACTGGTACTCTGGGCAGTCAGCTCCGCTGCCCAATCTTGCAAATAAACTGATAAACTAATTATTTCACGACTACTT
This sequence comes from Oligia fasciuncula, assembly GCA_963082905.1. NCBI lineage: Eukaryota > Metazoa > Arthropoda > Insecta > Lepidoptera > Noctuidae > Oligia > Oligia fasciuncula. The sequence continues at coordinate 13,241,273 of OY720388.1, read as the reverse complement.
AATCTATTTTTGTAGGATGAATTGTAGCGACAAGAAAAAATGTACCGGATAGAGACGACTCTATTAATAAACAGTAACCTTTACTGTGCAAGTGGAAAATAGTATAGAAGATATCAGCTCTATATTATATCGTAACAGTGGAATAAAGGTTTCTCTGTAGTTGACTATCGACGTAAGTATCTATTGGTGGCCGATGCGATTGAAGGGCCACCATCAATGCTACTTACTCTCCATCTATCGACTTGGTAACCTTTAACTTTACCTTTTTAATAGCCCCAGGTCAACAATTTAAAAGTATTAAAAAAAAAAAAGTTTCGTTTTTCAGATAGCCTACACTGTCCAAAAGTCACTCCTAAGCAAAGGCCTACCCCAAATCCTTCCACGCATCCTTTTCTAGAGCCACTTCGATCCGACCCTCGCGGTACGCGTCCAAGTCGTCTCGTCACCTCTTTCTGGGCCGGCCTCGGCGGCGCCGTCCATCCTTAGGCACCCATTTAATTTTATTAGTCTAAAACTTGACCAGATGCAGGAGGATCTAGATGATAGGTATATTTAATTTAATAATAATTATATCTTATGCAAAGCTTTGACATCACTGATAGAAGAAATAATCAACTTTAAGAAATTTTCATATCGCGTAGCACGTCGTAGAATTTCGTAGCTTCTGTCACTTAAACAGCGTATGGCACCAAGATTGATTATGTTATAATATAAGCTTTAAAATAAATAACAAGATTTTATTTAATTTAATTTAGTACTAACATTAGGCTAAGTTATACTACTTACTACTAACAATATATGGATGTAATTCTGAAATAAAATATTTGAATTTGAATTAAGTATTAAATATTTTTAAGTTGTCGACTCGCGTAGCACGTCGTAGCATCTCGTAGCTCCAACTCTTGTAACTTGTATAGCATATGGCGCAATGATTAATCATATTATAATATCGTATTTAAGCTTAACGTTCGTGACAAAAACATGGAAATAGTTTTTTTTAAAGATGTTTTTTTTAAATTGTTAAATCTCGTAGCATCTTGTTGCTCTAACTGTTATAACTTATACAGCATATGGCGCAAAGATTGGTTACCTATATTGAAATATGTATGTAAGCTTTAACATTAATGACAACAAAATTTATTTATTGACACACCAACGACTTATTCACTAAATTATTACATTAAATATATTCTATGTCCACAGCTTTGCGGTGAATTTGTCACTTATAGGTGTGCACAGCACTTGTATAATAATACCTGGATTCTTATGCAGATTTTTTAAATAAAATTTTTAGGTAACAACCGCTAAATCTCGTAGCACCTCGTAGCATTTCGTAGCACCTACGGTGTAACTGCAGGAACAGGAAAATGTTCTCCTTTTTTTACTTTACCGGAAAGCCTTCCAAACATAACCGTATCGTGAATTTCGTACACACCAACAAAAATAAAACCCCTTCACAGGAAGTGAATACATAGCTATCAATATACTGACACAAGAATGTCACCGTTAGTTTTGTCTTGGCTTATTTAAAGGTAATAGTATAAACAGAAGGCACACATGGATGCGGTTATCGAGCGACACATCGCGCCCACTCTATGATTGATTGGATATAGGGTTGGAGGCAAGTCCCCCCGCCTGCCCCCCTCAGCCCCGCGGCGTTGGATCGAGGCACCGACGCCCGCTGAGACGACGTTGCTTGACATGATGTTCATTTGTTCTGATTTGTTAGACACCCGGGCACACCGCGCGCCGCAACAGCCAACATTACGTGATTAGAAAATATTATTATGATGTACCTCCCGGGATACGCAGCGGATAGTGCGTGTTTCTATTGTTGTAGCTATGTGATATTGAGTTTTTTTAGAATAAACCGTTTTGCGAAATCTAAGTGTATCAAAACCCGTTTTATGCCCTCTTAAGGCATATTGCTAAAGCCAAGCATGACCGAATCAAACTGGTTATAAACACGCAACCACTTTATTCATATTAGAAATACTTGCGTGATATGCAGGTGCTTATTTTATGGAAAGCTATTGCTGCCTAATTTTCTTAATAGGTATCTACTTTAGATAACTCGCTAGTTAAAGATACAAAGAAAGACAGCAAAAAAAAAACGTTTTTTTGAAGTGAAAACTTCTTTAGGCGCGTTGGGCATTTTTTGAGATGGGGAAAATCCATTGAACTCGCGACACTGTTACCGTAACCGACACCGCGCGTGTTTAGTTTATAAGACGATTCAAAAAATACACACGTAATTGTTCAAGTTTTCACTTCTGTCGGCACTCCCGGAGTGCCACTTTTTTCACCTTGAATCAACTTCTAAAATTACAACATTACAGCTTTGCCAACGTCAAAAATCTTTGGCAAATGTTTATAGGCCAAATGCAGTGTCAACGAGCTATTAGATGAACGAATGGTCGTAAAAGGGCATTGTATTGGATATTAAGCGATCGGGGAGTGTTAATTGGGGCATCCCCGACTCCCGACTAACGTGCAACATCAATTATGCGATACAACGAGGACATTACACCTTTATGCCGGGCGTTAACGGTTACACAATATTTGTATTACATTATACGTAATGTCATTAGTGTTTGTTTTGTGTATTCATTACGTCGATTAGGGGAGGTTAATTAAATTTTAATCGCGGCTAATACCTAATTAGTTTATAACATATTTAGTTGGTAGTTAATAAAATTGAACTCTTGGCCGGAAAGTTGACAAGTTCAGCCTTCTAGCAAAATCTCTTTCTCGTAGTTTATGGTAAACTTATTGACAACCACTGATCACTGATCTGTATTATACAAGGTCAGTGAAAAAAACACTGAAACTTTAATCAGTAAAAAAGGAAATTAAAAAAGAAACCGTAAAGCAATTTACCAATTTACTTCTTTTGAATGAAATTGCAAACAAATGCGGTGCCTTGATAAGTTTTGTGTGCTTAGTTTGAAGCAACACTATATTCTGATACCTATCGCCTGTAGGTATAATCTACTACATCACCTTCCTATCTAGTCGTTCTATTGTCACGCGCGCCTAAAAGCTCACTTGATTTACGATGACTGTTTGTTCCTCGTACCTACTAGGAGAGGCTTTCGCAATAACACTGCAGCCTACCTTTCATACATGCGCTGTGAATACCGCTTTGGCTTAATAACTAATTAATCACTAGCTTAGTGACCGTGATTTCCTGCGGGAATGAAAAATGCTGTCACGATAAAAGTGAGAAGGGTCTTGCGGCACCACTAGCTGTCACCGCGGACGTTTGCACGATTCCAACTATAAGTTTAGAAGCACTACCGATTGTAATCTAGATGGAAGGAAGGTGATCCTTTGTGCGATTATTTGGTTGTTAATTCGTTATGATACTAGTATCAAGCAAATCACAATTTTGAATTCAAGTTTTAATAGATAAGTAGAATACTAACCTCGTGACAAACTAAGATGATTTTCGACGATGTTTTAAAACTGAGAGAAAATACGACATTTGGACCTCTGACGATTTATCTGAATATAGGATTTTCACTGCGATAGAGAAACAATTTACAATAATTTATGTCTTTGATATCGTAGAAACTACTGTATTATGATTAAAATGGTTGGTAGTGAGTGACATCGCCTAGTTTAGTCAGACTCAGCGCTGATACTCGCGGGTCCATTGCGCGTATCTCTACATCTATTGGATCGTCGATTACCGCTCCGTCTTCCGACTTCTAATCGCTATACGGATCTTAGTCCCGCAGATCCATGTCGTGGAGCACTTTTAACTATTTATGTTTCTACATCAAATATTATTTCTGCTGAAGAGCTTTGTCGTGAAGTTCGGGTATACGTGGGTATATTACTTGACTTTTTAAAGTTTAGAATGCAATCTCTGAAAGATAATTACAAAAATGTTTGTTCAACGTGTGTTTCAGGAGACTTATCGGCGTTGGGCGTGCAGTACAATGGTGCCACTATGGGTAGAAGAAGGGGCAGAAGAGGGCAGCGAGGAGGGGGGCAGGTCGCGGCGTGCGCCCGCCGAGCACGCGGCGCGGTGGCACGCGCGGCACCTGGAGCGCGTGGGACACCTGGATCGGCGGCGCGGCGGCGCGGGCGGCGTGGTGGGTCGCTGGGTGCGCGCAGCCGCCGCGGGGCCCGGCCGGCCCATTGTCCGCCTCAAGCCTTGCCTTTCCGTCTGCCAGCTCGTCGAGCAACACTGCCCCTACTTCCTGCCGGCGGATCGCGCGCCCGCATACCCCACACAGTACGCCGGCGAGCCTACGTTCCTATGTCTCGGTGAGTTTCCATTATTTGCCGACTGCAGTTCAAACTTCAGAACCCAAAAGTCGAAAATGTCATCCTAATGTCAATCCTGACTGGCTGACTATTTTCTGGATGCTGCGCCCGCTCGTGATTCATAGTCATATATCTAAAAGGCACACTTATATTATATACCTTATTAATTTACAAATTACCATAAAAGTTAACATAAAATTGAAAACGATTTGTATTGGAAAAAAAAAATTCGTTTATGAATTAATGTTACGCCGAAAAACAAAAACGAACTCTTGAAGGTATCTACAATGTGCAAGTAAGTACTGTAAATGTTGTACATACAGTCCAATAATGGATGTGGTAGGTGTCAGCTTCATTTGACTTGCGAAGACCTAAAAACTGACACTAGACTAGACACTTCTTTTTTCTTCTTTGATTATCTTGTTTATTATTCACTAGTCCTAGTAGTTTCGGCTGTGCGTTAATATGTCAGTCTGTGTCTCCTTTTATATACACTCGGCGTCACAAAAATCGCACCTCTCCGAAAATAAGTTTCAAGCATCTCCCGCCATCAACGAATGCATTAAATCCAATTAATATAGGTATCAATTGAAAGTATGTTTAACGACCTTTAGGATAACAACAGTTAGAATTCCTAAACACAACAAATCTCATTAGCACGTAACGTTAACAAATTTTTTTGTCAAAATACGCATTACAACGGAAATTAATTGCACCAGGTTACAAGGGTATAAAACGGGCGACCCGGGTCAAATGTGGGTCTTTCGCTATCTAACCTTTGAAGTGAACACACGTGAACAGCTGTAGCAAGAAAAATACCCTTGAAGATGGATACAACTGCAGACGAAGCCGCTCAAGTCATTGCTCTACTGCAATCAGGGATGCAGTAATGTAATGTTGCCCGACAACTGAACTTGAGTCGTTTTTCCGTTCGACGAGTGTTCCAACGCTTCCAAGAGACTGCTAGCTTTATCCGAAGACGTGGATCTGGAAGACAACGCTCCACATCCGAAAGAGACGATCGCTTCATTGTTTCGACGTCTTTAAGTAATCGGTTCTCCAATGCTGTTGAGCTGTAACAGCAACTTCTATCAGCTCGCAGAACTTCTGTAAGCGTCTCCACGATTAGAAGAAGTTTACAGGAGAAGAAAATTGTAGCTCACAGGGCTGCTACAGGGCCAAAATTGACTGCATAGCATAGGAAAGATCGGTTGGAATTTGCCCGCTGTGCTCTTCTCGGATGAGACGAGGGTGTGTCTTTTCACAGGCAGGTTTCGTGAGGCAGGGGGAATGATTCCCACAAGTCTGTATTCAAGAGATAGTGGAATACGGGGTTGGCTCGTGCATGTTCTGGGGCGGCATGTCAATCGATGGCAAAACGAACCTTGTCTGTGTTTCTCGGACTGAAACTGGTCGCGGGCAAGGGTCGCTGACTGCTCCTCGGTACATAACAGAGATCCTAGAGGAGCACGTGGTCCCTTATGCGGGTTTTGTTGGCAGTGGGCTCATGTTAATGCACGATAATGCCCGCTGTCGCATCGCATTAATTGTAAAAGACTACCTGCAAGAAGTCGGGATCCCTGTTATGCGCTAGCCGGCGCGAAATCCGGAGCTGAACCCTATTGAGCACCTTTGGGATGAACTGAAACGGCAAGTACGGGCACGTGATCCTGCCCCTACCACTCTCCAAGACCTCCAAGATACCGTCGTTGCAGAATGGGACAACATTCCTCAAGAGACTGTTGTAACATTAATAAAGGCCATGAGAGAACGCATGAATGCAGTCATCAGGGCTAGGGGGGGAACACTAGGTTTTAAGTTGTTTTTAAGGAGTTTGTTGTAATTTTTGCTGTTAAAATAAAACGACACGTTTTAATCATTTGCATTTACTTGCTTTTTTTTATTCCCTGGTAAAAAAAACCAAATCTATGGCTTTATTCTGAAATTTAAATTAATTGCCTTTCCAATGATACCATAATGTCTACCATTGATTAATACGGTTAAAATTACTTTGAAGGGAATTCTTAAAGAGGTGCGATTTTTGTGACGCCGAGTGTATATAGATTTTCGGCTACAGAAATAGGTACCTATACCTATATTAATATAATATAATTGAAATCCTCTGACGAGTATATGAATGTGATAATATTTTCGTATTAAGTGACGTAACAGTGAAAATAATGGTTAGCCTCAAGATAATTTTATGAAATTCACGAGCATTCTGTACACTTAAATACGTTGAATGATCAACGGATTTCAAGATTAGGCGCAATTAGCCTTCCGCTATGGCTTGGCCGCAGTTCAAAACGATAGAGCATAAAGCTAACATCACCTTTGGCGAGTTGCATGCTACTTTTTTTTTCTTTGTGCTCGTAGAAAGAAGTCTTTGTCTCTGACCAATTGTTGCTTTGCGCTTTTCGGTTTAACTTTCCTTCCACTTTAAATTCTGGCATCAGTTCGGGAATCTAAGTTCATTTATAAATTGGTTCACTTGTGAACTGAACACGACTATACCTATAGGCTGTATAACTATGATCTATGAACTAAAATTTTTGGAGTTATAATTGGCTATTTAAGATAGCGCTTAGTGTAATGCACGCAAAACATGTGCATGCGTTGTGCTTGTTGCATGCACATGCGTGCATGCAATGTGGTACATTGGTCATTGGAGCATTTGTAGTTAATTTATTTTAAAAAAAGTTGGTTCGTTGACCTTTAATATCTCTGTAACCAAAAGGTTCCTAGGTATAATCCAATATATGATCACAATAAAATTACGGGAAGAACAAGTGACTCTCGGCTTCATTAAGCGTCTTTTGGCACCCGTTATAATCGAATGGTTCACGTTTATTGTAATATGTATTTAGGCTACATTAGCTATATTAGAACACTCGCTCGTAACCTATAGTTGTCAGAATCAAAAACAGTCTCTGTAGCCGAAATTAGCATGGGATGTATTAAATTATCAGCATAGCATGATACGGTTCTTCTAATATATTCCGACGACTGATTTCAGACCCGCGCATCCCGGAGACGGGTGCGCAGGCGAACAAGTCCAACTACGGTCGGGACGAGTGCTGCTACTGGTATTGCGAGGGGAGGCTGTGCTACCGGTGCGAGCTGCGGCTGACCGAAACGGTGCGGCCGGACGCCGAGCGCTGTCCGCCGGTGGAGGAGCGCGGCGCCGGTTGCTCCGTTCCGTACGCGGCGACCGGCGCCGGCGCCCCCCGCCCACCACCCCCGCGGGCCTTGCTCGCGCTGCTGCTGCTCGGCCTGGCCGCGCTCGCACGGACCCACTGGACCGCCCCCACACGTTTAGTGAAAGTGCGCGATTCGAGGTTATAGTTTTACGTTCACGTGCGTCGCACCCGCGCGTCCCGCGATCGCCGGCCAGCGATCAGAACCTCTGTTAGTGCAGAACTTATAATAATAAATAGCGTGCGGTTACGAGACCGACGGGGGACGCGAGCCGCGGCGGCGGAGCGCGCGCCGCCGCACCGCCGCCGCGCGCTACACACACTCTAACTTAATATTTGTGTCCGCTCGTTGGTTACACCCGAAACATGGAAACACCAAATGTTCACTCATGAATTAATTTATGCATTTATCTCGTAAGCGCTGTTTGCCGATGTTCCGGCCAATATGTTAATATTTTTGGCACGATTTGTAAACAAAGATACATGTTTTGCGTTAAGCGAAGATGTTGCGTATATTTTACATAGTGTTTTACAGTTACATTGTTCATAAGGTGCACAGTTTGAGTTCTGAATGCTGATCTAGTTTGTGTACTTTCATGGAAAAAAGCAATATTTTACACAAAATTGTTAAGCATAACTCAATAAAGGTCGCTCATGAAGTTTCAACCAATGTACATACAAAGGTACGTATGTACGGAGAGTACTTTGTGTTAGGTATCGTGTGATGATACTTTTTTACTACATTATTATGTAGACCAGACACCTGATGCAATAAAATACTTATATATTACATACGCGCCATAATCGCAAGCTTTGACAGGTTGAGATTCTCAGCATCCTCATTCGCCGTGGGATAAAGAGTAGGCCTCACGTCTGGGATCTCTTACCGTACCTTAGTTTGTACCTCTGACGCACAAAGTTAACGCGACAAGTTCCGGGAACACGATCCGGACGAGAGAACTCTACTCTTTTGAACATGTGACAATAGGTAGGTATACTTGTACTGGAGGATGGTTTCTTAGAGAGTTATTTTTGTAATGTTGCACTAGTGCAGCGAGTGCGGGTCGAAGTCCCGGCGGCAGCGTGGGGCAGGCACAGCACACGCACAGCCTAGCTCACACCGCCGAGTAACTGCCGAGTACCTCCACAGAGCGCCTGCACGCCCGCCGCTGCCGCCGCGACGACGCCCGGCCGTTCGTACGTCAACGCCTAATTAATAGTGATTACATGATTATGTATAAATGAAATAATATAGGATTAATAAAGTAGTTGTTGTTTTGTAAGAAGTAAAATATTATGAATAATGCATATAATGAAAGTTATATGCAATATATTCCGTCTTATGATCTAACATTTTGGTAATACAGAATGGTTGAAAATGATTTTTATATGAATTGATTTATAATATATATTATTGTATATGTATATTATATCGTGTCGACTATTGATAATGGTAAATGACCTTCATCGTATTGTTGTTTCAACATTTATAGGTAACAACATTTGTTAGTTTTGTTTTATTTTTGAAGAATATTAGAAGAGTATCGTTAAACATTATGTGATGAAAAACATAATTTAATGGTTATTAAGACTTTATTGAATGAACATTTGTTGAGAATATTGCCCTCGGAAGGCATGTAGTTGTTGTATTCAAATAAATGATAATAATATTAAGTAAGTTATTTTTTACGTTTTTATCGTGTGTACATATGTCAAAAACGGTTTGTTGTTTCCACTCCCATACTTAATCGTCGTCACCGAAGGTGCTAAAGGTCTATTAACGCTTCTTAAGACTTTGTTTGTGTCAACTTCAATATGAGCTGATCTGTTTGTCTGTCTGTGTGATGCACGCGGGCAGCCTCGCGGTAGTACTTCAGCAGTCTCGCTGTACCTACTGATGCCTCCACACTCATATCACTCGACGTTTACAAAACTTCGTCTACAAGCCTGTCAACTATTCTCATAGTATTTTCAAGTGAAAATATCCCTTCAGTAAAGAGTTCACTATATAGACTAGGAGAATTAGAAAGTGTGAGCAAGTCGTGACAATAGATCAGTGAGTCGTTATTGTTTCAGGCGAGTACGTTGTTCGCTCGCGCTCCTCAGTGCCTTCACTCTAAAGTGAACGCGTCCTGCGCCTCATAGCTGTGCTGTCACTGAACTAGCATGAAGTCCGTGTCGGACGTTCGCACCACGTAACTGAATGCGCGCATACCTACCCGTTTGTTTTAGCTAAATGCATCGGTTTATCACTCGTTGTATTGCCTTCATCTCGTTAACGCAGTGACAGGGAAGGGTAGTGTAGTCTCTCCATCGCATCGTCATTACATTTGGTAACCGCAGTTGAAAGTAAAATGTTGAAAATCATAGTGTTAGTCTCTTCAAGAGAGTTATAGTAGTTATTAGAGTTCGAGAGATGTTAACAATAAAAAGTTTCAGATCGATTGTTTGCAATTAATTGACTACAGATATTGTAACACTTAAATTGAAGTTCATGTCGAAATTAATATTGTTTGATAAATTCACAAATATAAATAACTTTTAATTTCATATTAAATCTAAGAATCTAACTAGAATATCTTAATAGGGGAAGTTTCTGGTAAATTCATTTCAGAGAGTCAGGTCTTTATGCACATAAATTTATTAAAATAAACAGCAACATTTTGCGAGTTGATCGTTGCCCTACTGCGTAGGCGCTCTTTCACGGTATCTACGTGTATCTATCTATATATAAATTAAATTATCAAATGTCTAAAATTTAGTAATAGAAAATGAATTACTAGAACATAATTAATTGGATCAATTTCGAGCACTCGTTAAAACTTACACATTGACCGTGCATTTCTTCTTGTGAGTGTTGCCACTCTACACTATCGATGTCTTCACTCGTTCACTTTATTAGAGTAGATAGTGAAAGACCAAAAGAGAGGAGTTCGGTTCGGATGTTAAGTACTGTTACCTTGATTTGTCATCAGTTCAATAACGACAATCACCCCACCACAGCCCTGCAAGGTATGTTGACAATTTGCTACGAATATAATAGGTACAACACATGTTTGCTCTCAAATATACATACTATAACCAATAAACAACACATGAGCGCAACGAAGAATATCAGTTTATAGCAGTCTCCATCTGTTCCCGAAATCGTTTTGATGCAGACATCGAATCAGCAATAATTCAAAGAACATCTTCATACTAAAGCCCGTGACGTGAGACGAGCGGTGACGAGCGATGGTGATCGGTGCACACGCGGCGCACGCTCACCGACTACACACACGCATTCTCGCACGCGAACACACACAACGTGCCATTCTCTCTAGGTTTAGTGTAACGGGTGTATTCTTAACATTTCGTTAAACGTTTGGTGATAGTGTATACATTATGTTTTGAAATAATATACGTATGTTTTGATGTACATAAATAAAGTGTAAATGTTTAACGCACAAATAATATGATGACAAGCTGATGTAAAGCAGTGTACGAAAACGTATGTATTTAGCTGTAAAATGTAACTGGAAAGTAAAGATTAGGAAATAATGAACGTAGGAACTCCCATTCTCCATCTGCTGCCGAGGTCTCGTTCGTTTGTCCGCCATATCGTGGTTCTCTTGCTGACGTTCCGTTGTACTCCACTCTGTGCTCATTTGTCAGTTCCAGACTTCCAGCGCTCGCTGCCGCCCCTCGCGGTGAGGCAGCGAATCTTACCTCAAGTCCATTTCAATGTAAATTATTCGATAATCAGGAATTAACTAGTTGTACTGTTATTTTAAGTCCCTCACCTTAGGTTGCGCGGCAACTCAGTTGACTGTCACACACACGCACAAAACAAACAGAAATATAGGCTTTCGGGGTCGTCCATCGATGATTAAGCATTTTAAATGTGTATTTACGTACATTATTATTCTCAAAAGTACATATAGTGTAATATGTAAGCAAACACCAAATTGTAGCCTTTACATTTTCAGCAGTAATCCACGACATAGTAAGTAATAAACAAATCAATGTACGGAACGTTCTACATTTTTTCAATCGCTGTGATATGTACTTGATTTCATATAACGATGTTATATTCAGTCAGTACTGTACGTACTAATACATATGTATTGATGGTCGTTCGATGAAATGTTTCCGTAATGGTAATGTTAAAATATTTTATACAAAATATGATTATTATTTTCGATGACTGCCAGTAGCTGTCACTATGCTTAGGGGTATTAAAAGTAAGATGTGGCTCAGCTGTGGTATTAAAATAAATGAGTAAATATAGACCTATTATGTAAAGCGTGTTTTTAACCTCATGGTAAGCCATGTATTAAGACACAGTGAAGTTTCTTTCTAGTTTGGATAAACTAAATTAAATTAAAAAAAAACATACCGTCGAATTGAGAACCTCCTCCTTTTTTGAAGTCGGTTAAAAAGCATTGGAGCGGAAACGAAGTAGTACTCAAGATTACTCAAGAGCTTAGACTCATCACCATAACTTACCGTATTTATATTTATTGTAATACCACATCCGAATCTTAAGAAACAACGAATATGATTCACGTTTGAAGATTTTGTAATGCATATTGTCGATTTCATTTGTATTTGTGCAGTAAAATAATGTTGAAAAACATGCGGATTTTTGAGTTTCTGTGTTGTACAGTAATGATCGGACATAAAATACGGAAAATTATGAAATAATGGACGTTTTTATTTGTGTTGTCACTCTGATATTTTGCAAATCCTCTGAAGAAGTATTGTGATTGAAATCGGGTAACGTTACGGTTACAGACTACAAGTAACACGATACGATATGGCCTTCAATTGTTTAGGCAGGAGTTAAGTAAATTAAGACACATTTGAAAATGTATCAAGTCTTATGAAGTTATAGTGTATCAATACATAATACATTTAAATAGATTTAACAATTTGTACGTTATTTTAAACTGAAGGTTCATAGGTAAGCGATTCATGTTTCAACCCCGAAAGTTTCTCTTTAGAGTACATTGTCTGAATTAAAATCGTGGGGTAATGTTACTTTTATTATTTAATTAAATCCAGTTTGGTTACAATACAAATATGTAGATAAATCTAAGTCATTTTGGAATTACGCAATAAAATAATATATAAAATATATTATCCTGGCAGTTTATAAGGTACACGGGTAGGCAGGTAACATGAGATAATGACATGCATTAAGTCAATTACTTTCGTGGATGTTAGCATCCGAGGCTAAGGTATGTGCGCGCAGCTGGTAGATAGACTTAATGATTTTAATGGTGAAAGGAATTTTGAGTAAAGTATGTGAAATAAGTCAAGTGAAGTTTACTATTTTCCCAGATAAACGAGGTTTTTTACTTAACTTGTACTTTGTGAAAGTGCAATGTCAATTCAATTATTATAAATGAGTTTCCGACGACAACTGTTACATGATCGTTTTGTTTGCTTATTTTCTCAATGAGATATGAGAATGATGAATGAATCATGATAGGAAATGAGAATAAAATAAAATAATATTTCTTTTCTGTATAAAACTTGTCTATTTAGTTTTAAAACAAAAGCTCTAGCCAATAACACCAAGTCTATTGCACATGATAAGTATTTAATATTGTATAATACTGCGTTCTAACTTTGTGTACTTGTCCAAGTAAGTTCGCCGCAATACTTTGACAAGAGCAATACTTAGACTTTAAGTTAAGCCACGAGCTTAGGAAGCGCTTGAAGTTAACTCAGTCCCTAGGCATTTAAAAATAAGAATGTCATTCAAACAAAACATTAAGAATTCGAACAAGAATGATTGAATTATTTATTCATAAATATATTAAGTACCTATCGGTCTGAGAATCCTTAGAAACAAATTAAATATTTGTCATTTAAAATTCATTATTTTTTTTTTAGCACAGCAAAGAATGTCGAAAATAACTGTCGACTCGTGTACTAGCACCAAATTGTTAATAGAGACGTCACATGTCTGTATTTAATACACGTTTAAGAACATAGACGGCCCTCGTGCTGTTGGACGTTACGAAGGTTAGAATGCCTGCGATCTATCTACTTATTTGTTTCATTGAAAGGTCTGTTCATAAATTAGTATAAATATAATGAATGTCATTAGTGTTATTTCCATTAAAAGTAAATGTTTTGTGTTAATTTGATAGCGTTACGTTGGCTCTAGGTGAGACTTGTAGCCCTTCATCAGACCGTACCGTTTAGTTACACTTTAAGTACGTTTTGTACTGTTTACACTGAACGTGTGGTTGCGTGTTCGTATTTAGTTCTAACGTGTTCTGTACAGAATCGCATCGGTCTCATTTATTCCTGATAAGTTCTAGATCATATAAATATATGTATGATTATGAGGACTTTAAAAAGCACATGATATACCGAAGTTGAATGTTTAAGTTAATTATCGTTTTGATAAACTATGTAGTTAGGATTGCACTGTTGATGAAAAGTACATTAAATAATTGTCGATCTGTCATCAGGACTGCTTAAACATAATTTTAATCTCTATAAATAATATCATTAAATTGCCTAATTCATAGTGAGAAAGGTAGTGTAGAATAAAATCTTAACTCATAATGATAACAAGGGTAAGCACGTCGAGGGCGAGCGCGGCGCGCAGCGCGGGCGCGGGCGCGTCGCGGCGCCTTCTCTCACACGCGGGCTCAGATATATTGATATGATCTAGGATGTGTTTGTAGGTGTTTCTCGAGTAGTGATCGTGTAATAAGTCTTATGTTACGCCTTCTAAATGATTATAAACTGTTAGTGTGCGACGAGGGTCGCGGGTGGCGGCGGCCGCCACTCCCGGCCGCTACGCCCGCCTACGCCGTAGGCGCGGCGTAGCAGCCGCGTAGTCCGTTATGGGCCGCGCCACCGTCGCATGTAGACATCGTTCGACACTCGAAGTAAGATTAATCACGTTCGAATAATCGTAGACAGATTTTGAAATTTAATATTATTTGCATTTTCCTAAGAGTTTAGAACGATTGAGACAGTAGGTCGCACGACCGTGTTATGATGAATTGTGAAGATGTTTATTAAAAAAATGCGTTTATGAAAATGGAATAAAAACGAAAAATATTGTCATATTTAATAAAACTGTAATTAATAACTTAAGAAGAATTATTGGGAAAACAGAAAAACGTTAAATAAACCGATTAAAAATACAAACGCGAGTATTATTTCTCCCTGGGGTGTTAAGGTTTGCAATAAAAAGCAGAAATATGGTCACATTAAATATTTTAATATAAAAATCGTCGCTTACGTCAATATCACACACGAGCTTACATCATCTATTTATCTTAAGTATAAAAACTATGACTTCGCATTAAATTATCGTTCTCGCAGTATAAAAAAGGCGCACTCGTCATCACAGCAGCGCATTCGCTATACACAATATACCGAACGCGTCCAGGCACACAGCACACATCACAGTCAGTGCCGCGGTCCGCGCGGCGCGGGTATTGGCCGAGGGCCAGGGGCCAGGTGGCCGGGGGCCATGAGGCCGGAGGGCGCTAGGCGCGTGGGTGCAGCGCCTGCGTTGCCAGCGCCACTAACATCGCCAGCGCCGCCAGCGACAGCGGCGTCAGCAGGCCGCGAGCGCTCGCACCGCTGTGCCCACTGTTGTCGCCAGAATCCGACCCATCTGCATACACAACACTTTATGCTTAACACGAACTATAACATTTTATGGAAACGTCCACTTGTCCTAATCACTTGACTATGAAGGGATGAATCTATTCTATTCTATTTGAAATTATTATTATTTTATTACTATTCTTTTATTTGAAAAACAAATAATTCTTGGATAACTTAAAGAATTCTGATTCACCCATACTTAGGACCGTGTAGAACAAGTGGACGTGCCCACATCAGATCATGCTGTTGTACTATTGTGCACTGTGAGGTTTACCAATCTTACATAAAGACAACTTAATAAACATGTGCATTAGGACATTGGACACATAACAAAACGATTACACAAAATGTAAAATGTGCGATTATCTGATACTGTGAACTCCATTTTTCTCTAATTTGAAAGAGTTACAAAAAGTGTCCTAACAAAATGACCAGCAAGGCCTAGGTCCAGTTGACCAGCAAGTTATTGTATTTCAAGATTTCTCGTTTATCATTGCATTCTATACGTCAATAATATGGAAGTTTCACGATGCGCGTTTGAAAACTGTAACCTCTATAGCAAAACAAAAGAAGAAATGGAGTTGACAGTACAAAATCAAAATGAAATTAAAATAAACCTACAGATGCGGATGAGCGAAGACGCGGCGGAGGTGGTGAAAGCCTCCTATTAAAAGACGCGGCACGGGGCCGCGAGTGAACCTCATGTTACAGTCTAGCGCCTGAAGACTGAACGCTCACCACTGAAACATCAACTTGCTTTTAGCAACATTACTTTAGTTCCCCGACACCGGTACCACTAGGATGTGCAACTACTACTAACTACAACACCATAATATTTACATGGTTTTTTTTTGTTGATGCTTTCGTCTCTCAGTCCACATAGTTACAGTAAAAATTAAATCTATTCGTGAAATCAGAGCACTGTATTAAAGAATTAAAAATGTAATTTGCTATTTAAAGTTAAGAGCGTAATTACGGACACAGTATAATTTTATCATTTCAAAACTATATCACAATATGTAGTGCTTATTCTAACTTTTAATTTGCCTATTTAAAAATAGTAGGGTATACGAACGTCACTCCAAGAAGTGTGTATGATTTCATGAATAGTGTTTTTTTTAATAATCACACCTTAAACTCGACTATAGACATGCATTACCTACTATTTCTATTCAAAATATTTTGAAAGGCTTCGTTCGAATAATTTTCTATCGTGGAGTTGTTTAGTTAATATTACCACTAATTTCAACATTCAATTGTATACCGTATTTTTTTCTCAAATAAATCTACCATAATGTTAAAATATCAACTCGCTGTGTCACAGTGAGTCAGAGTCATGCTTCACGCTTGTGTTAGTCACAAAACTAATCTATAAATATATACATATGTATACATATGGGCATGAACATTTATATCAACACTAATACAATCAGTGTTCACTCTTCATGCAACTGTTATAATTTTTTATATCTGTATGACATCAGTAATACTAGGGAACCATTGAGCTTTTTTAATGTCAGTATTTTACCTATGTATTCAAAATATACAATAGATAAATAATTCTTCGCTGTTGTGCACAATCTTCACCGACAAAGCAGTCGAAAAAGAATGCAATTTATTTGTATGTTGTTATTATTATTTAGATCTGTGATTCACAGTGCTAATAAACCAAATCAAACGTGCGTTTATTTGCTCAATGCAGTTCAAAAACTTTATCTTACACTGAACCTTCTTCGTCGAACTGACGAAAACAAACGCTGCAATTTATTAAATGTTCAACACGACAACGTTTACTTTATGCTTGGATACTCCTGGAAACCGATGAGTTTCATATAAAACATATTGTTATATTACGTACTACCCTATCACCATTTTCGTGAGAAATCTAAATCCGTGTTCAAACTTATTGTACTTACTTCGTTAGTTCCAAAACCACAGAAAAAGATGACCTAGAACCCGAAATGCTGAAGACTAGACTATACTTTCTTAGGTAGACAAATGATATAGGCAGCTGAGGACCGTCTTATCATAGAATGGATGACTAGCCCACCTTGCTATGCAGCCTGGCCGTCTAAAGGTTTATCTACCTACGAGCGTAGATGAGTTAAAAATAAAGTAAGTATAAGTAAGCAAAGCGTTATTATAATATTATACAAAGCTGAACAGACTGGCGTGATCGCCTCCACCACACGCAAGCACTAACTACCATGCTAAACATGCAAGTGAAATGAAAGTAACGTACAGGCAGCGCGCGACAAGCTCGCCGGTACTAAAATCACCGCTTATGTTCTATAATCTCACTGGTATTCTTATATTGTATGTAACTAATTGAGTCTTTGTTCTTTATGTAATTTTTCTATGTACAATATTCAGGAACACTCCACCGAGGCTATTTCCTGAACCAGAAGAAGGATCTGGGAGCGGATGATTTTACACCTAGAAACAAAACACACACAAACATGGACACGTGAACACGCCCCAGCCACCGATATTTTAATTGATATTACAACACGGTGACTGATTATTGTTGGTGACGTTATAACTAAGTGATTAAGAAACATTTAAAATTTGGTGCAAACACAACACTGAACAAAAATAGTGAAAATTAAATCAACATAAGTTTGGTATTTCATACTTGCCGGATCGACGTGCATTGTTTTATTAAATGTGATTTAGCAATAACTTTTATTATTAAACAGCTCCAAGTTAAAATGCAAAACTACGCGCTACTTTGCTAGAAACCGTGGAAAACTGATAGCTTTTTCATCTCTGATTACCCTGATCGATTCGGCAAATACATTTCCATTATCAAAAGTGTAAACAATCTTTAAAACTGGTATACTGGTTTGGTGTTGGTGCTAACAATTAACTGTGCTTGCATTGCAAAGTGAGACTAAATTATATTTATTCACCGAAAACATTGCAAAATTCGACTGCGTTGTAAAAACTGCGGCAAACAGTGGTACTTTAGTTTTGTTGTTTTTTGAGAGTTTGCCACAGTTTTTGACAACAGCAAGTAGGTTCGGATGCGCCCAGAAGCCGCGAAGTCATCGAGGTCGAGGAGCGGCCACCGTCAGCCACTGCACTAATTCAATAAGCCACCACGCAGGCAACACCTCTCAGTATTAGTTGTATTGAGGCCATCTTAAGCAATATGCTCATTTTTGTTAGTTGGAAACTAAGCTGACTGGATTAATTCAGCCAGTACTAGGGTTAGTTGCTTTTCATAAAAACAAATTAGCTGTTAATAAAGCTGAACATTAGTTAGTTTCTACGTAGGAAATCGATTAGTAAATGAAAAATCTATTTAATGTTATTGAGTTAATACATGAAAACCGTTACCGAAATTAATGTAGAAGGTTACCAGAAATTATATTGATTAGATTGTAAAAAATCAATAAAGAAGTAGGTATTGATTTACAATTCAGTTGGTTCTATAACAACATACAACAATTAATGGACAACAGGTTTACGGGAAGGTACAAAACAACTAATAGACAAACATCCACATAGACACAAGAGCAAACATGGAACGGTGGAGTCGACGAGTGGTTCGTCCTAGTGTCATTTATTAATCAGTCTTTATCACAGTCAAGGGAGTTTTATTTTAATTAAGTCCAATGTATCATTTCTCTCTGGGGGGCTGTTTCAGATTGAAATAAAGCATTTAGAGTACCTCAGTTCAAAACACAGCAAAATGTTAAAAGAGAGAAAAAGCTTAACTGCGGGTATTTCAAAATGATATGTTATACTGACGCAAAAATGAAGTTATTTCTGAGTAGGTACTTTTTGGTTTGTACCTCATCACATTTCATTGATAAGTAGAAAAATGCATCGTTAATTAAATCTGAAAACTTGATCTTTGCAAACGTAGCTCACAAGTGCATTCAATAGCTACTTTTGTCTCGCGTTGAAGTCTTTTGTTGTACGAATTAGACATTTTTTTTTTTTATTAAATAAATTTTATTTGAGTTTCAAGCCATCGGCTGTCACTAAAGTCAAACAAACCCACTCAAAGATTCTTTTAAATGATTTGAGTGGTTCGCACGGAGTGAGCTTTCAGTCTGGAGCAAACTTTTGAAAGTTATTATCGTCGTAAGTCCAGTACGTTTCAGTCACGTCAACGTGTCAGAGCGTCATTGGTCACGTCACAGTCGCGCGGTCTGGGTATCCGCCTACCTGCGTCGAACAGAATGTCTCCGACGTCGTCGTCGTCTTCGGTGTTGAAGGACAGGCGCGCGTTACCTCCCACGGTGCCGCGCGGCGCGCTACTGCAGCCGAGCCACCAGAATGCTGTCGACCGCGGGAACGCTGGGTTGTCTGAGTCCACCTGAATATTAATTAAATGTTTTACATATTATTCATTGTAAACTGTGTGCTTTACATACTGCCAATGCCTAAGTGTGGTAATCCTTATGGCGTATATTATAGAATAAATATTTGATTGCTGGACAGTTCACACCACGCAAAGAAATTTACGCTCAGAGAAGAATCCGCGGCCCAGCTTTGACCAGTAGTTGTCAGATTGAAGATAGCTTTGTTAGGTACTTACACTGAAGGTTCTATCATTAAACCGCCAGTACGATCCTCCCTTGAAGAAGTACGTGTATCCATTGGTATACTGTAAGGCAGCATCAATGCCGTCAGGAATGCCTTCCCAGTTGGAGAGGGGCTTGGGGTAGGTAGCCTTGACGGGAGGCCTCTGTGATGGGTCGAAACGCCAGAACTTCGAGCCTTTGTAGAAGTAGATCTTGCCATTGCCTGACCAGACTAGAGCAGCATCCAGGTTGTCTGGGATACCGGTGAAGCCTGAAACAAACAGTAACGGATTAGCTGATTTATGTATTTTAGATAGAATAGAATAGATTTTGTCTTTCTTAGATGAGGTTAAGTTAAAAACGAAAGGAAAAATAATAAAAAAATACCGAAACATTCTACTGCACTTAAAAATGTATGCAGGACTTTGATCGTCCGATTCATTGGATGTCATGTAGTAACGATCTCCTACCTATAACTTTATATCATCCCAAGATTTCAAGTCTCATAATTATCTAAACAATTAATAAAAACAAAAGCATACCTTCACTGATGTCTTTAGGATAATCTCCGTCGACCTTCTGCCCGTTGTACCTCCAGTACTTGGATCCCTTGAAGAAGTACGTCTTGCCATTCTTGTAAGTGAATGCCGCGTCGATGTTGCCGGGCAGACCGGGCCATGCGCGGGAGATCAGGCGTGGGTAGCCGGCCGCGACGCCGTCCTCCGTAAGTCGCCAGTAGTGCTCGCCTGGAAACAAAGAAGAGGAAGGTTAAGTTAGATAATCTTTTGTCAATAGTTTCTGGTTTTTGTATTTTCTTGCTACATAAGCTGAAAAATTAAAAGAAACGCCGATTCAACAATAACTAGTCACCACTACTGTGTATGGCGTTTAGTTTGCTTGGTCTGAAGTTGGAATGACCAAAAAGAGTGCTCTTAAAAAAATCCAGGATCGAACGTCATCAAACAGGCAAGCAACAAGCAAGTGACTACAATTCGAGTTCGCTTTGACAATTGACGGTGCTCTCGATCAACGAATCTTATCTTTCTCAAAAGTAGCTTGCGTAGGTGATTTTTTTTAATTATAATGAAAAAGTTACGATGGTGTCAGCTATAAAAGTTCCTAAAAATAGCAAATATTGAGGTCAATTAATCAATAGGCGGGGGTGAGGAGGGGCCCGTGAATAAGTAATAACAGCCGCACAGCCTACGCTTGCCGCGGTTGGTCTGTGGATGGGTGATCATCTTTACATACCGTGACCCCTCCGTGCCTCGGAAAGCACGTTAAGCCGTTGGTCCCGGCTGTCATTCGCAGATCTTTGACAGTCGTTACGAGTAGTCAGAAGCCCGAAATTCTGACAACCAGTCTTACCAAGGGGTATCGTACTACCCAGTAACTGGGTTGTAGAGGTCAGATAGGCAGTCGGTCCATGTAAAATACTGGTATTCAGCTGCATCCGGTTAGACTGGAAGCCGACCCCAACATAGTTGGGCAAAGGCTAGGCAGATGATGATGATAATCAATCTAATTACTTAATACACCATGTCTAATTTCCATACCTTTGAATATGAAAGTGCCACCGTCCGCAGAATTGAAGATGGTGTCGAACTTAGGGTCGCCACAGAGGGCGGGGTCCTCGGTTGGAGTTTGCTGCGTGGTGGCGCGGGGCACAGAGGGCGCGGCAGGCACTGGGCCACCGAAGTCCGTCTGCGACTTGTGACCGTATAGAGCCTGTGGATAATAGAAATGTTAGTTAGGTATAGGTATGTGTTCTAATTTGAAGGAAGACTTCTTCGTTGTTTTAGACATTTTGGAAGTGGAGTTATGTGTCATGTTGGAGTCGGTGGTTTGCGTACCTAGTAGAACGGTTGTCTTAGTATTGAAGGGGTAGTGAAAAAGCGGTCTGTCTCTGAATTATGAATTACTATAAAAAAACACATCATTTAGCATAACAAACAAAACTTAGAAGCTTTTCTTTATGAAAAATGTTATTATAATCAGTATTAACCTGAATTCCTTGGATGTCATCCTGGTCGAGCTGGAAAGCAGGGTCGTATCCTCTGTAGAAGGGAGCCATGAGTGCTGAGCGCACGTCACTGTGGGACAACCCTAGTGAGTGACCGAACTCGTGCGCGGCGACCTGCGGATGTGACAATATGTTGAATGGAGAAGTTTTGTATTTATCGAATTTATTAGAGACTAGCTGCGCCCCGCGGTGTCGATCCCATAGGAATATCGGAATAAAAAGTAGCCTATATGTTAATCTAGGGTGTCAGCCTTCACACCAAATTTTATCAAAATTGGTCCAGCCGTTTCAGCGTGTAGAAGTAACAAACTTAGAAACACTTTAAAACTTTCGCCTTTATAATATTAGTGTGATTATTAGGAGAAATTAAAAAAAATCAGTAATTAGTAAAGTTAGTCAAAATGAACACGGACTTTATCAATTAAAGTACACCTGGAACAGTATGGCCTCGGAATAAGTTACAAAATTCCACGACAAAAAAGCTTCATAAATCTCCATAAAAGAAGGCAACTTTTAACCATTAGTGGTCTTATAATTACCTGGAAGAGATTGGTTCCTCTCCTCGAGTTGATGGACCACATCTCGGCGTCATCGAAGTGAGCGTCACCTCCGTACACCTGCACAAGCGAGCCAATGAGGAAAAATGGAAAATCAACATCATTACCGATGAATCAATAATTGTCATATTGTTATAAAACCTTAACCAGCCGCACGTACAATTCTCGGTAGGTAATTATAGTGATTGATTCTTCAATAACTTATTTTAATTTTATTGGATGGATACAAACGGCGTTTGTGAGAGGATGATGCATGATCTTAAAGTTATTCCTACTCACTTTCTAAAATTGACGATTACCATATTTTTTGTTCGTGTGTTTGCATCAGACCAACTAAACGTGGTCTACTTTTGCCAACACCACTGCTTATAGAAGATGCTACGATGCCTTTTTTACTGTCTTGTCTACATGTCACATAAATATCATCTTCATAATTCTAAAAGAAAGATTATGCCAAATAATTGTGATTTATTCTACAAACTTGTTCTAAAAACACCGATACTTGCACAGCAACAGTTTCACATGATTTCTTGTGTCAACTGAGTCTGCCTAAAAATGGATATAATAAGATATCCAATTTTTTTTTTTCATATTTAGGCTCGATCACGCGAGGCTAAGTCAGTCAGTAAACCACGAAAGAATAAACAGATTTTCTAACTATACAAATATTCGTCTTTAACCGTAATTTATGCAAAACAGACTAAAAAGAAAAGTCTGTGTTATATATTCAGTGCTTGGCGGCAGGTGCGAAACGTAACGAATGGAATAACAATAATGTTCAGAGCATATTGTTAAAACAGAATAAATATTATAATTTGTTTCGCACAATAAAACGTTTTATTATCCAATTATCAGTACAAAAGAACTTTCACTATTTAGGCGACAATCTGTTACATCCGTTATTTTTATTTGTAACAACATAATGGGACATTCTAGTTTGTTGTAAGTTCATGTTGTTGGTTCATCTGATAACATATAAAATAATTGCAGGATCCTAATCCAATCAATTTTCTACAACAAATAGCGCAATAAAACCCTTACTAAATAATTTAGGCTATATTTTAATCTTAGGGGAGGCCTTTGCCCTGCAGTGGGACAGAAATGGCTGATAATAATAATAATAATATTTTAATCGGTAAATTAGCAAGCACAGTCTACTTTTTCTGTTGAACTGATTTGTCGCTTGTTAAGTTATTCAAAAAACTATCAGACAATAATGTACCTAAATTGATAAAAAAAAACTGCTGGATTCGTCAGACATTTCGTCAGGTACTCTACGATTAGCATCGTCACTTACAACGAAACGGTTAAAAAACTATGCTGGACAACCTATTATAATTCCAATTGTTCATTGCGACACGGCCTGTATAGTAAAATATAATTTGCCTAAATGCTATTTAATGTAGACACAAAAAGCTTTACCCGTGTTGAAAAGGAATGACCGCGCCGTTATTTTAATACTTTTAAACCAAAATACTATGTTGGCAACAAAAAAGGAGAACTTTATCTTTGAATTAGTACAAGTTTTTACAAAGGTCATTTTATAATATTTTTTAATACTTACGGGGAAGTAAGCGTGGGCAAGAGTACCACCAGGACCATCGAAGGGATCGCCGTCTCCGTGCTCTCCCTTCTCAAACCTAGAGGGAAAAGAAATAATTTTATTAAACCATGTCTACAACACTTGAAAAACTATGAAATCGCAGTGACAATCAATAGAAATAAAATGTCTTATTCGATCTAAGACCACCGCGAATCAACAGTAACTTGCATAACTACAAGTAGTTACGCGTCCATTCAATGGCAACCATTCATGTTACGCAACAAAGATTACCAGTGGATTGTGACCAAAAACCTATTATGAGTGATTCAAATAACCCTACGTTCAATACAGGCGGCCACTGGCACGATTTCGATATCTGTGCACAGATCTAAACGATGCGCGGTGGCCGCGCTACACCACGAAACACTCATTTTATTCTAACTTCGTTTCGCACGAACAGTATTCAAATTTTTGAATAAACTTTCAATTAAGCACGATACAATGCGAAATTGAACAGAAAGTCGCAAAACCAAAATTACGGATTACTTAAGACTACTTTAGCAACGTTATTTGTAGTTTTCTGCTTTCAATGCCACCTGTTGAAATTTTAATCAGTATAGCATAATCAGTCTATAATTTTTCCACTGCTGGGACCCAGGGCTCTTCTCTGAGAGGGAGTGGGCCGTAATCCACCACAAGCGCCTATTGCGGGTTGGAAGATGTCACATGCAGTCTTCGAGTTTTTGGTTCTAGGACATGCCGGTTTCCTCACGATGTTTTCCTTCATCGTTTTGAGAGCAGTGTTGATGAAATAATTACACAAATTAAAGCGCCTGTCGGGGTTCGAACCTACGATCTACAACTCGTAAGTCGCGGCCCTTAGCATTGCATAGAAATTATATTAATAGGTGAAACGGATCTACGAAACCAAATTTTGAACTGGCTGTAATTCTTATGTAGTTAAGCAACTTTCAAATAACTAACTTCTAATAATGGTGAAAATAACCGTTGTCTTATGACCTCCAGGCGTTATTGAGAATTGAAATGCAATCTAAATCTTAAATCTATAGTGTTACAAGACATATCCGAGTACTAGATGAACTTGCCTGATTTCAATGTGGACTTGTCCGGACCGCTTCTGTGTGAAGGTAAGGTCTGTGTAGTCCGACCACACTGAGAAGGCTTTGGCAAGTTCAGCGTCAACCTCAGCATGGACCAGCTTAGATGGGTACTTAGAAATCCTGTAGGTGAGGTTCTTGACACGCCATCTTGAACCTAGACCAATAATTTGCGTTAATATTTAAAGTAAAGGCAGTTCACGGAAAATGTATGTTTATTGAGGTTGATCATGGGCATGTACAAATAATTATTTCATTTAAACAACAATGACAATAAATAATATTTAGATGAAGGGGCACTCACCCTGCAGCGCGTATCTCTTGGCTCGGCTCTCTCCGAAGCCTACCTTGTCTCGCACACCGCACCTTGGCAATGACATTACTTTTGTTGTTTCCTCGTCTAATTCACCTGTAAACGAAAGTAAACAAATTATATTTAAAGATTTTGCTTCTGCGATTTGCGGTTTCTAATCGCCATGACTAATGTTATCTGTGTTCTTACTACTAAGGCAGTTTAGGATCGTACGTTAGAACAGTTGAATTTCAATTATTAACTCATTTACATCGTAAATGACTGCGAAGTGTCAAAGGACAAACATAGACTTTTTGTAACGAACGATGACAAGGAAGTAATTACAGAATCACATCTACCAAAACCGCACACGGAAAACGATGAATAATGAGGAACCATGGTCGCCGCGACCGCTGATCAGCTGTGAGTTGGAATTCTACGGCGACGCGATCGATTTACATGCATAGTTACGGGGAATAACAATGTACTTGTTAAAATACGGCATAAGGAAAACTACTTCACATTTAATATCTGTACCTATTGCAGGAAGAGGAATTAATTAAGGCGTCATTAATATAAACAGACATTTACGTACATGATGATGTTCTTATGTTTCAGGTAACCTACCCGATATAAATTAATTTAGTCCTGCTGAGTGGACGTCATTATTAAATCTTGAAAGGCATCATAACGTAGTGTTTGTGACAAGCTCGTCCGAACTCGTGCAGTGACCGATAATGAATTATGTATTTATATGTGCCGTCTGTGCGTTATTTGCTTACATAACAACACTGCCTTCAGTCATAGTCAAGACCAATAAACTACTTCTCGTGTCAAGGCACGTACGTGAACGAAGACGAGCCGAGCTCTGCCCACATAATTCTAGCGTGTTTAAATAGTCGGTTGTGGAGATCGCAGACTTATAAATTGCTTCGTGGATGTGTGTGATTGTAATAACTGTGATGAGGACCAAGGCTGTCCGACCAACTGTACAGAATTAACGACCGGCTAATTCAAGGGTTACCGTAAAAATGTTAATATTTGCAAATCTCATATTCAACGCAAGCTTGTTATCGTCATAGATGATCACAAAGGCTTTTGATCCGTTTTGGTAGATAAAGTAACAAATGTCCATTGAGGAGTCTTAGCTAGCTTCTGGCCAACGGACAACCCTGATGAAATGACAGGCAGATGGATAGTTTCAGTTGGAATTACCTTTTTGCAAGGTCAAGGTGGTCCGGATGTGGGCTAACATCACATTAATTATGTCAACCTTTGTAATGCAAGAAACGCTTGGTCACTTACACGCATCTAGTCAGGCTTCTCTGTTACCGCACTTCATTACATAACCCGCTATAATAAACGATGCAGTTTTACATACGGAGTTGATTAATGATCATTTTAATCCAATTAACATAATTGATTTAAACCAGTATTTAAAGATGAATAGAATTATAATTTATGAGAAAGAAATATACTTAATGTGGCAGCCATACATTATCTTTTTATGATCTTGGTATGTATTGATAGGTAGGCAATGTTTTTTATTGTCTGTTTGTAATATTATGATAAATCTATTATATTTTCCCATCAGATCGGTGCAATATTAATTTAATTAAAGTAACAGATCGTAATCATGGCTTACGCAAACGATTTTACATTAAAATTTCAACAAAGTAATGATTGCAGCTTTCTTAGACCACAATTGATTGTCTCATAATCAAAGTGTAATGGTCCGTGAATAGTAGAGGACGGAGGCACCTCCGAACAACATTTACTTAACTGAATCATTCCTTAGACATTATTTGCTCAGGACACTATTTAATAAATAAGTTTGAACAAGCGTCACAAAATAAATATATTAATCACTATTTCACCTACAACAGACCTACCCGTAATAGGTACAAATAATAACAAGTCATTTGACAATTAGCATTATTTCGATTAATTTGGATTTTTTTTAAACCATTGGAAAATTACTGCTGCTTCTAAAAGAAAAATAATGATTACTTTTACTATTAAAAACGTTCCCTGGAAATATAATTATCGATACCTAACATTTATTGTAAATGATTAATGTACCAGTTGGCAGTAAATTGCGGAATAATGACAGGCTTTCGACCGATAAGCCGATGTATTTGTAGATAGGCTTACCTGTAGCGTTGAGCCCAGCAAAGCTCTGGAACTCGGCGATGGCTCGGCGCCACGAGCTCTCGTCCATGATGTGTCCACTTGACGGATTCCTCACAGTGGGACTCAGATAGCCGTATTGCGCTAAGTACATCTGAAAGTACACATCTCCTTCAGCCTGCCGTATCCAAGTTTGGAGTAGGCCTCTGTTCT
The DNA here is from genome assembly GCA_963082905.1 of Oligia fasciuncula. NCBI lineage: Eukaryota > Metazoa > Arthropoda > Insecta > Lepidoptera > Noctuidae > Oligia > Oligia fasciuncula. Next base: position 13,213,755 of record OY720388.1, on the reverse strand, counting down.
CATACGAAAGATGTCTAGCTACTTGTCAGATTGTGCTCAATAGTGTGTATAAGCTGCCATTGGTGAATTAGGAAGAGGAGGATGTGAATTAGGTTCTAAGTGCAGTTCTAAATTTCAGTCGAATGAAAACAGAGATCCTTTAGCATTGGTACATAAAGACAATAGAGCTAACAGCTCTATGATTCACAAAGGGTTACAGTTTTCAATTAGGCGTTAAAATGGATTTCCCTACAACTCATTTTAGGAACAGAATTAACGAATATCATACAATGTTGCTTTCAACGTGAAGAAAGACATATCGTGACGTGGTCTAACTTACTAATTAGCTTACAGAGCTCTCTTACAAGTACTTACTGACGTTATATTATCTCACCTCACCGCAAGGTTACCTACCCATTGTTTATTGTCAACACGCTTGATAACGTGAACCACGTCGTTAGAGCAAATGCATACATGGATAAGAAGATAATTTCTTATCCGACATGTAACTTAGTTCATTCTATTCATTTCGCAACGAGATAATCTCATTAGGCATAGTTAATTATATTATAAAGATGTTGGCGACAGATCTGGCAACCCCGTTGCTGAGGGGCTTGTTGTTGTTGGTTGGCTAGCGACCGGGCGGCTTGCGTGTCTTTATACCCTAATTATAAGACTTTTGTGATCTATATTTATTATACCCAAATTATCAAAGAAAACAGATGCAAGCTTTAGGTTCTTCGTGTTTAGATACAATCCTTTTAGTTCAGTATGTAAAGAAAGGCTTCATATATCGTTAGAGGGCTGCATTCGCTTGTCGCGGATGGTATACGGAGACATGGCGACCTTGGGCAGTGGCGGGGCGCGTGCGCTGCATCTCAATGCACGCGCATATCTCCGCACACCAGCGCGAGCGCCTGCAGGCTCTTTGTTCCCCCTCACGCCGGGGAATACTCACAACAATGTCACTGTTAATCCCGCAGTCAATACCCCCAAAAGCCCGTGTTTACTATTGTCTTTCCAATGCGTCCCGTGCCTCGAGAATACTAAACATATTTTCAAAGATTTCTTCTATTTGTTAAGCAAATCAAACGTACGTTTTACAGATATCATCACGAATGAGTGATTGACCTCAGTAGGCATGAAATCTACCTAGAAGTACTTGCGATTCATATTTTAATGCTCACTTTTCCATTGCTTGTATTTGTAATTCCAAAAGTTCAATGATAAGAAAAGCTCTCTTATGTGCCCATTTACACAATATATTTATTTCAGCTTAAGTACTGAACCCACGCATACATTATTTTGAATGCAAATAAATCAATGTTTAAGTCGATGACTAATCGTGAGAGAATCGGTCACTTTTTGGGTGGGTTGGGCCAGGCCAATGACACTGTGGCACAAAGTTGCAGGCCATTGTTTGTTACACAAACCAAAGCTAACCAAAACGCACGACTTCTACGTCTCACCTCGTACCAATGTAAATATTGTAGCCTGCTATTTGGTCTACATATCGTATTGGTAACAATGTTCCTGAGCAAACTATTGTTCCTTACATGTAAGAATTCTTTGGAAACACGCGCTGGTTCACGATACACAACGAGTATTGTCGAGCAACTGCAAAATGTAGCGTCTCGCCGGTAAAGCGTATTTATCTTACGCTTATAAGTGAAAGGAATATGAGCGACCTGTATTATACCGCGGAAGGATTATAGATGGAGGCGTTTAAATAATGGTTTCGTATGAGCATATCGGGGTCAGTGTGTCCCCATGAGTAACGGGTACTGTCGGAGCCTGCGCCCGCGCTGATCTCACGGCGCAGCCTGCGGCGCTGTGCTCCACAGACCTACTAAACTCATGCAAATTTCTACAGCCTCGGGGGACGTCCAACGGAACGTATCACGCATCATTGCTGTGTAACAATGCTAATTGGAAAAATTAACTCCGTTCCGATTTTGACGTCTTAAACAACCATACACTTCCACCAGCATAATGCAGGTAATACCTGTCAAACCCATCTCACGTTGGACTGGTTTTAAGGGCTTGTCATATTTAAAGAAATTTTTACCTTTTTTTTTTGAGATTTTAACCGTTGCTGGTAATTTTCGAGTATTCAATTCCCAATGTCTCATAGTAATTACAGTGGTACAGTATGAGCTTTTACTTCAAGTTTAAACCAGTATGAACACGCTCCAACATACATAGGCAAACTGTAAATCCAAAACTTAAACAACTATACGTGATCACACTTCATGTAGACTCTAAGGATGACGATATGTTATGCCAATTATTTTTAATCGAGGTAACGGGTCGGCTGCGATCAACGGCACTTTCAACAGAAAGGATAAGTAGGTACCTACTCGTCGAGCTGTGAACTGAAAGGTCCAAAACCACGTGCTGGCACTGAGTCATTACATTGCTAATGTTTTTGCGTTTACTACGAGCTGTGAATGACCCGACCATTTGAATTAATGAAATTTACAGAGCTCATTGCTATTAGAGACGATTTTGTATTGCGACCTATTAAAATAAAGACGATGTATGAAACTGAATTATGTGACTACTGAAAGGCTGTTTTCTATTTATTTGTACATAACTATAAGCAATCAAATCTCGAATCAATTTACTAATTGGCATATGGCGGTTTTGGTCAACTAATTATATACAGACCGTTTTACCACAGTATAAAGATCATACAGTATTTCAACTTCATACAAACGGACGAAACGCGAGCTATACCTACGCGCCTCGACCTCGGAATGCGCTCGGTATGCAGACAGTCGCGACTGTGCCGCAGTGACGAACGGACGGTGTGTTGTTTTTTTTTAACAATAACCGCGCGATTTTTTCACTAAAAATAAATTGAAGTACATATTTAATATGACGAGTAGGCTATATTGTGCTGTTTTTGGTTGCATGAATTCGTCAATAACGCATCCAGAGATAACTTTTTTTAGATTACCTGGAAACTCTGAAAGGTAAGACTATAAAATAATTTTACTTACTAGTAGCATAATGTGTGTCTTTTTAATTATCCATTAAAAAGACACACATTATGCTACTAGTAAGTAAAATTATTTTATAGTCTTACCTTTCAGAGTTTCCAGGTAATCTAAAAAAAGTAGTATTTCCTTTTATCTCCCGAAAAAAAAGATGTCTGGATTAATAAATAAAGTGAATAGAGTAAAGGAAAGTGATAGACACGAGTAAAATAGGTAGTTATAGGCGGTTCATGAATCATTATACGGTAGGTACGCTTGTGTTAAAACCTCGGGGCATGTGTGTTTTGTTTTGTTAGTTTGTATAATTCAAAGTAAAGACGTGGTTTTTATTATTAATATTTATGTACACACAGTAAAATACAATAACAAAACTAAATGCTGGAGGCGGGCAGCCCTATCGCATGTTTACGTACCGCGCGGCTGTAGGCATTTATTTCAAGGTTACGGCCGAGTTACAATACTGTATGATCTTTATACTGTGGTTTTACTGATATTTGACAACATAGTTCACTAATCAGAGGCGATCAGATTTTCGGTTTATAAGTATCGGTGTCACGGATATCGAATCGGTGTAAAAAAAGTGTCAATGAGTTTAAACTGTGCGAATTGTCGTGTAAACAAAAGCAGGTCTTCTTGAAAAAAAAACACTTGTGTCAATGACCTATTTATTTTTATATCATGATTCATGATTTCCTCTGTTTTTAAAAACATATATGTAGGTACTTACTCATTACTAAAGCCTACTCATAGCTATATTAGTACTATCCACTTCCGGTTCCCGACCTACCTTTTGTTTATTGAGTATGTCATCATATTAGGTACTGTCCCTACATTTAGTGATATGAGCTAATTTTATCAGAGATAGGAGTAGAAGATGTCCTTCCAATTTCATGGTCTTTAACACCTTGATGGGTTATAGGTATATAAGTACACTGCTGCCACGAGCATAAGTATACACTTGGCTTTATTCAAGGACGATTTTCTCCTTCAGTTTTTAATGAAATTTTATGTTATTACGAACAAAGTATTTTCGAACCCATAGGTTTGTGTAAAGTGTCGTATTTCAACGTTGCATTCGTTATTTCACGAAAAAATCGCAATTCAAAGTTGCCAAGTGTTGACATATTAGTGCTCGTGACTGTACTCACTGCCCAAAAAGATTTATCAAATATTTTGCTTTGCTAAATAAATAAACTTTGTAACAGTTACTGAATAAACAGATATAAACGGTACTTGTATCAGTGTCAGATGGTCAGATCCTTGACTAACCTATATCGCCCATATAAACAAAAATTACTCATTCCTCTAAGTGCATTGTTAAACGATAGCGAAACTTTTAAACGCATTTTAGATCGCATGCAAACACACAACAAAGACTGTCAATAAAGCAAATATAATAATTACATTAGCATACGATGTTACGTAACATAATGGAATATGATAATCGTTATTAGTATTCAGAGAGACACGACAAAAAAGGCGCATTAAGTACACATGTGCTGCAGAACGCCATGGGCCGATTATCTATAGCCAAGCGATTACAATGTAAACTATGCGGGCATTTAATGACACCTATGTATGATTGCGTACTTTACTATTGTACGCGCTGACATTGGCTCGGATTCACGTAGAACCGTCATTAAATTGCCCCTTCGGTATTATGGCAAAATTGAGAGCCATCCATACAGTGCCATAATGTATTGTGTAACGATAAATCACCTTTAATTTGCATGAGAATTGCTTTTAATCTATAAAACTGGTATGTTTGATGCATGTTGATGATGATCGTGCTCTTAGGAAACAATGATGATGTTACTCAATCTATACTTGAAAAATTTATACCAAATCAACTAAAGTATTGTCTTAAACTATCATCTGCATCTGGTCTGCAACAAGAATAATGTACTCAGGATTTTGTAATATCTTGATTTAAAAGAGTGTCCATGGAGTTTCTTGCCCGTTCTTCTCCATAGAGATCTACGCTTTGGAATGGGTAACTAGCTTCAACTTTCTGACTAACTGACAGACTATTTAATTTTGACAATTCAAAAGTGCCTGTACAAGGTTTAATTGAAATAAATGATTTGAGTTTGAGTTAGACTGGAAGCCGAAAAAAACAGAGCTGGGAAAAAGCTAGGCAGATGATGATAATGTAATCGGCTGATGGACATTGAATTCAATAATTTAATTAGTAATCTTCTTCATAAATATAAAAATCTCGTGTTACAGTGTTTGTTATCGAACTCCTCCGAAACGGCTTGACTGATTTTTATGAAATTTTTTGTGTGTTTTTGGTAGGTCTGAGAATAGGTCGAGCGAAGCGAAACTTACGCTGGTGAAACCGCGGGGCGCAGCTAGTTATTTAGAAAACTTAATCACTGCAGGTCTTAAAACCAACAACCAAAAAAGGCGAAGTACGAATAAAATTGTTCATAACTTTCGGTCACACCTGTGAGAACCTTCACAGGTGTGACCGAAAGTTATGTTATCAACTCTGACCCCACCAAATAAAGCCTGCCCCTTATTAAGTTAGAAGCATGTAGTGCACATGTTCTAACAAACAAAACAGGTTGCTCATTACAGGCTATCACAATGGCCAGCTAACCATAATCAGTAGTCCGAAGTGCTTAATAGGAGTTGTTGTAAATATCCCTCGGCTGTCACGCGAGCATGTTCCAGGAAATGCATCTGCTCTCCGCGATCACTCAGATATGAGGCTCCCGGGAAGATCTGACACGTGTAAGTATTCGTCAACACTTCCCTGTATGCGTAATGTTAAGCATGTGCCGAATATACTGAGATGTTGTCGATGTCGCATGGTGATAGCAGCGGTTTTGTTGACAGAGATTGAAAACGACACGTGCTAACTGTACCGAGATTAATTTGTCGTGTCACTAGCCATTCATAACTAATTCAACCTGTTAAAAAAGCTTGTTATTCTCGACAAAACAAATCGACTGCTGGTTCTGTTGTGTCAGACCTAAGACTTACGTTTTTTTTGTGAGTGAATGTTTTGCAACGTGTTTTTTGTATGATTTATTGAAATTATCAAAAGCAAACACTAGATAAGATAGTGTGCATTAATCCTGAGAAGTCTAAGCAGGCAGTAAATATAGTGCATTTATCTTGTTACAATGCTAACGACCCACGTCGCCTGCGCCACTTATATTGCAGCACCACTGTACATAGCATCTGTTAGTACAATTACGCGTTAAAAACCTTATATAGGATGTATTCAAATGAAGATGCAACAAAAACGCTTAGTGGTAGCAAAAAAGAGATATAAGAATTATAATAAGGGATAAATTTTACCAGTATTTGTAACCATAAAGTATTTGTAGAGAAAACATCTGATGAAATTGGGGTGACTACTGAGATGATGACTAATACAGATGTATGGAAGAGGACTTAAGGCGTCGACCCCCAATAAATTGGCATAAGCGCAAGAGAATGATAATTATGTTAAAAAGTTAATATTCTACGATCTGTCTTTAATTTACACATTGTATATACAGCGCAGCATCTTGTTTTCTCATTATACCATCTCGTATACATGTAATTAAATTAAAAGTAATATGTATCACGCAATTGCATAAATTAGTACAAATTATCAGTGTTCTCGTTTTATAGACCACGTGGGGGGACATGCCTATAGGGTGACATGTTTTCACCACTGCGCCACCAACCACTCGTGGACTATATTAATGTTATTACGGTGTTTGCACAACATAATTAGTTCAACTGTTACACTTATTTATTCCCTATTAGTGTCTTGACATAATTATGCGTATATGACACAATCATGTAATAAACATATCATATTTATGCACGATGTTGGAATCACCCTTAATAAATAATCTATAAAACTCAATCGCAAACGCAAAGAAGTAAATGACAGATATTAATTATGTAATTACAGCCTATGCTAGTTAATTCTTTCACAATGTTGACAATAATACTGAGTGCACATCGTAAGCGTCAGGGAAAATGGTTTTTCTGATGGTAATAAAATTACCATTCAATTCAAATCCGACACATTTGTTTACATTTTTCTACGCATTAATAACAATATTATGTAAACTTTTTTCCGTTTACATGAATAATAAAATGGCGGTGAGCTTTGTACACGTGTCGTCTCCATAATTAATTCCTATATAGTTTGTTGTGAACGTTTCAGGAATGTAGATATATGCGACATCGATAAACAAACACATAGAGCCTTCCTTACATTTCTCATTTAAAAATGCACACGTTGAAGATAAATGGCTCCCATACAAACAAAGATGAATATTAATTTGGACCGACGCGACGCTTATATAAGTTAAAACAACATGTTTGTTTGTCCATCTTGTCATCGGTTTATGTTAATAAATCACATTAAAATGCAACTTAAGCTTTTTGCGTTATATTTTTTGTTTTTCAGAGTAAACAACAGCAACATTGTAAGCGATATTTTTATTACTTAGCTATTTATTATAGATGGCATTTACCATGAATTCAGCACATGATTGTAAACCCTAACGTAGAATATTTTTTTTTGCTTTTTAAAAATAAATCTGATGTTTCATATATTTTGACTGTGTAAGTTGTAAGTATTGCACTTTTGTATGAAACAGCAGATTTTTTTTTAAAATAACCGACGAAATTTTTTTACGCTACAATCATAAAGTTCTTGGTTCTTGTAATTATGTCTGTAATTTATATGGTGTACATAATAAAGAGTATTCTATTCTACCTTTTTGCGTGTCCCCTGTATTTTATCTTTGTGGGTAGAATGTAAATTAAGAACAGGCTAAATAATTCAGGCTAAATAATTCAGTTATTATTGAAGTACCTACAGACCTATAGCTTTGGAATACCTAACCTGTGGTTATAGAAACTTGAACCTGTGTTCCTACCTACTGAAATATTGACCATTGATAAACTGCGGTTTAGTGATAGACGCATCAAAGCTGCGCGCGGACCGCTGACCGCACTTATTCATGCGCACGCGCATAGGATGGATAATTACCTCGTAATTAGTTTCAATTACGTTGCGATTGACGAAAGATTAAAATAGAATTTATCGCGTGTGAAACCCCACTTTTCCGTAGTAGAATGTAGAAAATGTTTTTTGCGTTAAAGTTAGCCCGCTCTTTGTGTGTGTATCCTCGCATTTGTCACGTGGACCACAGCACATTGTCTTACTTTTCAAATATAATAGACTTTGATCTGATGATTGCTTGCCAATCATCGGCGACCGTACACGTGTCGTCGAGTCATGGCTTTTAAATACATCGGGTCAACCTACGAAGGCACAGGATTATTTTCTGTCACCGATTAATGTGGATGTACCTACGTTGCCTACTGCATTCCAATTAATTCTGAGAACAGATAGATTACATCGCTTCAAGTTAAGTGCTCGACCTTATCCTATGATAGGGTATTACTTACCTATAGGATATTATCGTGGAATGTCAGTCTCAGTAGGTGGGTAGTATGCACAGTTTGAAAAAACAATATAAAGAATGTGGCACCAATTTTATAACTCAACTAGCTATACTTAGCCCCTTTTATTAAATTCTTGTAATATTTTTTTTTAATTATTCAGAGCTAATGAAGCAATTATCCTTTTTCGCGAGATAAGTGGCTGAAAAACTGACTTCATCGATAAATAAGCGACACGTGTAGGTAGTAATTATTACTATTGAATGGACATAATATTAGCCACCTGTTAGAATCACACTCAATTATAATGCTTTAAAAAAACAATATAATTTTCTAACATTTCAGACTCATCGAACAAAAAATCAACCAAGAATAACTCATCATCTGCCTAGCCTTTTCCCAACCATGTTGGACTCGGCTTCCAGGCTAACCGGAAACAGCTGAATACCAGTATTTTACATGGAGCTACTGCCTATCTGACCTCCACAACCCAGTTACTGGGTAATACGATACCCCTACCAACCAAGAATAACTATGAAGCTCAAATCCCTATTTCCCGACTGTAAACAAAATGTAGGTAGGTCTGTAATGTATGGATCTGGCATCGTATCACAGTGAGATCAAATATATGGTAGCGATCAGATGGTAGTGACGACGCCGTGAACAATAAGCAGTAGCGATCAGAGGACGGTGGCCGTGGCGCGCGTGCCGAAGGCCGCCGCGCGCTTCCTGCGTGCGTGACGCGCATGCGCGCCGACCTGCCACCACCACCACCAGCCACCACTCACCACTAACTCACCACTCATCACCACTCACCACTAACTCACCACTCATCTCCACAAATGCATACATGCAGAAAGCACATAAAAATCCCGTTACCAAAAAGCAGTCCGTTCAGATTACGGTAATACAGAGGTGACCCGGTCGCTTTTTGTCTCCGCTGGACACAAGCTATTGTCCAAGCATTACACACGTCTCATTTATGTCATCGGCATGCTTTACCGCTTTAAACAAACATCTCTTAACTTTATCTCTTTAGATAATAATTTATCTGTCTTTATTCCGCTCAAAATCTTAAAAATAGGCTAGTACTACCTATCTTTTAAGAGATCTGCGACATCTCACAGTTCGTCATCGTATTTTTGTCATCATGTTCTGCGAAATCCTAAAAAATATTTATTTCCCAGGATCGTGAATCGTGACCAGGGTTAAAAGACTTAAGGTCGGTGGCATTGTACGTTAAAAATATTTTGTTTTTGATCACGATCTCAAGAGCGTTTCGGTCGTCGGCAGGCTCCGGGGTGATCTTGAGATACGCATAACTAGGAGGCGGTCGACACCTTGTTGACAGTTAGATATGCACGCGGCATCTAAACTAGCACAACATACTCTAGATAGACTACTGCGGTGATGATATAACAAAACAGCATAATCTTTTTAATAAACATTGAAGCATCAATATAACCTAAATGAGGCACGTCAACGATTATGTTTCACCAGTTCATTGTTCTAAACATTCAAAGGTAAATTTCCGAGAGATGTCCCCTTGTCGTGTGGGACACGCGTCGAATTTTTATATCGCATTAATCGAGTCGAGTAGGAATGATAAAAACAAAGAACATCACAGGTTCTTGGCACTTTCTGCCTCGGCTATTGTTCTCCAGAGGAGCCTTAGACAGGAGAATGACCTTCTTTATATGGATACATTTATCATAACAGTACCTGTTTCAAATGACAGGAAATGCCTGGCCCATGACAATGTGCCGACCATAACATCTTGGGTTTATCACGTGGGTAAGGTACAACGACCTATAAATTGTGTCCGAAAATACATGCATTACATACTGCCTTACAAAAATACCATAACGTGACTGAATTCGATGCTGAAAGCACGACATTCGTCTGTCGGGAGCCGTATCCTAGTAACGATTTCTGAATTTCAATATTTCGTGTACTGCTCGTTGCAGCCCGAACGTTTGTTTGGTGCGTTTCATGTTGTTTCAACGTAACTTATCTGTTATTCTACTGTAGGTACGGAATGAAATATGGGATAATTTGATACGGAACTATTATGACGAATGACATTTTTATTAGCGCAATTGAGTATGTAAACAAGTCTAGCGTGACAATGAGTTGGCGATGCTGTATAATATTTTATGGTTTATCCATGTCAGCGAGTGTCGTACTCTGTCAATTAACAGTGGGCTTACATATCTGTTAATCATGTCTCGAACCGGTCTTCATGGAAACGAATTAATGAAACCACAGATTGCTCTTGACCAGGTAGGTATGTATTAAGCATAGATAAGTGCTTAGCTAGCTTCTAAGAATTTTTACCGATTCAATGAATCAAGGCACATTGCTTTATACACGCTTATCTTATCCTGAGTATACCATTTTTCAGTTGCGAAAAGTTTAACCAAGTTACGCCACCATGTTGTAGCTCTACATTCGTTCAGTTACATTGTCGGCATTATTATGAATCCCGTATCAATAAAATTCAGTGCTTTATACTTTACAAGAGCAATCGATTTACTGTTATTGTTGCTGAAACTGAGGTTTTCAATTCAATTTTCAATTTTGAGTTTATATTGAGGAAAATCAGTTTTGTCTACGGAATGATCAATGACATAAATAATTTTATGATAAGGTAGTTAATATTATTTGATTGGATGATCAATTACAATCCCAGAAATTAACAAACACCGCAAGCACAGCCCAACTAAGCCTAATAATTCTATATTTTTGTTATAAGGTATATTTTTACCGGTTAGGCTTCCTCGCGTTATTAACTAGAACTTGTGTTATTTCTTTGCCAGACATGACATTTCTATTTCAACAAGCAAAGAAAAGCTGCGAATTTTTACAATAACTAAATAGCTACCTATGTCAATAAACTAAGGCACTGAAAAGCGGTCGCCTTTTGTAGAATAATTTAAAATGTGAATATAATTACCCTAAGTTCGCCACACGAGTGGAAGCGGGTTAGTAGGACGCATATTATCCTTGACATAACCACGGCTATTTTACACGGTTTTTCGGACCTTATCGTTTAATTGATTAGATTGTAATTTGGCGATTCGCATTTTTATTTATCCGCGAAATTACTTATCAGAAGGTATCTTTCACTCGTGGTGTTGGACAGACCCCACCATGTTATATAGCCCGACGACTTTTGGAAGTCGGCTGGGCCAGAATGGATGCGGAAAGCAAGAACTGGGTGTTAATAGACAACATGGTGGAGGCCACAGATATAGATACAGCTAGATAACGCAAGAGCAATATATAATACTTAGCCTGCCTAGCTTACGTACAAAAATTGTAAGCCGCCACTTTCGAGCTCAGTCCTGTGTACTGCTCGCTGGGTGAGCGTGAGCGCTGGCGCTAGACCCCGGGGGTGGGGGGAGATGGGTGCCGCACGCGGCGGCGTCTTTGAATCAATTTGATTTTCCCATCACTATATAGTGCTTGTGACGTTATAGTAGGTAGTCAAAAAATGGCACGCTTGGTTTTCATACAGATCGTGATACTTGCGTTATCTAGGTAGAATATCTAACCTATCTGTGGTAGAGGCCCATCTGGCGCAGCAGTGGCGTTGCGAGTAGATTTATTGTCAGATTAATCTATGTATGTAGGTGTACCTATCTACGTAGTGAAGCTTTGTCTAAGAATGTTAAGGAAATGCATCTTTATGATCGAGACATTGGCGAGCTTCCATAACAAAACGTGATTGACTTCCAAATTGTTAAATCTTCTGCTATAACTTTCCTTTGTTGGCCTCAATCCTCAATAGTTATATCATTCCTATTTATTCCCATTTATGTGAGTGACTGTATAGAATGTAAATAATGATTCATAATAAAAGGGCTAAGATCATCGTATGGTTTATTTTATTGTAAGTAACTAAATCAATTACTTTTTATAGTATTGGACATGTGGTTTCCGCGGTTACCCAACTTATCTTTCTGCTAGAGCAGGGAGAAAAACTACTTTTCCGCTTTTATATTCCCACAATATTACACGCCCCGTCGCTGATGGAACTTAAATATAACTGGCGAAATGTGGCTGATACTATACCCCTCTGCTCAACCCCTTGAGGAATACAGGCGTGATGTTATGTTCATATTACAAGCATATAAAATATTTTATATTAATGTCTTTGTTTTCAAATGATTTGTCTTTGTTTATAAATGATTTCTATTAAACCAACAAGCCTGAACAACCAATAATGATTAAATAAATATGATAATTTAGGCCATTTATATTCCAACGAGTAATTTATTTAATATCGATATTGAATTCAAGACAGCTTACTAGAAATTATTAGCAATATATGACTGTAATAGGAATGTCAACTTATGCGGCATTAAGTTGTGAGTGGGATGAGGGTGCGGTTATAGGTCAGCAGGCAGCGAGTAGCGGAGCGGGCGTTGTCAAATAATATGTGATACTTAGCCCATATTATTATACAGTTTTTTTTTTACAAAACCATCTCAGTCATGTCACCGTTTTTCGTCGTCTTATCATTCTCTGCTACTGGCATGAGATGAGCTATAGGAACAAAAGTAGCCCCGACGTCGTCGTAAAGGATAAAAAACAGTTTTTTTTAGAAAATTATGTTGGTGCTCTTAAGCTTTCAAAAAATTTCTTGAGAGCTTGACCGTCTTTACTTCCTTTTTCCGATATTTTCTTGTTGATTTTTGTGAATTGTATCCACCACGCTACCCGCTGCCACATAACCGCAGCCTTAGTATGTAGAGTGACGCGGGTATTGCGTTGCCGTGCGGTCGCCGGTCGCTGTGCTCTATGACCTAGAACTTGACGGCAAGCGAGCTCAACAACTCGTTGTGACTCAGGCGCCCGCGCCGTATTCCGAGAAACGATGAGATTTTATTATTTACGTGTATCCTTTAGAATCCCGTAGAAGTAATAATTCTTGCTGCACTGAGTGTGACTCAGTTCGCGATTAGAGGTTTATGTGCACTGCCCCTTTTGTGAGTAAACTTTAAATTGATTAAGTATCAAACATAGTATTGGACTATCCGTATTATGTATGCCTAATATAATGACACTGCGAGTCCCAGATCCTCTACTTGATTGCTAGACTTTCCGAAGTTAGTGTCTATACTGTTGACACTAAAAAAACGTCATGCTCCTGTAGGCTACAGGAACCTGACGTTTGTTTAATTCCTATCAATTGTACCCTCATTTAAAACTTACACTTCATGATAGCATAGAAGATGATTGTCTACCTGGTGTAGGTCTGATAGAAAGGATTACTAATTTGTAAAACTTGATTATCTTTTATTCACGCAACAAATTAATTAAAGCTCAAAAAGAAACACTATATTCAAGTAGCTTCATCAGAAACTTCTACTTGAACCTCCATGAAATAATCTCCATAGTTTTTATCATTGTCATGAAAGAACAGAGCTTATTTCTTGATCCACTATGAATGACTAACAAAAGTCTTTTGTAATGCAGTCGTCGTCACTCTCATTTAAACTATAGGTACACAATGTATGGGCATGTCTTGTCAACCAAAAAGACTTTATCTTAAAATACGTCACCAACAGACATCTTGATAACTCCTCTACATTTAAAATAGCAATTAAGACAAACAAACTCAAGAAACATCTCATGTTGGGAAAACCTTCTATTTACAAAGAATCAACATTTAAATATATACACAGGAAACTGTTTGGAAACTGAGTGCAAAGCTTTAAGGGAGTGATAGTTGCCACCACTTAGAGCATTTTCAGCCATTATGTCTTAGACGAAGTATGTTTTTTTTTTTTTTAAGTACAAACTATCAGTCAAAAATAAAATACCAATTTTAACTGACATGTGTGGCTCAAAATGCTCTAAATTGTGTCAACTATCACCAACTTTAAGGCTTTGTATCCAGTTTCCAAACACCCTCTATAAAGAGGGTTGTTGGTATCAGACCGGACTCGGAAAAAGGATGTTGATTCCATGATTAATTTATAGCCATTGATTCATACACAACATTAGCGTATTTTACAAATACTACACAAATGACGTAATGCCCATTGAAAAAGTATAATGACCAATATCTTGCTACACCCATACACACACGCTTAATACACATGTCTTATATGATGCGCGTGAGTCACGATCCATGTTAAACAAACGAAATGAGAAGACAAACAAAGTGTTCTAGCTTCGAAGCGAAAGGCGGGCCACTTATCTCGGCTGGACTACCTCGATTTATGAATGAACACGTTACTACAAACACCTACGAGTGTGTTACTCTACCTAGTATCATTGTATGGGACGCAGATTTTAATTTAATTTATGAAGCGCCGTTAACGTTGTTCTGAGAAAAGTTGACTCAGCGACCGCTATGCGCACCTATATACATATCATTTCCGATTCCGATGATAATAATTATCGATTATCTACAGGATGTAGAGGAAATCCGGATTACAATAAATACCTTACTAATAACACTAACAAGTACTTTGTCAAGTCTATTCAGTGCTATCGCTACCTACAATGATTAAGCGAAATATTAAATTATATGCAGTTACAAAAAACAATCCATTTGAACGCCAATATTTCAAAATTATTGCGATGGAAGAAGCAAAAAATGTACAGTTCGATTTGCGAACGTTTTTATTTTAATGCAAAAAATTGTAATCGACTTACCATCGCGTTGTCTGCATTACCGAAGGTCGGCGCGGCGCTACTCCTGGTCAGGAACACCAGCGCCACCGTCGCCGTCCACAGTATCCTCAGACTACTCCTCAAACTAACGAACGCCATGTTTCCTGGTGATATCCTTAATCTTCTACTAGATATGCTCATTTGATATTTCCTTATATTATAGTTTTGTAAAAATTATCTAAAGGACGGAATAATTGTCATTACTCATATGTCGTTTTCTTAACCTATTTGGTTTGTAAGTATAGTAAAGTATAGTCGTCGATATCTTCGAGCACCACGATGATATGTTATCTGAAACAAATAATTAGTAACAATTAGGTATTATCGCGACATGTGAACAACCTAACTGTTTACGTCACCGCCTTTGGAATGAAAATGCATTCAAGATCTGATAAACAACTGACTTTATCCCAATATCGTACGAAAACCGGTACCGTTTAAACATTAATCATAAAATATTGGCATTTATATTTTATTTATAGCTGTTGTTATCTTTAAGTTACAGGTTTTTGTAGAGGTCGGCTCTGCGTCATATCCGCGACATCGTTAATTGCTGTGAGTCAGTAGCCATCATCTGTACACTTATCTAAGTTCTGGATTATCAAAACATGAGCTAAATACATAATAATTATTATTGTTTTGTAAATATACAGATATACCTATATTGAAATGATTACTCATACAAGTAGCTTAAAAAGAACTAGGTACAGATTTTCAGAACAATGTTGGTGATTTCAAATAGCGATATTATACGACGCCGACGTTTTAAAAGGTCAAGTACCTAAACTTTTTTCACAACGTTATAAATTAAAGATTTATTTCACAGTCTTATTTGCTAGATAACATAAAATGTTTCATTTGTTTTACAACGCATACTTGTCTAGTAAAAATATTAGCTATGAATTAAATATTTGCATAGCTGCAAATAAAAATTGTCATTAGTATCTATTATTGTCGTCACCTATAATGAGAATGATAGCGCCATACCAATCAAAACTGATTGCACTTGCACTACACTCATTCATAGAAATAGGTCTGTCAGTCATACACCGCTAGACGACCTACATATTTTCGTCGTGAGTTGCGAAGGGCTTGTCAAACAAACACCTAGCATTATCTTCGTAAATGATAAATTGTTTGTAGCCAACGGTATATAGTAGGTATATAGCAGCTACACAATGTGGGGAACTGATTAGATATTCAGCTGTATGTATTGCATGTCCGTAGTTATACTCAAGAGATTTGTGATTCACCGCAGATTTAATCGTTTGCTTTAACAAAGCAGAAGATTGAAAATATATAGTTATAGCTTATAGTTTTTCTTCATAACTAGATATTACTCACTTTATAATCTTTCTACACTTTCTACAGTTAGCTTACTTAATCTGCCCATGACTTTCCCACTGCTGGGACACAAGCTTCGTCTCTGTGCCCGCGGCCCTCTGGGCGGTCCGTAATCCACCACGAGAGCCCAAAGTGGGTTGATTTGATAGACCATGCCTTTGAATTCTGGTTCTAGGTTGCATGCTTAATAATTTATAATCACAGGCTTCTAAACGTCTACAGTACTTTACAAGAGCCCTCTCGAGAGTTGATACTAAGTGCGTCTGCCACACCTGAGACTACTAACTACTTCGATAACTTTCATTAATGTTGCACGCATGTTTTATGAATTAATCTGCTAATTATTTATTTCCTTCCTCATGAAGATGAAGGTATACTGGTTAACATGGACATAGACCGCAATAATACAAGGACTTCAAGAAATGCCATAAGTAACAAACTACTCAAAACTATATAGATGTAAAGTTCAAGTGCATTTTTTTTTAATATAATTAATTACACTAGAAACTTCTAGTAACTAAGTACTTGATTGGCAGGTATATGTTTGAAGGATCCACAAAAAAGTGCTTTACATACCTATTTCATATCCTAATTCGCTAGCAACAAAATTTCCGGGTATTTATTTATTAGCAAAAATGAATGGCAAAAAATTGTTACCTTCTAATAACAACCTTTTAATATCATCTAATAATATCAGATAAATAGGTACTGGTATTCAACTGCATCCGGTTTGACTGGAAGCAGACTCCAACATAGTTGGCAAAAGGCTAGCAGATAATGATTTATGATTTAAAACAATAAATCATGATAATCATCACAAAAATCAATCCCATAGACGTGATATATCCGTCAGGCCAACCTCTATGACTAAAACCGAAAGCGCGGACTATGAGAGGTGTCGCCAGCAATGTTCCGCTTGCCAAAGCGTGACGGCACGGAGGTGACGCTGCGCCCGCGCCGGTTTCACCGACATTGGATTCGAATCTCTTACCTAACATCATTTACTCCTACATTTTTTTTCTATAGCATCTAAACGATTGCATTCAAATATTTTCAGTTATCTTAGTGAAACTGATTATATTTAATTACTATTTAATCGATCCGACCCCGACAATAAAATTGCAATCGATAACCCGGACTGTGTAAACATGATGCCAAGCTAAATCATGTAATTAATAGTTTAGTTCAAGCGTTAATTACTTGCTAAGCTCAAACGGTTGCCTAAAGATACTAAGGGCTGATTTTTCATTAGTCAGTTAACTTTTATCTGAAGACAGTTTGACATTTTTTCTATACAAAAGCTTTCTGTCAAACGTCAATCATTATTCAGTTTCAGATAAAAGTTATTCGTCTAGATTGAAAAATCAGCCCTAAGGTGAAATAAATAAATTAAACAATAGACAGAGCACTACTAACTTTGTTTACAAATAAGTTGTTTTATTCTATTCAGTGTAGCGTACTATAAAAGTCAACTTAATATTATGTAAAAGACGAATTGATTTTCTTATTTCAACCACAATTTGTAGGTTGTTGTTTATAATTTTATATAAATGTTTATATTTTTTCACAAACTATAACTCGTCATTTCAAACAAGAAGTTTCAGTGCTTTTAGGTCTGTTTGACTTAAAATTCGTAGTACCTAATGAAAATAATATTGAATAGTATTTCCAACTTATTTCATTTTATTACAATGTTGATTCATCAGTAGGACTAATAACTTATCAAGTTAGGTATTATATTGAACTTTTGAGACTAAGAATCGAAATATTCTTTATTATTTTGCGACGTTTATCTATAGGTAAACGTGACGGCTATCGGGAGAAAATCGGAGAGAAAGACATATTGGACCGACCTTTAGAAACATGGGCAGGCAAGCGATATGGATTAGCTATGAAGTTTTCTCAAAAGAGACCTCAATCCTCCGCCTAACCCTTTGGGAAATACAGGCGTTATGTTATGTAGATCTCAATCCCATGTCGTCCCATCGGGCTATGAAAGTGAGGGAAGAAAGACTGCACCTGTGTCTGCGCCCACACTTGTGCACTATAATATCTCACGCGCGGAAGGCTAGTCATCGTCGAGATTGGCCGCCATGGCCGAAATGCGATCCGGAGGACTATAGATCTCAATCTTTAATCTCATTGTCAACGGTAATAAACCGATAATTTTATGTGCCACCATAAAATACAGATGGATTTCGCGAGCCTGCCCGAGAGCCTTTAAAGTTCGTGATTGACATCATCGGTTCATTGTACATGCGCTGTGATGACGGCGGGTGCGATTCTGAGATGCATCTCAATGAGAGCGCATGCGCCGTGTGGTCCCGCCTGACGTGCGCCCGCGCGGCTTCGCATTGACACGGCATTGGAACGCTTCCTGCTTCCGGATCCTCGCGGGCAATACTAATAGCTTATCATTATCGAGATATCATGCTATTAGCTAGTGTGTATTTTATTTGCAATATTGTTGTTACGGAAAAATCTCTGCAACGATTTAGTCGATAGACGTGTGAATATTGACTGTCTTGTTGATCTAGTATTCTAGTGGCATGTGCGACTGCTAAGCATAGTGTCCTGGATTCGATTCTCAGGATAGGTAAAGTGAATTGGGTTTTACCATTAGGAATTTCTTAGCAGCAGCCCGGATTCTGGATGTGTTCCCGGTTGATGGGCATAGGCTCGCCCCTTATTACGTGAGTAATAAAGATAACTGGTAAAATGTGGATGAACTACCTATACACCCCTGCCTTACCCGTCGAGGAATACAGGCGCGAGTTGATGTGTTATTATCTTCCTAGCTACAGTATCTAACTGTCTGTAACTCCCTATTAATGATCCTCTAAATACCTCCAATCTCCCATTTTCCTTGTCATCCATTCGTGTTACATAAAACGGTAACGAATGGTGGAAACTGCCGCGGCATGAGTCAACCCATGTTTTGGTTGAATAAACCTCAGGGTCACAAGTGACTCCACATCACCCTTACGGACGTCAGTTATTACGAACAGAGAACATTCTGAACATTACTAATGTATGGCTTAGGTCATAATTATACCTGAATGTTAAACGAATCTGTGGTTTCCTATGCAAATGCATTTATATATTACCTATTTGTATCTATTTTTCTAACATCGCGTAATAAAGGAAATCATTTCCTCGATGAACACTTGTACATTTGTATACATCGGTTTCCACTATTGTATAATTGCGTTGTATTAATCATTTAACGAATAAGTGAGTGGTGACTTGTGATACGTATCGATACAACCTTAAGGCTTTGAATCACAGTCTGAAGCATTATGTGAACAAAGACACAGTTTTCAATCAGGTTCTCCTCTTGGAGCTTTTGCTTAATTAATAACGATAGTTATCGGTATTATTGTATTTCTTTAATAACCGATTTACGAATATTAACTAGTTGTAGGTAATGTTTTAATTTTTGCAATAGGTATTATGTTACATGAGCAAATCCTATTTCTTATTCTTCAGAGTTATTTGAAAACAGTAAAACTGTAACACGTTACCAAAGAAAGCAGTCCGAGGTTAAACTTTTTTTACGATGGAGACGGAGAGGGAGAAAGGTTGTTTCTGTACTTTAACTTTGAATTTAAGTAGCGACTACATGCATAATTAATGTGCCCATGCTTTCCAACATTTCGTGTCAAGTTCGGCGGCCCGACAACGTAGTGACTACACTGTGACTCACTATAAGGCCGCAGAACAAACTAACCGACCATGTTTGTTTACTATATAACTTAGGGCACTCTTGCCATATACTTTTATTAATTTAAAAAGGTACTAATGGTCATAATTGAGGACCTGTTATATCGATTTACTTGTTCAGTTACCTTTCTTTTCTCACATTGAAAATATGATCCGCGTGTTGGTCATTCTTATGACAAAACTTTGACTGCGAAACTTTTAACTTGACATTGTAAGATACACGCTTAAGTTATTTTAGAAAACACAGAAATTAATTAATCAAATGTACGCAGATAAGCTTATCAAAAGGACGAATTTCAACTGGCCCCAAATGTGTCATGAGTATGAGATAATAAAAGCAAATTACCTTGCAACAGGTACCTACATACAAACAACAAACTCCAAACAAACTAGAAGCAGGTGAGGCCGATAAACAGTAATTAAATGTTGACAGAAGTGACATATCGGAAACTCGTAAGTCAAATAAATCGAAAGCTCTTCTGCAAAAACGTTTTCTGATTGCACTGTCTTATCAATCATTCAATGTATAAAGTTATCAATACATTCTTTACACAACAAGTACAGTAAACTAAAGGAATGCTCAAAGAATGAGTTCATACAGATCTTAGTGTTATCAGATAGATAATGTTTACGTACTTATCCACGAAAATTATCTGATAAGGGGAGCGGCACGCACGCTTCAATTCTTTCTTGCAAACACAAGATTCTTTTATGTTTTGTTACACGTTTTAAAGCGTCTACAAATATTTTAAAAAGAAAGTGCCTTTTTACATCAGTTGGAGGTAATCTTAGCACTCTTTCTTATCAAACGACAACAGTTTGATAAAAGTAATTTTATTGAGAAGGTAGACAATACTACGTTCGGAAAATTGAAGTTGAGTTTCATCAAAAGATGCTCTTACGCATATAAATAAACATCGTGTCAGTTATTCAATAACTTCGATTGATAGTGAAACAAAGTTATCAGCATACACGAGTTTAGAGTCAGAGGTCAACGTAGTTGTAAATAAAAGGTGCTCCTATTATTGGGATAGACGTTAGTTTACTACGTCGGAGCTAGTGTACCGTAGCGTTACGACAATGTCAGCTGGTGACCGTGACACCAAACCGGCAATAGGTAGGTACTCCAAATCACCAGATTTCAAATATTGCACAGATTTCATAGACTTCGTGAATTATAACTTTACAGAAAGGTGAAGGGATCACGTGAAGGAGTTAGTTCCATTAAATTATCTGTATGGGCAGGTTTAATCACTCAATTACACAACACAATGTTTATCAAATTGATGAATGGTTATAAAGTTGACTTTAGCGGTACCTTATGTGGTTATAGTTAATCAATAAACATGTTATCATCTAAGTCTTGCAGGGTTGTTTGTTAGTTTTTCATAGCGCATGATCATCATTATGGTGACGAGCAATAAAAATAACTTTAATTATGGCGTGCGGCAATCAATGTATCAAGCGATCTGTCCTTTGTCCGTCTAATCACACAGACAAACACGGAAATTTTATCAACTAACCTGTTAGACTGGTCCAGTGCGAAGTTCAAGCAATCCTCACTACTTGAAACGTTAATGTCTTCGTTTCACTAGTGCGATCACGTCTCGTACCTCTATTACTACCGAAATTTGTAAAATATCGATAAAAAATAGAGTCTATTCATGTATAAACAACCATCACAAGGCACTTTCGAGTCACCGAATGTCCCGCTTTGTTCACTTTTTTCTTTGCAATTGCACGAAATTTCAAAGAAAATGTGTTCGTTTGTATGGCGGGAACGGCTGCGATCGTTGCGCCACCGCGTGACACGACCTACCACAGACCGCGAGTTTGGCAGAGTGTGCACCGCGCCGCCGCGCACTCTTTATAACGCACGCGGCCCCACCGCTCCCGCCCACCGCGAAGCCTCCGCCCGCCCCTACGCACTGCAACTTTACAGGAAAACTTTATGCGCTTTCGTTGAATACTTTAACTTGTTTTTTATTGCACTCACTTCCAGTTTCCTCAAATTTTACCTGATATGCATGAATTATGAAGATGCATCACAGGAATTCGCAAAGTTCGTTAACATCTAAAAATTAGTATTACTCACAAACATAATTATGCTTCATTCCTACATAATAGTATGCCTAAGCTAACCTAATTTAATCGCGCGGAGGAGTGTTCTGTGTTACGAAACGTTATAGCAATCGTCCTGAAAAGTTGCGGATCATCATAAGTACTCGCCACAGACATGGCTACAGGCATACAGCCTCAGCTATCTATCAATGCATTAAGTACAATATTTTATAGCGAATGTAATAATAAAAAATATTATATTGTATTTGACTTTTTCGGTAGGTAGTTAGGTACCTCGATGATTTTACTAATTGAATACATAGATTTTCCTGTAGCAAACTGTAAGAAAAACGATCGAATTATAATTGAATTATCACCTAATTGAGAACAATGGATAGAGAAAATGTTAGACATAGCTGTAATTACATGTCGTTACATGCGACCCAGGTTAAAAGGAAAATAACTACTAAGTACATAAGCCGAGTCAATTACATAAGACAGAATCGTGCAACAGTTTTGCCACGTTCCTTCATAATAATTTATAGGAAATATCGATATTTTCCATCAACAGAATATTTCGGAAAACTGCAATAAGAATCATCTTCATTTCTTTTCTGCCATTATTAGGCAATTAAAGGGGTTGTTCGTATACTCATCATCATTAGAAGAATATCATCATCATAAGAAGATATGTGGAAAAATACAGTGGCCATTATAACAATCAGGGACCAAAGTGTGTTTTGTATGCCTTGACAACTCTAGGAACGTTCTACATAGTTCTTTGAGGAAGTCCAATGTTTAAACTGGTTTAAATGATTGTTCACAACCCGCTGAAGATTTCCCGTGGAAAATTATTTCCCATGAATATGTCAAATCACCTGTTAAATAAACTATACAGCAATTGCAATTATTAATGTATTAGACCTCAATAATGACATTCATTATTATAATAAATGAGAACATAAGTGGAACTGCCGGTTCTTAGGAACAATACATTTATTTGATGATTTCTCGCGCTAGAATTTAAATGGTGAAATACCCATAGTAAATCACTATTTGTACGTACTGGTATGAGTAATGTTCTTCAAGTGGCTACCGATACTAAAGTAAAATTTATTTATTTATCGTGTTTGTTAATAAGTACATACATCTGATAATATTTACACAATAAGTGATAGTAGCTGACTGTCACAGGAAGTTTGATCATTGTTGTAACTTAGCAAAAGGAGCGGAATTTTAGAGTGGCTTGGCACTGGCCGATTATTCAGCGTAGTCGTAGACGCATCGTAGACGTCGCGTAGATGCTCGTAGACGCTCGTAGAAGCTGCGTAGAGGACGCGTAGATTATTTAAAAAGAGAAACGATGTTCACCTGTTTATTGCGAGCGCTAATGAAACAATACGAAACCTGCAAGGTGCAGGGAGTCTCGTGTCTCATATCAATAAGATGCTTTGCCCATACGCACTAAAAATAACGCTTACCTACACGAAATTTTGGTTAAACATTCATTTAAATGAATAAATTCGCATTTAAATGTGTTTAATCTTGAGCTTCAAGGGACGTATGAAACTGCCTTCATAAGCAGTTTCTTTAAAATACAGTTATTAAGATACGAATAACTTGACTAATGTTAGTTTACGGAATTAAAGATATTTTATATCTAGTTCAAACAAAGATGTTCAAAATCTGTCCATAGAAACATGTGTCACAAAGTATATCACCATACTATTAAACTGTTGTATATTTTTTTTAACAAACAAATTATACTTATACTGGGTCTACTAGAAAAAGAGGGATAAGTCGGTCAAAATGTGTCTGCGATTTTCTGATAGGAAATTGTTTGTTTACTGTGTACTCGTGGTTGGCACAGTGCCAACGCCGCTGGTAATAAGTGATAATTGGAACCTGATACACATACATTTGCGAACTATAGGTACCTACGCACTACGTAGGTACTTAACCCTTTACGAGCCACGCGTTACTCGTAACAATTACGTTTAAACGTGTCGCTGTACTTATAATAAGACCATTGACTCTTTAATAACGGAAATTAAATCAATTCGTAATATTGTGAAGCTATTGCACCATAAGTAGATGAATATTCAACATTCTTGACAACAACACTCGTGTAGTACGACTGTACCAAGACGTACTACACCCTGTATCGTTGCATGATCTCCTTACTACGGAACCTTGGCGGTTTACCACGACATATCCTACCTTGATGCTAACTTTGTACGTAGCTTTAAGTTTTAAAAGAAAATCCCTAACACGGAAAGGTTTTCATTCTATTGCAAGGACTGATCCAACTACAGTTTTATTTTTCACGCAAGCTAACCACAACAGAAAGTCACATCTAATAGGGCCTTTTTACGTAGGTATTAAGTGGTAAGGCGATTCATTTAATTAATTTACCAAGTTGCAAACACAGGAAACTTTAATTGGATCACCCACCACGTTTCAAAGGTAAAAGCGACAGCTTTCGACAACCGGTGCTGATTCACGCGCATAAAACAAATGAATATCCAATACATTCATAGCTTAACCACATTCTACGTATTATCAGCAATATTGTACCCCTTTTCCCGGTAATCAGTCACGTATCGATACAGGCATCTAGGTATCGGGTAGGTACGTGGTGTTAGCTCATCGGCCATGACAATACCGACCTTGGTAAGACCTGTGATGACAAAGCTATAGTGTGAGGTGACTAAAGCTCGAGGGTGGTGGTAGCTTCCCTTAGCCACGGTGAGTCGGTGAGGTGAAGGTCGTACATACGGTATTGTAGTGGCATCGTGGTCATAACAGGCGATGCCGCCTTTGATGCCGTGCCAACTTTCTTTGTTACAATGTGGCGGTATTGTTTATTGTGTCACCTAGCTTCGGGAAGGTTTAGAGTACATAGGTTAGCGTTAAACTATTAACATGTTCCTTTTGCTCGCGGTGTATCGTTAATGTAAAGTTATGAGATGTTAGTTCTTATCTAGGAGCTTTTATAAGGAAATAAGAAATACCTACAGGCTTGCGTATGATTTCTTTCAGAATTTCCACAATGTACTAATATGGCTAAGGGTGTTCTTAGATTTTATTTTAAATTCTTCAAACTTACGTTTTGCATGACTAATTTTTATCTTGATAGAGTAACTAAAGAAATGCTTAATATTACAGACTCATTTGATACAGTGAGTGGTGAAAATGCAAATGTTTGTAAGTAGGTCATAATATTTTACTGTGTGTATGTACAATGATCATAATCATAGTAAATCAAATTTCAAAGGGTGTAAGCTTATTAGAGTATAGTGCTTATACGTAAGTAATCCTTTTTCTTATGTACCTAATCCTTATTGTTCAATGTATCGGTACCTTTACCATCAAAATTCTGGAAAATAATTCTAAAATGTGTAATGCCTCTAGATATTCGTGACATTCAACTAAATATTCCAATTTCCATGAAAAACGTAGAAATTTCTCAAGGCGCACACAATAAAGCAGCAACGAGTTTGTTCTGGGAAGCCAGCGCCGAATACACCGGGCCACGAATCTACGATCGAGCCCGATTACCATGGAGGCCGGTGATTCAATCCACCCAGGCTCACTCATACACCTACCAGTTACCCGGTATTTTACGACCCTATGTTTGAGGTTTTCCTAATAACAATTTTGATTTCTTTCCTTAACGTATGAACAATAGGTAATCCATTGTATTGGCAATTTCTTTGTGCGGTTGGAAAAGTCAAGCCAATATTTGAGCTTTATAATGACTAATTCTCTAGATTTTCAATAGCTTTGATTTGCCATCCTCACGTACACATTGTGAACCTAAATAAAGACAGTGCTCTTTGGCTTACCAGGAAACTTACGAGTAGTAAACACATTTTTTAAGTTTTCTCGGATGTGCCGTGGGGTTTTTTAAAATGCAAATGAAATTGTCATTCAAAACCTACTTGCAAGGTTACTATAGAGCTGAATATATATATAGTAAGCAGGTAAGCATAATATATTGTGTACTAAGTTGTCAGATACGGACACTACTTATTCATCTTGGCTAGGAGCTTAACTCAATAGTGCAGGCTGCCAAAGACATTGATTTGTCGCAACATCCCGCCAGGATTATTCCCTCTACAAGGCTATAATAAAACCTACTTCATCTCATTAATCAAAGTAAGTACTATGGTATACTTATAATCATTTTAATTGCCTCTTTCATCTCGAGTGACATAATAAACAACATTACAATAGCGTAACTTTAGTTCCCAGATCACCATTAAAGTAATAGATTTAAACATACTCATTAAATTTTATGGCTTTGCCTGGTATTACGATTACACAATGCTGTGGAAGGACTCATCAACGTCGCAGACTAGTTAACGTGTCCCGATATTTTTCATAATTTTTTTTTGCTACAGCCAAGTTACAAAAGTACGTACCTATACCCTGCGTCATACGATCGATAATTGTTTAATATCGTAATTATGATTTCAATAAAAGGCGCTAATTGCTCAGTTCCTGAGTTGCTCAATCGCATGATCTCTCAAAGATAAGCTCTAACAACCGGGCCCTCTCTCTGATTGAATTGAATGGTTGACGCTGACAGTGATTGATTCCTAGAACAACGTAACCATGTAACCTTCTTTTAATACGTTTTATTCTGATGCTATTAGTCTTTAGACAAACAGAAAGCCCTATCTAGTTGATGGCTCACAGTTTTTGGAACGTCATCGTTACTCTAACAAATTGTTTTATTGCGTTTGTAGGCCAAATGCACTAAAACTAATGAACTTTGAATATATGGATTCATACCTACATAATTTTGTATTTGCAGATCCATGATAAGTTGGTTAAGCAATTACCTGATGTGGTATGTATTTGTGTTCTTCACTTAGGTATTATAATACCTAAGTGAAGATATCACAATCCACGATATTTCGGCATTGAGCAATTTAGCTTGATCAATCCAACTGAGTATCAGCATTTGGTCAAGCGACTGCTATTCGATCTGCCTTGTGTTGCCATGATAAATTACGAGCAATTATAAAAATTTGAAAAAAAAATCGGGTCTTGAGTGTATTTATTGGTATTGTAACTTAAAGTGTGCTGCAATAAAGGAGATCTTGACTTAAGGACTATTCGTACATCGTCCCAACGTCATCTATCAATCAATCTCCGGCGTACCAATGAAATAATACATACATATGCATGCATATCTCGCAGACATACATAAACAATAATAAATGTAGCCTCAGCAACGTTCTCATTTGTCTTCTTTAACGGCTGCTCTAGACTTAACAGCGTGGGACACATTCCGAACGTGTGTGCGTTCCGTGGACAGCCAGTAAGCTCGGCTGCAATGCCATTCATCGTGACCACTGGCTATCGGTACTATCGTCGAAGAATTTTCACTTGTAAGACAAGTTTAAGGAAAGGGAAGAGAAGTTGTACAAACGTTGAAAATATTCAAAATGTCATGAATTTTCTTTGTTCTTAGACTTGAATATAGAAATGCCTATTTCGATTCAAAAACACTGATTCTTTCCTCAATTTTATTTAGAACGGTTAGCTTACATAATATGATGTAAATATTATCTTGTTTGAAAATAAAAATAACGCACTCAAACTCATATCTTAATCACATACGCACGACTGAAAAAAGTTTCCGTTTTCCGGATGTTTAGACGCGTAGCTACTGGTTTTCCATAAATAAGAAAAACCCAAAAACTAAATCATTGAGTTATAGATAAGCTTTTAAAAACGTTATTATATTTAGTTAAAACCCTGAATACTTATTATTTTTCTTAGCCGCGCAAGAGCTTACCTATAATTATTACTAATATGTGATTATGTCGATAAAAAATTGATCGAAACAATTTGGTAAAAAATAATTAAGAAAAATACTTCTGTAATCAATAGTTAGGCCTATTGACTTTTAAAACAAGTTCATATTTAACTGTATCAAGCCTTAATTATGCAGCAATGTCCGTTTGCACTGGAAGCAGTTTGGCAAGAGATCCGTCGCTATTGCCAAGTTAGACTAGCAGTCGGAACTGATGCGATTCACCCGCACTCGTGACATTTGCCAATGACCTTCTACTGCCAAGTCGATGAACTTCCATTTAAATCGCTTTAATTGTAACCGTAAATATTTGACCGAATGATAAATCAATTTTAAAGAAAATACTGCATTGTTTGAGGTATAGGTACCTAATGCGGTACCTACAACGTGAGTAAGAATAGGTACCTGCAGACTATACAGTTATGATTCATTGTCTAAGCGAATTCAAAAATGAAGTTTCTAAAGCCTTTTTTGATGGTCATACTTCTGAAGGTACCTATAGTTTGAGGTTTCATTAAACTACGAGTAGAACTTTTTGAGGAAATTTTTGTAAATGCACAAAAGTTGAAATACCTACCTAAGTAATATATATGGTATTCCGATCGATCGTATTAGCTGGTAAAATCAGCAATACCTACATTCACCGAATTCTTGCACGAATTTAAGGTTTTTCAACTCGAAGCTTCGCCTTCATTACACCGCGTTACATCGACTTAAAAGTTGACACAAATTAAATTAAGCTAAGACTTGTGTTTACCAATATTTAAATCAACTGATTAAATATTTAATCAGTTGATTTAAATGTAGGTAACATTTAAAATTTCCTTAGGTTTGACATAAGCCAACTGTTTAAATACCTAACCAGGTAGTTTGAATGTTGGTGAACTCAGGCCTTAAACGTGATGTTCCACGCCCTTTAAATGACGTAACAATTAGCAAAATAAATATTTTCGAACTAAACACGTATTACAAAAATTCCTTTCATTTTTCAAATGTGAGTGTAACTCAGGATAATGTCTTGTACTGAATTTGCGAAGCGGCCATAAACCGAACGATAGTAGTAAATGCCACAACGATACGAATTCAAATCGACGTGTGCCGAGAATGCGCAAAAACAAAACGATGCTTTATAACTTGAAAAATATTTTAAATTGTTGTCCCAAAGCCCGTAAATCGCGCGTACCAATAAAATAAATCGCGTAAGTAAACTGTTAACTCATAAAATAGACAAAATACCAGTTAAGCTTAATACATATTTATTTTCTAAATTCCTCGAAATCGCTACATGCCATCGTAACTTAAACTGCGTTGCCGCGAATGGACAGTTCAATTTACATTGTTCGTTTCATCTAAGTAGCAGTTTACACGTGTGATGAATTTATGAGTTTTCCGTAAGAGAATGAGAGCAAGTGATAACTAAGTAACTGCATCACTTTGTCGCGTGCGCACTATTCCGTACATTAATCAAAGGTATTCTATTAAGATTATTAAGTTAACGCAAGCTGCTTACAACGAATAGATGCGCGCACAATTTTCTGCATTCACGTGTAAAAGTATGAACAATTTATTTGTTTCGTATACGGTTAATCCAGGGCAACCAAAACATGAATGACCTGGAAACCTTCATACATTTAGGTTTGTATGCATATTTTCAGTGCTGTGTTTTGTTGAAACAAAGAAGACTGGAATTATTACGCAGAAGACTGAAACTGTAAATTTAGTAACAGTTCAGTTACATAAAGAGCAGAATGGTTCTGTTCGGGGCAGTCGTGAATCATATGGAGCCGTTAGTGAACTTTACACGAACAACTACTACCTAACTATGTAAAGAGCTTATTGAAATGTACTTAGGTACCTATATGGGAAGAGCGTATGTATATTTCCAGGAGCCCATAACACATTCAATTAAGGAAGTGGTAATTCCATAACTTTACATTAGGTAAAGACATTCCTGAAAATTTGTTATACCTATGTTCTGGGAAAACGAGTGGTATATCAAGTTTTCCTGTCTAATATTTAGGTTCAGCCATAAAAGCCAAAAAAGTGTCATTGTTTTCATGTAGGCACAGCTGTACTGTAATATCCAGAACCATGGGGAACGACCCAAAATTATGGATATTTTACACATTCAACTAAGGAAATTGTAATTCCATAACTTTACATTAGGTAAAAACATTCCTAAAAATTTGATGAATATTCTGGAAAAAACGAGTTGGTTTTTTACAAAATTAACATCATGTTTTCCTGCCAATAAAAGCCAAAAAAGATCTCATTGTTACCATGTAGGTACAACCATGGTGTAATATTTATCCAGAACCATGGGGAACGACCCAAAAATATGGATATTTTACACCAGCAGGCAGGCTTCCGAATTCCATCTGCTGCACTAAACAAGAATACTGGTTTAAAAGAAATGACTCATCTGATCAAAGCGCGTCCCGAATCGATCCCAGTATAGTTGACAACTGGGTTTTCCTAAAAAAATCACATATAAATTAATATATTCTAAAGTATTAAAAGCCCCCGTCATCATCTTTCCGGAAAGGTGTTGATGCGCGCTTCGTTATAAACTGTCAAACTATTTAGGGCACGAGTCAGTGAGTCACGTCGTCTTTCTAAGTGGCTGCTCTTAAAGTGAGCGTCCAAATTGAATAGATTGTTCTCACACACCCCACAATGATTGATGCATCATCGTTCCGTTGTTCGGGCGTAATAAAAATATCTAAGAAAGACACAGACACACCTTCCTGCCTAAATTGTAAGAGTCATCTAAGAGTTTCCAGAGTAGATAAAGCGAATACCTGGCTCTTGTGAAAAAAAAAATCTTGGTACAAGAGCCAGGGCTACACTGATGTTTGTGTCTTGAACTGAAAATAAATAAATATTTTTTATAATATAATTATAACAAATTAATTATTTTTAAATACATGGACCTAAAGTCCTGTCTCTTCCTGAAATTTTCAGGGTAAAGGTAGCCTTAGTACTTGTCTCTCGGAATGTTCTTGAGCCGTCACTAAAGTATGAGTAACAAGTCAGCTTTACTCTTTACTATCCTATCCAGGTACCTATAATTCAGAAGTAGTAGAACAAGTCACTCCTCCGGTAAATCCACATTCCATTATTACGCAGTTTCGTTCTGACATAATAGACAACCAAAGATTTATGATTAATTATCTATTTTTAATTCAGAATATTAATGATACCTACAGAAATGAATCGGGGAAGTACATTTGAATATCTTATTGTAGTCGAGTATTTAACCGGAAGAGGAATGTGACACACACAGAGTTACAAAAATACAGGTATTAGAAAATGGGAGTTTTAATAAACCAGTTAGATGTTTTAAGAAATCAGTTAGATGGCACCACTAACATCATCAGATTAACAACGCTAAAGTAAAACTTTACTTTGATCTAGAACGATGCCCATACTCCAATCTTATGCTGTCTACCTCTCTTGAAGGAATCAAGGGTATATCATCATTTCAGCTGAAAGACGTTCACTGCTGGACATAGACCTCCCCCAAAGATTGCCATGACAGTCTAAAGGCCAATTCTCGTAATTTAAAACGTTCAAAATCTAGTCGCAGTCTCATCTCGGCGACAAACAAATCCCACCAAAAACATTTTCATGTAAAATGTTGTCAAGACAAGACCACTTAAGGCTCGTACTGCCAAAAAGTTGTCAGATCTCATGTAGAGCCAAGCTTCTAACTCTACACGCCCTAACTTCACAAACTCTGCACCTTAGTCAAAATATGAGGCTTGACCGTTTCGTTACTACAAGAACTATTGTTTATCAGAAAAGTAATGAACAGTGAATACATTTTTCACCTTACGCCCATGTGATGGTTTGTGGACTTCAGGAAGAACCTTAAGAATATTGATGATCATCAGTGAGTCAGTGACGAAATCGGGGTATTTTAGATATGAATAAAATCTAAAGTATAAGAGCTATTCAATTGAAACTTTAAAAGTTTAATAAGTCAACCACTGACATCATATCCCGAAAATTTTGTTTATCTGGTATAATCCAAACCCAAGTTAAGAAGGTTCAAAAATACGACGAAGTGCTTCGAGAAAAGGTAGGTAGTGCCCTTGCGCTTCGCTTGGCTCGTCTTGGCGGGGGCACTACCGTGCCCCCAGATGTCAAAAACTTGTCAAAATTTATGGAAAGTAAAGGTATTTTTCGACAGATTGAGACATGTGAACGTTCTTAAAATTACGAAAATGGCCCCTCTGGTCTCGCGCTGACAGTGTACACTGTACGGCGCATACGATGTAGGTAAGTACCTATACTTTGACTAAACAAATAGACAAATAGGTATACCTACCATCTCAAGAAATATCGTATTTATAACAGGAACTGCATACTTACTACAATTTTCCCATTTAACTTTTTTAGAACCAACAGAATTTTCCTATTTCTACAACTGACCTATATTCTCATTTAAAAAAAAACAATAAGTCACATTTCCTTCTCACATAAGGATACTCAAAAAGAACTAATTGTTTATGGGATTTGTGGTTTGCATTTAACAAGAACCGAAGTGACGCCAATGAAACTGTCCTACAAAATCAAAACACAAGTGCTTGTACTAATAGATAGAACCGATGGCTCGTGCGTCAATACGAGCTTGACCACCTAAAAATTCATAAGTGATTCAGACTAATTGAAGCTAATGAATCACTCTCAGTCCAATTAGTGACCATTTTCATATACTTACATGTTTTACCATGCCCATGCATGCAATTATTGGATACAGGATAAATCGTATATGTCCTTAAACGTCATATCAAAGGTCTAAATTGAATTACCCTAACCAAATTACGCAATTGGGCCACGTCAGGCCACGTGGGATCCCAACTTTACTAATTTCCCCACTTAATTTTTACTTCGATATTATGGTTAAAGAAATTCTCAAGACCATAAATCATTCCATACAACATTCAATTTTGTCATTTCCTTTAATAGACTATAATGAGTCTGACGCATAATTTCGTATCCATAAGTTGATTATTTATTATGAGATGCGCATGTCGCCGGTAGAACAAAGCTTTGAAACCTTCACAAGTTGCCAAGGGCATGCTCAGTACTTAGTCTTAGTAAGTAGGTACTTGTGCATTATTATAATTAATTACACTTCCTTAGCTTATGGCTATACAACACTGTACCGGTACTACTCGAGTGTTCAGCCAAATGATACGATACATCATTCTTTGTTTAGAATCATTTATTTGTTTATTCCTGTAAAATACTGCAGTGTCATCAGCAGGGTATAAAGTAACTTATCTAGTTTTTTGTACCACTTATACCGGATAAACATATTATCAAACGAAGAGTAAAATGGTAAGGACAAAAGTCATTCACTAACGCAAGCAGTGAGTCACCGGTAAACATAGTAATAACGGTGAAATAGACCGGTCCCGTGCCGGAGATCTTCGATAGTGGAGCTCACATATTCTGGGAACATCCTTGCTAAAAAACATGAGGATTAGCCGCGAGAAATAGCACTTTCAAATAAAAAGAAGTCGCAGGATTATTTTTCACAAATAACATTGGAACCTGGCAGGTATGCAAGTTATCGCATTAAGTAAACAAATTGTGTAAATATATGTTATTGAGCACATGAATACTAGTGGTATTCGCTATTGCTGGACGGCGGCCAGTGCTAGGGTGTACTAGGCACACGTCCAGCGCTTCCTAGTACACTGACAGCATTACCTTCATATGTTTACGGAATACCTAGTGCCTTAGTGCAGTAGGGATGTATCACATTAGCACTCACCGCGCCGGCCGCACACTTGTTGCACTATTCTACGAAATAACCAGAGGCAATGACCTAACACACAGAAGGCTACCGACATGCAGTGTCAAAGTACAAGCACGAGGAAAATAAGTTCCGCATAACATCATCGAGAGAAAATAAAAAGAGTAATAAAGAGATATTCTATTCTATTCTATCGTAATTAAAACTATACATGAAACTGCCCACCATACGCTTATTATCAAAATGTCCAGTATTTGGTACAAAAGTGTGTGGAATATAAACATGGTAATTACAAATCGCTTACGATTCATGTGTTGTAGTTCGCGGACTTTGTACGAATCGATGGAGATGAACACGAAGGAGGAAGCGATAGACCATGACCGCTGCTGCGACACGCGCACTACATAAAACTGTTGACGAACGATACTAGTCGATTAGTGTCGAGCCAATCGATATCGTTGTGATATGTCGTCCATTGCTCTGTCTGGTCATTTGTGCATGCAGTAGGTACATTGACCATAGTAATCGGGTGCACGTCGGGTCATCGTAGTAGTATCCGCCAGCACCGAATCGCCGGCAGAGCAAGGCCGTTGGAACTTTGCTTGTACGAGGTGTTTGCCTGCTCCGCAACTCGGACATGGCGCGCTAATTCCGCGCGCTCACACTGAATCACTAATCATCAGCGAGCAGCGAGCCCTATCAGTATTCTGGCAGCACATCCGTCCGCTCCGTACGCTAGCAAATCGCTAAAAATACAAGATGGACAAGGGCACTTCATGGTCGATATGACCTTACCTGAATCACATAAAACAGCTATATTAATTACTAGCCCCACGGTTTCACCCGCGTACCTAAATGTCGATCCCGTGGGAATATCGGGATAAAAAGCCTATATGTTAATCCAGGGTGTCAGCTACCTCCATACAATTTTTTTATCAAAATTGGGCCGGCTGTTAGAGCGTGAAGAAGTAACAGACTATAAACACACACACACACCCCTACACACACTCACAAACTTTCGCCTTTATAATGTTAGTGTGACATATTTACTTCCTGAAGTTTCAAACTAACGTCAAAACTTACGTTTCGAAGAGGTAGGCCCTAGAAGAGCAGGCAAAACTTCGTAGTTGTTCCTCTTAATAACGTTAGTAGTACCTAATACTGAATGTTTAAAATAAATACGAAATGTAATAATGTTTTATGTAACCCATGTAGTACATGTTTACATAATTATAATTATGTTCTTGGTGCAATACATAGAAGTATTGTAATGTGCTCTACCAATTAAAAAAATGGCAAAATCAATGATGTCTTTTTTAGGGTTCCGTAGTAGGTACCTACAAGGAACCCTTATAGTTTCGTCATGTCCGTCCGTCTGTCCGAGGTTTTGCTAAGAGACCGTTAGTGCTAGAAAGCTGTAATTTTGTAGGAGTGTGTATATCAATTACGCCAAGAAAGTGGTAGAATAAAATTTTGGAAAATATTTTTTTTTAGGGTAGCTCCCCTACATGTGCAGTGGGGATGAATATTTTTTTCGTCGTCTACCCCATCGTGTGGGATATCGTTGAATAGGTCTTCTAAAATGACTTGGGGGTTGCTGAAATTATTTTTCGATTTAATGCTCCATTTACGAAATATTAAACTTTAAAGTGCAAATTTTTGTTCCAGTAGGGCGTCGCCCCCCCTCTAAAAGCTAAACTGCCGGCTTGACAAATCTGGAAAAATTCACGATGATAGTGCATTTCATGAACTTTAAAATAAAACTATAAGAATTAAGATAACTTTATTAGTTTAGCAGTAATAGTCGTTGAACTTGGGTGTTCGATAATTTTGTACCAAATACAAAATCCAGAGCATTAATCCTTTAAAGTGACTAAGATGAAGCAGTTACTTGTTTATAACGGGCAAAGACTTGCATTGAAAAACAAAATATGAAAAAAAACTAAAAAAACCTCAATAAATTATCATAACTTTCACAATACTGCCGCTAGATGGCGCTGACGAAGAAGAGCTGAGATAAAGGTCACAAACGAACTCGTTTAATTTTAGAATTACAATTTTGTGAATTAAAATAATAATTTGGCAGCAATCGTACTCTTATTTTTAAGCTTTAGCAGGACGAAAGTGGTTATTATTAGCTAATCTCTTATTATCTTCGAAAATCAATATTTTGTCATTAGTTTAGTATCGCTATTCGATAACAGATGGCGTTGTGCCGTTACGCTACTTTTGTAGATCGCGGTGTTAAGATTTTCTTGCACGGTATGACCTCCGTGGTTACGTTAAGTGTTAAAGTTTTGTTTTACTCTGGACACCCTTGATTTTCTATGCGAGATATTTTTGGGACGTTGTTGTACAGTTAACTATTATATAACAGATTAAGAAGAAAGAGAAAGAAGTAGGTTAAATTTAAATTCGGGCTACTACGGAACCCTATACTGTGCGTGGCCCGACACGCACTTGGCCGGTTTTTTTATTTCAATACGTAGAGCAATAACCTAGGTCATTATTATGCTAAACACGAATGAAAGCTGCTTCAATCAGATTAGGTGACAAATATGTAGTTGCTGGCTACGGTATAGTTTTTTAATGTCATGTCAATAAATAAACTCTAGGCTTAAAGCTATTTATTTATAATACAGGAAGACATATTTTTTTTGTAGCACAATTACTTAATCTTAATAAATAATTTTATAATTAACTGAAAAATAAATATCCGTCCATTGTATAGATCGATTTCCATCAATTGAGATTTCATTCAACTGCTTACTTCAAGTAAAATAAAATTGCATAATATTCAAACTCAAACTCACAAGCATTTATTTCAATTAAACCTTGTACAGGCACTTTTGAATTGTCAAAATTAAATAGTCTCTCAGATAATCAGAAAGTTGAAGCTAGTTGCCCATTCCAAAACGTAGATCTCTATTTAGAAGAACGGGCAAGAAACTCCATGAACACTCTTTTAAATTCCGAACTTAAATCAGTAAAACCAACAAACCTAATTAATATTACGATCATCTTCATTGGCTAACTTATGTACAATTGAATAACAAACGTTATACAAAGCAATTCGTTACAGGCATAACTAAATAGGACATCTAGGTAGGTAACCATTTTATTATTGAGTGATTCAAACTAATGTATGAAATGAGAGTATCAAATAAATAACCTAGTAACAAAACATTATCGGCCTTATTACAAAACAAGGTTTATCATTAGACCCGGGTTTAAACCTTTCGAACTTTATAGTTTAGTTATTTTAACTTTGACGGATTATTCCGTCAATGTTAGAATTCTTATTAAAAAAAACTGACGTTAAACCTGAGTCTAAGTTGTCAATTTAGCATAAATAAGTTTTCGTTTATCGGAATAAAGTTCAAAATACAGTAACTGGCTCAAAGGTGGCTGGCTCTAGGGGGCCTAAAAAGGCCACTTTGGCAGAATGATAAAAGGAAACATTATGAATCATAATGGACAGTTAACTGTTAAGTTAATCGTATCAAATCCCATCGGTGAAGGATTTTTCAGTTATTTTTATTGTCTGTGCTAAAATACCAATCAATCCAATACAAATCCAACCTCAATCTCTTTGATCATACCTACGTAACGCAACGAAAAAAAGAAAAACACGGACTGTCTACGCCATATTATGATTCATAATATTTTCCTTTTATGATTATGCCAAAGTGGCCTTTTTAGGCCCCTAGGTCTAATTTTAGAACTCGTTTTGTAATAGCACGGTATATGTGTGTCTTAGGTCTTATTGACGGTCCTAACAATCGTCGGATGTTTCGCACTAGGAGTTTTCAAGCAAGACGCCGCGTAGGCGCAGCGTAGCGTTACGTAACGTTGCGTAGCGTTACGTAGCGCTGCGTAGCGCTGCGTAGCGTTGCGCAGGCGCTGTGCTAACGCCTTGAACGATACTATTAGGTATTCTAGTTTTGAGGCGAAAAAATAATGTAGGTGAGAAAACAACACATTATTGAACAATATACCTAGTATACAGCAATTATTTAACTAAACATGTTACTATTTTGGCAACATTTAACATAGTTCCAGCAATGTACCTACTTAAGGACAAGAAATGCTACTAAATCCAGGTACATCAATAATCCCTCGTTGGAAGACTTGTACGTCCTGATTATCGCGTATGCGCTCTGCCAGGGTCTTCTCGTGCGCGAGCGGGTGCCATGCGCCGAGAGTGCACGCGGCATCGTCGTGCGCCGCGTGGTAGTGGCACCGGCGCGTCGCGCGCGCAGACGGCACGTACTCGAGCATGCGCACGCGCGCGCATCGGTGCAGCGCGAACCATAGACCTGAAAAAGGTAGCTATTTACTTAACGCGCGAGTGAGACTGACAAAGACAATCTCTGACTGAAAGACTCTTCTGAAATAATACTGAACGGTAAATGAAGAACAACAAGCTTACAATTGAAAACAGACAAACTTTGAAAATAAATTAATATTTCTTGTGGCTTTATTTTAATTTGAAGTACATCTCGTAGTTATCAGGTTTTTCGTTATGAAGCTATTTTTTGGAAAGGAGCTTCTATCTTTAATATCAACTAATCATTGATATTGGTAGCAATATTCATTTTTTTCCTGGAAATCCATAACTTAAACATGTTCATAATTCATGTTTTCAATAACGCACCTATAAAGCCTGATGACGGAGGGTTTCTCCGGAGACGGTATGGAGACGAGTCTTGTAGCACCGACCATAACGCCCATAGCACTTGGGGGTTCAGCAAATGGACATCTGCGTTGTGATTCTGTTCAAGTAGCCTGAAACAATGAAAGAGCACGATTAAAACAGTTTTCGTTTTTTTTTTGTTTCTAAAAATGAAAGGGATTTAAATTTCTTAAGCTTTGCGAACTCGGCTAATAATATGTGTCAAGCGTAACATAAAATAAAAATGTAACAATTAAATCGATCTTAGAATTAATTGTTAATTCAATTTAATTCAATCGGTCAGAAAAGTTAAGTGATTTTGATAGTCCGGCGAAGTGCTAGTAGCCAATTCGCATACGTATAGTAGTGTATCGGTCGTGGCCAGGGGGTCATAAAAGGATAAGATAATGGACAGTTAACTGTTAAGTTAAACGTATCAAATCCCATTGGTGAAGCATTTTTTTTTTTTGTCTGTGCTAAAATACCAATCAATCCAATCCAAATCCAATCCCAATCTCTTTGATTGTACCTACGTAGTGCAGCGAAGAAAAGAAAAACACGGACTGTCTTCGCCATATTATAATTCATAATGTTATCCTTTTATGATTAGACTAGACTTAGACTGTGTCCCAGCAGTGGGGTACCTGGTATGGTATGGGTCTTAGAATTGATGCATGAAGTATTCGATCATTTCCTGAAATGGTTGTATTTCATGAAATCTAACATCGACCGCTGGTCACATCATGATGTGGTCTGGCCAGATCATTGAACACTCAACTTTTTACGATATAGGTAAACAGTTAAACGCACGACTACTTCATGATGTGGCCAAATATTAGTGATAATATCGTAAAATAGTTAGGTAGATTATCCACTGGTAGAGGCGTTGCTGTCGCTTTGTTTTTGTTGTGCATCATAGCGAAGCCCAATAATTTCTATTATTTTTATTTAATTTTTAACCTATTGTTTCTATAGTTAGAATTTCTACACCTTATACCACTCGATTGACATTATCATTCAACGTTGACGTTTAACGTTAACGATATGGTCAATTTTATAGCTGCTGTTTTTTTCATGAAACACAACCATTTCATGGCCAAGCCACATATTTTGACTAAGGTGTAGAGTTTGTGAAGTTAGGGCGTGTAGAGTTAGAAGCTTGGCTCTACATGAGATCTGATAACTTTTTGAGCCATATGTGGTGTCGTCTTGGCAACATTTTACATGAAAATGTTTTTGGTGGGATTTCACATCTTTTTGAAAGTTGCTTATGAAATAATTTTTTTTTGGGGGTTTCTTTACTAAAAATCCTGAAATATGTATTTTTTTATTTATTACAAGGAGTCCCTATATCAATTTTCAGAACTCTAGCATCAAAATTTGCGGAAGTCTCTTACAAACTTCCATCCCCTAGTTTAAGGGGTTGGAGGGTAAAAGATCCAAGTCTTAGAATTGTTTGTGTACTATTACTAGCTTACATACCAAATTACAGTGTTCTAGGACTTCAGGAAGAACCTTAGAATATTGATGCTTATGAAATAAAAAAATATTTTTTTGGGGGGTTGGGGGGTTATTTACTGAAAATCCTGAAATACGTATTTTATTATTTATAACAAGGAGTCCCTATATCAATTTTCAGAACTCTAGCAACAAAATTTGCGGAAGTCTCGTACAAACTTCCATCCCCTATTTTAAGGGGTTGGAGGGTAAAAGTTCCAAGTTTTAGAGTTTTTTTGTTGTTTTTGTACTATTACTAGCTTACATACCAAATTTCAGCTTTCTAGGACTTCAGGAAGAACCTTAGAATATTGATGCTTATGAAATAAAAAAAAAAAAATTGGGGTGTTGGGGGGTTATTTACTGAAAATCCTGAAATACGTATTTTATTATTTATAACAAGGAAACCCTATATCAATTTTCAGAACTCTAGCATAATCTGCGGAAGTCTCGTACAAACTTCCATCCCCTATTTTAAGGGGTTGAAGGGTAAAAGTTCCAAGTTTTAGAGTTTTTTTGTTGTTTGTGTACTATTACTAGCTTACATACCAAATTTCAGCTTTCTAGGACTTCAGGAAGACCCTTAGAATATTGATGATCATCAGTGAGTCAGTGAGTCAGTGACGAAATCGGGGTATTTTAGATATCAATATAAAATCTAAAGTTTATGAGCTATGCAATTGAAACTTTATAGGTTTAATAAATCAACCACTGACATCATATCCCGAAAATTTTGTTTATCTGGTATAATCCAAACCCAAGTTATGAAGGTTCAAAAATACGACGAAGTGCTTCGAGAAAAGGTAGGTAGTGCCCTTGCGCTTCGCTTGGCTCGGAACACTTTATAAAACGATTCCTGGCTACATCTACCAATAGCCAGCGCCGGCGACCAAATCAGCTGCCGGTGTTTTAAAAAAAAAAAAATTACTTACTTCTTATAAACAGGAAACAGAGGATAATCAGGAGAATGGTACCAGTCTTCTAGTGTTGATGAGTAGTTCGCCGGATCCCATATGAGAATGGACACATTTCGAAACATCGGGTCCTCCAAAAAGTTAAATTCAGGCTTAGCTATCACCTGAAATCGAAATAAAATTCTGCGAACTCTCAAAAATATTTAATTTATAAAAGGCAAAAATCTTTTTGGTTACCAGATATTCGTGAATATTTTCAACTGGCTTTTTGCGAAGAAAGCTATTTAATGTTCTTTTATTATTTTTTTACATTAAGTACATACCTACTGAAAATGGCGTCATTATTTTTTTTCCGTCGAAAATACTACTAAAGATCATGTGAAGCCATTAAGTTTTATATTTACTTGTATTATTCTTCTTGTTAAAATGCCTTCAGAGAAATCGGCCTAGTAGATACTTATTAATAATCATTTTGGTACAACCTTTTTAATTAGATTCGAGAAAATACTGTATTGTAAAGATTTTTAGGATTGCGGAATTTGTAATGATATTTTTATTTTAACGGTAGGTACAGTAGCCAACCTAGGTACCTGTGAATTGAGCACTCTGAAAGTAGTCTTGCAGCCGACACTCTCCGTATAATTTTCTGTGGGCGCATTGTTGAATCTCAATACCATGTCGTGAGAATCTGTGGACATAAATTAGTTTTGTAATCTTGCTCATCAGGGCTCTATGTATCCCATCTGTTATGATTCTCCACTTTGGAGAATCATAAAACGATAACATTATAAATCGTAATATGGCGAAGACAGTCCGTGTTATTCTTTTTTTCGCTACACTACGTAGGTATAATCAAAGAGATTGGGATTGGATTTGGATCGGATTGATTAGTATCTTAGCACAGACAAAAAAAAAAAACTTTAAATGCTTCACTAATGGGATTTGATACGATTAACATAACGGTTAACTGTCCATTATAATCCTTTTATGATTCTGCCAAAGTGGCCTTTTTAGGCCCCCTGTACTTACTTAAGAGATATTATTTCAACTGTCAAAATATGTACAAGAAACTCAGCTTTGAGCTTAGGTACAATAATTAAAAAGTCGGAACTTTTGGGCCTTTATAGGGTACTTTTGGGACTCTATAGGGTACTGGGTTGTACCACATAACCTAGATATATATTTATGTGAATTACTCAGTGGGAAATGCGTAAACCTCTGAATAATAAATTGACGTAGGTAATAGCTAAAATAAATAACTATTTATTTTAACTATCAGACGTAATATTTAAAATAAATCACCATTAATTTATATACCGTCAGGTTAATGGCCTAACATTAGGTCACCAAAATTTAATTTAATTTAATTTTTACCCCACTGCAGAGGGTATTTTTAATAACAGGAATACTTAACCACAGGTTTACGCAATTTCCTCTGAGTAATTCACTCCTTATAAGTATATCCAGGTGGTGCGGTACAACCCAGTCACTGACTAAGCTTACATATAGGTGTATCATACGGCATTTAGTTCTTTCCTTCCGGGTAATAATTGCACAGAGTCTACGACAAACAATATGACAAATAAATTTTTTTTTGACCACCAATCCACAGTGTTTTTTTGGCCCCAAAAAAGTGACATCCGCTTTTTATTGAAAATTTCTACTCAATAGTTCACTTAAAATGCACGAGTAGAAGTTGAAATTAATATCAAATACTCAGGGCTGCAATCCCTTGAAGCAGTGAAACAATCAAACTTCTAAGTCTACGCAATCAAAAGATACGGGCGTTTATGTTCCGAAAAAAACTCCCAGGTGCCAATTTTGTATACTCTATTTTTAAAAAAATCTTTAAGTTTTCGTTACGTTGAAGGTCAAAATACTGAAAATAATTCGTACAATAAAAACTGTGTAGGATTGAGTTTTGTTTGAATTGCAAATTGATGAAGCTTATGAAGCAATTCTAGACGCATATTTTCCCGTTTTTATTTAATCAGAAATCATAATAGAACCAAAAAAAAAATATTTTTCCATTATCAGTTTTTTTTTCTAGTTCGAAATAGAACCTCTGTCAAATGTGTGCATTTTTAATGAACTATTGAGTAGAAATTTTCAATAAAAAGCGGATGTCACTTTTTTGGGGCCAAAAAAAACACTGTGAATCGTGACCATAGATCATTGTCATAATAGTTATAATTCGTACAAGGCCTTGGCTCTTGTAACT
Organism: Oligia fasciuncula; assembly: GCA_963082905.1. Classification (NCBI taxonomy): domain Eukaryota; kingdom Metazoa; phylum Arthropoda; class Insecta; order Lepidoptera; family Noctuidae; genus Oligia; species Oligia fasciuncula. The sequence goes on along the minus strand of OY720388.1, from coordinate 13,170,622 downwards.
CATACAATAACAATTGCAACGACTCTTTACGTTTATAAAATAACGTTATCAGACCTTGTGAGTTGTTTCCGCTCCATTTCAGTAATTTTGAAACATTCGCATAGACAATTAGTGAAATCTTTTTTCTTTTTGTACCTACACTAAGTTTCAGCACGAGCTAGGTATAGTCAAGCATATAGTGTACAACGGTACCTAATGCTACTATACTCGAACCAGACTCAAGTAAAAGTTTATAAAATAGAACTTAAGTTATTACTATTTTTATCACCATATCAGAAGCCAGAGCACATATTATCGTCGCTCGCATGACTAAAAGTCCTATCTCATTTTTATCTAATTTTTTTGCCGATTTGAGTCAGGACAACTACACTCTTCCTTTCGTGATCCTTTACATTTTGTTGCCTTTCAAAATGGTTATATTTGAGATCCAAATAACATAGAGGTACGACGGTTAGTGAAAAGTGTAAAGAATCACGAATAGAAAATTGTAGCTGTCCGAACCCAAATCAGCAAAAATGAGAAAAATGAGGTAGGACTTTTAGTCATGCGAGCAAAGATATACAGGGTGATTGGAAGATGGGTGCAAAGCTTTAAGGCGATGATAGTACAGGCAATTCAGAACCATTTAAGCCATGGTTGTCTTAGACGAAGTCTTACCACTTTTTTTTTACCAATTTCTTAAGATTTTTTTCGAAAATTCCCAAAGTTTTAACTAAACTACTTATTTATGGCCAAATTGAATGATAAACGAATTCATTTTTATTGTATTTAATTAAAGTAATGTGTAAGCAATCTAGCAAAACATGTTTTAGGCCTCTGTGTCGTTAGACATTTTTTTTACAGATATTTAAAGTTCATAACAAATTTTAAAATTTATAAATACTTTTTGTAAACCTTATTTTAAAAATCACGGAGCGTGCTTTTTTTGTTCAAACCTTTTTGAAAACATGCTTGATAATCGCTCTTTCTTTTGAGGTAACATTTACGCAGATATCTTACAAATTATTGAAATTAGGACCTAAAAACCAATTTAAGGGAGAAATTTTAAATTTTAGGCAGTCTAAATAAAACAACATTTGAATTAAATTTATTTATGTTTCATGGTCAAAATGTTGTCCGTGATTCCTAATACAAGCACGGCTCCGTCTTCTCACTTCTGTTGTTGTTATTTTCAACATCATCTCCAGCTTCATTGTTTCAAACTCTGAATTCATTCTCTCTATCAGTTCTTCTCTCGTGTTTATTTCAACATTCGTATACACTAGCTCCTTGGCCCGGCCCCACACGAAAAAGTCCAGCAGGGCCAGATCTGGTGAGCGAGCGGGCCAAGGGATGGGTCCATCTCTGCCAATCCAGCTGTCAGGAAAACAATTATTTAAGTGTTCCCTTACATTTAACATCCAATGCGTTGGACAGCCGTCTTGCTGAAAGATGACTGTACTGTCTCTTGCGAATATCGGGACACCGGTTTCCTCTATCAGCTCTGGTAAATCCACTTGTAGAAAGTGCAAATCATTTTCACCATTGAAAGTCTCCGGTAAGAAGTGGGGCCCAATCAACGTCCTGCAAATTACTCCAGCCTCCAGAATTTCCTCTGAAACGACACCTGCTTCTTAAAATGTGGATTGTTGTCTTTGGCGGCCCATTCATGAAGGTTATGAAAGTTTTTAATGCCCTCCCTAGAAAACTTTAATTTGAAATCAATCTTGTGGACGGATGAAAGCAAATTTTCTAGGGCATTACAAACTTTCATAACCCACACAACACATAGGGAACATTTAAATAATTGCTTTCCTGACAGCTGGATTGGCAGAGATGGACCCATCCCTTGGCCCGCTCGCTCACCAGATCTGACCCTGCTGGACTTTTTCGTGTGGGGCCGGGCCAAGGAGCTGGTGTATACGAATGTTGAAATAAACACGAGAGAAGAACTGACAGAGAGAATGAATTCAGAGTTTGAAACAATGAAGCTGGAGATATGATGTTGAAAATAACAACAATAGAAGTGAGAAGACGGAGCCGTGCTTGTATTAGGAATCACGGACAACATTTTGACCATGAAACATAAATAAATTTAATTCAAATGTTGTTTTATTTAGACTGCCTAAAATTTAAAATTTCTCCCTTAAATTGGTTTTTAGGTCCTAATTTCAATAATTTGTAAGATATCTGCGTAAATGTTACCTCAAAAGAAAGAGCGATTATCAAGCATGTTTTCAAAAAGGTTTGAACAAAAAAAGCACGCTCCGTGATTTTTAAAATAAGGTTTACAAAAAGTATTTATAAATTTTAAAATTTGTTATGAACTTTAAATATCTGTAAAAAAAATGTCTAACGACACAGAGGCCTAAAACATGTTTTGCTAGATTGCTTACACATTACTTTAATTAAATACAATAAAAATGAATTCGTTTATCATTCAATTTGGCCATAAATAAATAGTTTAGTTAAAACTTTAGGAATTTTTGAAAAAAATCTTAAGAAATTGGTAAAAAAAAAGTAGTAAGACTTCGTCTAAGACAACCATGGCTTAAATAGTTCTAAATTGTCTGTACTATCTTCGCCTTAAAGCTTTGCACCCATCTTCCAATCACCCTGTATATGCTCTCTGGCAAGATCAACAGTGCCTAATTACATACACATACTCACGCCTTCTTCCCATGGCAGAAACTACAGAAAGCCACCTGCAACGACGATCCTTCTACACTCCTTTCGCTTCGTTTACGTTGATACATCTGGGGGCCTAAAAAGGCCACTTTAGCAGAATCATAAAAGGATAACATTATGAATCAAAATGGACAGTTAACTGTTAAGTTAATCGTATCAAATCCCATTGGTGAAGGATTTTTTAGTATTTTTTTTTGTCTGTGCTAAAATACCAATCAATCCAATCCAAATCCAATCCCAATCTCTTTGATTAGACCTACGTAGTGCAGCGAACAAAACAAAAACACGGACTGTCTTCATCTTATTATAATTCATAATGTTATCCTTGATTCTGGATCAGAATGTTGGGCCACAAAAGGGATGAATGAAAGGCAATTGCATGCAGCAGAGATGAGAATGCTAAGAGGAATGTGTGATGTTACACGAATGGATAGAATAAGAAGAAATGAGTACATCAGAGGAAGTTTGAAAGTGGCACCGGTAACTGAAAATTTGTGTGGGAATCGCTTGTCATGGTATGGGCATATGTCACGAAGGAATGAGGAAAATGTCGTGAGGACAGTTTTGAGTATGGATGTCGATGGCTATAAGAGTAGGGGAAGACCAAAGAAACGATGGATGGAATGTGTAAATGATGATATGGTTAGAAAGGGGGCGACTACCGAGATGACGACTAAGTAATAGAGAAATATGGAAGAAAAAGACATGTTGCGCCGACCCCCAAATAAATTGGGATAAGGGCAGGAGAATGATGATCCTTGATTCTGGCAAAGAGGCCTTTTTAGGCCCCCTGGTCATACACACACGCGAGTACTACGCACCTCTAATTAAGTACAAAAACTTGTCAAATAATTGGTTTTAAATCATCTCTGTACTGCCGGTCGATTCTGTAAAAATCTCACCGTGAAAACTTAAGTGAAGTGAGTTGGTTTTTGCTAGGAATTGACACTATTGACAGCTCACTCCACGCTCATTTCACCTAAGTTTTCACGGTGAGATTTTTACAGAATAGCACCGCAGGATACAGTAAGAATGTAAAAGATTATGCCGATCGATTCTGTAAAAATCTCACCGTGAAAACTTAGGTGAAGTGGGTTAGTTTTTGCTAGGAATTGACACTATGGACAGCTCACTCCACGCTCATTTCACCTAAGTTATCACGGTGAGATTTTTACAGAATAGCACCGCAGGATACAGTAAGAATGTAAAAGATTACTGTCGATCGATTCTGTAAAAATCTCACCGTGAAAACTTAGGTGAAGTGAGTTAGTTTTTGCTAGGAATTGACACTTTTGACAGCTCACTCCACGCTCACTTCACCTAAGTTTTCACGGTGAGATTTTTACAGAATAGCACCGCAGGTATGCAACGTTACTTAACCCGTCCTGCCAATAAGCATTACGCTGAGCTTAAAAATAATATAAATAAGTCGTCCTCATATATACAACATGCAATCTTGTTCACTCCGGCCGCCGTCGCCGGTGACGCGATGGTCCGTACATTGTAGGTATATAAGAAAGCGGAACAATAGAATTAAACAACAAGATTGATAATAAAAGACCTGATAATTACACCTATTCTTTAACTGTAATTAAGTAAACGGTTACTTTTTCTGTCATTCACTGAGTTATTGGCGGTTGTTTGTACCCACTGGTACCTACCAATGCAGGTAGGTACTTTCTTGTTTACGTTAGTAACAATCATAAAACTGATTACTAAAGACTTAGAATTAAATCATGAATGTGTATTTATGGAAATCAGAAGGGCTGGTCATGTGTTCACACTTCGAAAGCAAAAGAAAATGCCGAGACGATACCACTTAATGGAAAATAAAACTGATCAATAATGTATGTGGCAACAGGCGCAGCCCTTTGTTTATCACAGCTACACTACAGGCTACAGAATGTTTACATTAGGTACATTTTACTTACGAGTAGTTTTGTTTTGTTATTTATCAAATGAGAGGAAACAAACAGTAGGTACCTAGGTATTGGTTAATAACTCTAACCCTAAGATCCTCAAAAGAAAACTTTGTTTTCATAAAAATATCCAAGAAAATACATACATATCCTCCATTTTCTCAAAATATGAAAAGTTAACATCTAAGTAGGTACCTACATAATGTTTCCAAATAACTACCTTGGTTTGTCTATGAAAGGATAACCTAACATTCCCTTGAACCGTTACTGCCAACATTATAAATAATACCAGCAATATAATGGCTCAGAGGAGCGCGGGAAGCTCCTTATTGCCGGCGTATTGTATGTTGGAAGCGCACAATGGTACAACATGAATTATGCACGCCCTTTACGTGTGGGTTGATGACACCACGCCAACAATACCTACAGCACACGTATCCTGGACAGCTTTTCTTTCATTGCTGCATAAAATTCCTATAGTTAGAACAACCTTGCTTACGGACTTACGGTATATTTATGTACCTACACCCTTTTATTTATCGCCATTTCTCTTGAAACTTTCTCTAAGTGATAAATCAAAATTAGTGCAAAATTTTGCCAAAATAGTGCGGTATTGGCGTTTGGAGTCCGGCCATTTATCCTATAAATCTTAAACCTCCCACTGTATTTTGTACTTTCTTCACTACCCACCATAAAAATTACAAAGAAAAATTAGATGAACGATTACTTAGTATCAACATTTAAAACAAGTTATTACTGTAGTTACGATTTGTACCTTGATAGCCTCAACTTGACGCAAATACAACGAAATCTTGGCTTAGCCTTAGCGATCTGCCTTTATGATAATCAGGGACCTCCAATAAAATGGGCTAGCTAGATAAAACATTATAATTTTCATAACTGTGTCACTTTATATTATACTAGATACTGTGTTTATTAAAAATAACAAAATTAAATTCTAACATAACTAAAACTATACAGAAACTAGAAAATAGCGTCGAAAAACTCATCCGCATCGCTGTCGACTGGTAATGTACCCAAGAGACTGGGGGCATTACCACGTTGTATGGCGAACTGTGTTGTATTTGGATGTGGTATTCTCAAGTATTTCTATCATTAATGAGAATTCCTGAATGACAAAAATATGTTAAACAACTTACTAACCTAACTGCTGTAAGTGATTATTCCAACACAAAAAAAAAAACAAAAATAACTCTCAAAACGAGTCATGTCTGAACTCGAATACGAGGGGGTGTGGCACCATACATTTCCATGTCATTTGCCACTCCCTTTCTTTAGAACAAACAGCCTGCCGCAGATGAGCCGATAATATGAAGACGAATTTCATGTTAAGCTCCGGCAAAAGCTCCGGCAAAATGCTTTCCTCAGAAACAAGCTGTTTAATTTTATATTACCTACTTACACTTGCGATACTTAAAGTTTCTTTGAAATGCGATGCATCTTTCTCGCTTTCTTGTGATTCTACATTGTTTTAGAATCGTTAAAGGCTGGTATTTTCCTGCGTAAGTAATGTTTTGTTTTGTTATGCAGAAAGTCAATAAACATGAATGTTTAGCTCTGTTGGTGGAGTTGTTGCATGTACCTATATCTCAAGTTCGACTTGGCTTGCAACCTGCTGTGTCTTGAGAGAATATCTACTTACAGCAAAGACAATATTGTGTTGTCTTTTCACAATACGGTACATCTGTCCAGGTTGCTCAGGAAGATAATTTGGAAGCGGAAGTACCTATATCGACTGATGTGGCTTGAGAAGTCTACCTGGGAAAATCCTATGGCTTGAATTGAATTGTGATAAACTTAATTAATTGATTGATACGTGTAGAGTTCTTTACAACCTGCCATGTACCTACCTATAGGTAAAGGAAAACAGTACGCAAATCTTTAATAAACAATAAGTAAAGATGTCCTTACACGTGTCTCCCCACTCGGAAGTATGTGTCATTGTCTGTTCCATGTCTGGGCTATAAAGTTATCAGCGGATTTTCGAGAAAGGACAAAGACATTATGTGGTTATTCTGTGACTAACGCAAATGCAATAAAATAATAATATTATTCGTTGCAATTGTGAATCATCAAATTTTTACCTTTGACATTTACTTGGCATAAAAAATGCAATTTTGTGAATGAATCTCACTTCATCATCAAAACAGAAATATCTCGAATAATTTTGCGGTTACGAGGCTTTTAAAGAAAATATTGACATATGAAAATAACCAAACAAAACAACTTTTATACGACTATTAGCATAGCTGATATGAGTTGGATTTTCCGGTGCGGACGCGTTGGTATTACAGAAGAGCGACGCAGACGCCGGCGCCACTGGGCAAACCTATCGTAGTTGACACAATCGAATCAGCATATCAAACCATGCGGTTCTGTGTAAAACAAAGATAGCGACATGAATAAATCAAAGCGTGATAACAGATTGTATAACGAGCAAAGCAGTACCTAGCCATTTGCGTGACAATACCATACTACTTACAATTTAGAGCTGACCAATAGAACCGTGATACACCAGACGATACCCAAATTACAATGATTTTTAAATCATGTTTTCTATCTTTATCATAAAACAGTTTCAAACTCATAAAAAAATATAAATCATTGAAAATCCCAAAAGCATACTGACATTGGATGAGTGTATTTGAACCCATGTAGGCCAGACCTATTAACTAATATGCCACGCACAGCACACCTTCCTTTAGATAGGTAAGTGTTCAGCATTTGACCACACTTTAGTCCACCCCTATCTCAACACGTGTGCAGGGCATAACATTAAAGAAGGTGACAAAATAAAGAAGATAGGAATTCTCTTTATGTTACTTCTGAGTCCTGTCCTTCTGAATCAGTTTAATAATGGGTAAAAATAGATGTTCTTTGTTGCACTCATAAGTTAGAATGCGAATATGCTTGAATAGGTATACCGAATTACTTGCATACCTACGGGATTTCCTGAAAACGAGGAGACCGATATCTTACATAATCAATTAGATCAAACATTATATTAATTAGGCACCCATGTATACTACTGTAATATCTAATCACACAATATGGAATAGTGCATACTAATATGTTTAATTTAATTTAATACAAAGTGGCAATAGCATCATAGGTATCATTACCATATACACACATCAAAAGTGTCTAGGGATCAAGCATTTTTATGCGGATTTCTTGAGATTGAGATGTGGCTTTGTAATAAATTTATGATTTTATAAATTTATATGGATTCTTTTTGGTGCATTTCATAATTTGAATCAGGAACTGTGAATCAAATTCGAGTAAAAGATGAAAATCAGCTGTCAATATTTTCCCTATAAAAACATACAACGCATTGAAGACATTATTAGTGCTACTGTTTCCCTACTACTGATTAAAACCAACGTTATTATGGAGCGGCGACGTCATTTAAGCAGGGAAGAAATGCTCAGAGCCGTGGGAATGATAGAAGCTGGTTCCCGGCAACGTACTGTGGCTTTAGCTCTGAATACAAGTCAGAGTGTTATCAGTCGACTTTGGACACGTTACCGAAGCACTGGTACCGTGGCTGAGCGCCATGGAGGACGGTATCGCTGCACCACACGGAGACAAGACCGATACATTCAAATCTTAACTCGAAGAGCTCCAACAATAACCGCCATGATGTTAGCCGTGAGGCTTCATCACTCTTCAGGGAACTTAATTAGCGACCAAACAGTCAGAAACCGCTTGCATGAAGTGAACCTTCATTCCCGAAGACCGCTACGGGTACCACCTATAGCAATGCACAATCGTAGGATTCGATATCAATGGGCTCTTGAACACAGAAATTGGGCAGAAGAACAATGGCGTTTCGTGTGCTTTTCTGATGAGTCTCGTTTTGGTATGAGACCGGATACAAGACGTATACGACACTGGAGAACCCCTGGACGCCAACAGCGATTAAAATCCTGCCAGGAAGTCCATCCTTATAGTGGTGGAACCATCATAGTATGGGCGGGTATTTGGATCGGCGGAAGAACTGAGTTGATTTGGATCAGAGGCAACCTCAACGCTCAAATTTATGCTGAGACGATTGTATCAGACGTCATCGTTCCTCTACAAGTGCAAATCGGTCCCTTATTTCAGTTAATGCATGATAATGCACGACCGCACACCGCAAGAGATGTAAGACAGACTCTCGCCGCAGCTAACATCAATGTCCTGCCCTGGCCTGCTCAGTCGCCAGACTTGAACCCGATTGAGCATGCATGGGATATGCTACAGAGAAGAGCTCTGCCGAATATGGAGGGTATCCAGTCGCAAGAAGACCTTTTTTTGTTGTTGCAACGAACATGGGCGGCCATTCCACAGCGTGATTTGGATGAACTCATTTTGAGTATGCCAAACCGATGTTCTTGTGTTGTTAGTGTTCGCGGTAGAAACACGGATTATTAATTGTTTAAGTTACCCAATAAAATTTTAAAGAAAACTGTTATTTCAGTCTTTTTTTCGAACTTTTGTGTTAGTGGTTCAAATGTCAAAAATCCCTTTATTAGGAAAATGGCAAATTTCTTTATTAATGCAAAGGTGACTTGGTTTATCGTTACTGTGACAAACGGAAACACTTTATTTGATGAATCCTTAAAGAAAATTTTAATTAATATCAATCAGGAGAAAAGTTATTGCAAAAATATATGTTGATCCCTAGACACTTTTGATGTGTGTATATTGGCGACAGCGTACTTTGTGTCATAATAATGTAGTTATTTAATCTGTTTCAGTGAGTAATCAGTGAAGTCCCATGGACAATAATTCGTGTAATTCGCATACGATTTGGGCCGTTCGTCGAAGAGGCCGGACTATGCATGTCAATGCGTTTCACAAAGCGGAGATCCGATGCGATAAGTGGCACAATACACGGTCGATCACCTACCCATACTGACCATACATTTATGTATTATAAAGTATATAGACACTCAATACTAAGATAATAATATAACAACACGCCTGCAATTCCCGAAGGATTAGGCAGAGACGTACCTACCTAATGCAACACCCACATTTTGCCTGTTATGTTTAAGTCCCAAGAGAATAACCAAGCCTATTTCTTACGAATTGAACGAAGTTACCAACCCACCTGTGTAACTATCTAAACTCTTTCAAACCCTTATAGGCCGTATTTAAATCACTCAACCTCAAAAAAAATTATGTACTACCGGTTTCTGACATAGCTAACAAGAATAACAAATAATAAAGCTATGTAACTAAAAGCACATTTGGGGCGATAACTGTAAATGGACTAACGACTAAGTAGGCATACTACGTGCGACTGAGAACACTCATACAACGGCCGACTCATGTGTATTGTGAATCATGCGCAGTGTAGGTACGCATGGCCTTAGAGGCTTTGAGAATAGGTACATCAATTTATAGTAATAGAAAAGTACCTTCGACGTAAGCAAATAGCAAGCTACTCATTCATATTTGCCAGAACTGTAACTATATATAAAATGATCCACAGGACTCACTAGTCCCAACGAACATGACATTTTTTGCCGATGAAATAGCAGAAGGGATGGAGGCATATTATAACGGATCAGAAGTGGGTTTTTATCTTGGCTGTACTAGGAGACTATCTGTGACAGTTGCTCAGCTGACTAATTTTTTAGTAGTGCGAACTTATTTCTAGCAAACGAAAGTAAGTAGGAATTGGAACGTAGGTACGTGGCTTACCTATAAATTTTCCTAATTCTGAGCCAAGCAAAGCTCCAGCGCTTGTGACAACCGCACAAGTATTATAGTGACGGCCCTCCTGCAATGGTGCTCTCGGTATCCTATACCCGAGCCTCGCAAACGGTTCATCATCAGCTGTCACTGTCTGTAACTTCACACCTTTCAGGGCACACATCACCTCGTCTCTAGAACTTGTCTTACGATTACTACTGTTATATTTAACATCATATGTATTGTGAGCGTCTAAGCCCGATGTAAACACTTTGCTTTCCCCCATAAGGACTCTATGAAACTCTTTTAGCAACAGCTCCTTGAATTCCGCACTTCGCTCTTGACAGTCTTTTGATAGTAAGTCGTTGCATACATATTTATCGCTGTCGAACTCCAATAACGGCTTGTGTATGTTGGGGAACCTGGGACTGCCGTTACTTTTTCTCACTACGTTGTTGGACGGAAGGACATATGAACCAGCAGTCTTGTTAGATGTTTGACTTGATCTGCCACTGCTCCAGTAACCGCCGACTGCCGACCTCCGGTTTTTTCGAAGGAAATCGATTCTTAAAGTAGAGTTAAATGGTAGTTTAAATGGTAGTTTTTCCGCTGCTAATTTATCTTGGTAATTAATACCGGAAACCATTGTTTTAGGTGGATTTTCTGACGTCCTGCTCGAATTTCTCTGCTTTTCATCGTACATCCAGTACTGATACCAAATTAAATACAAATAGCCGCACATACCGAAGCAGAGGATGTTAATAAATATCCAAACCGACATCGCTGCAGCTTTCATATTTGTTGTATGTTGAACCACACACTGAATTAAATTCCTATAACTCGATTATACTTTGCAACATAAGACGATGATTTAAGAAAACAGTTAACTGTTATCTAAACCTTGAATATAAAAATCACAACCGTAAAATAGAAGAGAACTGTTTCGGCTGAATCTGTATTCGCTGGGCGGAGTGCGATCAGCTGATAAGGCGTGTACTGCGCATGCGTACGATCGGCTGCAAACGCCGCAGCGCCCTTTGTCTTATTATTGTAAGTTTACCGGCTTGAGCCAAACCAAAACGACTACATAATAAATAAGAGAAACGTGTTCCATGCAATATAATAAACTACCCCTACACAACCGGACTTCATAAAAAAGTCTGAATGTTATACCTACCTAAATATGTGATTATTAGTTTTTAACCGACTTCTTATAAGGAGGTTATACGTTCGTCTATATAATAGAGGTATGAGGAACAGGGTGTAAAGTTCACTCAACCTCCATAGAAAAGGGAGGATCCTCCGACCAGACGGGTGTTGTGTCTGGCGGGCAACTGCCCTATAATTCATGTCGAACCGTTGTATCTATGCTAGTTGCGTGGTAAACTCTGCTTGCGCGATGCAAGATTTGCGTGACGTCAGTATGACGCGTTGTTCGCATGTGGCGTTGTAGATACCGCTACACGTTTGTACTTATTTTTAGGGTCCCGTACCAAAATGGTAGGTAAAACGGAACCCTTATGGTGAGACTCAGTCTGTCTGTCACAAATGGATATCTCAAGAACTACTAATGCTATCAACTTGATATTTGGAACATTTTAGATGACGTTTGTCCAACTATTTTGCAAATAAGAAAGAAATAAAAATATATGTATATTTTTTGCAACAGGGACTGAAAGGGGGTCTGAAAAATTTGAAGTGGGTTTCAGACCCCTTTTCAGTGGGTGGGGCATGGGCATGGCACTAGGGCATGAGGGGTATCATATGAAAGAGCGCAATTTGCACAAACATATTTCCTTTTTTTAGGCCGCATATTTTTCGACTTGTGATGAAACGTAAAAAAAATACCGTTCCCCCCCTTATCTCCGAAGTTTGCAAAGAGAAAAATCTGAAATTATTCTACGTGATAGAAGTTTATGTAACGATTACAGGAAAAATAAAACGAAGTCTCTAAATAGCACAGTTTTTCAGAAATCATCAACAAAAGTTACACTACTTCCACTACCGGTCAAGAGATGGCGCTGACCCAAAATTGCAATATTTACACCGCAGTGCGCAGAGTTAAAATTCTCTTAACATGAAAATTTAAAAACATGATGGTACAGAACCCTCGGTGCGCGAGTCCGACTCGCTCTTGCCCGGTTTTTTAACTAGTAGGTGTGATCCCTACCACTAGAGGTAAGTACCTACTCTATTGTATGGCAAAGTTTTGCTTATCCATAAATGGAGAAAAAATATCTGTAACACTGTTTAGGGAACAATTAATTTATTGGTTAGTTAAGTAAAACAAATGCATATTAATCAGGAGTTTATTTTCAAAATAGTATTTCATATAAGTAGGTAAAGCAGATCCGATAAAAGCAGTTTATCACAACCAGAGGGATTGATTCTTTTCATATCTATGTAGTTTGGTGTAGTAAAACTAATAGGACAGTTCGTGAATTTGAATAGTGTTATCTCTACAGTGCTTCAGCGTTTGCCTAGGTATTGATAACTACACTACATAAATACCCACACAAGGTAAAAACTTTAAAACTAGACTTACTTCGTAATTGGTTCGCTTGTGTACCTTGTACAGGATATGGCATAGTTAAACACGAGTTAGGTATAAATCAATAAAAAATATATAATACAACCTACATAAAGAGTGGCAGGGACATCCACGCGCAATCTGTAACCATGAATTCAACAAATGATTCTGGACGCAGAAATTTACCTTCGCTTATCAAAAAAAAACTGATGTATCATAGAAGTGATTGAACTTTGATTGACTTTCAGATTGCACACTTGGTCGTTTGTGCGATCTGAAATTCAATGAAAATGTATGAAACAACTCTTTTTTTACGTGATTGAACTTTGATTGACTTTCAGATTGCACACTTGGTCGTTTGTGCGATCTGAAATTCAATGAAAATGTATGAAACAACTCTTTTTTTACTCTCCACTCTATATAATACGGCCAATGAATCATGGCCGGTGCGAGCTTTGCGCAGAAGTATACCCAATAACATTACTAGGAACTAAATGGTGAAAAAAAAAGGCAAGTGTGAGTGAGAGGACATGCGCGAAAATTCGGAGAGCCTATGTTCAGACCAGCCATGATTCATCGGCCGTATTGCACCTGTGCTCCAAATACAGGAAGTACACGTCGCGATGATATAAAATAGTAATACAAGCGAGAACAGTTCTGAACTGCTCAAAATATACTTTGTCTCCAGAACCTGTTAATCTCCATAATTCCTTTACCTACCAAACTGAAGTCCCCGCTCATAGCTTAGCACTTTAAGGAAGCGAAATAATATAAATAAATACTTTTATAACTTTTTACAGTAACCTCCTTACTAAATAAACGTGGTGGGGTTTAGTTATAAACGATGATTAAAGTTAAGTGACATTCCAACGTCAAAAATATATGGTTAAATGATAATGATAAATTAAACAGTCGCTAATCACTACTTAACTTTAAGCAACGTTTATGAATAAAGGGGATTATATCAGATGAATAGTTACAGACCGATTTCTCTCTTTCAGTCGTCAGTAATTTGACTTTCGAAAGAAGAAGACAAAGCGTTGTGTAATTATACAGACGCTATACGTTTATTAGTAAGGGGGTAAGTCACACTAAAAATATACATTGGTGCCGATTCCCTTGTTCACAAACTAAACTAAATTTAAGTTCAGTGCATATAGTTTCTTTCTATTTCATTAAGAAAAGGACAGAAGATAAATTTTTGTTTAGTCCTGTCAAATTAATCAGCGCCTGACACTACTCCATACAAGTTTAGAAGTGATTAAAAACATGCCTGCTAAAATTACGCCAGGCGCTAATTAATTCGACAGGACTAAACTTAAAATTATCTTCTGTCCTTTTCCTAATGAAATTGAAAGAAAAAGATGCACTGAACTTAAATTTAGTTTAGTTTGTGAGCAACAGAATCGACACCATTGTCATTTATTTGCCCCACACGGTACGCACGACGACATATCAAGCTATACATTTCCAGCATAAGTTGACTTCTCATTGTACGAAAAACCTATCAATACAATGCGAGGTCAGCTAAACCTGGAAATGTATAGAACTTGATATAATATGTCGTCGTGTGTACAACCTAAACCTTTTAAGCTAATAAAAATCATTATTAATAACTTATTGCACTAGATATATATTATTATTAAATACGTCGTTATTCATTACGATGAGATTATTAATTGCTATATTACAGGTTTATTAAAACATTTATTATCTTATTATACAGTTAATTTCAGTGTAAGGGGGGCAAAATTACAGAAATTGACAATGTTGTATGATCTCTGTACAGGATAAGGTTTATACATATACATTAACTACAGGATGTTTCTATTTTGTACGAATGCAATATCAATTCTACTATAAGTACGAAGGTCTAGGTACAATCAGTCTACTTACAATATTAATATATATTAATTTAGTTAACAATATTCAGACTAGATAATATTTTGAGTAAGGATACCCATTATCAATTTTATCCAAAATATCCTTTTGGCCACCAGCGGGGTAATTGTGTAACACACTAACAGTAGCGATGGCTTTCATTTTGACAGTTCAACAACATTCATTGCATTATTTACGTTGTTGAGCAGACAATTTATTCGAATTTGTGAAGCAATGGATTAGTGCCTCAATATCCTTCAAATGATTCAGATTGTGATTAATAGTGTGTTACGCAATTAGGGTGCTGACCCTTATAAAATGCAATATTAGTGGCAGAGTGTACCAGCACAGCTCAACTGTTTGTACAATATTAGTGGCAGAGTGTACCAGCACAGCTCAACTGTTTGTACAATATTAGTGGCAGAGTGTACCAGCACAGCTCAACTGTTTGTACAATATTAGTATCAGAGTGTACCAGCACAGCTCAACTGTTTGTACAATACGACCAACGTAACTTGGCGGGCCTGAACTTCGCGCAGGAGGCTGCGCACGAACGTTTTTTAGGAACCAAATGGTGGCATGAGGCGAGTGAGAACGTGCGCGAAAGTTCGCAAAGGCTATACTCAGGCCCGCCAAGTTACGTCGGTCGTATTGTACTTAATGTTAGAAACCAATTTTGCTGAGACTTTTATGTTCAATGCTTATTTTCCAATATCACATATCTTTTATCCATAGAATATTAATGACGTCAAAAATTCAAAATTATTCCTCGGACCAAGATACCTGGCGTTGGAAAAATCAGCTTTAAAGCTACGGTTTTCTAGAAGAACGGTAGCCACGGTTTTCTAGAAGAACGGTAGCCGTCAGTCTGCAATTTACCGGCGAATGAAACGTTATTACCCGACTGCGCCAGGAGGGTTATTTTATCAATTTAACTTGGTGTGTTTTCCTATAGAGCGCGTTTTGCCTGCTGCCATAATTTTCATGACAGACGTCCCTGAAGCGACTATGTGGCAGCCACAGTGCCGGATTAGCCTATAAACAAATTAAGCAATTGCTTAGGACATCACGTCTTGGGGGGCACCATAAGGCAGAAACAGCACCGAAACAGTATTTGCTAGCACATGAAAGGCAAGGCTGTTTATCAGCAAGATATTACAAGACCCAAAAGTCACTCTAGCTAGAGATGTGCGCCAATCTTTACAAATCGCTCGTTGTTGTTTTGAAAAAATACGAGGTGGATATGACGTACACGTTACAGGCGTGGATTGCTTAGGGCATCAAGTACTCTTAATCTGGGCAGCCACCGCTCTTCTAGGAAACCGTAACTTTAGTAAATTACCGTATGCGCGACTTTACCAATCAGCCAGTTATATTTCCATATTTAAATTGTTACTAGATCATCGCAGAGCATAGAGGCCGTACCATAACTTTTCAAATCCATTCTTGTAATTCAGGTAGTTAGTTACGCATCAACGTGAATTTTATCGATGGCGTGCTCCGCCAAAGCTCCTTAGCAGAATCTAGCTTGTGCCTGAACTGAGTGGATTCCATGTGGATTCATGTCATGGTAAGCCCCAAGAGTTTTGTTCAGTGTGGGTTATTGTTCCATCTGTTGTAGGGCGGGGGATCGGGCGTGGCGTCGCGCCGCGACAGCAGCGTCGAGTAGTGCAGGATAGGGACCATCGCGCCGCCGAGCACCATGGCACCGAATGTCGGCTTGTGAACCAACCTACAACATTATATTATATCGTCAGAATATACCATTTTTATGACACCAACAATGTATAGATGATATGGACTAAGAAAACTTTAATTAAAGTAGCACAGGCAAATATTTAATTGCATAATAGATACTTACCACGGTATAGCAACGATGAATAATGTATATGAAAAAGACAGGACCAAGTTCACCCAAAACCTTGTACACCGCCTTAAATTGCTTGATATCCACTGACATTGTAAAACTGAAAAGAAGGACGACATTATAGTCATGCACAGAAGGTTGAACTTTAAATAGCACCCAAAAAGACGAGGCGGCGCTCATTTTATTGGCAACAATCGAAATGGGATTTATTCAACTTTGCAAATGGTACAAGGTCTTATTAAATGTGTCTCAAGGCGAACTCCAGGGAGCCAGACAGCGAGTAAGAAATACCATTTATCATCTGCAGCTTACAACAGAGAATTTTCTAATGATATTTAATAATACACCGTATTTTCTGTGCCATTAAGTGCAAAATTGTTTAAGCACCATCCATCAAACGGCGGAATCCTGCTACGCTCGTGTGGGCTCGTTTCCGTTTGTGCGTTACAGTATGGTTAGCTATTGTATTCAAAGGTTTAAACTTACGTAGTGTCACCCAATCAGGATGCAAAGTCATTGCAGACGCAAAAACTTGTACAAATCCCAAAAGTCGATATTTCCATGTGTGCAGATTTGCATCTCTCCTCTCTAAGTCATGCAGCTGATTCAAACTGTAGGAGCCTTTGCGTAGCAGACATATGGGATCAGCTGAAGGGAACCTTGTTGGACTGTAAGCTTGCAGGTTGCCACCTTCTACTACACCCACTGCTGTGTACTGAAAGGAAAATAGACATTTGAAGTCATTTGGTAATTGTAGATTGGACTTTGGGGCGTTTTTACTATGCAAACATAATTCGCCGATGTTAATTTTCTTGTAAAAACTTGATATTTTATGAACTTTTCATTCATTGGGAATCGGCACTTAAGGTGCCAAAAGTCGATATTTTATCCATACAGAGAGAGTATTACTCCACTGTTTGGACATTGTGCATCAAAAGTTAAACATGATATCGTTTTGACTTATTATTAATTTTGTCTGTAAGGAAACAGAATAGTAAAATAAAAAGCTATTAAAAAGTTATGAGCCAACAAAGATTCGTTTTTCTTGCAATTTTTTTTTAATGTGACTGATTGGAAATGAGTAATAAAAGATCTGTAAAATCTTCAAAACAAAGTCGGTAACGACAAAGCTCAGTTATCGAAGAGTTCAATAAACTTTATTTGTATTTGATTATGCAGTGGTTTTTTCATAAAACTCGATTTTCCAAAGCACTTTTCATTTTTTTTTACACGCCTTTCAGTTCGTAACGGTGTTTCTGTGCGTGAGAACTAGATATTGTGCGTGTAGACTAGCGTCTAACTGCTCATCAATGATACTATCCCTGTCGGACACGAAGCCAGGTGAGACAGCGTGCTTTTTTGCCATGACCACCAACGAGTTCGAGCTCGCACTAGTTTACAGTGCAGATACTTTCTGCTTCCGTATTTTGAATATTTGAGATATTGTTGGTTATCTTCATTCATCAGGCTGTTGCTCATCAAAGGCTCGAGTAACAGCACCCTAAACACCTCATATTTAAATTAAACTTACAATATCATCCTCACGTCCTGCATACGAGAAGTGTATCCGAAGGTCGCCGATCTCATGTTCCAGAGCACTCTCTCCATGGTAGTAGAAACCTGAATGTAATTTGATGTCACTGCGCTCTGGTCTGGAGTCAGACCAAATCTCATAGTAGTCTACTACTTTGCGCTTCACGTCAATACCTGAAAATAGAGTAGGTAATTCATATCTTTGAGGAAATTGCATTATATCAATAAGTCAAAGCACACTTCTCAAAGGCAGTTTCAGCCAAAAAGTCAGGTTTCGGACACAGTTACGGTTTCGAGCAAAAAGTGGCCGAATCGTCAACCCGACAGAAACTGGCGTGAGGCGTTTGTAAACTGTCGGTTTTAATAGAAAACGACCGATTGACAGATAAATACATTACATGCACCGTGATAGATAGACCGTAGACTTAATAATAAGATCCCGTTTCCACCGTTTTTGTACAAAACCCAAAAATTAGTGTTTCCTTATAAATAGAAGTCAAAGTTGAAGACATGCTGCTTTTGTTTCAACTATTACTTCGACGCTGTATCGCGTTTTGGCGACTCGTTCTGTCTGAGTAAATTTAAAAAATTGTGTTACCTAGCGATGCTAATTTTTTTTGTGAAGAGTTAAAGCATTGTCGATATAGAGCTTCCAAAATGCGACTAAATCGCTGGTTGTAGATGCTAAAATTATTTGAAATAAGTATCAGACAAATTACTAAATCATTAATCGCAAAAGCTAACAGTAGCATATCTGCAAAGGCCCTTATTTATGTTAGGGCTAATTTTTAACCATCATTTTGAAATTTTTAGTTTATCACACAAAACATTTATTTTTGTTTGGTTAGAAGAAATATGGTAGTGCAAAATCAGCCCTTAATATAATAATTTGTAACAAATCCACGAAAAATTACGGGTCACAGAAAATTATATCATTTAATTAAATGACTTTTTTTAAACTTTATTTTCGGTTTCGGCCGAAACTAGAAGACGAACCGTAGGTTCAGTTACGGTTTCGGCTGAAAATCATGTTTCAGGCAGACACTAAACACATTGTTCAGCATGACAGTCAGGGACCAGCATTATACCAAAGCTAACTTTTTTTTTTTTAATAAGTGACACCAATAAACACAGGTATTTCCAAATACTATCCACATAATATCAAATATTATGGTTTAAGAAAAAAAAGGTATTCTTAAGATTTCTTTCTTGAAAATTGGCAAGAAGCATTGCAGAATCTGGACCGATACAAAGAATTGAGCCTTTACCGAGGACCATGGCACAGTACCTACAGGCTAGCTAATTATTATTATATATTTATTTATTTTCCATAGTACAACAGATATCCAAATAAAAAAACTAAAAACAAAGATTAAGTAATAACAGACCTAAGTAAAGCCATCCAATCTTTACATTTTCAGCAATATGAGTCTCACTGAACATGGGCATGGAGGGAGGGTTGTGATGGCCAGGTCTGATGTAGAACAGGGAGGATTCCACCACATAGTCCCGCCAGTCTTTGTGGTACCAGTATGTCTTGCGAGACTCCTCAGCTGGTTCACTTAGGAAATTCTCTTGTTCTCTACAAAAATAAGTTACATTTTTATACTTGTTCACTATGAATGAGTCCAGTTAATCGGTTACGGAGCTGATTTGATTTTTACATCCATACAAAAATGTGTTTTAAACACAGTATTATACTGTGAAACACTAACAGCAGATGAAACCATATATTTTTTTTTACATATTTTGATAAGTCCATTCCCACTTACGTAGTTTCTTCAATCCATTGATACATTTGTACTCTCTTCCTCAACTTAACTGCTTGTACTTGTATATTATAGTCTGGCTCAGATATTGGTTCTAGTATTCTCAGAGGGCCCACAATGTGCACGACTCGGCCCTCATAGCGCGCCGATTCATCGCTAGTATGCACGTCAATACTCTCAGCTGCCGACACCAGTTCCTCTAACATCATATTACTTTGAATTGTTTGACTCTGAAAATTATAAAACAAAAACATGGAAATACTTCCTCAGTTACTAATATACTACGCCAAGGCTTCTGTACTGGCCATATAAGATGCTTACCTCAGCCCATAACAGAAAATATGTAACACCAGAAAACAAAATGAGACTCAGAATAGTAGTGAGCCATGATTGCTTGAACTGGTTTCTAACTGCTGTCCAGTCCATCTGAAAAGAGTAATTGTATTAGGTTCTGGAAAGGGTGGCCAGAAGGGTCATCGTAGGTGTGATTAAAGAATGAGTACGCTTGTGTAGTCTAAATAATAACGTAAGTAAATACGAACATGGGAACATGTATTAGCAAAAACTAACCTTCAGTCACAGAACAGATCCTTTATTATTCTTATTCTTCTTACCTAGTTCACGGAAATTGTTTTTACGCAAAGTACATACCGATTTGCTTTTAATTTATTTCATAAAATTGAGAAATAAAAGTTGTAGGCAAACTAAAGTTTAGCGACTTGACTTGCCCGTGACAAATTGACATTGACTTGACAATATTCCACTGTCAAGCAAGTGTCAACATTGACAGATTATGTTATTGAAAAAAGTAAAATTTAGGCGTGATATTCATGTGATATTCACAACAGAACACTATTACTCCCACAGAGCATGTAACGCTTTTAGCGGAGGTGATATTTCACATCAAATAATTATTTCATTCAATTACAATGGCCAATTTGGCCTAGAAAAATAAAGGGTTTGTTACCGAAATATGACTATTATTTGTTAATTTAGTCATTGTCCCTGGGGGCTTACCACCTCTCAGGGCAGAAGTTGAACTGCACACTAAATTTTTGTACATACTATGACGTCTTATTAGCAGGCCTGTTAATAAGACGTTTACAAAAACTGTTCACCTTGTTTTTTTTGTATAGAATTTCATACCATGAAGTGCTAATCGACAGCGGCGAAACGACTATCATGCTCTGTGGAACTGACTGGAAATTGAACGTTTTTATAAAAGGTCATGGTAAGTTTAGTTATTGTGACTTTGTATTGTGACAGCAATAAAGATTTACAACAGTTTAAGGGCCTGTGCACACCACGTTTTTAAACGCGCCGTTGACGCGCGTTTGTAGCTATACAGACGCGATACGCATGCGAGTCAGCTACTGGCAGGCACTGCTCTGTAGGATAAAAATGGTTGCCTGTAAAGTCGGTTTTACGGGCGAAGATTTTACGTGACAACGACCGATCATCCGATCATAGTTGAGTGGGAGAGAGACGCAAGGCATTCGGCGGGCCTCTCTCTCGTTCGGTGACTCATCGTAACGTTACCGAGCGTTACACTTTTTCATAAGTGACTCCCAGTCGCAACCTAATTTAAGACGTTGTCACGTCAAAAGCGCGCCGTCGACGCACGTTTCTAAAACGCGCGTCAACGGCGCGTTTGAAAAACGTGGTGTGTACTGGGCCTTACCGGATGGATCGTCTAAGGTCTCCCCTACCAGCCAATGATCTGTCAATCTGTCTAAACTGTCTGTGAATGTGTAAATTGAATCTGTCAATGTCATATTGACAATAAGAAACCGTGCGTGTTTGTTATTATTTACATTTGTAAAACGCAGAGAGAACTATTATTTAAAAGTAAAATAATTAGCCAAAAGAATAACGGGCTAAAATATGCGGTGGTATATCAAAAGATTGAGATATTTAAGTGGTGGTGGTTTACATTTCTCTTATTTTTCTCAAATTGCATCGAGAAAATACCATCACAACTTACCGATTTTGGATTTCTATAAGAAAACTACAGGTGATTTAAGTATAATAAATAACATATAACTATTACGGACTATTATTTAGCTATAAAAAGTTTTGAGTGTGGTTCTTCCTTAAATAGATGTACTAATATAATCACAAGGTTAGGTCTCTAATTACAGTAGGTAGTTTGTTAAAAACTTTTTTAAATCGGTATTGGTACCGATTTAAAAAAAGTTTATAGCTACACAACACGGCTTTCAGTTTAACACAACCCCAGTAGATGTCTAGTATATAGTTTCTAAAATGATTTTTGTTCATGTTACAGGTGAATCAATATCAGACAACTACATAACCATATTGAAGAAAAAACACCCACACATTGATGAGGTAACTCATGATCGCTTGCAGTGCACGCTGCAGATACTACAGAAGTTTGGTATCACGCCCGAGGAGGCTTGCCGTAACCTTCACGTGTTTAGTATGAACCCAATCACTATGGACAACTATGGGGAAATACTTAGAGAGTGTGGTTTTATTAGTGTTTCTGCTAAACATATCATAAAGTGAGTAGTGGATTCAAAACAAGTAATGCATAGCAAAAGATTTGAAGTACCATGTAACGGGGTGAATAGGGACGAAAATTTAAAATCGATTTTAATGTTGAAATAATACAGTTTGTTCCCAACAAAGATATAATGTGGTGAACACATTAGAGTCCGTTTTGGCAACAAACTATATTATTTCAACGTATATATCCATTTTAAAATTTCATTCAATTCACACCCGCATTTCTATTCACCCCTTTGTTATGGTAGTCGAGACACAAAACAGTAATTATCATTAACATTAACATTCAGATACCATACACTTGTAAGATCAAGAACAATAGCTCGGCTGAAAAAAGAAGGCTTGCTTCCTACGAACTTTGAAATGGAACAAACAATATTAGACAAGTTCCAAGAATGGCCTGCCAGTAGTAAAACTTTACAAAACTTCTCTGATACTGACACATCTATATGTAAGTAAAATGTTACCATTTACTTATTATCTAAACTACTATTATAAAGAGAAAAGATTTGATTTTTTGTGTTTGTTAGTTACGCTTTAACACTAAAATGGCTGAATGGATTTGGATGAAATTTTGCACATGAGTAGACCATGACCTGGATTAGAACTTAGGATACTTACTATCCCAATATTACCACGGAACCGTGTGAAGACGCGGGGCGCAGCTACTTTACAATAATTATAATAGTTAATACATCGCCTGTTGCTTACGCCACTTGCTTACTTAAAAAATAAATACTGTTACCCCCAGTGGATAAAGCCAAAGCCTCTTTCAAAAACAACTATAATAAAATTGTTCTAAAACCTAATATGACTTCTTTACGAAAATACTTTTATTATGATTTATTTATTAAGTCAACACACTCATCACACATCAACAGCGTATTTACAAGGATTATTTGAAATACTAATGTAAACTTGTGTTAATAAGTAGAAGTAACAACAGAAATTTGTATGATTTCAGTAACAATCCGCATGAGTGTGCTAGAAAGATTTCTTCAATGGAAGCTAACAGTGACACCAGAAGAATTTCAAAAGTACTGTAAAAATTACCTACCTCTAAAACACAAGCCTATGTCGGACATTCAAGAAGCAATCAACATTGCACACAATGATATCAAGTTTGATAATGCAAGCATTAGAAGAAATGGCTTTGTCATATCTGCAGATCCTTTACATACTAAACTTATATTAGAGAATGTTGGAACCCTGGCTGGTATGGACATTCGAGATGCTTTGAAAATAGAACCTGCTATATTGAAGAATAATTACAATTCCTTAATACAAGTTCGAGATATTTTAGAGGTAATATTGTATTTTAGATCAAACCACTTTGAAATATAATACATAGAATAGATTTTTTTTTTTTTCTTATACATATACAACAACTTCACCACTTCGAATACAATTAATATTAATAAATTTAGTAGGCATTATCTGTTATACAATATCAAATTAAATTGGTTGGCGAAACTGTACAGACTTTATTACTATGGAGTTTTGTCAGTTAATTTAATTTATAAATACATAGTTCACAAACATACAAGTATTAGCATGCCAATAACAGAAAACTTACACTGATTTAACAGCGGGTCCCAAACTAGGCACTGTCTGTATCTTGGTGACCCAAAAATAGTTCATAATCTTTTCTTTATTTTTATCTTTTCCTAAATGACACTGTGATTTTATTTCAGGAGTACAGAATATCATTGGAAGCTCAAAGGCGATGTCTGAAGGTATACTGTATGAGACCAGAGACAGTCCGCGAGCGACTAGAGGAGCTCACTAGCTCAAAAGAGTACCAAGTACTGTCCACAAATCCTAGGGTGAGAACTTTTTTATTCTGATGTGTTATTGGAAATTGGAACTTATGTTAATAAGGGTACCTACAAAGTTAATTTCAAATTGACAAAATTATTGTTAGGGCAGGAAATAATTGCAATAGAAACTGTATTCAATGTAA
Source organism: Oligia fasciuncula (assembly GCA_963082905.1). NCBI lineage: Eukaryota > Metazoa > Arthropoda > Insecta > Lepidoptera > Noctuidae > Oligia > Oligia fasciuncula. Next base: position 13,146,258 of record OY720388.1, on the reverse strand, counting down.
CCGAAATAATTTTGCTTATCCCAAAGGAAAATAATACAAAATGAAAGAGGATTATTTATAATTGCAATATTTATTTTGTCTTTCAATCTCTAGATTCTCCTATTGGTAATACACAAGAAGAAAATGCTGAGTCGTCTCACCAAGATGGAGTCTGCAAAAAAACAGTGCTACAGCCTGAATCACTTAGTGTCGTCTACAAAAGTGTTCAACAAGTGAGTCATGCATTTGTTAATAAACATGATGTTTTCGAAGAAAGACATCTCCGACATAGACATTGATTTTACTTGTAGTATTGTCAACAACTCAATTGCCCAACGACAATAATAACCTTGACGATTGATTGATGGATGAATAAATATTAATTCGTTGGTTAGCAGAGATTCGAGCCTCCGACCGCCATGACAATTTTCTTCCTACTTAGAATTTACATAATGCATGTGCATGGTGATCGCGGCAGGCACTGCTTTTCTTGATTGATTCGTCGATAAGTTTTCAGTTACAGAATAGCTTTATTCAACATCTTTACATCTCTTAGCACATCTTACACCACGAATCACTAGAAAGGTTTAAGTCTAAACTTTAAAGTGAGTATACACTAGAGCATTTTCACGCGCATTCACATGTAATGTAACGTTCTTACGAATGGTACAATACAAACTAAAGCTCAGTTTCCGAAAGCATTTCCATGCAATGCAACGTTCCTGCGAATGCTCGCGGCTGCTGCATTCGACGTAATGCTCACGGCGAGTGAGCATTTACCTGTAAGTCCTGTAACATTTCTTTCTACCTTGCGTTGAACGTTCTTGCGCTCGTGCCTTTACTCGATAAAATGTTACACCAATATACTCGTTGGTTTTTTAAAATCAGGTTGTAACAAAACGTCGGGGATCGTTCGAAGTGAGGTTCGATAAAATGTAAAAACGGCTAATGCTCGATGTTCTAATACAGTAGGTAAACGCTCTAGTCTTTACTCACCTTTATAATGTAGTATTGTGTCTAAATACTTTCTATTGTACACAATAAAGCATAATGTACTATCCTTCTTTCCGTAGTTACATCAACAGTTTCGGCGACAAAGTCTGCGGCAGAGACATAGCAGTCCTAATATCTTCGTCTCTCAACAACTTGCCGGCCCACAACAACGGCGGCCAAGCAGCGCTCGTCAGCAGTGTGTTGAGTCAACTGAGACGACACAAGTACTGGCTACACGTCGCCATGAACGTTATTGATGAAAATATACAGTTTCTCAAGAAGAAATTCGATGATCAAATCATTTTTAATAATAGTTTGATACTCCTGTATCCTGCGTAAGTATTGTTTTGATTCCGTATGTATTTCGAGCACAACATTCTTATGGAAATAGGAGATATGGTGCCTTCTATGGTTTGGTAGAGTGCAGAGTTGCTATGTATAGATTCACCATAGTTCTATTCTGTCTATGCAGGAGGTATCGCGATAACGCTTTTTTGCTTATTCAAGTAGATGACCAGTGTCCAGCGCCATTTTACTCTCGTATGTATGAATTTCGTCTAAAACTCTGTTTCTATAACAATTTTATTAGACCTTTTTTCTAGTTAATATAATTTCGTGGGCATTTATACTTTTATACTTTTTATTTTCAGTTCCGAAGTAAAATACTACATAGACAGCCTGTTAAGCATGCGCGGAGGACGAGAAACAAATGAACAATTGAAAGAGGACCTCAACTACAACGTTCATTTTAACAGCCTCACTGATGACCAGATTCTGAGCTTAGTGTTGTATACCATTGAAAAGAAATACCATTTTAGTGGTGATGGTATTTGGGCACGCCATCGCCAGGACGGTGTTAAAGTGGTTAACTGACGCTATTGTGACTCACGGACGCTATTGAGAGGTCACGCGATGAGAAAGTTCAAACATCATACTGCGTCGAACGCAAATTGTTAGTATCGTTCAATATACTATAATCTTTATTTATTGGAAGGCTCCAGTGATTTAACATTTTGCCTAACTGGCCGGATGGGGCTCTGAATAGGTATTTATCATTTAATTTGCACAATATTTGCTCAAAATCTTTTCTTTGGCTTATACTGTAACCTGGAACAGAGCGCTGTTTCAAAACTGCACTCGGTCGAGAGGTATGTGAATGCTCCAATTTTAATTAAGCTGAACAAAGTATCAAGATTATCTTGCTACTATACAGGGTTATTGGTAAAACATTAACAACCTCTTAAGAGGTCATTGTACTCATCATTATGAACAACTTTTATTAAGGGACCAAACCAGAAATCGCGAAAAAAAATCAGCTGTTCCCTACATTTTGACGAGTTATACGAACATAAATGTAGGGAACAGCTGATTTTTTTTCGCGAAAACTGTAAAATTTTCCCAATCAACTTTGAACCATATGCTTTAGCAATAAAGTTGAAAATCTATTAAAGAAATTTGACAGATTGTATTAGCTTGATGTGCTGGCGTCTGTACATATGAAAGTGTATTAGTGTGGCGTGTACATATGTATAAATGTAAGAAAAGGATAGTGGTCACAGTTAAATAAAAAACTCACTTTAAGCACATTTGTATTATAATTTCTCGTCTTCCTTATAATTAAATATTACAAAATATCTAGCTTATTGCTCTCTTAACTTACATAACTTAGTATAAATGCTCTATTAAACAATACACATGCAGAGGACACGAGTCAAAATATATTTTTTATTACTATTTATATGATTATAGGTAGGTACCCTGCTATTATTTTCAAGAACTGTAAAATGTTAGCAGATATAATATATGCTAACTTCTGCCCGCGACTTCGTTCACGTGGAAGTCGTAAGATACACAATATACTAAAATAACAGCCACTTTGTTATACATTCCCTCGCCCGCCCGCGCTGTTACCTCATTGTCGCTTAGTGTTCCTTCTGGTTTTTTTCTTTTTGCTCGGTTCCTAAGGGTCTTAGCGGCGTGACAAAGTATCTGCCACGTATCTGACCAAGATTATGTCTGGACTTACCCTTTGAACGCCATTGTCACATATACGTAACAAGCAAGCGCGCGCCCGTGCCGTGTATTTTGTCACATATTACAAAATATGCAGTGCACTTTATCACGAAATAAACAATTAAATCATTACTTTTGTGTGTTTCTATTTGTACACCTTAAATATTTAAAATTGTGACTTGGCGTGGAGGGCACGCGCGTGCGTTTATGCTCTGGCGTTCAAAAGGTTAAAAGAGACTGTGACCTCTGAGTTTGTTTCGGCCTTTCTTCTCAGAGTATTCAGATAGGAAACCCTGACCTCATCTAGTTTTTGAAATATGATTGACGTGTGAAAGTGTTTGTGCAAACCTACTTACAGAAAAATCATCTATCATTTCATGTCAAATTCCCTATATCCATCCTCAAATCCGACTGTTAGTTCCAGAGATTAGCGTTCAAACATACAAACTCTTCAGCTTTATTATATTAGTATAGATATTCTGTAAAACTTTGGCCCTTTTTAGTAGAACATATAAATATAGATATCGATTTTTGTCCTAATAATACAAAACAACTATATTTATATTAGACCACATAATCGATCTTCGGCGAAGATTCAAGTTGTCGCAAATAAGTAGTTGCAATAATTTGTAAGAAACATTTTTTACTAAAGATTAACCAATTTACTTAAGCAGAATAATTTGCGATAACGTATCCCACATATTAAAATTATAATCATTTAGCCTAAAAACATAAAATTATAAAGAAATGGTTAATGTGGCTGATCACTTCGTGCTATAAGAAGAAGGGCTAATTGCTACTGAATATTTCTTCAATAGAATATTAATTAAAGCATTCACCATGACAAAAACCACTTGTACGGTCAGCAACAAAAGTCGATTACCACTTCAGTTTTTTAAATCTCAGTTATTGAGAAAAAAAATTGTTTAAAATTGCATCAGAAGTGCAATGCAATTTTGAACAAATATTTTGCTCAATAACTGAGATTTAAAAAAAACTGGTGTTATAAATATTTTACTCATTAACTGAGATTAAAAAAACCGGGCAAGAACGAGTCGGACTCTCGTACCGAGGGTTCCGTAATGTTTTTAAATTTTCATCGGGGAGGCCTATATTCGTCAGAGAATTTTAACACCGTGCACTGCGGTGTAGAATATTACAGTTTTATGTCAGCGCCATCTCTTGACAGATAGTGGAACTAATATAACTTTTGTTGATGATTTATGAAAAAGTGTGCTATTTAGAGACTTCTTTTTATTTTTCCTGTAATCTTTACATAAACTTCTATCACATAGAATAATTTCAGATTTTTATTTTTGCAAACTTCGGAGATAAGGGGGGAACGGTATTTTTTTCATCAAAAGTCGAACGTCTAAACATTATAAAATAAAGATAAAAACGATTTAATGTTATTTTTGGGGCCATCGACCGCTGGTTGTGAAGTTACTTGAAATATTAGTTGAGAAAATCGTTTTCTTTTATTTTATCGTGTTTAGATATCCCACCCAACCCATCACGTCTGCGAAGTTTCTCTAGCTAATTTAATTTGACCCTGTAGGTACGTAACTGTAGGTTCTATGCTTTCAGCATCTAGATCTTATTATAATATAACTGGAGTCGAGTCGCCGTCTCGTTTAGTTGAGTCCGATGCAACGAATTATCCTAAGTGCAACGAGTAGGTACCTAATGCAATGCCCTCGTCGTGTCATCGACCCGCCGACCCCAGTTCGTGGCATGACGAAGGAAGGCTCTTATTCTGTACCTACAGATTAGTAGATGTAGAAGCTAATATGGCTTGTGCTAAACGTAGCATTTATGGTACGAGAAATCTTTGGGTTTCGTATTGAAAAATAAGTGACTGACTTACTATGTCCGTATACCGACTCTGCGGTCTTACATTTGAACTACTCCGCACTCAGTATGAAACCGTAATAAAAATATTCAACGGGGTAATTGCGTAACACACTACCTAACAGTAGGAATAGCTTTCATTTTGACAGTTCAACAACAATCATTGCGTTATTTAAGTTGTTGAGCAGACACATTTTTCGAACTTATAAAGCAATGGATTAACAATATCCTTTAAAATGATTTAGGTTGTGATTGATAGTGTGTGTGTGTTACGCAACTATGGTGTAGGTTTATTATACCATTCCACCCTCTGTAGTAAAACTCTCACTTGTAAAACGACGAAATGAAAAAAGAATATTTTGTTATTAGAAATAATAAACTATTCTAACTAGTCTAAACTACCCAAAACTCGATGTCTAAATAATCACCTATTCGATGCTGCGCCCTTGTCTAAGCGACTTACTTATTAAATAATTTTTGGCACAAACTGTTCACGTTTTCAAAACTTATTTACAAACTACTACCTACCGTATCATCTTGCTTAAGATTTTGATTCGAGAAAATATGGTAGTCATAGACCTACCTACTATATTTTCTTGAATCAAAAAATATATCTACGACTAAACTGAGAACGTATTAATATAAAAAGATGCATGTATCAACGATAACAAGCACTGTCAAGATAAGGCACAAGGAATGCACGAGAAGCGAAGTCTACGAGTATTTTACTCAATGAATAGTTCCAACTACCCGACAAAATGCTAATAAAACGGAGCTTTCAGAAATGTATTTTGACGTCACGAGAGTTACTTTGATTTAGCTTCCGGTCAAGCACTGTCACACTGCTAATTCTAAAAGTTCTCAATCTCATTAGCACCATAACAGATAGTATCTTCTATTCGAAATTATAACTCTCACCATATTTTGGGTCGCTCTAACTAAAGTACCGAAGTTTTTCCTTGCGTCCCGCACCCCTGTGCACGCCCGCGCGTCCTAACACTCTCCTCTGACTGTTTACGGTGCAATATTCGCCACAATTTCAGAGCGACTACAAACATTGATGAGAGTTGTACTAAATAATCATAGTAAGCTTATAAATTACACAAAACCTACAAACAAATTAAACTTTAAAGAGGCACATTTGTTTATGTCTAATTATATTTAAATAAGTAAATATTTACATTATTGCAAAAACTTTAAAACGCTTCATAATTGTATAACTACAAAAATATAAAAATATTACCTACCTACTTCAATACCTAGATACTTAATCGCATACCGATTATGGAATTTATATTTTAATACCTACCTATATAGTACCTATTCCAATATAGTATACATAATATTCTAATTATTATCCACTTTATATGAAGTCATTACTGTATAAATATACCTAATCAGTGAATTAATTCATATAAAAGGTAGATAGCATCAAGCATGCACTACTTTTAAAGAATGAGAACAAAACAACGGTAGAAGAGCTATCTGATTACTTCCTACCCATCTGCTACATTCCTAGCTAATACTCCCTTTCGAAATTACTCTGGCTTAGAACACTAACGCTAGGATAATTTCGAAAAGGAGTATTTCAATTCAAAAAAGGAGGCAGCGTGGTGTACGCCTGCCCGGTGCTGGGTTCCATCTTGACAACGACGGGCTGCGTGAGGTCGGCGTGGCGCTCCATGTCATAGTGCTTGTCGTGCGCCGCGAGCGCGCACTTGTCGTAGTCGTCGGGCGGCGCGGCGTACCGCGGTGGCTCGTCCTGCAGCGCGCACGCCGCGTACTTGTCCTCGTGTTCGTGCGAGCGGTACTCCAGCTTGTCGTCGTGCGCGTGTGCCTCCATCTGCGGCGAGTGCGCCGCCATCATCGGGTAGTCGCGCACGCCCAGCGGAGGTGGACTGCCCTCCCCATACTCGTAAGAGTGCCGCGGCGCAAACATCTGCCCGTCGTGGCCATTGAGCACGGTCGTGTAAGAATACGCAGCTGGCTGTGCGTTGAAGCCCGGATATCCACCGCTGCTAGATGATAGTAAATGATGTGAGGAGAGTTCGTAGGAATGCTGGTACGACCAGGAGTCTGACGGGGCGGGCAGGCCGTTCTGCGGGAAGGCTGGCAAGTTGCCACCGATGCCGGTGAAACCACCACCTAATGTTGTTGAACTCGGTGAACTGGAACCGATGTATCCTGTTTTGCGTGGGGGCTCTCGTTTCCGCCATTTCGCTCTTCGGTTTTGGAACCAAACCTATTGAAAAATAATATTCATGAATATACTGTACCTATTCTAATGTAGTTAGGCTTTGACGTAGCTCCAGCAACTTATTAATACATGAAACAGTTTGTTTACCAACCTGTACTCGTGATTCAGACAAGTTAAGTTTAAGAGCCAGTTCTTCTCTTGCGAACACGTCGGGGTACGGCGCGCGCTCGAACGCTCGCTCTAGTTCCTCCAGTTGATACGCAGTGAAAGTAGTTCTGAGGAAGAAAATATGTGTTTAAAAACTATTCAAGATTAATAAGGAAATAAATACCTAAGAAGTAAATTCAACCAAAGATTTGACATTGAGATGCCTTTTTTGACAACTCACACTCTACACTACACAGCAGTGAAGATACTGTATCGCTCGGTGTAGGTAGGTGCAGTCGAAGCTTATAGGTGGTTTAAAAAAAAATAAACCACCCTCCAATTGTAAAGTAACTTGTTTTACTCTCAATTATACATTCACAAACAAAATTCTTATCTATCATTCCCGAGCACATCTACCATCTGACGCGTGCAATATGGCTGCGGGCCGCACGCGCAGAAATTGATTGAGCGTGAAACGAAATTCACCCCCGTTGCGCGCGAGCACCTCTAATTGCCTGCCAATTGACTTTAAACTTATAGCGGCATCGTGTTATTAATTGTTACACCACATTTTTATTTGATATTTTATTACAACACATTATTGTACCTTTCACCACGATTAAAAAAAAATCTTGTTAGAGGAGATAGGTACGTCATAAAGTTTCCAACACTTTTTTTATATACTACATTTAATTTCTAAATCCACAAAGCGTAGTAACAAAATAAACTAATATGTACGCACCTACTGCTGAATTAAAAAATACCTACGCATGGTTGACATAGCTACAGTACCAACTATTTAATTCGAGTTGTAAATATTTAGAGATGAACTACATAATTGTTCCCGTACGCTATCTACGAAGCGATCACTGAGCTGGTGTTGCAACTACATTCATTAAGCGCTGTACCCTCCATTCAAGAGATGGTGAGATAAGGCAATTGACTCCCCGCGGTCATACGGGTAATTAATCTGAACGAAACACGTCGCCTGTATAGTTTTATAGCAGTTATTGCAAGACGCCTGTATCAAGTGTTGTTACTTAGAAAAGGGTGCCGCCAGAGGTTTTGTCTCGATCATATGGGTGTCGAGCCGTTATGAATTATTATTTTCACGCGTTTTTATCTTATCTGAGAAATCTCAAAGTTATTTGTTAAGTAATCAATAGAAGTAATGATCCTTCTTTTTTATCCCGTATGTAAGTACCTACCTATTATATTATTCCCAAAAATATGTAGGGTTCTTGAGAGAAAAAGCAACGCACTGTCGATATTTATAACTAAAATACAAATTGGTTTTAATCATCTTAGATTCATGGCTCATGTATAATATCTATTACCATCATTTTCCACAACCACCACGCTTAGCATAGAAATTGTTGATCGCATAGGATGATTATGTAGGATCTTAATATTAGCATAGAGAAAAATAACCATTTCTTTTCCGCAAAACATACGGCAGTTCCTTAATACATAAAACTTTCACAAAATATAGACAACTAATATTTCTAAAAATGTAAACATCTAATAAACCACCATGCAGCCAGATGGTTTTTATCGTGTATTTAAAAATCATCGAATTAGTTATGCAAATAATTAATAGAACAGGGGTGGTTCGCGACGATACGATACAGTTAATGCGGGGAGGGTGCGCCTGCGCCGGTCACCTGTGACAGCGGCGCGTGCCGATGCATGTGGAACCAATGATACCCTTGGAACCAAAAGATTTGAAGAGTACAGACAACTTGTCCATTTCCTTTTTATTGGCACTCTTGACTGTCAATGTACTTTAATTGATATTTACAAAGATACCTTGTGCAGTTTTTGTCGTAGTTTCAGTGAAAACTGTGCAAGAGAAATAAAGAAGAAAGGGTTCGTGCTTTTTGCGAGAGAGAAAAAGTATGGTCAAAGCTGAACGAGCGACTGTTCATGGTGAACGGTCTGCAATAGTTTCTGTTGTCAATATGAAATTGATAAACAGCTGGAGAGCAGTGGTGGCCCAGTGGTAAAGGCCGCAACTTACGAATTGTAGGTCGTAAGTTCGGACCCTGACAGGCGCTTTACTTTGTGTAAATTATTTCAACACCCACTGCTCTCAAAACTGTGAACGGAAAACATCGTAAGAAAACCGGCATGTCCCAGAACCAAAAAATCGAAGACGTGTGACATCTACCAACCCGCACTGGGCCCGCGTGGTGGATTACGGCCCACTCCCTCTCACAGAGAGGAAGCCTGATTATGCTTACACACTCAGACTGGAACTTTCCTTTCGACAATACAACAAAGTCCGTTGCTTCATACTTCATTCATAGCTAACTATGTTTGAAGAAGGTCGCTTGCAAAATAGTCGACATTGGCACAGTTTCCTTAGAAAAAACAAAACCCAAGGGATTTATCATCTTGTTAACTTGATGAGTGACAAAATGAAAGAGATTATTATTCCTAGTGTATTACGCTATTAGGGTGTAGGTCGCAGGCTTTGTTCTCGCATGGAACAAATATCTATGAAAGCTTATAAAACAATAACCTTAGTGCTGGAAATATCGTTACGGGGTATTTTAATTTTTTTTTTCTAGTCGTTCCTGTCCCACTGCTGGGCAAAGGCCTCCCTACTCTCTTTCCACCTCTCTCTGTCCAGAGCTGCCAAGGACCAATCTTTATGAAAGGAGTCCAGCTCATTCCGCCATCTCCGTCTGGGCCTGCCGCGATGTCATTTGCCATTAAGCGGGACCCACTGGGTCGTCATTTTCATTTATGTTCGGTCATTTATTGATAAAAATAAGAAGTCACAAGATTAAAATAGTAATTTCTTACCATATTTCCAATGCTACCTATCCCACTTCCAGTTCCATCATCCTCATCCTCCTGCCACTATCCCAATTTATTTTAGTTCGGCGCAGCATGTTCTCTTCCATAACTATTCCGCTATTAGCCGTCATCTCAGTATCAGCCCCTTTCTAACCATATATTTCACACAATCCATCCATCGTTTATGTGGCCTTCCCCAAAACTTTCCTAACGACATGTTCCTCATTCTTCCGCATCACATGTCCAACCGTTTTCCCTACAACTTCTCCGTCACCGGCGGGCTTTCCGACTTCATACCTACTTATTTCTACAATCTATAGATTATCCATTCGCGTAAGACCATGTCATATCGTTGGTATCTATCAGACATACAAACTGTGCAAATAAACATACTTTTCATATTACTATACATTTAATAAACGTCTAATTTAAAGCTACGGAATTCTACGTAGCGTTCCGCTACGAAAGCTCTACGAAGATTATTCGTAGCTGACTTGCTACGCGCAAGACTGCTACAAGACAGTCATCTTCGTAGCAAATAGAAATTTCGTAGCCGCGTAGAGGCATGTTTTGTACGATTCTTTCTATTAGGATTTTATTATTGCTTTCATTAATGAGTAAATGTTTAATTTATTATTATTCTTTACATTAAACTGGAGGAGAATATAATAAAAATCAGAATAAAGACCCACCTAGTTTTCTTCTTCTTGATTCCGTTGTTGTCGCTCTTCTTCTTGTCGCTCTTCTTGGAGGTGGTGGGCGGCGGTGGCGGGTGAGGGTGCGTCGCGGGGCTGGGCTCCGGCGCCTGCAGCAGCAGCGGCTCGTCTTTGCGCTTGTGCTCGGCGGCGGCGGGCGCGAAGCCTGGCAGCTCATCGCGGTACAGCTCGCCGATGTCGCCCACCACCACCGCCACGTGCCGCTCCTTGCCGAACTCGCTGAACATGTGCTCGTCGAAGGGCCCCTGCTCCATGTGCGGCCCCGGCTCGAAGGCGCACTCGTAGCGCGGCGCGGCCCCGGGCCCTTCGCACACGTACATGTAGCCGTCGGCGGCGGGCGGCGGTGGGCCCGCTACCTCGGCACGCACCTCGCTCGGCTCCGTCGCGCCGCTGCTCAGCTCGACCACCGAACCGAACCCGACACACAGATTTATCTATCTACTCCGATATTAAACAATTTGACTTCATTTAACCAAACCCCCGGGATCGACGAACGCTCGCGCCGTTCGTATCCTCGTGTCCGTCCCGGTTAAATGGCTTTAATCAACTTTAACGAACTAACCGAATTTGCTCTACGGTTGGTCAATTTATATTACCATAATACGTCGCTCGACGAAGGTTTTAAACCAATGAGTAGCACGTCCGAGACAGGCCAGAGCGCGCGTGCAAGTGCTATTCTCGCTCATAGTGTGGGGCCGGAGGAGACAGATTCGACTACGTGCAGCGGGCGCTTAGGACAGTGGCGCGAGTGTGCCGGGAAGCCAATCGCAGCACAGTGTAGCCACTCCCCCAGCACAGCGCGGTGCGGCACTGCGGGCCCCTTCGCGCGGCTGCTGCGGGCGCGCGCGGCCTCGCCGCCGTCGTCGGCGCAATATGCGGGATTCCCACAAACTCTCCCGATATTTGTTTGTATCGGTGCTATTGTAGGGCGCAAACGCCCACATCATTATTTTGAAAGTCCATAGTACTTTATTGTAAATCCGTATCAACACCACTCATATGTCTCTTCCATGATTTATAGCCGTGGGAAAAGAATCACATCCATAGCAAATAATATTTTCATAATCATTTTCACTATCCTAATATACCTGTAGAAACCACTTGAATGGAAATTGTTTCCCTTAGGTAGGTTGACATTAATATATGACGAGTAGGTACTGTATTTAAATTCACAACCTGTTTGCTGTTATGTACACTACCCCTACTCAACAATTAAAATTTGCTAAACCACCAGATAAAGAAATAAATGCACCAGAGCACACGTTACTGTGTCACCGGTAGAACAAGGCTCGCGCGGATGCAGCTGATATGAATGCGCGGTTCGTCGAGACAGCGACGCAGCACACTAATGCCGATCGACGACACCATCGCCTAATTATTAATTAACAGTTATTGCTGGCTATTATTAATAAAACATTCGCCCTGACTATTGGCACTTAGATTAGCGTCGAGGGAGTAATGGCGCATTTCAACAATTTCGGTTGTTATTTAATTGAAGTCAATTTAGATGATCAGAGTCTATTTAGGTTGGTGCTGGCGCTCGCCAGCGGGATCTCTGCTTCATTGGGCTTATTGGTGACTTTCAGACAACACGAATTGCACTCGCTGATGCACTTCTCGCCGCATTTGCAGTTTGTGTGCTTTGAAACAAATGGGTCACGGTCAAACACACTCTTAGTGAGTCGCGTGTGTTCATATTATTGTTTTCTAGTGCATTGGTCTGCTAAAAGGATATTGCTAAAGATGTATTGTGTTTTGTGCCCCAGAACTGTGATGATTGTGTAGTGCGGAAACCGAAGTGGGAAGTGTTGTAACGGTAGTAGTTGCGTGCGCTGTTCAAGGATTCTGTGTTGTCTGCATCGGAACATTTCATGCGGCCTGAAATTAAGCGCTACTTACGTAGGCGCCTAAAGAGCTAGCATAAAAACTTTAGAGCATTTATATACTAGGTATAGAAATCGTTAGATTAGGCCCTAGGTAGGTTCATAGCAGGTAAGTAATTTTATACATAGTAAAATCTATGAATAATGCCGAAGTTACAGTTCGTAAAGGGCTTTTATTTTTGTTACCTTGTTAATAACACTGTTCAAGTCTTGTTTAATTCTTAGAACTGTCTTGTTTGTTGTCAAAATTCAGTTATAATTTATTTAGGTAGGTACCTACTCAGTGTATAAAAATTAAGAGGCGCTCACTTCGTGAGACACCCTAAAATAAATTGACATTAGTTACATTCAAATATAGGGTACCTCAATTACTATAATCTATTAGTATAACTCAATATCAGCTGAATTGACTTCTGAGCAGGTTGGTATCGTTTCTTAACACAAAAGGCTCAATGCTAACTACCTATTTGTTGTAAAAATCTACAGGGGAGGAGGGAAATTCCGTAGGCGGTACAAAACCATAGAGCCGATATAAGACGCTTCACTGTTTGTTAATTTTGCCTTTAATTCGAAATCTATCACTTGAAGTGAAAAAAACAAATCAAAAGTGAAAAACCGGCCAAATGCGTCTCGAACCACGCACAGTCAAGGCTTCCGTAGTTGGGATAAATATTTACGCATGCACAGTATTGTTCTTATTTTATTTTGTATTTCGTAGTATTTTTGAATAAACAATGAAAATCAAAGTCATTTCAGCGGTTGTAACCGAAAATACTTATAGCCACACATCCATCCGTCATTCCGTGTTCATCCGTCATTCCGTGTTCATCCGTCCATTTTTAACTTGAATAGGAAAATCATTATGAAACATCACGCTTATGTTCCGCTCGATCCTCTCTGCCTACCATGCAAAGGAAAATGTAAAGCTAAGCAGTAAGTAGGACATTTATGTAGTTTTCATAATACAATATTTATTTTTCTACGTTTTGTAATAACATTATAAAGTTACTAGCTGCCCCCGCGGTTTTACCCGCATAAGTGTCGATCCCCTGGGAATATCGGGATGAACAGTTTCCTATGTGTTATTCTGATGTACAGTCAACAAAAGAGATAAGTATGCAGGATCGTCGGATATAGTTGAAGTTTAGTAAGAAACCGATGGATGTTCTTGAATAAAATTTGATTTCATTAATGGAAAACAAACAGCACATTTATCAAATTAAATTTCAGTCGAGAACATCAGTCTATCGTTTTCTTACTAAACTTCAACTAAATCCGGCGATCCTGCATACTTATCTCTTTTGTTGACTGTACAGTCACGAGCACTAATATGTCAACACTTGGCAACTTTCAATTACGATTGTTTCACGAAATAACGAATGCAACGTTGAAATACGACACTTTACATAAACCTATGAGTTCGAAAATACTATGTTTCTAATAATATAAAATTTCATTCAAAAATAAAGGAGAAAATCGCCTTTGAACAAAGCCAAGTGTATACATACTTATGCTCGTGACTGTCCATATGAGCTATACCTATTACTGTAAAGTTTAATAAAAATCCGTTCAGTAGTTTTTTGCGTGAAATAGTAACAAACATCCATCCATCCACACAAACATTCCCGTTTACCTACAATATTAGTAGGAATAGGAAGTACTTAGGATAATACACCTGGTTCAACCTCATTTTACGTAACAAGTACATTTTATAAGTTGGTCGACTATGACTCGTTAACGTGAAGAAATGCGCGAAGAGCCTACTTACAACAACAAGTAACACGACAAGACAACACTGTATACTAAAGACAATGGTTCGGATAGAAGGGAAACGTGATTCTTAAAAAAAATTGCACTTTTTAAAGCTAAATCTTTTGCAAACGGATCCCTGAACCGAAAAATGCCCATGACGAACTCCCAATTTTTGGAACACACCACTATGTCTTTATTGAAAATTATTATTTAATATTTTGGATTATGTTAAAAGATTATTGTGTATATATATCAATTATTTTGTACTTATACTATTGTGAGTACAAGTCTCACAAAAAAAATCAAGAAAGCAAATTTAATTTTTATGTAAACTTTTTGACATTGTGCGCTTTTGACATTCTGAGCTTTTGACTGTATGCGCGTTTGACATTCTGCTCTTTTGACTATGTGCGTCTTTGACTTTCTACGCTTTGATATTCTGCTCTTTTGACAATTTGCAACCCATTTGACATTTCGCGCTTTTGATCTTTTTTTTCTTTATTTATTTATTTATTCTTATTTCTTTATTTTTTATTTTATTTTATTTTATTTATTCTTTATTCTTTTACGCATAGCGTATGCCAGTCCCATCGTATCCTAAACAATTGTACTTTTACAGGACGTGGCCCATGAATTTGAACAAACCCTTCGCATCGTCGCCATTTGGTTGGGATATAATTGTATGGAACATGCCTACATCAGTTCTGTTCAAATTCAGGGACCTTACTAAATTATTTCTACTGGACTCATATTGGGCACATTCCATCAATAAATGTTGTAGGTCCTCGATAACTCCACATTCGTAACAATTGGGTGAAGCGATTTTCTTCATCATGAAAGCAAATTTTTTTCATGGAATGTGTCCAGATCTGTGTCTAAGAGCAGTAACAATCAGTTTTCTACTAATATCACTATTCATGAACACGCACACGAAGAGGTTCACAATGTATGGTTTTATACTTTACACCCTTCTCTAATGACCGTTTATTAAAATGTTCTTCCCAATAATCATAGCATATATTTTTAAATTTTGGTAAAAATTCAGAATAATCTAATTTGATATTTATTTCTTTTCCATTCGTAGCCGCTAATATCGCCTCTTCGTTGCCCCGCAACCCGCAACCCAATATGCGATGGAACCCACTGCAATCTCAATTAGATGCCTTTTAAAGTTATTTCATCAATTTTAGATAAAACTAGCTTCTGCCCGCGACTTCGTCCGCGTGAAATTTCTTGTACCCCCACCCCGTCGCGTCGCAACACTTCGTATTCGCTTACCGTTCACTCTGAGTTTTTTTCTTTTTGCTCGGCTCCTAAGGGTCATAGCGTGATGTTAAATAGCCTATAGCCTTCCTCAAGAATTGGGCTATCAAATGCAAAAAGAATTCAAATCTGACCGGTAGTTAAAGAGATTATCGCGTTCAAACAAACAAACTCTTCAGCCTTATTATTAGTATAGATAAAAAACTATGGCCCATAACTCCTTAATAGGTACCAACTCTTAACATCTTACACACGTGATAACTTTTAAACGAAATATCCGATTGAGATGAAACAAAAAGTATTTTACTTCTTCATAAATACTCTTGATAACATAATGCTTAATTTCGATAAAGATTAATATTACGATACATATTTAACGTAGTTTTTTTTTCTTCAGACGATTTAATAATTATTTTGAACACAAAATCGGTTTTTGTGATTAAACCATGATAGCTAGACATATGTTCTCGCGGACTTTTTTGTAGGTCTTAATGGGCTCTACAAACCCGTAGTACATTATTTTGTTCTATTGTCAATAGTTTTTGCAGCGCACGCAAAAATAGGTTTTCGATTTTACACCTTGTGTTACAAAATAGCAATTTTATTACGGATCCCTAATTTTGAAGAAAAAAAATATAGCCTATAGCCTTCCTCGATAAATGGACTACCCAACACTAAAATAATCATTCAAATCGGACCAGTAGTTCCAGAGATTAGCGCGTTCAAACAAACAAACAAACAAACAAACAAACAAACTCTGCAGCTTTATAATATTAGTATAGATAACATAAGCTATCGATGAACCTCTGTGGCCAGAGGCGCATAGAGCCATATGTTGTAATGAGCTTTTGCTGTCTGTACAAATGACGACATTTTTATATCCACAGTGATTAATTACATTAGTCAAAGCTTCTGGGATCGCAATGAGTTCCAACGTCATAATGGATATAGGTTTGATCTTATGGTCCTAAACGCTATCCAACACCCCCGCATAATCTGACCTAATGCCCATAAACGCAAAGATATATTTAGAGCCTATAGAGCAGTGGTGGCCCAGTGGTAACAGCCCCGAGTTGTAGGTCGGGGATTCGAACCCAGGCGCTTTACTTTGTGTAAATAATTTCATCATCACTCATCACTACTCTCAAAACGGTGAAGGAAACATCGTGAGGAAACCGGCATGTCCTAGAACAAAAAATTCGAAGACATGTGACATCTACCAACCCGCACTGGGCCCGCGTGGTGGATTACGGCCCACTCCCTCTCACAGAGAGGAGGCCCGTGTTCCAGCAGTGGGAACATTATAGGCTGATTATGTTAGGTTATATTATATTTTTTTCATAAGAAATCATTTGACTAAATGTTTATTGTGTAAAGATTGTTTGCTGTTATTTCACAACTTTGACCATTTCACCGAGTCGACACCTTAGAGAAGTCTACGAAGCAAATACATACTAATATTATAAATTCGAAAGTAAGTCTGTCGGTCTGTATTACCCTTTCACGCCTAAACCACTGAACGGATTTCGGATAAAATTTGGCAGAGAGATAGATTGCATCCTGGGGAAGGACATAGCATATTTTTTATCGACGTACCACCTCGCGGGCGAAGCCGCGGGCGGAAGCTAGTATCTTAAATAATATAAACTAGATTTTGCGGCTTCGCTCGCGTGTAAGTCGGAAATTATACCACGGGAACGAACGTACTACCGGGATAGAAAAGTGTCCTATGCTCCTACTAGCCCAGGTCATGGCCTATACGAGGTATGTTTTTCATACCATTCTGTAAGGTATATTTCCAATCAACACTTAAAAACACAAAAATGTTGATATTAAATTCATACAAATTTTAAAATCATCCCCTATTTTACCACCTTCGGGTCTCTGAATCACGTAACTCTTTATTTCTTACCAAAAGCATGAATTTTCATAATATATAATATAATAATAAAATAATAAAACTTTATTGCATATAAGATTACAAAGATTTTACATTGGTCCCAAACTAGGCAAGCCTGTATCTTGGGTACCAATTGGGTACCAATACCAAAAATCATATCCCTAACATATGAAATGCTGGGTTTCCCATACAAACTTTCATAATTTATCACCCCTTTCAGGACTACTTTTGAGACAAAAAGTAGCCTATGTCCTTCCTCAGGATACCATCTGTCTCCCTGCCAAATTTTATCAAAATCCATTAATTGGTTTAGGTTTGAAAAGGTAAATACAGACAGACAGACTGAGTTACTTTTGAATTTATAATATTAGTTTTGAAGTATAGATCAAGTTCGCTATTCGTGTCTAGGTAAGTATCTGTGTGACCACCACGTTGTTCTTCTAAACTACGCAACGGATTGTGATGTTGTTTTTATTAACCATCATTATGAGAATTGATTCCGGAAGGTTTATGTGTATACTAGCTGCGCCACGCCGTTTCACCCGCGTAAAGGTCGATCCCGTGGGAATATCGGGATAAAAAGTAGCCTATATGTTAATCTAGGGTGTCTGCTACCTGCATATAAAATTTAATCAAAATTGGTCCAGCCGTTTGAGCGTGGAGAAGTAACAAACATATAAACACATACACACTCACAAACTTTCGCCTTTATAATATTAGTGTGATTGTGATTATCGGGGGGCACGGCAGTGCCCCCGCCAAGTCGAGCAAAAAGCGGCACGGCCGTACCATCCTTTTCTCGAAGCAGTTCAAGCCATTTTCGAACCCCTATAACTTCGTTGTGGATTAAACTAGAGACCTGAATTTTCAGTAATCAAGCAGGTATTGTATAAACACGGTATATTTCAAATTTCATTCAATTTGAACCAGTAGTTTAAGAATTATAACTAGTCAAAGTTTCTTAATTTTGTCACTCACTGACTGACTGACTGACTGACCGATCATCAAAACTCTAAGGCACTTCTAGCAGACATAGAAGCTTCAAATTTAGAACACAATTAGCGTTTAGTGTATAAATCAAAGGAAAAACTAAAATATTTTGCAATTTCGTTCCAGTTTTCTAGATACACCAACTGCATAAATAACTTTGTAATCCCATATAAATATATAGAATTACAAAGTTACATTTGCAGTTAATGAATCAGTGTACCTGAACAAAGTCGCTTCCTGCTGTCTGTCTGTCCCTATGGATGCTTAGATCTTTAAAACTGCGCAACGGATTCTGATGCAGTTTTTTTTAATAGATAGAATGATTCAAAAGGAAGGTTTATTTGTATAATACATGCATAATATAGTAGAGAAACACTGATAATTTTAGAGGTTTCTAATGTGATGTCGTAAATAAACAGATTTTCTTGCGCTTATATTGCAAAAGCTAGCTGAACCCTACGAGATAGATCAAAATAATCTACTACAGTATTGTAAAAAGGTCTACAAAAAAGTCCGCAATGGTATAAGTCTATCTGTTAGGGATAACACACAATAACCATTTTTTATCCTTTACTTTTTACGAGAAATAGTGGCTTGTTTACGAAGCGATTTTAAGCAATACAGCATTAATCTATATCCAATTAAGTACCTTAAATACATTGTGCATTTACTATAGATCAATTTGGCCCTTTGAAGCATGTAATTTAAATGAATATTTTTGAAGATATTACAGATTTAAAATGTAGGGACATAGCGGTTGCGCTGGTGAGTTTATCTATGGCAACGACAGGATAGTACGGTTAAGTAGTCACGACCTCTCATCGTTTGGGGTGGGGTGTACCTCGTGCTCAGCAACTCCCCTAAATATCTTGGTATTACCCTGGACAGGTCTTTAACATTCAGCAAAAACTGCAAAAATATCAAGCAGAAGGTGCACACTCGCAACAGTCTTCTTCGTCGACTGGTCTCATCGAAATGGGGTGCTTCGCCTGAAGTTATGCGGACTACTGGACTGGCGCTATCTTTTTCTGCGGGAGAATTCGCGTGCCCCGTGTGGAGCCGTTCTGCCCATGGAAAGCTGGTGGATACAGCTTTGAATGAAACGTGCCGGATCATCACTGGCTGCCTAAAACCAACCCCGGTACAAATGCTGTATCCACTAGCAGGAATAGCGCCACCAGTGCTTTGCAGAGCGGTGGCAAGCTCCAGCGAAAGAGCCAAATGGTCTCCGACACACGACAACATCCTTGTGCCACAAAGGCTGAAAAGTCGAAACAGTTTTTTAAAGTGTGTCGTCCCACTCACTGGCGAACCATCACAAGAGAGACTGAAGCTGTGGCGAGACAGTGCTTCCTTACCCAAACCGTTCGTCCCACCTGCTGAAGACCTCCCACCTGGACATGAGTTACCTTGGGTAACCTGGAAGTCTTTAAACAGACTCCGGACCCAGGTTGGCCGAAGCAAGGAAAACCTGTTCAGGCGGAGATTCATAGACGACTCCGCCTTGGAGTGTAAATGTGGTGCTGTCCCACGAACGATGGGACACTTAATATCGTGTCCTGCATGTCCTGTCAGCTGCACGTTACAGGAACTGATGGACGCTGGTGAAGGCGCCAAACAAGTAGCCGAATTCTGGGCCAAGTCCATTTAGATTGCTATCGACACGCTAAGAAGAAGAATAAGGTCAACTACGAGATGCCATAGTCAAAAAACAAAAATGCGCTTCGCCCTATTAGCACTTTAAGATTAGCAGCGATCGCACGCGTTTATCGGAGCTCTCTAGCGAGGAAAATAACAATTATCCATATTAATGTTATAGATTCGAAAGTAACTCTGTCTGTCTGTCTGTATGTTACCTTTTCACGCCTAAACCACTGAACGGATTTCGATAAAATTTGGCAGAGAGATAGATTGCATCCCGGGGAAGGACTTGCGGTAGTTTTTTTATCGAGCCAAGAAGCGGGCGGAAGCTAGTATATAATATAATGGAATAATAGGTGTAGATAGGTACCTAGATATAATTATATTCAAAGGTACTTAACTTGTAAAATGGTCAACGGATGTTAAAAATAAAAAGTTAAAAAGGTACCGGAAAGGAAAAAAAGTAGGACTATCTACAAAAAGAAGTGAGATGCCATCAAAAACATAACTTGTAAAAAAAGCCAAGTCTCGCAACTCAGTTCTTCTACCGTAAAAAGTTGTGAGATCCATGAAATACCAAGTCGGTTAATTTATTCACTCCCTACTTAAGGAACCTTCTGTCTTAAGTTATTACATAATTAGCTAACCTAACAACATCTTGTTGACCATCAATATTAAAAATCTTTTATGTTTTAAATAAATAAATTGACTTGGCCATCGCCATCGCATGAAAACACAATGTATCTCACAGTGCGATTGCCAAGTCAATTTATTTATTTAAAACATAAAAGATTTTTAATATTGATGGTCAACAAGATGTTGTTAGGTTAGCTAATTATGTAATAACTTAAGACAGAAGGTTCCTTAAGTAGGGAGTGAATAAATTAACCGACTTGGTATTTCATGGATCTCACAACTTTTTACGGTAGAAGAACTGAGTTGCGAGACTTGGCTTTTTTTACAAGTTATGTTTTTGATGGCATTATTAAACTTACATATAAGGGTAGTTCTTCAAAAAGTATTCTCCGCGTAACTTTCATGGCGAATTTTTTTTTTTTAATAATCTACAAATAGATGTACACAGATTTAAGACGCTGTAAAAATAATACGTATTTTTTATTTTATGTAAATCGGTGCATAAACTACAGAGATATTCTATTTTGAAATTTCTGTGCCCACGAAAGTTACGAAAGCCAGCACGAAAGTTACAGATAATAAAGAAATCTTGATGTTTTTTCAAATCGTTAAAACCATGCGAAGCAGCGGCGCGACGTCGACGGTTCGCTAGTTTTCACATTATAAACCTTTATCACCTGCTTAGAATTGACTTCCACGTCAGCGAGCCAATAGAAGTAAAGATTGTGATGATACAATGCACGACCGCCACACGTAGCAAAAATGTAAATTATTTAAAAACCCGGAAAAAAAACAAATCTCGGTCATTTATTCGCAGGCGTCGTTATGAACTAGAATGTCTTTTGCAATATTAATTACATAAGTGATTTAAAAAAAATCCTAACATAAATAAAAAAATAACACAAAAAAAAAACATTGCGCTATCTTTGTTTTGAAAGACTATAAGGGTCTTATCATCATGATTCAATCGAGCACTGCTTGACGGCTTTCGGCTGAATGATGATGTATCGAAAATGTAGCAATAAAAATTCATCCCTTAGTAAGGCAAGAACAAATTGATTAATTTTACTTCAATGTGCCTAATGGCTTAGTGTATCTCAAAAAACAAAAACACGTTTTAGGTCAATTAACCTATACTACATCATAGGTACACCCACATTTCGGTATCATGGTAATACATACATTTGATTTGTGCCCGGTTGGTGATCGGCACATATCCACACACCAAGCTGCCAAGCTGCTGCTTATTAAGAATTATCTAATGGAAAGCTGTATAAGAATTTGCCCAACCCGGGGATCGCACTGCGTCATGCTTAGGGTTCGTGCGTACGACCTATAACTACTTCTACGTTACGCGTGTGACCATATAGATATCCGTGCGTGTGACCAAAGAGGTCTAACAAGTTAACGATGAATTTGAAACTAAATAAACTCGTTACCTACTATTTTATTCTTGTTTATCGCTTTTTTTATTACCAACAATTAGAAATGTAGTCTCGTAAAGTTTTAATAACAACATACCAAATTAGAAAAAAATGTCTTTAATTAATCTGAAATATTACTGATTTTCAATTTTCATTCGAATATTTTGTTGTCATTTTAAATCGCCGACAGCAAAACTGAGTCTACTGGTCGGCCTGTCCAAGATACTTCAAGTAGGTACTTCGGGCCTGAGTATGCAGATATATGATGCACCTACCTAAAAGTTTTCCATGACAACACAATGTACATACCGAGATGATTATAAAATGTAGGTAACAACATATCCGTGGTAACAACATATGGATATGTAGGTATGTAACCCACGAATCCTTCATTTAATGTCGAGTCCACACAGTTTATGTACTCAATTACTATGTAAATATTCTAGATAGGAGTATGCTAGGAAAAGGCCAGGATGACGTGCAAGTGAGTCATGTGACGGTCGGCGCGTAGGCGCTTCACATAAAATCTCTCTGGCGACGGAGCACGCTGCACGACGCAGAATCTGCCGCCCGCTCAATTGGACTCAATTGCTTTAATTGATTTCAATTGAAATGACCTCGCGCACCGGCTCTCGGCTCCCGCTCCTAGTCTGACACTTTTACATCTATCTTTTTTGAAACTGACATAAAAGCTCTAAGATAAATTTCATTGCCCCTAATAAAACGAGCCATTCGTTTGTCACTGCAATATCCTGTACATTTTGTGTTTGGTGCCTATATATTGAAGTTATAATACGACTTCAGTAAATACCTATCACTTTGTCTTTTATCGGTTATTTTCTGTACTACGAAATACATGGTTCAAATGTTTTTGTAAATCGTTGTGTTGGTTCTACCATATTTGGATTAGCAACACCAAATAAATATGTCGAAGGTTTTGAAGATATATATCAAAGTTCTTTGGATATTCGTTCTTTACTAGAGACTTTAATAATAAATAGATCCCATTCTGCGGGTTTTTGATAGATTCCTATTATAAATTTTGAAGCATCGCATTCTATTTGTAGGTTTTTGTTTTATGGAAAAAAAACAACTAACATATAGGCCAGTCATTTAAAACGTCTATATAAAAAGCAAATAAATATATTCTATTCTAATCCAAACTTGTAGCTTCGAAAGGCGTGCGCGTGGTGATCGAAAAATCTCGAAATTTTTGGATTTCTTTCAGTTTTTGACTTATAAATCTTCTAAAAGTAGGTACTTACCTACTTATAAGTCACCCAATAGAATTTTAAAGTATACAAAATGTTTGCGAAGCCGTAGCTCTGTGGCTTTGCTAAAACGCGAGACCGAAACAAATCAAGTGTAAAGTGCAAGCGTTTCGTGTGCTCTTCAAGGACCACGCAGTTAGCACAGGGGGCCTAAAAAGGCCACTTTAGAGAATCATAAAAGGATAACATTATGAATCGTAATAAGAAGACAGTACGTGTTTTTCTTTTTTTTCGCTGCATTATGTAGATAATTATAATCAAAGAGATTGGGGTTGGATTTGGATCGGATTGATTGGTATTTTAGCACAGACAAAAAAAAATAACTGAAAAATGCTTCACCAATGGGATTTTATAAGTACGATTAACTTAACGGTTAACTGTCCTTTTATGATTCTGCCAAAGTGGCTTTTTAAGGCCCCCAGGTCTTTCGAAGCTGCAAACTTGGTTTTACACTACTATCCTAACAACATCGCAAAAAATCAGTGCAGTGATGACGCTGGTGGAGGCGCCGAACAAGTGGCCGAATTCTGGGCCGAGTATATTTAGATTGCTATCGACACGCTAAGAAGAAGAAGAAGAATCAGTGCAGTGATGACGCTGGTGGAGGCGCCGAACAAGTGGCCGAATTCTGGGCCGAGTATATTTAGATTGCTATCGACACGCTAAGAAGAAGAAGAAGAATCAGTGCAGTGGAATTTTTTACGTATATCGATATTTTTTTGTGTCTACGGAGACTGGCCTATTAGATACTAAAACTTTTCCAATTAATGTTATTCTGTGTTTTAACCTATCCTACTTACATAAAGGCTATAAATCGTAAATATCGGTGATCTATGAAACATTACAAAAGTCTTTTAAACCAGTGACCAGCGTAGGTACCTAACATCTCAAAAAATATATTTTAACCTCCAAAACAACCGATGTCCATATTAAATGCAGTAAAAATATTTAAAAAAACTCATAATTCAAATTGAAAATAATGACAGTAGGTATACACGATGACGGTATGGCATTAAAAAGACATCACACATTTTGGCACGTGTTCTATCCGGTGCACAATTGGTCTTAATTAGGAAATAGCGGCGCGGGCGCAGACGCCGCTATGCCGACCATCTTCAACCGACGCGCGACGTCAGCTATATTCGTAAATAATTACCTATATACTCGTACATCAAAAGTTTTTATTAAATTCAATAAAATATACAACTATTCACTAGGTGTTCAATACCACTCAGTAGCTTTCATAGAAAATAAAACTTGATGTGGTCGCTACATTAAAGTTCACTTCCAAAATTAATTAAAAAGTATCTATAGTAAGTAAGTATAAACCGAAATTATATTCTATAATTATATAATTATATTATATTCGTCAACGCAAATTAAGATGCTGTGTCTTCTTTTTAGTTGACTTTTTAGGTTTATTTTTACTGCTGCCCCAAAAGTACGATTTGAATTCCCTGTTTCCTGTACTAGTGCTTGGTTCATCTTGGTTACTGTTTGAGTCCGTGTCGTCTAAGTGGAACTGTTTACCACCTCCGTATACGACACTCCGCCGAAGCCGCTGATCAGTTACAACTTCTTCATCCACTACATCATCATCACTAACATGAATCGTCGTCATTTCTTCTTCAAATCTTAATTTCTTTCGAACAAGGCCAGCTTCTGGCTTTTTATCACTTATTACGTCCGTGGTTGCTATTACACTTACAGTCTCGGGTGAGATGAAGCTGTGGTCATATTCAAGACATTGAATTTCTTTCTCTTCTGTATGAGATGGGTACTTATCTTGGATTTCAGCATATTGTACCGCACGAGATGATGGCATTTGCATGGAAACTGATCTAGCACGTCTGAAAAAATTTAAAATACTTAATTCGTCCGAAGGTTCTTTATATGTCATTTCTAAATCTAGAATTGTTCTTCTGTCCTCTGATCTTCGTTTTCCTTCGTAGTGAGCCACTATATCTTCGCTGTCTGAATCAACTTGAGTCATTCGCTCGTTTATTATGATTTCCTCTTCTATTTGCATTTCTAAACTTGATCCTGTTTGTACTGCGACATCGGTCGCTCGAGGAGGTCCCATTTTACCTAATTCTACTTCAGCAAACGAAAAGAAGCGGCGGTCTCCAGGGTCCATCCCATCAAATTCTCTTTCAATGATTTGATCACTTGAAATTTGTGATATTTTTTTCTTACGATTATATCTGAAGAATCGGGACAATCTACTAATAAAGGAGCCGACAGTCTTTTTCTCTATTCGCATATCCGTGCACTCCATGTATTCTTGCATGGCACCGCTGCGAAAAATGTCTTTTGGATCTTCAGTATCATATGGAGAACGCATAATAGGTTCCAAGTACAAACTGAAAACAAATCCAAATCTGAAGCTAAATGTTTAAAATACAGATCATTTAGGATCATTACGAAACGATAAACAGTCGATCCTATAAATTGGCACACAAATATTTTAAATACATGCAGCACCACTAGCCACTACCCAGTTCACAACCAGAGCAAAATTAAGATACAATAGTAAGCTCTGAGCTATACAGAAAATTAACCATCACGGTAAGTCTGAACAAACTAAGTTAGTAGTTCCGAAGACGCTAGCTAGGCTGCTGTTAGAAGCCGATACCCATCACGTCTGAGAAGTTTCACCAGTTCATGAAAAAGGTGCTTAATTGGGCTTTTAGGAACTAAATGTTGATTGTGTTTTTAGAGGCAGGCTGGGGTGAGTCATGATGACAATATTACATGTCGAAAAGATTTCCGATTGTTTATCCCAGGATTGCCACGCAAAATCCATACTCGACAACTCCGACAAGGTACTGTTTATAAACATTGAAAACAACTCACACATTCTCAGCAGCGTCGGTGTATATGAAGAAAGCATCGGAAACTTTGGGTACACATCGCTTGAGCCAGTAGTGCACGGTGTACAGTATGGTAAGTAACACCGCCAGGAACGTCATAGCTGCGAGACACACGTTGTGCTGGAGCCCCGCCGAGCCCCCGCATGATAAGCGATCTTCATCGTATATGTCTTTATGAAAAAACAATTTTCCTTATGGTGCCATTCCACAAATTGTCTTTTATTAGAAATAGCACCAACGAATCTTAGTTGGACACATCTTTTGCCAGCATGGGCTGACACTGGAAGTGTCTAAGGATAAGGCCATCTACAGGCGAGAAACACAAGTAAGTACCCACCAGCAGGAGGCCTTTAGCACAAGTTTTGTACCTACCGTATGAGCCACAGTTTGGCACACCATCACAGGCGCTAAGCGAGTCGATGCAGACACGCGCGCCGGAGACCTGGCACTCTAAGTGCGCGGTCGCGCACCGCGCGTCGCTCGTCCGCAGCGTCCGCGCAGGTGTAATCACCACCGTCATGCGCTCCAACTGTATACATACAACTTTAGTTTTTCCGAAAAGAGTGTTCTCAGTAAGAACATAAGTTCGAACGGGTACGTATCAAAATCCCGAAGTTCAAAATCCCGAAATTGCCACCGTTTCCGAGAAAAACGATTTTTTGTAAACCTAACCTCAAAACACTCAAAAGTTGCCTAAAAAGCGTAGTCGGAGGTTAGGTTCATCATAGGGATCAACTTTCTCAAGAAAGAGCGAGCGAAGGGCACCCCGAGGTTCAGTTTTGTTAGGTTACTTTAAACCCTTTATACAGAAATAGCTCCGTCGACATAGGATGCAAGAGCGAAAATACCGTCGCCGTCCGGCGGGGGGCTCCGCCGTCTATGTCGACGGAGCCCCGCTTCGCGGGGCCCCTATTTCTGTGTAAAGGGTTTAAAGTAACCCAACCAAACCTTACCTCGGGGTGCCCTTCGCTCGCTCTTGCGTCCTACGTCGCCTATTGCGTTTGGGATTTCATCCATCGGTATTTCGTCCATTCGGGATTTCGTCCTTTCGGGCATTTGAACATCGGTATTTTGTCTTTCGATATAACGACTATCGGCATTTAAAACTTTCGGTATTTTGAATTTCGGTGTTTTGGACGTCGGTATTTCAATCATCGGTATTATGAACTTTCGGGATTTTAATACGTACCCGTTCGAACATACCTGTGTGTTACACTTTTGCCATGAACCTACTACTAGCACAATCTTGATTTAGTTAGAAAGGTTAGATTGTT
This sequence comes from Oligia fasciuncula, assembly GCA_963082905.1. NCBI lineage: Eukaryota > Metazoa > Arthropoda > Insecta > Lepidoptera > Noctuidae > Oligia > Oligia fasciuncula. Next base: position 13,118,650 of record OY720388.1, on the reverse strand, counting down.
CGTTTCAATTCCAGTACAGTGAAATTAACATTTCTAAACATTACGAATAGTCTGCAATGTTCTAATTCCAATGTTATGTCTTAAATTTCAGATGAAACTGAAAACTATGACATAACATTGGAATTAGGCATGTAACATGTATACGATATTTTTCAGATGAAACTGAAAAATATGACATACCTAATAATAATATATATGCGGGTAACTTATTTTGCCAACTGTAAATTTTATGGTTCTAGTAGCTGTTGTCATCAACGATTTTAACTAACCATCACGTAACAATAGAAGTGGAATATTATTGTTAACTAACAGTGAAGTTGGTGATAGCGAGCACTAGTCTGGAAGAGTTGAACATGTAGACGTGTCTCGCAGCCGCGGGAGCCTTCGCGTCGAAGACACAGATGTTGAAGAGCGCCGGCCCCACGTACTGACGTAGGTAACGAAGCGCCACTCGGTCATGTATCTAAGCATATCATTAATCCTTAAAACTATTATTCCACTTGGAATTACAGCATTTATACTTTTCAATAGGGTGTTCCAGAGTTTCCAGTTTTCGTGAGTAACCACCATGCTGGCTGTAATGTAAATGGAAAACCACTTTCTTTCAACCTTCTGCCTCAATATAGTACGACCTCCTGATTTATAAATATATGGTGATAAAGTGTTTTCGTTTCAATTAGAATTTATAAGAAATCTACTTTGTATGAATTTAGGTATAACTTTCATAAGTTGGAAAACTTATTGAACAAGAAAAACAACAACAATTGAACTTAAAAGTTACAAACCTCATCGTCTTGCAGTTCAATAAGCCGCTGAAACGCCTGCGCATCTGATACCTCGGTGTGCACGGTGGAGGTGGGGACCTCGATGTTGGCCGGCAGGTGGTGCGGCCTGGCGTGCTCGATAGGGATCGCGTGTATGAATCGCTTCTTACGTCCCATCACGTTGCTGCTTATAAGACGTGGGTAAGCATGTAACATGTATACGAATCACCATTTACAGACTACTTAATATCTCCATAGAATTACATTATCCTATTTACCTTTATTCCTATTTAAATGTAGCAAGAGAAATTAAATGCATCAAATCTTTTTCTTTCATCCATTTCTATCTCTATCTGCTAGTACATCTCTAGCCATGTCAACTTTCACACAAACACATCTTTCACATGTCATATCACATCTTTACTTCAACTGTCCCTTATTATGTACCTACCTCGTTCTTATCAACCAACACCGACTTGTAAGTAAGTTAGTGATACACGAACTAACCCAATCATTGTTACGTTGTAATTTGATTAAAAAAATACTACAAATTAAGAAGTATGCTAACTAACCTTGGTGGCAGTAATGTTACGTTAAGTCCTTGCTTTTCTTCATCCACACTCGAGGTGACGGATTGGTTCAACATGACAGCCATTAGAGATGCCGCTTGCACCATGTTCTCCCACGATTCGTGATCTACTAGAGTCATAGGTTTCACTCTAGAAGATACAACATAGTCATTCCAGTTCGACCAGGTTTATTATACTTAATAGGCAAAAAAATCTTATAGCGTACCTACTTCCTACAATCCATATCCATACTTAATATTATAAATGCGAAAGTGTTTCTGTCTGTCTGTTACCTCTTCACGCTTAAACCGCTGAACCGATTTAGATAAAATATGGTTTAGAGATAGTTTGAGTCCCGGGAAAGGACATATGATAGTTTTTATCCCGATATTCCCACGGGATCGACATTTATGCGGGTGAAACCGCGGGGCGCTGCTAGTGTTGATATAATCTAATAATATGACCACAAAATAAAATGCGAAACTGCGCCTAATAAGTGTGAACTGTATTTTGTACAGGAATCATCTGCTATTTAAAGTTTTAGTATTTTATGAAAATAGCCATACCCATCAACAATATGCAAAATAATAAATACGCTACAGTTGTAATATTAGTCAAATACGTCACGTAAATTGTAAGTCCGAGTGTCGAAGGACAATGATTAGTTTTTACATGTTTAAATTTGTTCTCATGTAAGTAAAATGTAAATTTCTTTATGAGAAATAAATGTCTTTAACCAGACAATTTTCTGATTCCATTGCAAAGCATAGAGTTCCGCTTCGGCCAAAGGAAATAGGCCAGTATTATACAAGTAGGCGATCGCTTAGCAATGTATTATTTCTTGCACTGTTATCTATTTGGTCCTATAAATAACCTAGTAATTTTAATTTTATGTGGGTGATATTCAGTGTTCAGACCTCTATTTGGTAGATATTTGGTAGACATACCTAAAGCATAACCGTTTTCGATAAAAAATATTCACAATTCCCCGTCACACCTAGGTTGTGGAATTCAGAATAGATATACCAACCCGCACTGGGCCTGCGTGGTGGATTACGGCCCACTCCCTCTCATAGAGAGGAGGCCTGTGCCCCAGCAGTGGGAACATTATATGCTGATTATGATAAACCAGGCCCATACTTACACCTCATATTTATTCGCATAGTCTCATTGTTTTACGCTATGTTCATTTAGAAACATATAACCATGGGCGTAGCTAGGGAGGGGCAAGGGTGTGTAATGCCTACCCTAGGAACTTCTTTGCCCACCCTAGTAAAATCGATAGTATTGAAGAATTACTTACTGTTTAATCGCTTTTTATTAGAGCCGTATATTTTGACCTAGATGTCTTTGTAGAGTTAGGGGGCCCCTAACTCTACACAGACATCTTACAACAACGTCTAATAGTGAAAGCGTTAAGTAATTAAGTCTTGGCAACCTATTTTACATGAAATGTTTTGATGGGATTATTTATTACGACGTGTCATTTATGATCTCTCATTAAATGACTGGTTAGTTCAGCTGGACGTCTGTCCCCCCTAGACAAAATCTCTAGCTACGCCAATGCATATAACTAGTAGGTTGTCAAGTAAAACACTTCCTCTATCTAGAGATTGTGCGCTTGAATCATTTGTGAGAAATATAGCTAAGCAGATGATACATATAAAACATACGTTTCAGGCGTAGTAGCAGTAGTGGTAGAGCCTTCAGAAGTGAGTACTTCTGAAGGCAACGTTTCCGGATAAGTAATTATTAAACTTTTTCCCTTAGCATTATTTTGTTGTGTAACTGAAAATAAACTGATTTTATTAAATCGCCCGTGACGCGACAGTGAGTTACTTAGGTACTTGTGAAATGAAGATCTAAAAATATTTTTCTTTTCTTAAAATAAAGTATTTTACACATTGTCTATTTTGTAGTTATGACTTATATGTTTACCGATCTACCTAAGGAAATAATTTATTACTTTTTTTTCGAATAATGTAAAAATAAAGGGTTTCAGGGGATCAGACCGGAATAACTCAAATATTTAATAATGCGGGCTAGTTGTAAACTGTTAGCATTATTGATTATGTATGTATGTACTTGGTAATTAAGACTCAATACCGTTTAATATAACTCGGTCGACATCTAGAACTGGGGGCAGTAGAGGTCCACTCCTCCCAACATCGATGATCACAGACTCATTGTCATTCATAGTCGGCGTTGAATTGGACAATTTACTGGTGTCTTGTGACAAACCCTCCACATTTGACGTGTCTTCTTCTTCTAGATAATTTGTCCTGGAAATATTGTGTGCAAGAATTTAAGAAATAAACTACATTTTATTTATTACTTTGTTTTTCATTTAAACAATACCCAAATTCACGTTAAAACATTGTTGTAAAACGTAACATTTCTGCAAATGGACCAACGCTACTATAATGTGGGTAAGTTTGATCAGTAAAAAAAGTTTATAAGAGGCAGCCAATAAGAAAAATCTTCCTCCTTGCATATTCACACCTATATATAACCTTAACGTAATGTATTTTAACTTACGACATCCCTAGGAAGACAGAGTTTCCCTAAATCTTTTCACCACGAGACGAGAGAAGATGATATACCTGTAGCTGGCAGACGGTTGTCTCCAAGTGATGGAGTCGGTTCTGTACTTGGTAGAAATGAGCCGGGACTTGCTCGCGGGACGTCGCGTGTACCATGAAGCATTTGGCACTAAGAACACTGCAGGATACCAAACATTGATATTTTTGTATTTGTCTCTTACTCGATGGAGATGGTAGAGCGAGTTGCTTCGTAGGTGTCCATAAAGTCTGTTTTTCAGTGACACTGCTTTACTCCGTGTCTGTACTAATGATGAAATTGGGCAATGGGTCCAGTCGACGTATTCAAAATGTGATTAGGACCCGCGGGTCCAATTCGAGTTGACCAAAGATTCGTAACTGGTTTTGCTTAAAGAGTTGATGTGTAAAATCGAGAGGTAGGTATGACTAACTGAACCTCAAAAAAAGTTATACAGGATGAAATTGAATATTCAACGTATATAAAGTAAAAGAGCATGTCATTTTAGGGGTTGTCATTAGCTGTAGGTATATGCATACACCAGATGGATCCTGGTGACTACACACAACATATCGCACACCTAGATCTAAACAGCGATTAACTCAAAAAAACACTTTTTTCAGGAAAGTTGAAAAACTGATTACTATGTCCATATGCATTGCAGGAGTTTGCTGTATTGATCAATACTTTTTAAGTTGAGTAATGAAACTATTTTTGAATCTGTTTTGTTGGTCGCTAGGTAGTGAGTTAGGGAATTCGATGGTATGCATACCTCAAAAATTGAGATTTTAGAGTTAGCTCTCTTTAGATCTAGGTGTGCGATATATGTAATAACACTAAAATAGTACCAACCAAATGAGTAAGTGCTTACTGGTGCCAAGAATGACTGTATCAATTAAAAAGTCATTCATATCATGAATAGATTCATTCATGATATGAATGACCTACTTATGTATGTATAAACTTCATGTGAATGAACGGACGCATTAGGTATTAATATAATAATCTGTGGGCTACGCGATGAAGTGACTTCATGGCTTATTCCAATAAAATCCGACATGTCATTCATTTATTTTGAAAATGTACGCGATCAAAGGGTGTCTGTTGAGTGTGTGTTCCTTCATGGGTTTGGAAAGTGTCTGTAGCAGCCTGGACTCTCGATTTGGTTGTATAAATGTTGATAAGATCAAATCAACCCTAACTATGGTAAAATCCTTGATTTCTTCCTATATCTAGGAAGTTACATAATCGCCACTAGCCTGCCCGTATCCTAATTTATTTGGGTGGGTTTTTTTTTTCGATAGGTACCTATAAGTATATTTTAACAACGAAATGTACACATGAATGCAATAAAGAGTTTGAGTTTAGGTGCATCTTTATTAGCCGTCGTCTCTAAATTCACTTCCTTCGTAGCCATATCATCTTTCACAAGGAAAATAAGTATACTAGGATACAAGAGAACACCCGCCAATAAATTGTACTGACCACTTTCATTATGTTCTGTTTTAGCAAGCCCTTGCAAAAGATTAGCGACATCTTTGTCAATTTTCATATTTGTTTTTTGATCGTCGTCTTTAGTTTGGCTGAGGTTTTTTAAGATGGCGTCCACTATTTCAAAGGGATTTAAACCTTGTTCAGTGTCTTCCTTGCTGTTTAATAACAAGTCGCTTGGTTGAGCGTCAAATGAGGGTTTTTCATCCGGAACCTGTGACCTGGAAAATGTAATAAAGCCTATAAGTACCTCTGATATATTAAGGTAAATAAAAAACATACGTATGTAGATGGTAGGTAGTTATTAAAATAATTACGTCTGATAAAATAAAGCTTCCTTATCTGCCATAAATTTCCTGTTTTTCTTAAAATCGAGTCTGCTGTTAAAATTGTATTTATATTTCCCACGTTGTTTACTCCTAGGAGACAGGCGCAGTAGAGGATATGATAATCTGAAAAAAATTAGAGTTCTTTTCAATTAACAGTTTATCAAGTTACGCCACAACACCCGTTTCTCCTCCTTTAGGCATCGAAATCTATTCGTCACCTTTTTAAGGTCGTCGTATTCTACCAATAACAGGATAACGATTTTTTTTTTGGAAGTCTATTTATTTGGAAGTATCTTTAGTCAAAAGTGAGCTACAAAATTATTATAACTTACAGCTCCCAGCCATGCAGGCAGCAAGCACAGCCAAGTCAACCCTATTCGAGATCAACCAACTCCAGCTGCCTGTCGTCTGCCCACAGAGTACTTTGATAAGACTAGTAACGTCTGCCTATATCCACGACGAATTAAACCATATTATAGTACAACATCACCTGGCGTCAGGTGTGAACATGTCAGAGTTCAGATCGACCTCGTACCGCGAGGCGCCAGTCTCGTCCCCGTCGCTAAGGCGCCGCCCGCTCACCTCGTCTGATATCGCAAACTGCACCAGAGGCAGCACCTTCGTCTTGTAGCTCACACCAGGCCTAATAAACATTTTAGACTGATCAACGTTCTACCGACCGTACCGACCGACAGTAAGCAGTAAGCACAGACTACACTATAATGCAGGGTAAGTCCTAAGCCGACTCTATTAAGATTGGCACGTTATAAAGAACGACCTACTTACTACGACTTATTTGTTTTGATAATTTTAAAGTAAATTGTTATTTTATAGAAATACATATGATAACTAGTTGCGGACTAAACCTGTTTGGGGCCTAGGGCGGTAAAACAAAATGATATAAGAATTAAAAATTTCTTCCTCCGATCTTCTCAGGTTTTTGGTAATTAGGTGTATTTATTTAGTAAATTTTTTCACAGAATTAATAACGATGAAAAAAGAAGTAGGTACTGTATAACATTCGTAATTATTATATTATACTCTATCTACATCAGGCCAACATTATCAAAAAAAAAAATTGATTGATTGATTTTTTTTTTCAGGTTGTTGTATTTCATCTTTACATTATGCTATTCAATGACGTAGCTCTACGGAAATAAGTAAAATAAGAGTTACTTATATTGTCGAGTTTTTCAAAAATGTTTGAGACTGAAGAGAATGTAGAATGCAAGAGCGAGAGTAGCGAGCTCGAAAATAGTTAACAGGGTCGGTAATAGCTGCCTTTTCCTTAATCCATGTGATTAAGGTAAACACCTTAATCCCAATAGCTTTTCTTACATAAAGAAGACTCATTCATACCCTCTCCCTGAGTCAGGATATGTCAAAATCGGTCACAACATGACTGACTTTTTCCGTTCGATCAAACGCAGTTCAGTAACGCTATTCTGTAAAAACCTCACCGTGAAAAGTTAGGTGAAGTGAGCTTAAAGTAAGCTGCCAATAGTGCCAATCCCTAGCATCAGGTGGAGTGATAGTGGTGCTATTCTGTGAAAAATCTCACGGTAAAAAGTTAGGTGAAGTGAGCTTGAAGTTAGCTGTAAATAGTGTCAATCCCTAGCAACGGATAGGATGACAGTCACAGAGTAGGTACATGACACTAGAAACTCACTTCACCACTTTTTTCACGGTGAGAATTTTACAGAATACATCGGCAGTATTACAATAGGTACCTATCACTTATACTACGAAAACTAAAAACAATTTTCTTAATTTAAGCATTAGTTCAAATGTTAGGTACTACAGACCAGTCAGTGCTACGAAATAAAGGGCGCTATCAAATTGATTAAGATGATAATTACATAGGTTTGACGTCAATCATAGTATCAAAAGGCCCCTCGTCATCAAGAACAGTGTCTTTTTGTAGGTCGCCGGGTACCAGGATGGCAGACACGTTGACTAGCGGCACCTCCACGACGATGTCACCTACCGGATTGGTAGATTTCTTCAACGTGTCCTCCAAATTCTCCATTGTAGAAGGCGTTGTCATCAGTCGAGTAGTTCTTTAAGGAGGAGAATTAACATGAATACCTTGACTTTGCCGTACCTACATAGCTGATTCTGAATACGATAATAATATATCAACTGAGTTGGAGAATTAAAGGCCTTTTTCAAAACCCTTTCTAAGTGGTGGAAGTTACTTATAGTTATAGTTGGCGGCGCCAACTGCATCAGATTGCTTGAAAAGTTAGCTAATTGAACCTTTTAGTTGCAGTCGGGATTTTTTATTTATTTAAAACCATCTTCAAAAAGGAGGAGGTTGTCAATTCGACTGTGTCTTTTATTTTTTTGTATATTTTTTACGCGATATCTGCAGCAATTGTAAATCGATTTCAATAATTCCTAAAATTATTTTAATGGACAGGGTATGCCTCAGGGCACGTAAGCACGTTAAGCCGTTGGTCCCGGCTGTCATTCGTGGATCTTTGACAGTCGTTACGGGTAGTCAGAAGCCCGAAAGTCTGACAACCAGTCTTACCAAGGGGTATCGTATTACCCAGTAACTGGGTTGTGGAGGTCAGATAGGCAGTCGCTCCATGTAAAATACTGGTATTCAGCTGGATCCAGTTAGACTAGAAGCCGACCCCAACATAGTTGGGAAAAGGCTAGGCAGATGATGATGAGGGTATGCCTCAGGGGTGATGGTCGCATATAAATTATATTAACATTGCTTGGGTATCTAGTTTTTGAGTTAGCTTCAATAATTACGTATTCTTGCCACGTAGTTTATATTGATGATGTTATAAATCCTGTCACTGATATTTACATAGCAAGTAGTGTTATACGAATTTGTGTGGGGTAAGTACAACTTAAAAGTGAAAAAATGAGAACTTTTTTCCAAAAAAAAAATAACCGACTTCCAAAAAAGACAATAGAAAGTGAAAAATACTTTAATTTAGGCAGTCGGTGGCAAACAACCAAAATGCGAACCCAACGACACCGACTTCCGAAATTAAAAAGAAGTCGGTTGTTATTTTTTGGGATGAATTTTCGGTTTCATTTTTAAACCATAAAATGGATAACTTAGTACCTCCTCGTAGTAGTGGTGGTGGTCGTTGGCTGTGTTGTTTTCAAAGTATACCGGTTCTCATTTGGTGTTGGTTCCGACTTCATCACATTATCCGGCAAGGCGCCCCAGTACCCGCCGAAGGTCTCCCCTAGTTCGTACACTAGCAGCTGGTCTTTACTGTCACGACAAGAGTCTATCAAGTTCTCATCAGACACGAGCTGGATCACCAATATTATGTTACTGCCTGATTCTGTCCTGTCAATAATGTCATTATTATTATTTATTGAAACGCCTGCCTCGTTGCATCTACTGGTCGCAAGCGAGACTGCTGATCATGGGGTCCTGGCCTGTCCTAGCTTAGATCAGTAGCAGCCTGAAGTATGGATTTGTTCCTGGTTGATAGCAATAGGCTCACCCACCCGGCCCCGGCGGCGCCCCCTATGACATGCGTGGGATTTAAGGGGACTACCTACATGACCTAAAGCGCGGTCACTGTCGGACTGCATAAAAAAGAAAGACAGGCGCGATGACACAACGCTGATGGTACCTAATTTAGGTATTGCAAAATATGAAGCAATTTTATCTATTTACAAAAAATCTATTGTTTGGACTAAAAAATTAAAACACTAGTGCTTTAGTATGTAGCTTGTAGAATAATCTGACAAAAAATCAGAATGATTGTATTAGTATCTTTTTTATTGTAAAAAGTTTTTAGAGGTATCTTCATGATTTTTTTCTATCGTATCAAATTAGTTGTATACAATGTTTTTTTTATCCTGCAGAATATCATACAATATTTTTCTGATTTTGTGTAGTCGATATAAGTACTTACTTTTTGGCATTATAAAACTTGCGTTTTTTGGGTCCAGTAGGTAGTCCCCATAAACATAACTCACGAAATATGGTACCGTACATCTCTACCAACCCTACAAGAAATACAGGCGTAATGTTGTGTTTGTTGCTAACTTCAGTTGACTTTGACGCCTCTGAAAGTGCTTGCAAAATTGCAACGACCAGTGGCCATAGTGTGAGTTTTTTCACTCACGTTCGATTGCGAGCGCGCTAGAATTTTTTAAGGGAAAAGTTATAGCGCCACCTGGTGGTCATTAGCAGAAACCTAATTTCCCATATAAAATTCCAACGCGCTCTCAATCGAACATGAGTCGAAAAAACCCACACTAAGGTCACTGTTAGTTATTAAGACGTCATTTAAGTACTACGTCGTGCTTTTGCAAGACCACCTGGCGTAATATGCGGTGATGGTTTTAATCTATGAAGCCGAATGAAAAATTTGACGCATGAACATTCACTCAATGAGAAGATAGGTACTTGCATTTTATACAAACCTAATACTAACAAAGCAACTATAAGGCAGTTCCAATCGCGAGAAGTGCAGTATTTGTGAGTGAGCATCGATGACTTGTCTACCGAGGAACACGGAAGGCATGACGCGCCGCCGGCAATATTCTGACATATCCTTTTGATAGACTAACTTGCGAACAGCTATTGCTAAATCTGCCTCTTGCTTTACAAACAACAATAATAGCACCAATAACAGTTTCAAGCAATGCATGTTTGTTATTAATTGATATCTAAGTACTATTTCGTTATATCTATAGTTCGAAAGTCGCATAGCCCTGTAGATAGGTAGATGCTTTAGTACCTAATTCAAAAAGAACGAATCACTTAAAACAACATTAAGTAGGTAAAGGTACCTTACACACTTGCCGGGGAATGAATCATCAATAGATAATTATGTAGGTACAGACGCCAGCACATCAAGTTACTACAATCTGTCAGATTTCTTTAATAGATTTTCGACTTTATTGCTAAAGCATAAGGTTCAAGGTTGATTGGGAAAATCTGACAGTTTCGGGTAGGTTGACCTGCTGGCGTCTGTACCTAATCTATTAAAACTTTTTTAAATTCCCAAATAGTAGGTACCAAATTAAAGTAGTGAATATCTCTTCATTATTATCTTCCTACCCTTGACCTTGTCACTTGGGGTCGGTGCCACACGTTTTCTTCTTATTAATACAAGTATACAGGGTTATTGGTAAAACATTAACAACCTCTTATGAGGTCATTACATAGCAATAAGAACAACTTTTACTTTGGGACCAAACCTGAAATCGCGAAAAAAAAAAACAGCTGTTCCCTACATTTTGACGAGTTATACGAACATAAATGTAGGGAACAGCAGATTTAGAGGTTGTTAATGTTTTACCAATACCCTGTTTAACTCTTTTATTATGAAATATTAGGTACAAGTACAACAGCCAGACTTATCTATAATCTGATAATTATGTTGAACCTAAATAGGATGGTTTATGAAGTTGCGGGTATAACTTGTTCATGAGTAGGTACCTATGTAGTCTCCCTTGCGCTTTTAAATTGCTTTGATGTGATGCGGTGCCGAGTGCGGGTCACGCGACCCCTATCATTGTCCCGGCCGACGACGCACGGCGGCATCACGTCACTCCATTTTTTGTAACAAAATAATATTAGAGAGGGCAATCTGTAGGTTGGTGTATGGTGTATGATGAAGAATGAACAAGGTAGATATACCTACCTACTGACAGTTACAATACAAATATTAGGTATACTCGTAGGTAGGCAAAGCCACGGAGGATGGTGCATGGTGGGAAGATATATAATATACCGGTTGACTTTTTACCGTCTCCGGGACAAAAACAGGGTAAAAAAAACCGGTCAAGAGCGAGTCGGACTCGCGCACCGAGGGTTCCGTATTGTGAAACGTGAAATGTTTTTAAATTTTCATCGGCGAAGCCTATATTCGTCAGATAATTTTAATACTGCGGTGTAGAATATTGCAGTTTTAGGTCAGCGCCATCTCTTGACCGATAGTGGAACTAATGTGATTTTTTCTAAGATTTCTGAAAAAGTGTGCTATTTAGAGACTTCGTTTTATTTTTCCTGTAATATTTACATAAACTTCTATCACACAGAATAATTTCAGATTTTTCTCTATGCAAACTTCGGAAATAAGGGGATGGGAACGGTATTTTTTTTTTCACCTAAAGTCGAAAACTATACGGCCTAAAAAAAAATTTTTTTCTGAAAATGCAAACAGTGCTCTTTCATATGATACCCCACTTCGAATTTTTAAGACCCATTTTCAGTCCTGGTTGCATAAAAAATATATGTATATTTATTTCTTTCTTATTTGCAAAATAGTTGGGCAAACGTCATCTAAACTATTCTAAATTTCAAGTTGATAGCATTAGTAGTTCTTGAGATATCCAGCTGTGACAGACGGACAGACAAACAGACTGAGTCGCACCATAATGGTTCCTTTTTACCATTTTGGTACGGAACCCTAAAAAGGTGAGCGGAGTAAAATCCTAGGGCACAGAAATCTTTAATATTTTTTTCAGAATTAATCAAATGAAACATCTTATTTTTTTTACATTCAATCCCTTGATTGGAACCGACCGATTCGTCGCTACGAATTCATTGCCAATTTCCGCGCGTAGAGTAGGGTGCCAGTTGAATTTTTATATTATTAGGTCATTTTTCTTTTTTTTTTTGGTTTTAACAGTTTACTTCAACTGTAATAGTATTTATTGATAGGTTTTTTTTAAAGGGAAGCTGTCGGTGCGTTTATTGATAAAGCTCGTCCAGAGTAGGTAGTTCTGCCAACATCATCATCTGCATAGCCCAGCTTTATTGTCATTAAAACGTCAGTTAATTAAGCTAAATAATATGTAGCTTAATGTATATGTCGCAGCCAACTCGATTAATTAGCCATTCAGTTAACTGCCTAGCCTTTGGAAGTAACGCTCGCTCGGCTCGCGCATGGTTGGTCACAGGCTAATTTAACCTAACCCATTTCGTCGGGGTGACAGAATTATAATCATTACAATCAGTAATTAGTATAGGTAATCCCCAAATGTCAAGATTTCATGAAACAGTCATTCTTGGGGATTAGGTACCTACTTGGTCTTAGAGAGTTGTGTTGATGACGTTAATGACTATAATTCTGTAAATACATATTTGTTACGTCCGCGAATCATATTTTAAGCAACGTACAACTAATTACTGACCAGCAAATTGCAAAAAACGTAAAAAAAAATGAATTTCGCGGGCTACGTTTCGTTCAGTGTCTTGTAATGTCGATTACTTTGCATACCTACTATTGTATAGAATCAAGCATTTTCTAACTGGATAGTAATTTTGACATTCGAAAAGTGCTGATTCTCAGCCTAATTTGAATAAATTACTTTTGATTTAATTTGAGTGCCTTCAACCGACATACACAGATAAATGAGCCACAGAACACTATTACTCCTACAACTTAAGCCGCGATTACATTACCCAATTTTAAGGAATGCTAACTAGGAAATCGGCAGATGTAATCGCAGTTAGCACAGATTGGATCCAATTTAGTGGAAATTGGAGGTCCAATCTTTCTACTTCCTAAATTGGATCCAATCTAGGATAGTGTAATCACGGCGCTACGATTTAGAACGACTAGTCGGCGTCCGCGCTTTGAGCAAGGTGGTCGAGTAGACCGCGCGCACGAATGCTACCAAAGAGTATTTTTAAGGTTCCTTACCCAAAGGGTAAGGGGTCCGTCCGTCTGTCTGTCACCAGGCTGTATCTCAAGAACCGCGATAGTCAGACAGTTGAAATTTTCACAAATTATGTATTTCTGTTGCCGCTATGACAACAAATACTAAAATTAAAATAAAATAAATATTTAAGGCAGGCTCCCATACAAGAAACGTGTTTTTTTTTCGGTGTGTTTGCCTTGTGGTACGGAACCTTCCGTGTGCGAGTCCGACTCGCACTTCGCCAGTTTTTTTTATATAAATGCTACATACAACATGGCGACTGTATCGGAAACGACAGCATTGCTCACAGAAAAAAAAATCTATGTGCTACAAGTATATGTATAATTTATACTATCCATACTATAATATCATACATTCGAAAGTACCTAATTCTGTCTGAAAACTAAAAAAAAAAAATGGTTGCCTGTAAAGTCGGTTTTACGGGCGAAGATTTTACGTGACAACGACCGATCATCCGATCATAGTTGAGTGGGAGAGAGACGCAAGGCATTCGGCGGGCCTCTCTCTCGTTCGGTGACTCATCGTAACGTTACCGAGCGTTACACTTTTTCATAAGTGACTCCCAGTCGCAACCTAATTTAAGACGTTGTCACGTCAATAATATTTATTTTAATTTTTTTTATATTTTTAAACGATATTAAATTATTATTTTCTTCTGTGGTTTTGATAAATACGGCGCCATCGATAGAAATTTCGAAACATGCAACCTAGTACGATTCTTCTTCACGAATGCGACGAGTGCGACGACGCCGACAATGCGTCTGAATGCGTCGTCTCATCGTCTGTCTCTGTCCGATTTAGAATCCAATTTAGTGTAGTGTAATCGCTAGCTCCGATTTCCTAGTTAGAGTGTTCCTAGTTAGCATTGCTTAAAATTGGATAATGTAATCGCGACTTAAGAGGCAATGAACATTTAAGAGGTGCGGGAGCCGGGAGCGTACTGCGCTCGCAAGCAACGTGTTAATTTTATGGAAAAAAACAACCGTCATCTAACGCTTAAGGGCTCCTTCACACAGGCGCGACACGCGATAAAATCGCGCGCGACACAAAGGCACCGCAAGTCGCGCAGCGAGCGGTGCCTTTGTGTCGCGCGCGATTATATCGCGTGTCGCGCCTGTTTGTAGGAGCCTTAAATTGAAAGAGCCTTATGATAATAATTATGCAAAGCTGGGTAGGTGATGAAAATTATGCAAAAAAAACATATCTATCGAGAATATCAGCATAACCTTTAAAAAATAGTGGATGCATTAAAATTTTCATGATAGTAACATTACAAACAGCTGATTGTCAAAAATATCAAATGTTAATGTCAACGTCAGCTGTTAAGCTGTCCGAGAATCTTTTTAGCTTGCTATACATAATAGTAAATTAGTAATCTGTGTGTTTAGTTGGTTTAGCATGGAGATCCATGACTCCGCTAGGAGTAATAGTGTTCTGTGAACAGTTTACGATCATTACTTTCATATTCCTTGAATCCTTGATATTGACAAAATCATCGAACGTGGTAGAAGGAGCCAGGACCTCAAAAAATTGAATAGAAAATCACCGAAGAATCGAACGAAAATTACTGTTTAGGTTTATTTAATTGAAACCAATATTAAAGCAAAATTAATGACTTAATTATACCACTGGAAATATGGCTATCACTGAATATATAGCTTCTCTTGCGCAAAATCCTTATTTTGGCGCTGGTTTTGGTTTATTTGGAATTGGTGCTGGTGCAGCAATATTACGAAGAGGTGTACAGACGTCTATAATACTATTTCGAAGGCATTGTATGATCACTCTTGAAGTTCCATGTAGAGACAAGTCCTACCAATGGTTGCTGCAGTGGATAACGCACAAAGGTGCCAGACATACTCAGCACTTGAGTGTAGAAACATCTTTCCTTCAAAAAGACACTGGCCAAATAAAAACTAAATATGACTTCATTCCCAGTGTAGGTCAACATTTTTTTAGGTAAGCCTTCCAAGTTTCGCAATTGTATTTTTAATGTTTAGGATGATGAAATTAATCTAGCATATTTCAGGTATGGTGGCACATGGATCAAAGTAGACCGCACAAGAGAACAACACACTTTAGATCTTCATATGGGTGTTCCATGGGAGACTGTAACTCTAACAGCATTTGGAAGAAACAAGGAGTTATATTTTAACATTTTAGAAGATGGTAAGATACTTTATGTGAATGTAGTATTATTGCATGCCTATTACATAATTTGAATTTGCTCAGATAAGTGTCATAATACCCTAGTTACAGTTTCCTGCATAAACATAATTATGATTTATCAATTTTGGATTCCAGCTAGAACAATGGCTCTAAAGCAGCATGAAGGGATGACAGTTATGTACACAGCCATGGGGTCAGAATGGCGCCCATTTGGACATCCAAGACGACGGCGTCCCCTTCCAAGTGTGGTGCTCCGTTCTGGCTTGGCAGACAAAATTCTTGAAGACTGTTTGGACTTCATCAACAGTCCCCATTGGTATACTGACAGAGGAATCCCATATCGGAGAGGTAAATGATCAGAAACTTACAGAATGCCCAAAATATCTCATATGCTCTCACCTAAAACTGTTGCAATTAATTTTAATTCTATGACAGTAGGAATTATAAATCAAAACCTTAACTCTACTATATATGTGGAAATGTCTAATAAGTTTGTCTTGTTGAATTTCAGGTTACTTGCTATATGGTCCACCAGGATGTGGAAAATCTTCATTTATTATGGCATTGGCAGGTGAATTGGAATACAACATATGTGTACTGAATTTATCTGAACGAGGACTCACTGATGACAGGCTAAATCACCTTCTTAGGTATTGTTATAACTTGGTATTTATACAACTACAAAAAAGGGTAACAAAGCATTTACATGATATGATCATTTGAATTACATCCTTACCAGCAGTACCACTGCTGGGTACACACTTTTGTATGCATACAGCGGTTTGAAGCCTGGTCAAAAAAATAAGATTTGAAAAAACAAACTGAAATCCATCTTCTTTCACCGTTGTAAGTAAACATACTTAATTAGAACATTTTTTCTAATTTTTTTTCAGTGTTGCTCCACAGCAGTCAATAATATTATTAGAAGACGTAGATGCTGCCTTTATTTCCCGAGAAGAAACAGCTGCACAAAAGTCGGCATATGAAGGTCTTAATCGCGTAACGTTTAGTGGACTCCTCAATTGCCTTGACGGTGTTGCTTCCACAGAAGCCAGAATAGTTTTTATGACTACAAATTATCTAGAAAGGTAAGATCTCCGAATGATACACCTATGCACTGGGTAGTAATAGGTTATACGGGCGGGTGTCCGCAACGCTACGTCAATGCTCGTATTTTGCGTACAAAGTGTGGTAGTAGTAGTAGTAATTGGACTCCATTGTCCAGCCCTCGGTCCAATGTATGTGGTGGGTCCTGGCTAGCATAGTCAGCCTAGGTCTGTCCAGAAGCTTCCTGGCGGTCCACAGGCTTCACGGAACGACCTCACTGTAGCGAGGATTTGCTTGCCGTCGCCTCACATATCTGGATGACGTGGGCGGCTGATTCCTCGTCGCTAACTATACCCAGCCAAAATCTTTTAGGCCTATAAGCCTCTCTTCGTTCTTTTTGAAGACACTGGAGTGGCTGGGAGATAGGAAGATTAGATCCCAAATTTCGGTACAAAGACCTTTACATCCAAATCAACACGCCTACCTGTGCAGGCAAATCAACAGAATCAGCACTCCATAGCGTAGTTTCACGCATAGGGAATGCTCTTAAAGACAAGAACCCAACTCTGGGCGCCTTCATTGATATAGAAGGCGCCTTCATTGATATAGAAGGCGCTTTCGACAAAACAAATTTCGTCAGCATCGAACAGGCACTTGCCACGCACGGTGTTGCGCGAACACTTATAGAATGGATAAATACCATGTTAAAATACCGAGCTATTCAATTTACCGTGAACACCACCACACGAGGTATCGTGAGTAGAGGCTGCCCACAGGGTGGGGTGCTGTCACCACTTCTGTGGAATCTAGTGGTTAATGAGCTCATCGCAGAGCTCAACGCCAGCAGTCTGTACTCGGTGGGATACGCGGATGATATAGCAATTCTGATCTCGGGAAAATTTTAGGGCATCTTATGCGATCTCATGAGAAAAGCCTTCAAAATAATCGAGAGGAGTTGGTGCACGAAGCACGAACTATCGGTTAACCCATCGAAAACAGAACTAATAATGTTTACCAACAAGAGAAATCTTGGACCCCATAGGCTTCCAAAACTCTTTAACACTGAACTAACACTTAAAGACGAAGTCAAGTACTTGGGGGTGATCCTTGATAGCAAACTGCTCTGGAACAAGCATCTTGACTACAAACTTAATAAAAGCACAATAATGCACTATACCAATGTAAAAAAATGTTAGGGAAAACATGGGGGCTCTCTCCGAAGATTACTCTGTGGTTATACAAAGCGCTGATCAGGCCAATGTTGGCTTATGGCGCTCTGGTTTGGTGGACGAGGACTGAACTCTCGACCACCATCACCAGACTACAACGCTTCCAACGACTGGCATGTTCAGCTACCACTGGCTGCATGAGAACCACCCCAACAGCAGCCTTGGAGATAGCCCTTCAATTAACTCCCCTTGACCTGTACATACAGCAGGAGGCGGCGCTAGCTGCCATCAGGCTGATGCATCTGGGCATATGGGGCAAAAACCTTACAAGTCCACACGCTAAAATCCTGGACCGGGCGATTGAGTACCAGCCTCTCATCGCTGCACCGTGTGATAGAACACCTAACCAACCAATGTTCAACAAAAACTATATTATACAAACAGTTCAAGAAGAAAGGGATCAGTCAGGAGCCAATGAAGTGCGAATCTACACAGACGGCTCAAATACACAAAACGGTTCAGGTGCTGGCGTACACTCCCTTGACCTCAATATTAACTTCCACATACCGCTAGGCACACACAGCTCGATCTTTCAATGCGAATGTGTTGCCTTAACACAAGCTGCAACAGCAGTACAGCGCTTAGGCATCCGGAACTACGGAATTAAGTTCCTATCCGACAGCCTATCTGTGCTTAAAGCTTTAGAAAGCAAACAAACTAACAACAAACTAATCTTCGAGTGCCATCTAGCTCTGGAGAGTTTATCGACATCCAATCGTATTACTCTCCAGTGGATCAAAGGGCACAGTGGATCCTTAGGCAATGATGCTGCAGATGAACTTGCGAAGAGAGGCTCTGATATGAGGGTGCTAGGCCCGTACCCACTTCTCCCTTTGCCTTTCTCACAATTTCGTGCGTGGATTCGCCAAAGATCGACCGAACTCCATAACAACAGATGGTCACGGGCAGCAGACTGTCAGTCAAAATTGGCTTTACCAATGCACCCCCGACTAACCAAAAAACTTCTCAGCCTAAGCAGAAATAACCTTAGAATAATAATAGGTTCAATTACGGGCCATAACCTCCTTAACAAACATCTCTTCAACATAGGCGCCACAGACAGCCCCCTTTGCAGGGGCTGCCTTGACGCCGAGGAATCAGCCGCCCACGTCATCCTGGAATGCGAGGCCGTGGCTTCTCAACATGCAGAAATCCTCGGAACAATGAGGTCGCTCCGCGAAGCCTGCGAAGCTCCCAGGAAGCTTCTGTGCTTTTGGGCGGAGCTAGGCTGGCTCTGTTAGCCAGAATCCCCACGCACAACAGACCGAATGAGAGTCTAGGTGCGGAAAAGGGAGTCCCATCATCATCATCATCCTCGTCGCTAAAGCAGCCTCTGCTGCAGAGTGGACTGTCTGTGGCGCCTACATGGAATAGATGTTTGTTTGCGGAGCAGTGGCCCGTAATTGTCCCTATCAGCATTCTAAGGTTGTATTAGCAGTTTAGGCTAAGAAGTGGCTAACATAATCGTGGGCAGAGGCAGACCTTCGGTATAGCCATTTTAGACTGCTTTCAGTCAATTGCACGGGTCTATTAGTTGACTGTAAAAATGGTAAGGGGATGAGTTAAAAGTGTGGTGTACACTATACATTATCACATAGCCAGCCAATCAGAAAGAAATGGGAGATTACCAGAACCCATGAGGATTGAAAAAAATTACTATATTTTGGATTTTTTTAATCATGATCGTCAAGACATACAAGATGTTTAAAAAACAAAAGCGAGTCGGACTCGCGCACCGAGGTTTCCGTACCATCATAAATGTTTTTAAATTTTCATCGGCGAGGCTTTTATTAGTTAGAGAATTTTAACACTGCGCGGCTGCGGTGTAGAATATTGCAGTTTTAGGTCAGCGCCGTCTCTTGACCGATAGTGGAACAAGTGTAACTTTTATTGATGATTTCTGAAAAAGTGTGCTATTCAGAGGCATCGTTTTATTTTTCCTGTAATCTTTACATAAACTTCTATCACATAGAATTATTTCAGATTTTTCTCTTTGCAAACTTCAAAGATAAAGGCCGGAACGGTACTTTTTTTACATTTTACAATCCTCTCATAATCACGTTAAATTCTCAATACGAACAAATACCAATAAAACTATACTCACATTGCTATGAAAAATGGTAAAAATTTGTTTTCTTGATTTTCTCGTTAATAACTCGTTGCTATTTTCAGATTATATTTTTATGAGGTACGTTGAAAGTACAGACGCCAGCACATCCAGCTACTACAATCTGTCAAATTTCTTTGATTGATTTTCTACTTTAGCTAAAGCTCAAGGTTCAAAGTTGATGGGAAAAATTTGACAGTTTCGGGTAGCTTGATGTGCTGGCGTCTGTACATTTGTCTAGTAAATATTAGGTAACCATAAGATATATCTATTACATTCATTATCAGTAGTGACCCGTCATTCTGACTGTCAGGAATGCGGCTCACTATATTATTATTGTTTCTTGGAGGTACATTGAATTTCATTAAAGGTACATCCAAGTACATTGCTGGTACATTCCTTTCATATTATTATACAGGGTGAATTTTTCAAGTGTGGCGTGGATGGCCAAGTCCTAAACTATGAGGTATAGCGAAAAGTACTTAAAGGAGTCGCGGGCTCGATTTTGATGAAAACTAAAACTGCATCATTGGAATTTTGAAAAATCAATATTTCTAGCCAGGAATCGAACCTGTTGATTTTGAAAAAACAAACACACTGTGTTATTACACCATTCGATAGTGTCGTTAATAAGGATGGAATTCTGGGAAGTAATGACATACGCAAACTTCGCTATCGCTCAAAGCGCATAATCTCACATGCGTTCCGATTTAGATATTATGATTATAACAGCTGAGAGCTGTCAACAATAATTCGGAACGCTCGTGAACGCGCTCACAGTGCTTACTCAATGTAAAAACGATATTATTACAGTATTTCCTATTCCTTGTTTAAACACCACATTTCTTCTTCAGTTCTTCTTCTTTGGTTAGGTGGCGACCGTCAGCCAGAAGCACAATTTCGAAACAAAATACACACTGACACATCCTCACATACACACACTGTCATTTTTGACAGCGCTCGCGGTGATTATTATTCTAAGGCCGGGTCGGCGTTATCGCAAGATGGCGTATGTCATGACGTCATATATGACGATTCACGGGACATCGTTATCGCGCTCACGCTAATTCGGTACGGGTTTAAGCACGCTCAAATCGATTATTTCCCAACTCGGAACGCAGGGTGTCTCGTCGCAAGACGCAGCGACTTTGCTATGCGACGCTCCGCAAAAATAAAGTACCACCAAACGGGGTGAATAGGGATGCAGGGGCGAATTGGGACAAAACTTTAAAATGGATTTTAGAGTTGAAATAATACAGTTTGTTGCCGAAAAGGACACTTAGTCGTTAAATTTAATACAATAAACACATTAGACTCCTTTTTGGCAACAAACTATATTATTTCAATGTTAAAATCGCTTTTAAAGTTTCGTCCCGATTCACCCCTGCATCCCTATTCACCCCGTTTGACGGTATCGTTTTGTAATATTTACATTGCTTGTCCAGTAACTTGGCGACATAATTAGGAAGTGGTTAAGGAGCAATGTATTTGCTGTAAAAATAGTACAGCCGCTGCGATATTTCATTTGCGCATCTCAGCGCTGATTTGCTGGTTTCGTTTTCTCCTCTACCGATAATTTTTTTCTCCTCACAGTTCATTTTGTTTATATGTATGTATGTATGTATCTATCTATCTATGTATTAGTATTTATTCTTGTATTTTATAAGTAGTCATTTCCTAGCTATTTATCCCGTATGTTGCATCTGCCATGTTTTGTCTCTGCACCACCCTAAGGTTGACTGGTAGAAAATGCCTCAGGCATTAAGTCCGCCTTTGTACAGTATTTCTTTTACTTGTGCATAAAGTTTTAATAAATAAATAAATATTTGAAAACAAAAGTAACGTAGTAAAAGCAAGAAATATTTTAAGATTTGTTGTTTTTCACGATTTTAAAGACAAATACAGTAAAATACTTTTACGTAAGTAAAAGTATTTTACTATATTTGTCTTTATATGGTAAGTGATTCCATGAGATAGGTACGAAGTATTTATTTTGACTTCGATTTTTACAGGAAACCACTGAACAACTCTTAATTTTTATATTTTATCACGATCACGGTCGAAAGCGCACTAGTTCGTGGAGACGGCCATTTGCCTAGTACAAGCCCATGTTGCTCATGACGCGTGGACACAGACACGCCCCCTTGCCACTTTTCCTGATTTTTACATTTCTATGGGTAACCTACCTGCCTGCCTACCTTCCTGCTTAGTAGTAAGTAGTAAAATGTGTACTTTGCATAATTTTTCAGATTGGATCCAGCTTTGATTAGACCAGGCAGAGTAGATTTGAAAGAGTTCGTAGGATATTGTGATCAAGAACAAATAGAACTTATGTTTCTACGATTTTATAAAGGAGACAAAGCACCGGAACATTCAAAAACATTTGCAAGAAAGTATGTAAATTTAATCGTTATTAAAAATATGGCATTATAAATGTGTGCATGTATAATTATAATATCTATACTTTTTTGTGTTGTTTAGGGTCCTGGAGCAGAAGAAAGTGGTGAGCCCAGCGCAAATTCAGGGATATTTTATGTTCCACAAACATTCGCCACCTGAAGACGTATTGTTAGATGTTCAAACCATATGGACACTTTAAAATTGTTTTTTTTTTTAATTAATTTAGATAGATATAGGTTTTAGAAAAAAAAACCAAATAAATTGTTTTTCTTTTATTATTAAGAATATAATAACTATACAGTCTGTAACCATGAATTTTCATTGAACTGTTGTTCAGTTACTATTATTATGAACTTGTTTAAAGAAACTTTAGTTTGTAAAACAACAATGGAAAGATTATTGAACAAACTATATGTAAGAATATAACATAATAACACAAAATACATAAAGTACCTATCTAACAAGTGACTTATCATATCATAATGGCCAACTTTCAGCCAGACAATATTAATAGACAACCTAGAACGGCAGTTCTTAAACTTAGAATCCCTAAAGAGCACTAACTTACTTTTGCGTTTCGTCAGGTCGTTTACACACATTATGCCGTAGCTGCAGCGGCACCGCCGCCGCCGCGGTGCCGCTGTATTAGTTACCCTTGGATTTGTATGAACCCTTACACATGGCGCCGCAGCGGCGAGTTTTGATAGGTCTTACCAAAACTCGCCGTCTCGCTGCCGAGGCGCCGAAATCCAAGGGTAACTAATACAGCGGTGTCGCTGCAGCTACGGCATGTGTAAACGGCCTCACGTTTTCTTAGAAAGATGGTACGCAAGACGAATGTCTGTATTTTCTTCTTTATTAAACAACGTTATTTAAGTAAAGAAGCCGGAACAGACAAATACAATTTCATAATTATAAAGAAGTCCGGTAAAAAATATTCATTCATACTCTAGTAAACTCTAGCTTTCATTTAATACAAACGTTGCTTAGAGTTTAGAAATGACTGACGTCTGCTAAGGGTCAGGCAGACAAGATGATCGAGCAGTAGTGCTAGTCTGTAAAACATGTCACCGTGAAAACTTAAGTGAAGTTAGCTTGAAGTGAGGTGTCAATAGTGTCAGTCCCTAGCATCGGATGGGATGACAGTTTTGGTTAATTAGTTGTCTTGTTAGTGAACTTAAGAGAGTTGAAAATAGCGTCGTCGCCGAAGCGCAAGATTAGAATAGTGGGGTATTCTAATCTTGCGCTTCGGCGACGACGCTATTTTCAACTTAGAGAGAGAGAGACGAAACTTCTTACAAACTATTTTCAAGTTTGGGGCCGTTCAAGTATTACGTAAGCAGATTTTGGCAATTATTAACCTCCCCTCGTCAGCAAAAGTAAGCAGAGCTCTTACACCCCAATGCTTACGGAAACATTGGTACATGCATTTTCAATGTGTTCTGGAGTCTTTATTGATTAATGAGCAGCAGTTATATGCGTTTCGTTTTCAAGCACAGACAAATAGGGTCCCCCCATGTGTTCAAACCAAAATTTACTAAATTTTGTAGAAAATCCGAAAAAGTATAAAAATAAATACTGCTGACGTAATCACCAAACAGACTCCCCCATCCCCCATGTCATCAAAAATAATAAAGCAAAGACCCCCCGCCCCCCCGTAGTGCTTACGTAGGTAATACTTGAATGGCCCCATTGTACTGTTAAAAAATGTATATCTTAATAAATACATTAAATACCAATTGATTAAAATAATTAGGTGCGAGTGTGATATCTAAAATACTAAGAATGCGTAGTCCTCGGACGCTTAATATCCAAAATAAACAAATCTTAAAACCAGATCATCCACGTTGGCGTGCTCAAATCCTATCTTAGCCGTTACGCATAGTTAGGAGCATGCTAGGGTTGCTAGGCTCATAGGGAAAAAATCAAAACATCTATATTAAACACCATACTTATATCATGAATAATATAAGTATAGTCCTCTTCACCGTATCCGGCGACAGCGACCCAGACTACTTTTCATTTCTATCGCAAGCTCTCTGATGACTACCAAACCAAATTTGGTCTCGAAAACCCAGTCACACCGTGTACAGAAGAGGTGATCAGCATCATTTTATGTGTAGGTAAATGAAGGCTTTGGGCGACTTTTGCGTATCTGGCGCTTCTTGTCTAGGTCTTCAAGACGATTTGTTTCAAAGCATTCATCAGTTGCTTAATTAAAAACAGAACAATCAATCTATCCAAAAAATTAATCATCAATCGTTTTCAAAATGTAGGTAAGAAATACCATCAAGTATAGCAGCAACAGACCGCACCAAGTGCAAACTATTCTATACAGTTGGCACGCACTTGGTGCACTGCCAGCTGTTAGCTTTGCTGTGGTAAACTTTGTCTGAAGTTGTTTATTTATCTGAAGCTTATTAATCACAGAAAAATACATTAAAACATAGCAAAAAAAAAAAAAGTAAAACTTAGCCACAAGCTTCAAGGCCTCAACAAGGTTTACGACAATTGATTGCTTTGAGCAAGCAAAAGAAATTATAAGTCAAGTCAAATGTCTCTTGACTATACTTTCGAGCATTTTGTAACACTTTGTTGCTTACATCTCCACGATATGTTTGAAGTATTTCCCATTGCCAATTAGCAGATATTTTTGTCATATCTATGATCTCCTGATTTCTATCTCTAACTTGGAAACTAAAAGTATTTTTAAAACATGATAATGACAGACAGAGTATTACTGGTGTGTCTTTTTGATAGTCTTGCTTGAATACAACTTTAAATTTGATAAGACAAATAAAATTGCTTGTTAAAGTTTCATTAGGATCTAATAAAAATATATTGTGCAACTGCAAAAGATCCTTCACATACTTAATGGGTGATTCTGTTTTTGTGTTCGGAAAATCAGTTGTATCAAGTATTACATACTCCGCTTTAGTATTTGATGTCATTGGACCAGGCATTGGTTGATAGGCAGTATTTGCATTAAGAGTTGGCATTTGTAGAATTTGTAATGGTGGACTGGTAACTAGCACCTGTGGTGCAATATTCGGAACAAAAGCATTTATCGGTATTTGGTGCGGCCAAAGATGACTTACGAATATGTTATTGCTAGGAACAGTTGTCGTTTGTTCTTTCATTATATCTAAAGTTCTTTCCGACATTAACTCAGATACTGGTTTCACTTTAATTCTTGGGGCAGTTGTTTCTGGTTTACTGATCTCTTCAGAAATAATGCTATTTTTCTTATTAGCGTCTTGCACCTGTTCTTTACTTGGAATTGATGCCAAGGAAGTAGTAGAGGTAATGATAGGATTAAAGTTACTATCATCATTAGTAGTATGATATATGCTTTGTTGGGCAACTGTCTTATTAGATCTTGATTCATTGCCTAGTCCCAATTTCTTTGGTAATTGTTTGGGATTTGCTACAGGGTTGGCATTTAACAGTTTTTTTGAATCAGAAGTACTTGCTTTACTATCTATATAGGACAACATGGCTGGAATTGCGTCCAAATTAGCCTGGTTGTTAATTTGCTCTAACTGATTTGTTTCAATGTTTGGTAGCACACCTGTTGTTCCAATCTTTGCTGCTGTGGAATCATTACTCAGTGGAACATTAGGAGCAGCAATTGAATTATTGAGCGGTACTGAATTAGATGGCTTCGGCTGAGACGCTGCAAGTACATTAACCCATCCAGGGTCATCATCTAAGTTTAAGTCGCCCCGTAGTTTTGTTAAAATTCGTATGAAATTTATGTCTTTAGGATGCAATGACTGTGCTTTCGGTATCCACTCTATTTCAAGACTTTTATGCTCCATATACCGAAGCAAACCAGTACAATTGAAACCTTGTTTATTAATCGTTTTTCTTCCAATGCTTAATACTTTATGTTTTAGTTGAGATTCATTGCTTATATTAGCATTGTCTTTTTTTTTTTGGTTAACATTCATATATAACATATCAATCTCCGCCGATTCATTTTTCTTATGGTATGAATTAACACACATGGATATAATTCCTTGTATAATTTTATAATCGCCAAGTTTTGCCTCTATGGCTTGCTTAACTTTTCCACTATTCTCCACTTTACCGTGGTCAGATTCACTATCAGATGAATCATCAATGTTTATGCATTGATCATTGTTTAATGGACCGTCAATACTATTTCGAACTGTACTTTTAGAGACCTCTTCATCAGATAACAATTTGTTACTTTCGCTTCCTATAACAACCGTTTCATTGGAACTCCTCGATATAAGACGTGTTTTTCTTTCTGTTGGTTTAAATCCAATTACTTCCTCGCCATCTGAAGACTCTTGACTAAAACTTTTATTTTTGCCTTCACTTTGCAGGGAATTACTCTTAACATTGTTAATACTAGCAACATCTTCTTTTGAATAAATGGTATAAAAATAGGAGTTACCAGGTGCAACAATTTTGTCGCTACTGTGAACTATCATGTTACTCAATCCCGTTATATTAGGTTTGTCATCAATTTTTATCAAATTTACTGTACATTGTCTTTTGAATATATTTTTATATCTTTCCCTGATGAGTTCATGAACACGGATATGATTCGCAAGAGATCTTCTATTCAACCAAACACTATTGCACAGCTTACACGATATCAATTTCTTGTAATCTGCCTCCCATAGCATTGGACTTTTAGCTCTCGGTCTTGAAGGTTTCTTTTTTCGAGTTTTTGAAGTTTGGAATGATTGTTCCGATTCGTCATCACTAGATGAAGACGATTGTAGTATCAGTCTTTTCCTTTTTGACTTTTTCTTTGTTGAGTTACATGGTTCATTGTTTATTTGTTTGTTTGATTGGTGTGGTTCTATGGCTTCAGAAGCTTGTTGGCTTGAACTGACAGTGTCTTGTTGTGGCTGGATACTGAATAATTCCTGAGGAAAAATAAAAACATATTGATTTGTGTTAGGTATGTTGCTAGTTGTATCAACTTGTGCCTACATTGTATCATCAGAATGAAACACTAACATGTCGGTAAAAGCAAACCACAATTGCATAAAGAGATAGCAACGCCTAAAAGCTCAAAGCAGAGATGGCAAATTTCCTAGTTATGGTAAATCACATTGTATGTGTAACTACCAATGCGATTGTGATTGTAAACTTAACTTTAAGCCATGGCTTAAAAAAAAACAAAAACATCGAAACAAAAAGTGAAACGCCACGAAACGGTCTAGTGGTGTAACGAATATTCGCATTCGCGAGTATTCGCACATTTTTAAATAGGTATTCGTATTCGCAATCGCATTCGGTAAATTTATGCGAATATTTTGCGAATATGAACGTTCGAAAAAAAAACAAATAACTTTAGGTACTTAAAGGACCATGGGCACTTTTGAATGAACACTGGGCCCACTTTTCAAAGTTGTGCAACAGTGATGAAACCTATGTCATCTGACAGCTCTTGGCGTGTACTTTATTTCATTCTATGGCAGCTAAGTTCAAATCCAGCGCGAAAATGTTTTTTTATGCGTTTTTAAAAAATGTTCAACATTGTGCAACAGTGATGAAACCTATGTCATATGACAGCTCTTGGCGTGTACTTTATTTTATTCTATGGCAGCCAAGTTCAAATTCAGCGCGAAAATGGTTTTTTTATGCGTTTTTCAAAAATGTTCAACATTGCGCAACAGTGATCAAACCTATGTCATATGACAGCTCTTTGCGTGTACTTTATTTCATTCTATGGCAGCTAAGTTCAAATCCAGCGCAAAAATGTTTTTTTTTTGCGTTTTTTAAAAATGTTCAACATTGTTCAACAGTGATGATTTACATGTCATATGAAAGCTCTTGAAGTGTACTTTATTTCATTATATGGCAGCTAAGTTCAAATCCAGCGCAAAAATGTTTTTTTTTTGCGTTTTTATAAAAAATTTAACGTTGTTCAACCTTGATGAATTATATGTCATATGAAAGCTCTAGAAGTGTACTTTATTTCAATCTATGGCAGCTAAGTTCAAATCAGCCCTAATAAATACGGCAATATACGGCCTGTGATGATGTTTTTAGTGTATTTTTAGTCAAACAAGAGCTATTTATAATCCTAGCTACTGACTGACAGCTAATTATAATTTAATATCAAAACAAAACAGATTTTAAAAAACGCATAAAAAAAACGTTTTTGCGATGGATTTTAACTTAGCTGCCATATAATGAAATAAAGTACACTTTAGTAGCTTTCATGTGACATATAACTCGTCACTGTTGAACAATGTTGAAAAAGTGAGCCCAAAATGACGCATTTAAAAAACGCATTTAAAACCGTTTTCGCGCTGGATTTGAACTTAGCTGCCATATAATTAAATAAAGTACACTTTAAGAGCTTTCATATGACATAGGTTTCATAACTGTTGCACAATGTTGAACATTTAAAAAAAACGCATAAAAAAACCGTTTGCGCGCTGGATTTGAACTTAGCTGCCATAGAATGAAATAAAGTACACGCCAAGAGCTTTCATATGACATATAACTCATCACTGTTGAACAATGTTGAAAAAATGAACCCAAAATGACGCATTTAAAAAACGCATATAAGACCGTTTTCGCGCTGGATTTGAACTTAGCTGCCATAGAATGAAATAAAGTACACTTTAAGCGCTTTCATATGACATAAGTTTCATTACTGTTGCACAATGTTGAACATTTTTAAAAAACGCATAAAAAAGCCGTTTTCGCGCTAGATATGAACTTAGCTGCCATAGAATGAAATAACGTACACTTTATGAGCTTTCATATAACATATAATTTATCACTGTTGAACAATGTTGAAAGAGTGGGCCCAAAATGACTCATGGTCCTTAAACAAAGAAATATGATTTTTATTATAAAACTATTATAGTTTGAATTTATTAGTCCTGCAATTATATCAGTCTTTGTCTTAAAATTCGGTATTGGTTTTGTATTATAATTAATCAACTTTAAATTAGACATTCAAAAAAAAGAAACAAAAAACGAATTCAATTCTTCTCTTAAACTTTTACCAGACTTCACATATTATTTAAATCTTTTTAACCGACTTCAAAAAAAAAGGAGGAGTTCTCAGTTCGTCGGGATCTCTTATTTTTTTTATGCATTTTCCCCGATTACTCGAAGACGGCTAGACCGATTTGAAAAATATTTTTTTGTTTAAAAGGGTATACTTTCCAGGTGGTCCCATTGTCATAGGTCAGGATCTAATGATGGGACCCTGGATAAATCGAAGGAACTCTTCAAATTTTATAGGCACACCTATAGCGATTTGGGTATTAAGTATTTCATGGGTTGCGATTCGATTACTTTAATCATAATCATAATCATTTATTTGCACTAGGTATTGGTACAGCGTTGGTCTTAAATTTTAAGTAAGTTTCCTAATACATAGTCAGACATTTGACATGCAAAATTTTACAATATTTATCAGTTTATGTCCAATGGCATGCCTTAATTACTAATTTCGAACAATTATTACTTTTTACAATACAGTCAATATTCATTAAGATTGAAAACACATTATTTATCATTATTAATTATAAATTCATTTATAGAATAAAATCGTTTTTCCAGTAGCCATAATTTTAACTTTACAAAAAATAAATTATTTGGTAAATCTTTAAAGTTTTTCGGTATTTTATTGTAGATAAGTCCACTCATATTGTAGCAGTTCTTTTTATACAGAGAAGTCTTTGGTGCCCTAGGCAGAACTATTCTATCTGGATCTCTTACTTTTCGAGGGCAACGGTCTTGAGCCTTTTTAAATAAGTCAAAATGCTGTCGGACAAATTTAGCACATTCTAAAATATACATACTGGGTAATGTGAGGAGTTTTAACTTAAGAAACAGAGGTTTACAGGATTCCCATGGTGGAATGCCACAAATGGCTCGAATGCATTTTTTTTGTACAATAAAAGCCTTGTCCGCGTCTGTTGAGTTACCCCATAGTATAAGGCCGTATTGTAAAGTTGAAGCAATGCAGCCGTGATACGCAGTCAACATCGTACTCTGCGACGAGGTCTTTCGCAGAGTGTAGAGGACATAAACGTATTTGTTTAACTTGTTACACACTTTTTCTACATGTGGTTTCCAAGAGAAGTAACCGTCCAATGCTACTCCCAGAAAAGTAGTTTCGTCTGCCTCTAATAGAGGTTCTCCATTATAATTAATATTAAGTTTATCTCGCTTACGACCATATGTTCTAAATTGAACATTAATTGAATTTTGAATAATTGAACTTTAATATGGTTGCTGAGCAATTTATGCTCGTCACAGTGCGAATGGTGAAATGGAGCTGCTGGTGGAATACTAGGAGAACTCCTCAACAATTAACGTCCCTGCATCGGGAAAAGCAATATTTTGTAAAAGGCGATGAGCAAGTTGACTTTAGGCTATTGTAACTTAGATACATTATAAACAGACCCACTAAAAAGGGAGAAATAAATCTGTGTATAATAATAAGTCGGTGGCAAAAACTAAAATACAAATCCAAAGACACCGACTACCGAAATTAAAGTTATTTTTCATTTAGTAGTGTTTTTTTTTGAAGTCGGTTTTTTTTGTTAAGTTTTTTTGTTTTTTAATTCAAAACAATATTCTTCTTATAAAACAAAAAATATAAAATAATTATCAAAAGAATAATATATTTTCAATTAAACGTCATAAAGAACAAAAAAAATTGACTTTTTCAGCCTTCAACCTCAAAAATGTTTTAATAACGAACTTTCCACAAGTAAACAAACAAGCGAACGATGACAAGTGTGTGCGACTCGCGCGCCATGTCAGCTGTCAAAACAGAGCCATAGATAAATGGCGCCAAATTTGAAATTGAATACTCGCATTCGCATTTGCGAATATTGGCGGTAGATATTCGCATCCGCATTCGCGAATACGTAAAACATGATATTCGTTACATCACTAGCGTGGTCATAGACATTTGTGTAGGTACTCAAACACGATGTTTTTGTTTTCCGATCTGCATGGAAAACATTCCCCGCGCGGGTGTAGAAGGGAAGGGTTTTGTTTCATTTTCGACCGCCGCGCCGCGCGCACCACGTTCATCTAATCACATCACATCTGAACATCGGATCGTTCAATAATCGGTTTCAGAAACACGTAAGAAATTGTAAATTCAAACCGGTCATCTATGTCACAAATAATAATAATAATAATTTGTGTACCTACCTAAGGTTTTTTGTGTAGTTTCGTAAAACTCTACTTACAGTTAGTAAGAAAGAGGTGGAAGTAAACAGGAAGGAAATCATCATCCCTTTTTACAATGGAACAATTAGGTATGGCAAAAAAGCCGATTGCAGAATATAAGAACAGAAAAAATACAGGCATAAAACAGTTATTTTTAATCGACAGTTTTCCGACAAATAAAACTTATTAAATATTCTTAAAGAATACCTACTGTTACAGAACAACAGCACCCTAATTGCGTAACACTCTATCAATCTCAATATTTTTTTAAGATAGGTAGGTATTGCTAATCCACTGCTTCAAATGTTCGAAAATGTGTCTGCTCAACAACGTAAATAACGTAATGAATCTTGTTGAACTGTCAAAATGAAACTCATCGTTACTGATAGCGTGTTACGCAATTACCCCGCTGGCGTCTATATTTATACAAATAATATTGTTGACTTGTTCTTGTTTAATCTTATTGAATATTGTTGAGTTGAGGAATTATAGGGTATGGCAACCATTTGTGAACCCAATGAACATGGTCAAAAACATGATAGGAAATTGAAGGATAATGAGAACTTACTGTATCCTTTTTTATCACCTTGTTTCTCAAGTTAGTTTGCTTCTCACAGAATGTGGTCTTAACTGTGTGGAATTTGTTTAAAACCTCTTTACACTTCATACATATTAGTTGTGGCAGACCATCAAACGGCTCAACCTGAAATTAGATGTTTAAAATTATTTTAAATACCTACATATTGTTCTCAAGCCAAAAATAAGAGGTTAATTTATGAAGATATTTTTTTAACTAAATATGATAAATAAAAAAAAGTCCTGTCGAAAGCAGATAATACACTTTTGAGAAGTATGAAAGCTATATTATAAGGTACACAAATAAATAAAAATAAGAGACATTAAAATGTGGGTAGACAGTCCTTACTTCTATATCAAAGCAGTATTTAATTTGCTGCTGCACACTGGGCACTATCTGGTACTGTCCTAAATCTTCAAGACATAACCGGCATGTGACAAAAAGCTTTGGGTCAACTTGTATTTCATCCATGGTTACTTTGATCCTGTAAATAAAATCAATATACAGTGGATTGCGGGTATAATGATGATGAAGGCACCACTAATTTCATTGTTATATCTGGAAGGCGTTGCAGGCAAAGGTGAAGACTTAACAGTTAATATATGTCTATGAGCCATAATTATTCAAAAGTTTACTAAACACAGTTGCTACTCGGAATATCACTTTTGTAACTGAACCATAAATTTAACTCCGAATACAATCATGCTTACCTACCTACATAAACAAAAGGTAAAGGTCTCCACAGTTGCTGACCATCTGTGTGGATGTAAACAAAAGAAAGCTCTGTGTCTTTGGTGGCCGACTCTGGTCACAATATATTACATGCATGGGATTTCTAGGAATTTGTTACCTACCTACAAATGATTTATTAAAAACAGTCTGTACACCTGAACTCGGTGTTACATCTAAAGTTGCTATAGCCACATGAATTTTGTACTAAAGTATGCTTTAAATTCAAGGGACTTAGATTTAACATCACTATAGCTAAATTATTGCTACAACCAAGGTTGTAATAAATGAAATCCACTGTACATAAATTAACCACAGTAACATAGTAAGTATCTTAGCTTAGTAGGTATACAACATGGTAATTTAAACCATAATTTATGCTCAGAAAAACCAGACAACCTAATTAAGGTCCACCAATCATAGAAGCTCATATAATCTGCCCAATGTTTATTTGTTTACTGCCTATTGTAATTTTCTGTAAACCTGTTGAAACAAAAACATCAAGAGCTTACATGCTTCAAAAATATTACTATATAATAATATATAGGTAATGTAATTTCAAAGACGAGAGGAGACTAACACAGAGGGGAATAGTGAATAAACAGCGACTGAATGAGCCCTAACTGAGGTTCCGCCAAAATCTCAGGGGACAGAAATATTACTATCAAATTTCTGAAATTTCCCGCCGAAATATTTATGACGTCATGCAACTCATGCATGCATGATCAACATTTAGTATACAGCATCATATTGTAGTCTTTGGTAATAGTGTTCTGTGATTTGCTCCCTCAGAGGAATGTTAGACAGCTGTTAGTTTTCTGAGTAGTTCAAGTAAATTCGGTAAACTCACCGTATATTTTTGCAGTTTCTCAAATCATCATGTGGAATGTCTGACACTAACAAAACGTGTTATAGAAGCCAAAACGAATTTAATACGAAGAACAAAAGGAATTCTGTCTTCTATTTTATAAAAGTTCACATTGATAGAGAAATGATTATGTAGTGCTTTAAGAATATGTTAACTGAACAGATTGAACATCGCACTGCTTAGCAAAACGAAAAATATATAAAACAAGGTTATGTTGTTATTAACACGAAACAATACGGAAACAATCGTAATTTATAAGACTCGGACTCCCTCACTCGCCCGCCCGTAGCCCTATCAAAAAGTGCTCCATAGATAAAATACTAAAGTGCTCTCCTCTCAGTACTCTCTCTCTGTGCCCTCGCCCAATCAGAGTAATCAGACCAGTCCATAGAGAAAGGAAATTTGTATTCAAACAGGAAACAGTCAAGTTCGTACTACGACATCTGTTGTCGAATAGCGAAACTACATCAACAGCACCACTCTGCCATCTTGCGGAGTATAGATAACTTCACCTTCCAACATATCGAATAAAGCTATGTTCGCACCTAATTTCAGTAAGTTCGAATAGATGGAGCTATTCAGAAAAGGCAAGTGATGGAAAATAATAATAATGGTAATAGGTGGTAGTAACGGTGGTGTATCTTTTTTATTAGGGTTCCGTAGTTCCTACAAGGAACCCTTATAGTTTCGTCATGTCCGTCCGTCTGTCTGTCTGTCTGTCCGAGGTTTTGCTAAGAGACCGTTAGTACTAGAAAGCTGTAATTTTGTAGGAGTGTGTCGCCAATAAAATTTTGGAAAATATTTTTTTTAGGATAGCTCCCTACATGTGAAGTGGGGATGAATATTTTTTTCGTCGCTTACCCCATCGTGTGGGGTATCGTTGAGTAGGTCTTCTATAATGTCTTGGGGGTTGCTAAAATTATTTTTCGATTTAATGCTCCATTTACGAAATATTAAACTTAAAAGTGCAAATTTTTGTTCCAATAGGGCGTCCCCCTCCCTCTAAAAGCTAAACTGCAGGCTTTAAAAATCTGGAAAAATTCTCGATGATAGTGCATTTCATGAACTTTAAAGGAAAACTATAGGGGTTAAGATAACTTTATTAGTTTAGCAGTAATAGTCGTTGAACATGAATGTTGGATAATTTTGTACCAAATACAAAATCCTTTAAAGTGACTAGGATGAAGTAGTTGCTTGTTTATAACGGGTAAAGACTTGCATTGAAAAACAAAATATGAAATAATAAAAAAAAAAACATAATAAATTATCATAAGTTTCACAATACTGCCGCTAGATGGCGCTGTACCAACGGGTTACGTTTTCATTCGAGTGTTGACGTGACAACGTCTTAAATTAGGTTGCGACTGGGAGTCACTTATGAAAAAGTGTAACGCTCGGTAACGTTACGATGAGTCACCGAACGAGAGAGAGGCCCGCCGAATGCCTTGCGTCTCTCTCCCACTCAACTATGATCGGATGATCGGTCGTTGTCACGTAAAATCTTCGCCCGTAAAACCGACTTTACAGGCAACCATTTTTTTTTTATTCCGAGCGCACGCACACTATACCCCCATCACTATTCTACCTAGACCTATTGGACCTAGAGAGCTGAAATTTTGCACAGAGGTTCCCTTTATAATGTAGACAAGGAATAAGGAAGGATTTTTCGAAAGTCAACCCCTAAGGGAGTTAAATGGGGGATGAAAGTTTGTATGAACAATCTTATTCCTTGAGTTAATAAACTTGAAACTTGGCAGGAATACTTATCTAAGTAAATTATGAAGTTCAATATTTTTCGTTTTTCTAAACTACCCCTTAAAGGGGGATTGGGGGGTATCAAAATTTGTATGGAAGAATTTTAACGCTCGGTCCGATTACCTCGAAACGCTGTTTTGACCAAAAATAAAGAATAACGTGTATCAGGGTTTTTCAAAAATCTACGCCTAACGGGGTGAAATAGTAGGTAGTTAATTATACAGGGGAAGATTTTACTGCGTGACTTGATTAACTCAAAAATTCGTATAAATAATCTTTGAGTCAAGTAATGAAAATATTCCAAACAATTTTTCGAAATGCCAGCCCTGTTGGGGTGAAAAGCGGGAATACAGTTTATATGAAAAATCTTATTAATTTGGTTAATAAACTTAAAACTTGGAATACTTATCTAAGTAAATTATGAAGTTTGGCATTTTTTGTTTTTTCTAAACTACCCCCTAAAAGTGGATTAAGGGGTGTCAAAATTAGCATGAAAGAATTTTAACACGCGGTCCGATTACCTCGAAACTCGGTATTTACACTTAGACCTATATAAAATTCAAAGTCCTGAGTTCCTGACTGACTAATATATCAACGCACAGTCGAAACCGCTGGTCTTAGAGACATGAAAGATATCTTAGATCATAATGGAACGTTTAGTAGATGTCTACAACTGGTCTTGAAATCATCTCTTAGTTAAGATATTACATAATATCTAGAAGACATCTACAGCTGATCATCTCTTAGAGAAGATATTGCATAACGTCTAGTAGATATCTTGAATCATTTAGAAAACGTCTAGAAGATATTCAGCATACTTTCTATTAGACATATAGCAGATAATCTAGAAGATGTCTATACGACACTCTCGAATCATCTAGTAGATGTCTAGACGATATTTTGCTAAATTCCTACTGTAGCAAACCTTATTTTTTAATCTACTAGATGGCGCTGACGCAAAACGTCACGTTTCTGAATCGCGGTGTCGAGATTCTCCGATGGTTAATGACGTCCGCTAGTATATTTTATTTTATTTGAGAAAACTGAACTAGTAGTGCATCCGTGGATTACGTCCTACCTTGGAAGTGTGTTTTTTGGTTTAGAGGACACCTTTCCCCCTCCTTCGTCCCTTCTGGGAAAAGGTTGTGTGGATTCGTCTTATATATATACAATTATACTCTGTACGTTGTGTAATAAATCCTCCGGCGACGACTACTAGATATTTTGTAGATAATCTAGAAGATATCTTCTAAAGTTTACTAGTAGACATCTAGAAGACATGTCTAGTAGATGTGCATTTAAAATGTCTAGAAGACATTTAGGAGGCGGACATAGAGTCATCTTCTAGATATCTACTATAGTACTTGTAAATATCAGCAGAGGTCTTCTAGATGTTTGTATGAATATTTAAAAGATGTTTACTAGATATTCTTTAGACATTGTGTGCTGTGTGGGTGCTGGACATAGGCTACTCCTATTGCACGCCATTCAACTCGATTTTCGGCAACTCTTATTCAGCTGCTACCAGCCATCCTGCGAAGATTGTCGCTCCGCCTAGCCTGAGGGCGTCCTACCTATCTTACGTTTGCCGATTCGCGGTCTCCACTCAAGAACACATCCATCCAAGGGTGATTAGTTCTACGGGTAATATGGCCGCCCCATTACCACTTCAGCTTGTTTATTCTATGAGCTATGTCGACCACCTTGGTTCTCTGCTGGATCACCTCGTTGCGGATTCGATCCCTCAGAGCGACTCCAAGCATAGCCCGTTCCATAACTCGCTGAGCGACCTTGAATTTATAGACCAGCCGTATCGTGAGTATCCACGTTTCGGCTCTGTAAGTCATAACTGGCAGAACGCACTGATTGTAGACCTTAGTCTTTAGGCTCTGTGGAATACGTGACGAGAAGACTCGACGAAGCTTCCCAAACGCTGCCCAGCCCAGCTGAATTCTTCTGTTAACCTGCTTCTCAAAGTAGTTCTTAACTTCTTACTAAACTGCAGAGTTTGCCCGAGGAGAACGTATTCTTGTACAATCTTGAGAGCACCGCCATTGACAGTAATCATAGGGCTTATGTCTCACAAATACCTCGAAGTTTCATGCGTGAACTAACTGACAGACTCAACAGAACCATGTCGTCCGCATAATTATTATTGTTGACCATTTTTGCATCCATTGAGCTTCCAACCGTGGCTCTGCTGAACCATTACCAATAAGTTGGTTCACATACAAGTTGAACAGATTCGGAGAAGTCAAGACCCGCCTTGCCCAACACCGCATTTCAGATTATATTCCTGCCTATAAGCCATAAAATATCATATAACACCAGGTCGAAGACCTTTGAAAGATAAAAAAAAAATGGGGTGTGGCTGTGTCATAGACACGGCCGTCTGTTGTACGTGAATACGTTTACGTAACGGGGTTGATCCGCTCGTCCGCATTCATTCTTTTACGTTCCCGGCACTGCTTGACTCGGTCATATGGTGTTTTAATGGTACCATTCGATTGCTCTTGAGAAAAACTTTCCAACCGTATACTATCTCTGTATTTGGATTTGGCTTTTTGACGCGTATAATAATAATATTTTTTATTTCGAGCAACAAGACTCATAGTGTTAGTAACAATATACTTACAAACTATGTTAGTAATACACTTACAAGGACAAAAAAAACAATACCAAACACAGAAAACAGATTGTGACATCACTGCTGCACGGTGACAGGCCCAGCCGAAACCTTGCAGCAATGATTCACAAACGCACAATCAAGCCTGCTTGCTATCATAGACAGGATGCTGTTGGCGCTGCCCTGTACCCTACGGACCAAGGATGCACACCGCTTCCGCATCACCGTGTAGAAACAGTCCACGTGAGCTTCAGCGAACATCCCTGATGCGCTGCAGTACCGGGGCAACCCCATCAACACCCTGAATGCATTATTGTATTGGACGCGAAGGGCACCGTATGATTTTTGAGTATAATGAACCCACAGACTGCAAGTGTAGAAAGACGTACAGTAAGCACTAAATATAGTGCGCTTGACCTCTTTAGAGGCACGCCTGAATCTGCGGGCAATCATCTTAGCTCTCACACACAGCGCCCTCCGCTCCCTGTCAATATCCTCATCGTCTTTGAGGCCAGTGGTCAATAAGTGACCCAGATATTTAAATCGATCTACCATCACAAGCGGTATACCGTTCAGCTTAACTAAAGGTACCGCTTCCGGGTATTTACCCCTGGCCCCAAAGACTATGACCACACTCTTCTTAACATTATATGCCAAACCATGTAGTCTGGCATATTGCTCGCAAATGGCTACGAGTGTCCTAAGCCCGCAGATTGACGCGCTCAGCAGCACGATGTCGTCGGCGTAACTAATGTTATTACAACACACGCCATCAATATGACATCCGACACGCATGCTGGTAAGCGCGCCAACCAGATCATTCACGTATAGGCACAGATTACTGAATAGTTACTACGTAACAGATACTTCACTCAGTAGAAAATTTCCAATACCTATTACGATAATTGCCTACTCCCTCGCGTCAACAACCACTGTATGCTAAAATGCGCCTAAATGCTCAAGCGTACAGCAGTGATTGCTTCGCACCGCGCGATTCCACAGTAATCGCAGGGCTGCCTCTTCGATAAAATTAAATTAACATAACTTTTTATCTATGTTATTGAGAACTGTGAATATGTTCTTATCTTTATCTTTATCCCTTCTTTTGCTTGATTTACACCCATCTACAGCACATAAGGCACCACACGGCATCGTAATACGCGTACGAACGAACAGCACTATTAAAATTGAACGGCGTGCACGCGCTTCGCTTGCGAAAACCGCACTGAATTTGATCCGCCGGCGGACCGAGACCGCTCGGCTGGGCGAAAGGCACTTATAGCGCGCAAGTACATGGAGTGACGGAGGCCTGGTATAGGTTGAATAGCGTAGGCGAGCATAACCCCCCCTGCCTCACCCCGCACTCCAACCCATACGGCCTAGACAGGGCACCAGCCCACCTCACACTATTGACTTGGTTTCCATACCAGTATTTTAGAATATTTGTTATCGCTGGTGGCAAATCCACCTCTTCCATCTTTCTCCATAAAATCAAGAAACCAAGTCAAAAGCCTTGCTCAAATCAAGGAAACATGCGTAAACTGGAGTGTGGCGATCCATGTAGTACTTCACAGTGAGTATAGGTCGACATTATAATTATCTTTCATTATATTTTTATCATTTTATTTTTGATATTTTAACATATAATATTCACTGTCACTGTTTTACACTAATATTTTTTAGACAATCGATAGATTTTGACGAGAGCAGACGATTGAAACTTTAACGAACGTCGTAGCTTTTCCGAGTCAAAAGTTATACTAAGTGGAAATCTCGATACGCAGCAAAATGACCGCAAAATGGCGGCGCTTCCTCCTCCACCGCGCGCGATGCGTCACAGTCCTCACTTGGCGTAATGAATTCTTTGATTCTTTAGCTATCCAATGGTGTAATTTAATTTAGGATGGAGATGATAGATATGAAGCTGCTACACCAAACCCTAAAAAACCAATGATAACAAAATCGGGGGATACAGTCCCCCGATTTTGTTATCATTGGTTTTTTAGGGTTCCGTAGTTCCTACAAGGAACCCTTATAGTTTCGTCATGTCCGTCTGTCTGTCTGTCCGAGGTTTTGCTAAGAGACCGTTAGTACTAGAAAGCTGTAATTTTGTAGGAGTGTGTACATCAATTACGCCGATAAAGTGGTAAAATAAAATTTTGGAAAATATTTTTTTTTAGGGTAGCTTCCCTACATGTGAAGTGGGGGTGAATATTTTTCGTCGCCTACCCCATCGTGTGGGGTATCGTTGAATAGGTCTTCTAAAATGATTTGGGGTTTGCTAAAAATATTTTTCGATTTAATGTTCCATTTACGAAATATTAAACTTTAAAGTGCAAATTTGTGTTCCAGTAGGGCGTCCCCCCCCCTCTAAAAGCTAAACTGCTCGCTTGAAAAATCTGGAAAAATTCTCGATGATAGTGCATTTCATGAACTTTAAAGGAAAACTATAGCGGTTAAGATAACTTTATTAGTTTATCAGTAATAGTCGTTGAACTTAGGTGTTGAATAATTTTGTACCAAATACAAAATCGTTAGCATTAATCCAGGGGAGAATGGAAGAAGAAAACGTGTTGCGCCGACCCCAAGTAACATGGGATAAGGGCAGGAAGATGATGATGAATCCTGTATAGTGACTAAGATGAAGTATTTGCTTGTTTATGACGGGTACAGACTTGCATTCAAAAAACAAAATATGAAATAAAAAAAACCTTAATAAATTATCATTCGAGTACGTAAAGAAGTCACAAACGAACTTTGTTTTATTTTCGAATTACGCGAATTGAAAAAATAACTCGGCAGCATCGTACTCTTATTTTTTAGCTTTACAAGAAAGAAAGTGGTTCTTATTAGTTAATGTCTAATCTGTTTATATAATTATCTTCGAAAATCAATATTTTGTTGTGTTTAGTATCGCTATTCGATAACAGATGGCGTTGTACCGTGACGACACTTTTGTAGATCGCGGTGTTAAGATTTTCTTGCAAGGTATGACCTCCGTGGTTAGGTCATGTGTTAAAGTTTTGTTTTACTCTGGACACCCTTGTCATATATTGTTATTATAACTCCTAATATCTTTACCATTACATATATTCATTATATTCAGAATAAAGAACAACAGAATCGTACTATGTTGTGATAACGGGCTACTACGGAACCCTACACTGTGCGTGGCCCAACACGCACTTGCCCGGTTTTTTTTTTTTTGACTTGCCTTCCACTATGGAAGCATTTTTAAAGCATATTCACGTCAAAAACCCGTTGTCGTGGATGGATGGCTGTGGCGCCATCCATCCACGCCATGTACAGCGTACTGCGCCATCTAACAATTGATTGGTAAACGAATAATCAAGTCATCTGAAACGCAAGCGATTCTTACCGCTTGGACACGATCGTCGGTGGAGGGGATGGAGCGAGGACTGGCGGAGAGACCGAGTGTTACGACAGCTACAGTTGATGAATCGAGCTTGGACCAAAGAGTAAAGTCTTTGCAAACGCATGGCAAACTCTCAGTCAGTACCAACGAACGTGTTCGCACTGTTGAGTGTTCCCTAACCGCCATTACCTACTGTCAAATATTGTGTTGTTTAGTTTTAATGACAAATGAAAATAAAACGACTAAAACTTATGCGACTTGGAGAGTGGGCCGTTAAAAATGAGTTATGGAAAAGGGAAGCGTCTACCATTGATAACAAAGCAGATTTCGTGGAAAATTACTGGCTTTCCAATGATTTCTCTGAGGAGCTCTCCCTTAGATTTGGTGAAAGCGCTAGGGTAGCCCGCGAAATTCAATTTGTTTAAGTACGTTTTTTGCAATTTGCTAGTCAGTATTAAGGGTGCACCGAGCGCACAGTGGCGCCCTCATCGTTTGTTTGGTTATTTCTTTTATTTTAGAATGAAAATGCAGAAAATAAGCACTTTAAGTTGTGCTTCACAAGATTATACGTTAATATTGGTATAAACGGTAGTTTTAAATTGTTTAGTTTTATTATAATCATCACTAAAACGGATAATAGTGGCCACTATTTTCTTTTTATCTTGTGGAGCACAACTTAAAGTGCTTATTTTCTGCATTTTCATTCTAAAATAAAAGAAATAACCAAACAAACGATGAGGGCGCCACTGTGCGCTCGGTGCCGTCTTAAGTTGTACGTTGATTAAAATATTAAGTAATTAATATTATTACCAAGTAATCCTACTGAATGACTATTTCAGGACATCTTGACATTTTAGGATTATACTAACTTAACAAGTTATTACTGATTCTAATGATTATAATTCTGTAAATACATATTTGTTACGGTCGCGAATCATATTTTAATCAACGTACAACTTAATACTGACCAGGGGGCCTAAAAAGGCCACTTTGGCAGAATCCTAAAAGGATAACATTATGAATCTTAGTGGACAGTTAACTGTTAAGTTAATCGTATCAAATCCCATTGGTGAAGGATATTTCAGTTTTTTTTTTGTCTGTACTAAAATACCGATCAATCCAATCCCAATCTCTTTGATTATACCTACGTAGTGCAGCGAAAAAAAGAAAAACACGGACTGTCTTCGCCATATTATGATTTATAATGTTATCCTTTTATAATTCTGCCAATGGCCTTTTTTGCCCCCCTGCAAATTGCAAAAAACGTAAGAAAATTTGAATTTCGCGGGCTACCTTAGCGCTTCCCCCTTATCACTTTTGGAAAATAAATGGATTTCCATATATTTGCAATAAACAGGTGCGCAAAGGATCTAATCAGTAATAATAAAAAATTGGTAGGTACTGTACTTTAGACATTATAGTAAAAAACACAATGTATACAGACGCCAGCAGGTCAACCTACCCGAA
Organism: Oligia fasciuncula; assembly: GCA_963082905.1. NCBI lineage: Eukaryota > Metazoa > Arthropoda > Insecta > Lepidoptera > Noctuidae > Oligia > Oligia fasciuncula. The sequence continues at coordinate 13,075,722 of OY720388.1, read as the reverse complement.
ACTGTTTGGTTTATGAAACTTTATGCTTATTATATATTATTTTACGAAACTTTATGCTTTAGCGATAAAGTTGAAAATCTATTAAAGAAATTTGACACATTGTAGTAGGTTGATGTGCTGGCGTCTGTACTAAAAACTATAAAACACGGTTGTCGTAAATCTAAGTCACCTTTTACTTATCAAGCTTATTTTGTCCAACGGAACTAAAAATCAGCAGAAAATTCATTATTAAGTACTGTTTTATATATTCAAGCCGTCATCGCATGCCAAAAACGCCCTCTGTTGTTGAGTACAGATTAACTTAATTCTACAAGAGAGGGCGCTATTTGAACAAACAAATGACACTTGGATGTATGTACCTAATATAAATTTTACTGTTCTAAGGTTCTATTTGTTAATTAAATGATAATAATAAAATAATAGTTAACTATGTGATAAAAAAGCAATAGGTAGGTACGTACGAATAATGTTTGCAGAAAGATTCAGTAGCTTCACTTATTCGTCACTATTTACATTAATGAAGTTACTTTAGTTAATCACTTTATCCAGTCCAAGGTCCAGTCTCTCGATCACGCAGAGCCGCATGTTAAACAAATTGCTTTGTGAGATTTATTTGCAGACACCTACAATGCTCAGATTACCTACATAACAATCTGTAATCAGACCATAGACTTAAGTAATAATAATTATACGGACCGGAAACTAGTAGCGCCTCGGCAAGAAACGTAATACAAGGCATTATTGTTCTAGAACATTCTATATTATATATTAGTTACAGTTTATGCCATCTTGCGGGCAATAGCACAAACTCTAACAAGATCACTTCCATGAAATGACGTTTTTGACGTTTCTGTTACGGTGATTTACTACGAATTGACGCGCTTCAATTTTAGGTATTGGTATTGAGTCTTACTGTTATGTTACTACTCTCTAGTATTTAATAGTAGTCTATGGTTACTACTACACCACGGCTCACTTACATAGCGACATGCGCGAAGCGGTGAAATTATGAGTAAACTGACACGACTTGATACTTGAGCCTAATTTTTACCATGTATTTTTTTTAAAGCTTACGTTTTGATTTGTTTTCAAACAGTTTGTAGTTAATTAATGTGAAGTGTTCATAAAAGTAGATGCTATTTACATAATTTCACTGGACAGTGATTAATCAAGTACTTTCCAAAGTACGTATGTATTAATAATTCCGGACGAGCATAGTGAAAACAAATATAAAACAAGCTTATTTTATTCGGTTTATTTCGTATTTTAGATATAATAAATTTGCTATGGTATCAAATGCAAGTAGGTTCTCGAAAACTAGAAAGAAAATAGGTACGTTTATTTGGCACACACCCTTCAAGGCACACAGTACCATCAAAGAGTATAATAATGATACGGGAGGTACAGACGCCAGCACATCAAGTTACTACAATCTGTCAGATTTCTTTAATAGATTTTCGACTTTATTGCTAAAACGTAAGGTTCAAGGTTGATTGGGAAAATCTGACAGTTTCGGGTAGGTTGACCAATGCTACAATATTCATCACACTAATTATTGACATATATTTATTACTTTGACACTAATATTTTAGAGGCGAAAGTTTGTGTGTGTGTGAGGGTGTGTTTATATGTTTGTTGCTTCCTCACGCTCAAACGACTGGACCAATTTTGATATATTTGGTATGGAGGTAGCTGGACACACTGGATTAACATATAGGCTACTTTTTACCCGGATATTCACACGGGATCGAAACTTATGCGGGTGAAACCGCGGGGCACAGCTAGTTGCTTCATAAATGTTTAAAAAATTCGTAAAACAAATACAACGCAATACAAATTGTTGAACTGTCAAATTGGAATGGATTGCCATTCCAAGTGTATAACGTAGGTAGATACTAGCTGTGGCGTGCATTGCATATAAGCAGTGCCTACCTCGATAAATGGCCCCTGTCAAGTACATTTTAGTGTATGTAAAGAAACTCACTAAATTATCATAGGTACCTAACAAAAAACAAAATCTTCATACATTTACGCGCGGCAGTAGGCAGTCGCCAGACGGCCTGCCTACTCTAAATACAAAAAACCGTAAAACTGCTTTTTTTTGTCAGATTCGTAAACGCGTCCTTATTAATGAAAACAAGGTTGTCTTACTTATCTGATAGAAATCTGTTAAACATACCCTATAAAAATCTCTTAGCACTCTAGATCAGTGTGAAGTCTTATTTTCGTAGAAACCAGCCATAACAATTTAACAAAACACTGTTGCGGAATTGTTTTCTGGTTTCATCTCATTTGGTCGCAGGGCCGGTCGGTCGCAGCCCAAGGTTTTGGAGGGTTAATAGGTGCCGAGGAATATTTTAAGACTCTCTCATCTCCTCGTGGGTTTAGACCATAGATTATAGTCTAGTTTAGACCTCCTTAAGGTGAAAGCGCCAGGGTAGCCCGCGAAATTCAATTTTTTTTAGGTTTTTTGCAATTTGCTGGTCAGTATTAACTTGTACGTTGATTGAAATATGATTCGCGATCGTAACAAATATGTATTTACAGAATTGTAATCATTAAAGTCATCAACACAACTCTCTAAGACCATGTAATCCCCAAGAATGACTATTTCATGAAATCTTGACATTTGGGGATTACATGGTCTTAGAGAGTTGTATTGATGACTTTAATGATTATAATTCTGTAAATGCATATTTGTTACGACCGCGAATCATATTTTAATCAACGTACAACTTAATACTGACCAGCAAATTGCAAAAAACGTAAGAAAATTTGAATTTCGCGGGCCACCTTAGAGCTTCCCCCTTAAACCGTTGCTTTCGTCCCGCATCCCGGCGCGCGTCAAGTTGGGTGTGTACAAGTTGTACCGGTTGTACAGACGCCAGCACATCAAGTTACTACAATCTGTCAGATTTCTTTAATAGATTTTCGACTTTATTGCTAAAACATAAGGTTCAAGGTTGATTGGGAAAATCTGACAGTTTCGGGTAGGTTGACCTGCTGGCGTCCGTACGTGCGCCCAATCTTGACGTACGCCCGCGCCGCCCCGGCACATACATTCCACAGAGTACATTATAGTAATACATTCGTTGCGTGGCGTGTGTGCTAGAGGCACGTTACGCAGCGAACACAGACTTCCACCACTATACAGACCGCATGCGCACAGAACATATATACCCATGCGCACCGCGGGCCGCGATACGCGTACACACTGAGCGGTGTTACACACTACAATACCGCTCACACACACGTACACGACTACTCCTTAGACAGGCAGGACCGTGACCGGCTAGCTCTGGAAGCGGGGCGGAAGGGAGCAATTCACCTATGACCTATATTCTGTAGGAGCATCGAGTCGGCACCTCCCTCGCTGGTCGACCTCCGCCGGGCCTCCCTCAGGCAACTGGGGGTCTCATCTGGCGGGGACAGACCGCCGAGGTGTCGTGAAAAGCGGCGCTGTGAAACAGCGTCGCGACGCGCCTACAGAAAAACAACATGCGATCACTCACATGGGCGCGCGTAACCTACGCGTGCCCAATAATACCATAGCCTGGGACCTGTATTTGCTTCCGCGGCCGTGGGGCGAAGCTCCGGAATCGCTCGCCACGCCCCCTGACGGGGGCGTTGCGATATCAGAGTTCGTGGGTTTAGTGGTCGCAAGCGTTACTGCTGAGCATGAGGTCCTGGGTTCGTTTCCTAGGTCGGGTAAAGTATTATAGGTTTTTCCATTACAAAGGTCATTGGACAAAATCTGACCCAGTTAACGATAGTTTTCGTACAAAAATCAAATTTGTTTTAAATTAACGTACACTTAATTTTAGATAGTTTTTTTTACCCATGGGAATAAAATGAAAAATAGGTAGGTACTAAATGGTATAGATAAAACAATTTCAGATAAAATGAGTTATTTTCTTTAGTTTCCCGTACCTATGTCATGTTACTTCTTTATATTACGTCCATGGTCATTACTTCCCAGAATTCAATCCTTATCAGCGACACTATCGAATGGTGTAATAATAGTTTTTTTTTTTTAATCAACGGTTTCAATTCCTGGCTAGAAATATAGATTTTTCAAAAATCCAATGGGTTTAGGTTTCATCAAAATCGAGCCCGCGACTCCTTTGAGTGAACGCTCTCTCTGTTTGACAGGTACGAACAGTTTGCATAGGATACCTAATAAAATTGTTGCTTTTACTATTTTCCTTAAAACTTCTTCATATTTTCTATGGACTTCTACAAATATTTCAAAACTAGCCAAATCGGTCCAGCTGTTCTCGGGGCCAACAAACGTCATTTCATTTGTATCTACTAATAGACTATTAAAATATAGGGGTTGATGGTAGAAGGGTGACAATTTAGGGCTGCATGTATTTTTTAATGCCGAATCAAAAAAAAAAAAAAAAAAAAAAATGTAGTCCAAAAAATAAAAATAAAATTTCGGGGTGGACCACCCTTAATACTTAGGGGTACCTATGATGAAAAATAGTTTACGTCCTATTCTCAGACCTACTGAATATATACAAAAAATTTCATAATAATCGGTCAAGCCGTTTCGTAGGAGTTTTGTTACAAACACTGACACGATAATTTTATATGTTTTTTTTTTAAGTATGTTCGGGCATATCATATCTCCGTCATACGTAGACGGATTTGCAAAATTCTTTCTTGTGTTCGAAAGAGGTTTATTCCGAAATGGTCCCATTTAAATTTCATAAAGATCTGATGATGAGTTTCGGAGACACAACGGAACTCTTCAATAAATGCCAGCAAATCAACCGCGATTCCTGCTATCGCATATGTAGGTATGCATTTTTTACGCAATCACACAACATAACATCACGCGCCTGTACCCTTTTAAGGGGTAGGCAGATGTGTTCAATAGCTTCCTGTCACTGATATTCACATAGCAAGTAGTGTTATAATGAATTTGTGGGGGGTAGGTAGGTAGGTACAACTAAAGTGTATATTTATTTATTTGGAAGTCGTTTTTTAATTCATTAAATTTAATTAATTAAATTCATTGCCAATATTCACGTGTGCAAATTACCCGAAATATGGGAAATTTATAGTTTTTTATTAAGTAGGTACTTAAATTGATTTTATTTAGGTTAGTCATTACTAGGTATTTTATTTTTAACAGATTAAAAAAAAAAGAGTTTATCAATTCGACATTGCATGTAGTGTTATGTTATTGGAACTGCAAAATATATTGACATGATATGATAATTTATTAGGGCTTCCAATATTATTATTTTTATAGGTGTATGTATGTTTGTCCACGCATTTCTATTGAGATTTGCCGGGGTTGTTTTGTGTTTCCGAAATCAGATCGAAACACGGCAAATCTAATTTAGATGTATTAATGTTATATGGTTATAGGTAATTATGTAAATTCGTATTTGTAATTGTCGCGAATCATATTTTGATCAACATACAACCTGACGCTGACCTGCAAGATGCAAAAAACAAGAAAATTTTAATTTCGCGGGCCACTAACGCATTCACCTTAACCTTTTCAAATGTCACGGTATAATTCTGCGTAAATTTCCAAGAAACATCTGCCGACCTATATTTGTCTTAAAATAAAATAACAATACATGGGTGAACTTGGCTAACATGGCAACCCTAAATTTACTCACACAATAACTAGTCAACGCCATTACGGGACACAGTTTTGTCATAGTGGGAGTTCCGTCCGACGAATATATAAATTAAATAAAAACTATAAAAATTTCTTACGCTTTATAATTACAACTATTCTGTCTAGAATGTTAATAGTTATTGTAATTAATTAAATAGCGATTTTAGTCCTACAACAAAAATCATGATTACATTCAGGATTAAAAAAGCACATTTCTCAATTATTATTTAAACATTATTCAAATTGATATTTTTGAAATATCATAGTCAAAAATATTTCAAAAAAATGCATTTCATTAACTGAAATTAACTCATAACAATTTATCCTAATGGGTATCTGTTTAAAGTCACAAAATACTCTGGGGATACTTCAATTAACGAAAATATTAAGTAGTTAACCATTTAAATTGCATGAACTTGCAACATGTTATCACAGCACTCGCAAAAATTGCAGTTGTCAAAAGACGAAATATTTACAACATGGAGTCATTTACATTATGATAGCCCCAGAGGAAAGTTATGAGACTCAAAGAGCAGTCAATTTGATAACATACACCATTAATAATGTAAACTTTTTACTTAGTTTACAAATTCATTAATAGATACCTAACTAAACAAACAACATTAATTTATCTGCGATGACGTCGCTTCTTCTTATTGACACGCACATTTCCGTTTCCAGGTTGATTAGACGTTCCGCTGGACGATGGCGGCGGTACCGGAGGCGGAGCCACGGGCGGCGGGACCACCGGAGCTACTGGGGGCGGCACGGGCGGCTGCTGTACTATCGCGAGCCCAGTCATAAGGTGGCGCTGTTGCATGTTATTATTTTGTGTGGGGCCATTCTGCCTTTGTGGAACGTTAACGGCCCTGGGAGCTGGTACAGGGGGCTGTGTGGCGTTAAGGGCAGCCCTAAGACGCTGCCGCATGCGTCTGCGCGCACTACGTGATAGTTGCATGCCTTCCGCACTGGTGTTATCTTGAATAATATTATCTATTGCAGGTGGAGATTCCTCTTCTGATGAGGTACTGGTGCGTTCGTTCGCACCGGTGTTGTGCCTTTCAATTCTAGCTCGCATTTCTGCTTCGGAACGCACTAGAGCGTTAGCTTCACGTCCAAGTGTAGCAAATGCTCGGGAGAGCCTGGCTACGTCGTTTTGTAAATCTTGCAGGAAAGGCTCCAAGTCATGAGCGTGTGTGTGCGAGTCTTCGCGATTATTGCCGCGGTTGGCAACACGTAGGACGGCGCGGGGTTGAGTTTGGGTCGCCAGATGTTCAGCAGGCGTACGACGAATAGATATTTTCCCGCTTATTGATACGGGTGCAATTAATGCCCTCGCGTCTATGCCGCTCACTACCAGGCAATGTCCACGTTTCTTTAGAGAGCCTTCACACGATCTTACAGACCATACCTGAAAATAATTCAAAATTAATACCTTATTACATCAAAACTATGAGTTCTGTACTGTTTTTCATAATAATCATAATTATGCTTACACAATCAGAAAAAATTGCTTCTCGATCATTACCAGAAATGGTGACTATATACGAAAATTCCTGTGCTACCCAAGGGGCTGCAGCCATGGATAACCATGCACATACATTATCATCTGAAACAATCAATGTTTAAATTAGTTTCTAGTAATACATAACATTTTCTTTCATTAAATAAAATTGCTTGCTTACTGGTTATTTCAATTATCAAAAAGAATATTCCCATGTCTGATACGCGTACTGCAGTAACAATTCTTCCAGGTACTGTAGAAAACTGCCACGCTTGTACATATTCACCATTTTCAGATTTGCCCTAAAAGAAAGTATATAATAATATTACAGTCATGAAAAAATTACAGTGGGATAGGGTATGTTACCTCTTAGGGGCTGCCTCCACAAGCGAGAGAATCGCGGCGATATTATCGTCGTGGCACGTATTTCTATACACTCTCTTAGAACGTGATTTCATCGCCGCGGAAATTTGATGGCGCGGCGAGACTATCGCCGCGATTCTCTCGCTCGTGGAGGCAGCCCCTTAGTGTTAGTTTTTAATTATAGTCCAAATTACCTGCCAACTTTAATTTGAGTAAGTAGTGTGTTAAATTATATAGAAAGTGCTGACAGATATAAGTATTTTATTTCAATGTGAAAACATATTTTTTAAAGACTTTACAATAAATTAATAAAACAACTTGGGTTACCTCAATAAGTTCAGGAGAATGGAAATAGCGTAGATGATTGAGCAAGCGAGCTGCAGGGAGCCTGACTACATTTCCATTCTTGCATGAGAGACAACGAAAGAACCCTTTGCAAGCTTGTGGAGGTCTTTGTGTAGATTGCTGTAAACGTGAAGTAAAATAAGTGAGAATACTTCAATAAAACATATACGAAACTCTAAAGCAAACATGAGAGTAAGACCATGACTGGCATGCCATGAATGATGGTGTACTGAAATGGAAATGTTTTATCCATTACATGTATATTTTTATTACTTACACTAGACTGCTCGCTTGAAGCATCACCTACACTTTCAATTTCAGGTACTTCAGTTGTGTTCTCCTTAGCTGGTGTATTATTTTCAGGGCATGAATCTGTAGTGACTTTCCCACCAAGCTTCTGAAATTGCAAATAATATAATAGAATTAGGCATATACTTACAATTACTTAGACACACAATATTTGTTTTTATTTGATATTAATTTGAGTTTGACATTGAAAGCCTTGAAGATTCTCAGTGAAAGTGTGTTTTATCAAACACTAAATCAATTATAGACATGGGTTTTAAATGGGAAATAACACCAATACTATAAAAAGAATACTTACAAAAGCTCTTAGTTTTCTAACATTTGCAATGAGTTCTTCCATGGCATAATTTCGAGTTCCGAAAAACAATGCTCTGCAAACAGGGCACACATCAAGACGCATTTTGCATCGTCCACATACATGATGGCCCTCATTACATTGAAATATTTGACCTGATGGGATCTCATAGCAGACAGGACACTGAAGTAGGTCATCTAAATCTGGCAGTGCATCAGGCTGGAAATATTAAAAAACATAGAATCTGTACTTGAATAATCTTATAATTAATCTTGAATTTTAGGACTTTTTTTTCTTTGTACCGTCTGCTGCTGTCACATCTCTGACAGGATAGGGTATCATTAATGCTTTGCATCCTGAATTGATTCTTCAAGATATTTTGATTGTATTTTATTATTTTCATAAGGTGCAAGTGCAAAATTTTTTCAAAGAGAAAAAAATAGATAAAAGGGTGAAGGTGAAAAACTATTAATTTTGTAATGTAGGTAGGTAGAATTAGTAGTATTTGAATTTATGTCTTCTTGTGTTTTCTATTAGTTTCTATTCTATGTGTCTATATCACCCAGAGTGGTAATTTTGTCAAGGTGACTTGTGCAAGACTTTGTTTAGATAATAATACAAAAAAGTAAAATAATAAGTGAGTATCAAACTCAATTCCTGTTAGTAGCCTTTTGATGTTCTCGTAATTATAAACCCAAACTTAGCAGAGGTTTCCATAAGTAGGTTCATTTCTCAAAATGTACATACATAAAGAACTCATTGGTGAGAACTGATTGGAATTACAGTAATAAAATAAATAAAATTACCAGGTTACTGCTACATAACAGTTATTACAATTTTTTTTCTCCTACCTACATTGGTAAGAGACGGTCAAGTTGTCTTAAACATTAAGTACTCGAAAAGTAAGCTGTATAAGTACCTGCATAAAATAATAATTTGTTTAAGAGGCTTACATGACCTAAAGTGTGGTCACTGTCACACTACATAGAAAAGAAAGAGAAGTGCGATTACACAACGCTGGCAATTTATTGCAAAATATGAAGCAAATAAAATTACAAAAAATCGTTTGTTTGGACTAAAAAAATAAAACACTAGTATTTTAGTATGTTGCATGTAGAATAATCTGACAAAAAATCAGAATGATTGTATGTACTTTATTAGTATGGTATTGTACAAAGTTTTTAAAGGTATCTTCATATTTTTTTTCTATTGTATCAAATTAGGTAGTTCTATTATGTTTTCAGCACACTATCTACCTAGCATAGATCCTGAAGAATATCATAATTTGATTTGTGTTTAGGTCCTGTAAGCCTCATAAATCACAATGGTAATTTTCATGGGCACAAACAGTTTCAGAATATTATGAAGTGAGGAAAAGGGTATCAAATAAATATTTGTTTCATTGCTTTCGTTCAATTCGTGATTAGGATTTGTAGTCAACTTTCTATGTTAGAAAGTAGTAAAATAGCTACGCAATTGCAAATACACAAAATCACACGTGTATACTATAATAATGGTGACGTTTTTTTGTAATACTGTGATTTTGAGAAAAGTTATCAGTGTTTAAAACAATGTAATTTAAATATAATAGTAGATAATTTTAATGTTTCTAGTCTTCCCTTTGCTACCCTTTACAACAACAAAATTACTAATGTAGTAGAATTGCGAAACATATAAAATGGTGGAGCAATTTTTAACAACCGTGCACAAATACTATTAATTCAACTAATATTTAAAAATTTAAAAAGATAGTCGTCAGAAAATTACTTATGAAAGTACTTAGCTAATTATGTAGTCAACAATAATTGCAACAGCGATTGAAAACCCTTTTTGTAAAAAAATATCGACCAACGGACAAGGTTGAACAATGGAAGCTTTATTGTTCATTTACACTGTAGCAATTCTTGTATACATACCTTAACCTCTACCTGTTCCGACATAGCGAATTTAATTTCTCAGCTATGAAGAAAATAACTCTTAAAGTTAGCTTAATACTAGCCAAGTGAACAGTGAAACTTTGGATAAATTTTAAACTCTACAACACAGCTGTCGTTTCACAAATGGCGTCCATTTAAAATTATTAAATTACATGTACAGTGTTGACATTCTATGAAATAAAAATACCAGTGTGTAATTGGGTATTGCAACATCACAAAAATAAATTTTTACTATATGCCGGAACCACACAAGTTATTGGTATTTAAATGTGGATGGCTATAAGGCTGGGCGCATACGCTCAGTTTCCTGATTAGGTTTCCTGATTAGGAATTTATTCAGATTCGGAATTCCGTGAGATTAGCGCAGACGTTCGGTTTTTTGTATTAGGAATTTATACTGTCGGTTCGAATAGAGACGTTTCTGTGAAAACACAAATGGACGACGACGATGAATTGATTGCTATTGCACTTTTACTGGCGCTAGACATGAAGAAGAAGAGAAAACGTCGTTACTGGGTACATCCGTTGAACACTCAGAGATTAACGGACAGTCAATACTATCTCAAAAGAGCAAAGTTACGAGCACACCCAGAAGAATTCTTCAAATATTACAGGATGTCAATAAAATCTTTGATGAGCTTTATAACGGCATACGAGATAAAATAAAAAAGCAAAGTACTTGCATAGTCTCACACATTTTGTTCTAGCAAAATCGTAGGAACACATCCATTCGCCACTACCGTGCTACGGTTTTGGCACGATTCCGAATGGAAATTTCCGTTCGTGTGCGGCGAACGATACGAAATGTATGCGAGCACTGCGTTCGGGGTGACGTCATTAGGTTTTTTTCCGTTCTTACGACCCGTCCGCACGGAATGAATTCCGAAACGAACGTTATGTATTTTTCCGTTCGGAATTAGTAAGGACGTGTGCGCCTTGTTGAACATTTTGTATGTAAATGAAGCATTCAGGTTTCCGAATCTGAATTCCTGATTCGGAAACCGAATCAGGAAACCGAGCGTATGCGGCCGGCCTAAGAGTAACGGAAAAAACTGGCCAAGTGCGAGTCGGACTCGCACACGAAGGGTTCCGTAGCACAAGTCAAAAACGCCGAAAAAAACACGTTTGTTGTATGGGAGCCCCCCTTAAATATTTTATTTTGATTTTAGTATTTTTTGTTATAGCGGCAACAGAAATACATAATTTGTGAAAATTTCAACTGTCTAGCTATCGCGGTTCTTAAGATACAACCTGGTGACAGACAGACGGACGGACGGACAGACAGCGAAGTCTTATTAATAGGGTCCCGTTTTTACCCTTTGGGTACGGAACCCTAAAAACGATGGATGGACTGTGAGAAAGGTAATATGGCTAGTAAGGGGGTGGCTACCGAGATGACGACTAATAGAGAAATAGAGAAGAAAAAAAATACAAGTTGCGCCGACCCCAAATACCTTGGGATAAGGGCAAGTTAATGATGATGCCAAACCATCTGACCTCTATTAATTTGTATATTATAGATTAAACACGTTACACGGTTTAAAACCAGTCTACAAACCATAGAGTAAAGTAATATGCTACAAACTAAGGTGGAAAGGACGTGTAAAGGTCATACGAATTTGGTTTCAAACCACTGTCTACACTGTTTTAAACTTCGGTTTGAAACCACAATTTTAAAACGTGTATTTCATGCATAAACCCGAATTAGCGTGAGCGCGATAACGATGCGCGATGACCCGTGAATCGTCATAGATGACGTCATGACATGCGCCATCTTGAGATAACGATCATGCCTTAGATTAATATCACCGTGAGTGCTGTAAAAAATGACAGTGTGTGTGTGAGGATGTGTCAGTGTGTTTTTTGTTTTGAGTTGCATCATCTTTATACCGCATTTACACAATCGTGCTCGCTATTCGCCTCGTGGCTCGACGAACGATTCGACGAACCATGGGCCTTCGCGAACTACTGTTCACACATTCGCGGGGTGAAGTATTTTCACAACGCGAGCCACAACGCGAGCACTCGAATCGCGAGGCGAGCCACGAGGCGAATAGCGAGCGCACTGTTTACACATGAGGGTTCGTTATTCGCCTCGTGTCTCGCCTCGCGGTTCGCGCGATTGTGTAAATGCGGCATTATATTAAACTAAAGGGGCATTTTCGAAATTTGTGCTTCTGGCTGACAGTCGCCACCTAACCGAATAAGAAGAACTGAAGAAGAAAATGTGGTGCTGTTTATACAAAGAAATACTGTAATAATATCGTTTTTACATTGAGTAAGCACTGTGAGCGCGTTCACGAGTGTTCCGAATTGTTGACAGCTCTCAGCTGTCATAATCGTAATATTTATAGCACGAAATACACGGTTTAAAACGGTGGTTTCAAACCTAAGTTTAAAATAGTGTAGACAGTGGTTTGAAACCAAATTCGTATGACCTTTAAACGTCCTTGGTAGAAAGGCCTGCGTTGCAAACCAGTAGCAGAAGAAGGTGTTGGTTTTAAACCGTGAAGCAGGCATCTCGCAACAAAAACTTCAAGGTCACCTTGGTTTGTTGACTGGTTTTAAACCGTGTATTTCGTGCTTGAATCGGAACGCATGTGGAGATGATGTGAGCTCTGTTAACGATTATAGCCAGATTATAGCTAATTCGGAATGCGGCCAATGTGTCATGTTTTATCATACAATGGCACTGTCACATCAAAAAGTACTCTGTGTCACTGTTTTTTTATTTTGTGTGTCACTCTCAGTCACTCTTCACTGATAGAAATTAGAAGGAACATATACAAATTATAATACACAGATTACCCGAGTAATCTGATCGCTGGAACATAGTAATGCGAAAACAATGGCACTTTCTAATTTCCTGGTTTTGCTATTGATTTTCAGTTTTTGCAGATGTAAGTTGTTTCAGTTTTTGATTGACTGAGTTTCTAATAGTGTAAAAGTTAGTTTTTTGTAGTGATGGCCGTTGATTGGGTATCACTCCTGTTAAATAGTCCTTAAATACTCTTGATGCTTATATTTGTCCATATTGTAATAAAGAAAGAAGAAGCTCTTAAATGTTTTAACATCTTGATTTGTCTTCCTGTATTCTGTGCTTATTCGTGTTTGAAATTGTTCAGTTTTTTTTTATTTTCTAGTGGGAAACTTGCAAAGGCTTCATCAGAATATATACTCATCAATTGAGGGAGGAGCAGCATGTTTCAGACGCCTAAATGGAACTCATCAAACAGGGTGTTCATGTATGTGACTGCAACATTCGTGATCATAATTTTCTATTTCAAAATCATAAATAGACAGTGTGTCATAAAATTGACCATTTATGGAAAATTAATTAAATTAGATTTTTTTTGGAAGTTGGGATTTTTGTATTATTAGTTATATGTTTTTTGCATCTAGTTTGATCAGATTTTAGTGCTTGTATATTCTCCAGTATGTATCAATAAATTGCAAGCTAATTTATTGGGTATATTCAATAAGTACAACTTTTTTTTAGCTGGTGATAATGGTGCAGTGGGTGTAGTACATATGATAAAAGAAATCCATGATGCACATTGGCTGCTCCAAAACGCTACAGCTGGGCCTTATATAGTTGTTTTGAGCACTTCTCTGTTTTCTGATGTTATTGAACTTCTCATGGAGCAACCTGCCATTATTGCAGGAATTGTAGTACATGACAATATTACAGGAAGGTAATTTTTCTTAAAATATGCCCTTTTTTTGCTAGGTACCTTTTTTGCTATTATTATGCCAACTGCAGGGCAAAGATCATCTTATGTACATAATTATTAATACTGTTTACTGTCTTACAGTGCCGGGTCATTCAGTCAAGAGACAAGATGTCCCAATGAGTATTCATCAGCACCTGGAAGTAGTTGCTCGGACACTTCACCAAATGGTATTACATGGAATGAAAAAGGCACTGGACTCCTACGAAAAGATATCCCATTCCCCATATTTTACATGCCACGGTCAAGATCATCAGAGATTGATAAAATTGATCAATGCTATACAAAGTATGTCAATTAAATTACAAGACTATTCTCATGTCATTTTTAAGCCTTAAAGAAGTTCTGATGTAATTGTTTCATAACACATTTACATTTTCAGGTATAATCTTATAGACAGATCAAATCAGAAGGGGAGACCACTATGCTCAGTACAATTAAATTCCTTTATGTTTGCTGCGGTTGACACTGAAGTATGTTTAAGAAGGTTTGTAGACTGGCGTTTGCATGTTTTTATATCAATTATGTTAAGGTATGTTGCCATTGCAATGTTTAGACTGTGCGCAGAATTTCTTTGTTCTGATAAAAACTGTTTTTTGAATCATTATTATTTGTTGAATATTTAGCATGTAGAAAGTTGACATACCTTGAATTAAATGTTATGTTACACTATTGTAATGTTTTTTTTTTTCTTATATTTATAGATCAGCTTCATCAGCACTGTTGACACCTACAAAAGTATGTGATCCTCTGGGTGGTCACAATATCTACTATTCTCTCTTCCCTAGGACAATGGTTTGTATTACTTTCCATGTATTTGCGTTAGATAGTCACCTTATAAAAACGTTTTAACTCTGAAATCATTACTATCAATAATCGGATGGCCCATCAGAACCAAAATGTTCTCAAATTGCTACCACTTGCAGAAAAGCGCAGCGTAGGGTACCTCTCCATAAGGTGGACTAGCCCACCTGGTGAAGGTCATGGGAATCTACAAGATGTGGGCAGCGTAGGATAAAACATAATTATTATTGTTTTATTATTATTTACTTGATTCATGAGTTTTTTGTCAATGTCCCTGTAAATTTTTCCTCTTGATCTGGCATCAAAATACAGGCACAAGTAATTATTTAAGTTAAGTGATAATATTATAAATGTATTATTTTATTTAATAATATGGTACAAATAGAAATGCGTAGTATATAGGTATATAATATAAAAATTGAAATAATATTTAAATTTTAAAATTAATGTAATGTAAATTGAAAATTTATGTAAGAACTTCATTTAATTGTAAATTGTGTGGCATACTGTTAAAACGGCGAGACATGTACTATGCAATGTTATGAACACCTTTGTAAATACCTTGTTTCTGGCAAATAAATATTCTATTCTGTTTCAGGACAATAAGAATCCTGAAGGAGTAACATTAGTGACAGCAAGAATTGACACAGCTTCTTTATTTGATGGTGAGTCAGAACAAAGACTTTTAAAATGTCCTAGACTTGCAGCAGTACGAAAAATATTGTATGTGCTATTATCAACATTCTATCTTTTCAGGAGTATCTCCTGGTGCGGCGAGCTCCGTGGTCGGCATGGTGACACTACTTACAGCGGCCACAACCCTGTCTCAAATGATTTCCATTAAAGATGCAGCATCGTATGGTACGAATTATTTTCACTAAAGTACCTACTCGCCAACATTTATGGCAGCTCCGGTCATCAAACGCGGGAGCGAGATATCACGAGGTTCAACAGTCTCCGAGTCTTGGCGTTTAGCATAGTGTGTTACAAAAACATGATATTATTTCAGACCAAAATGTGCTATGGACATTATTCAATGGTGAAGCGTTCGACTACATCGGATCTCAACGTGTCGCGTACGACATACGTAAGGGTGAGTGGCCGGCTGGCGCGCCACTGGCGGTGAAGGATATTCGCCTGCACGTGGAAGTGGGTCAAATAGGCGGCTCCCTATCGAGATTTGACAGCATTTGGAATATCAACGCCTTTGTGCCGTACAATGTTGATATACCTCAGGTAAGGGATGTTTTTCAGATCTAAGGGAAGGTCTGGCTCTTCTTATTATATAGAATTCCAAATGTACTGAATAAATAGAATTCTCATTATGTTCACCTAAGTTCAAATAAGAGACAGTTATAGCTTTGCGATGTAGGTATACAGATAAAATGTAATTTTTATTTATAGTCCTTTTTCCACAAGCAAAATTTTCAAACAATCGAATTTTATATAAATAGAATTGAAATTATAATTATAAATAAAAGATATAATATATAAATAAAAGTTATAATATATAAATAAAAGTTATAATATATAAATAAAAGTTATTATAAACTCTTTTCCAATTAGGTATTTAGTAAAAAGCAGTAGGTTAGGGGAATCTGCACATAAAATAATCGAACACATAACGTAATAATAGGTATGTACAGACGCCAGCACATCAAGCTACCCGAAACGGTAAAATTTTGCCAATCAACCTTGAACCTAAGCCAATAGCAATAAAGTTGAAAATCTATTAAATAATTTTGACACATTGTAGTAGCTTGATGTGCTGGCGTCTGTACAATATAAATTATCAAAATTAACATACAATAGCAATAGTTACCCACAAACAGCAACATTTATTTAAAAGTTTTGTCATTTAAATAATCTTTTATCTAAATAAATAAATAAAATAGAAGTGGTTGTTTGTCAAAATAAAAACATTTTACTAAAAACATATGAAAGTAGCTACGGTACCTATAGCAAGAAGCCAGTTTTACACTTTTTGTCTGTTTCTTCCGACTAGTCTCCGAAACGGCTGGACCGATTTTGATGAAATTTGGTACAGAGATACTTTGAACTCTTAGGAAGGACATAAGTAGGCATATTTTAATCGACATACTACGCGGGCCTAGCCGTGAGCGGAAGCTAGTATGTATATAAATAGTAACTTAATATTGGTTGATACAATATTCCTCTTGTTTCTATATGTGAGAACAATGTAAAAAAATTAAACGAAGAAACAATTCAAAATATAAGATTAATTTACAAAATTGAAAAAATGCTTCTAAATTATACATATCTATAGTTTGCAATGTATTTGAAAATGTTTGTCAGACGTTTGGGCTTCTGACTACCCATAACGACTGTCAAAGATCTACTGGGAACGTGGTTTCCGTGATTTATAACTAGATGTAGTTTTACATTAGGTAGTACTGAACATACTTTCAACAAGATATTAAATTCAAACATGTTTTCTTGCAGATAGCAGAATTCCTCAACATATTTTCGAGTAACCTGCAGAAAAACATAACGTTATCGTCAGAGTACTCCACTCATTTTCCGCCATCATCGCTGCATTCATTCCGAAGAATTCTTAAAAATGAAACTGAAAGTGGAATGTTGCCCGAAGTTCTATTGGCTGACTTCAACGCTACGTTCACTAATATGTTTTACCATTCTGTCTTGGATAGTTCTAATAACATTGATTTTAGTTATCACAATATCACGGTCGACAACAATGGCACATGTGAGTATGATTATTATATTAACCTCCTAGGACCCAATCTACAAAAAGATTAAATGGTAATTTCAACCATGTTGCAATTGTGTTTTTTTTTTCGGAGGTTACGATACCCCGTTAGTTTAGTATCCTGGCCTGCAGATGGCAGTATGGTAATAAGTAAAGATTTTTCGAAATAAAACTTTTTTTTTTTTTAAATGGCTCTTGACTCTAGTCTAGGTCAGGTCACTTTTAAAAACATTCCCCTTCTTTTGGGTTACGCTACGCTAGGGTAGAAAATAATCGATGTTTCGAAATTTCCTGACGTCTAATTTATTTCCAGTTATATCTACCGACGCCCTTTTGGCAAACGGAACGATGAAGGCGACCGACTCGCAAGTGAAAATCGCCCGGCTCGCCACAGTCCTAGCACGAACACTGTACCAAAGAGTTACAGGGAAGGCCTTTATTGGTGATATTTCTGCGTCGGCGCATTTGGTGAGTGTGCATTATTTTGCACAGGAAACATTTAAAATAAAGTGGCATCTTCTGGGTCCACTCGTTTCATCGTAGACCTCATCCATCGTTATCCATCAGGCGAGATCGAAGTAAAGAGCAGGCCAACTGCGTTAAAAAAAAAACTGACCAAGTGCGAGTCGGACTCGCACACGAAGGGTTCTGTACTACAAGGTAAAAACGCCGATAAAAACACGTATATTGTATGGGAGCCCCCCTTAAATATTTATATACAACTGAGTATTTTGTGAATATTTCAAGTGCCTACCTGTTGCCATTATTGATATCGAGCAAAAAAGGGCAAAAAAATCGCGTTTGTTGTATGGGAGCCCCTTAAATATTTATTTTATTTTTAGTATTTGTTGTTATAGTGGCAACAGAAATACATAATTTGTGAAAATTTCAACTGTCTAGCTATCGCGGTTCTTGAGATGCAGCCTGGTGACAGACAGACGGACAGACAGCGAAGTCTTAGTAATATATATAATTTTTTAGGGTTCCGTTTTTACCCTTTGGGTACGAAACCCAAAAAAATTGTTAAAAATATTGTATGACAAAAATGTTAAATTACAATGCTGCATACGATATTTTCGTAATGCAGCAAAAGATGGAAAATCCTGACCTTTGCTTAACAGAAATTATAGTTGGCTTGCACTGACAAGCCTGACTGATTGGTGACTGTTTCATTGTAGGTAGACGAGATGCTCTACTGTTTCCTGCAGAGTCAGGCGTGTCGCTTGATACAGGCGGCGGAATATGCTTCGAGCGGGACCGAAGAAAAGCCGCCTGAGCGTCCCGCGCCGCTGTACGTGGGTGTCGCCGCCTGGTCGTCCACCGCGCCCGTGTTCGCGGGACATCTGCTCGCGCTGCTCACTGGTACACCTCTGCCTGTCAACCGCACGGCGTGCTATGATATGAATGCACCTGTAAGTACTGCTGTTTCTATAAGTAGGAACTTTATTATACCATATCATTATATACCACCTGTTTTCTGAGAAGTTGTGTGTCTCATACCTTAGAATATGTTTGTATGTTTCAGGGTTTCTCACAATACTATCTTAGAGGTTGGAATCACAGTGGAGTTTGTATACAGACGACAATGAATATCAGCGCTGCAGTCAGCCCTGCATTCACTATCCCAGGTTAGTTCATTATTGCTCATAGTATTGAGATTTTAGTTACAAGTAGTTGGTCACTAATTAAAAAAAAAGGAATACCTAACGTTTCATTATTGTCAGGCAAAAATATGCCTTTGAAGATCCCACACAACAAAACAGGCCTTATTCATGTTTTACCTAGAACCTTTTTTAAACCTCGTTTGTTACCTACCTGATTTAATTATTATCTTTTGCGACTTTTCATTGAGGTGCTAATATCTTCCCAACAATTCTTTTGGCGATCTACATCAATGTTAATAAAAACACTTGAAAAAAGTAAATAAAATAATGTGATGTCCCCGTATACTTCAGACTACAACCTAAAGTCGGGCGAATACTCCACTTGGACGGAGTCAGTGTGGCAGGCGATGTCGGCGCGCCTGTTCGTGTCGGCGAGCGGCGCGGGCGCGCGCCTGGCGGCCGGCGCCGGCGCCGCGCTCACGCTGCTGGCCGCGCTGCTCACGTACTGGCTGCAGAGACACGCCGCAAGGATATTCACTGACGCACCCGCGCATTCAGTCAACGATGATGCCGCTTCTGGGTAAATACTTTCCCTTTATTCATAAACGTTGCTAAAAATTAAGTAGTGATTAACGACTGTATAACCTTAAATTTTTTATGTTTAATAGTCACTTAACCTTAATCATCTGTACTAATCTGTACTAATATTATAAAGAAGTAAAATTTGTTTGTTTGTATGTAGGGGGTAATCTCCGGAACTACCAGTCGGATTTAAAAAGTCATTTTGCATTTGGTAGCCCAATTCTTGAGGAAGATTATAGGCAATTTAACATTCCGCTATGACCCTTAGGAGCGGAACAAAAGAAATAAAACACAAAGAACGCTTAGCGAAAACGAATTAGTAGCAGGGGTGAGTGGGATGGGATCGACCGGGGGCCGAAATTTTACGCGGACGAAGTCGCGGGCAGAAGCTAGTCGTTTATAAATAACCCCTAATGAAATATTGTGTTCTGATGGCCCAGTGGCTATGCCTCGCCTCTCATGCATTAGGTTGCGGGTTCGAATCCGGGCAAGGCAAAAACATCGTGAGGAAACCTGGACTTATAATTAACTACCTGACCCGGCAAACGATATTTCTAGCTGCCCGGCGCTACGTCGTTCGCGTGGTGTCCTACCTTACCCTACCCTAGCCCTACCCCACTCCTACCCTACTCCTACCCTACTTCTACACTACTCCTACTCTACTCCTATAAGGAAAAAAAAAAGATAAAAATTCCTATCCTATGTCCGTCTCCTGGTTCTAAGCTACCTCCCCACCAATTTTCAGCCAAATCGGTTCAGCCGTTCTTGAGTTATAGATAGTGTAACTAACACGACTTTCTTTTATATATATAGATAGATATACATACATCTGAAATCGCCAAGTGGTCTTGAGTAGTAAGCGTGCTGATCAATACTCTTGCCTTCCCTGTATAAGAAGCCTTTGCTCAGCAGTGGGGCAATGATAGGCTGGTGTTGTTATAAAGAAATAGCTGTGGTGTATGTTGTTGAACAAACCAATATGCGCCAGATCGGTCTGACCAAATGGGTACAGAACGGACCAAAATCCGGAGCGTGTATGTACGCTCCGGATTTTGTTCCGATCTGACAGATCTGCTAAAATCAAAAACTCTCTACTCTCTGCTAAGTAAGTTAATTCTGTGATGTTTTTGTTCCAGCATACTGAGGACTGTCAACTGTTGAGAACAACACCGAACGAAGTATTAGGAAAGAAGACTTGTTTGTGAGGGTTACGTGTGAAGCAGTCGGAGCTTCGGAGGTAGTTTAATAAGAAAACATTCCACGCCTGTGTATAGTGAAATGAACTACCGAATATTGGTTAAAGTCAAAGCCCTCTTAACCATGATTATTAGAATAAATTAACTAGCAAGTTAATTCGGTTAGGCCTTTTTTTACATTTTGCTATACGGTTTAAAAATAAATTAACTAGAGAAACTCCGCAGATGTGGTGGGTATTCATATCAAAACATGGTAAAAAAAAAAAAGATTTGATGACTTTTTTGTCAACAATCGCTATTAAGGTGCCACTAGTCGATATTTTTCCATACAAATTTTGGGAGAGTATTACTACACTGTTTGACATTGAGCACCCAAAGTTAAACATGTTATCGTTTTAACTTATTATTAATTGTGTCTGTACGGAAACAGAATAGCAAAATAAAAAACAATTAAAAAGTTATGAGCCAACAAAGATGCTATTTTTAACGTAACTTTGGGTGTAAATAAGTAATAAAAGAACTGTAAAATCTTAAAATCCAAGTCCGTACCGACAAAGATCAGTTATCGGAGAGTTCAATAAACTTTATTTATAATTGATTCATGCAGTGGTTTTTTTCATAAAACTCGATTTTCCAAAGTACTTTTCGAATTTTTTTACGCGCCTATCAGTTCGGAACGGTGTTTCTGTGCGTGAGAACTAGACGTTGTGCCTGTAAACTAGCGTCTAACTGCTCATCACTGATACTAGCTCTGTCAGACATGAAGTCAGGTGAGACAGCGTGCTTTTTGGCCATGACCACCAGTGAGTTCGAGCTCGCGACTAGTTTACTCTTAATGTATTAACTTGAAGTATGAATTAAGAAGAACAGTTTTTATTTATTTATTTTATTTTATCGTGTAAAATTACGATACCCATCACGTCTGTGAAGTTTACACGAAAAAAGAACTGATATGTAAACCGATACTTCAAATAATTAGATCACCATCATTTTTTTTGTTGTATCTCGTTTAGATATCATCATAAGTACCATCACGTCTGCGGAGTTTCGCTAGCTAATTTAATTTGACTCTGTATACATTTCTTGTTTATATCGTCATAGAATATAAAATAATCAATAATAACACTTGCAGTATGTAATAACTTCATCAGCTAAACCCAGAAAACAAATGTAGTATGTTGACCATACATGTTACCGGAGAGGTGCCTGTGAGGGTAGACCAGAGCCTGTATTAGAATTAACATGATCTAGTTTCTTGAAGCTTTGCAGGCGAACGGCGCAAAACAGGAAGTCGGTTCTTTCGAGTGAACATACTGTGAAAAGAGAAGAGAAAATATCTGACCTCTGGCATACTAGACTGTCCAAAAACGCCATGAGATGTACTCGATATGCGCACGCGCACCTGCACAGGACCTCTTCGGTGTACTGTAGTTTAAAATACATACATTATAATATTTTATAATGTATGTCAGAAAACGTTTAGATAGATCTAATTTACTCATTTATATTGACAACACCCTAACTCAAGTTTTAAATGACAATAGAAATAAAAGTTGTTTCTAATAACGGTAATTTTTTATTTGGCAAGATGTACGGGGATATAATAGTAGCTATTATTACGCCCCTATTTCTCGATGCCGATTCCCCTATTCTTAGTGCTCATCGGTATTATGGCGCCAGTAAGTCCTACTTTCTGAATCTGATTCCGTTCCTCGTAGGTGACTGTGGTAATTAGTCCGATTTTTTTTATAAATAAAAAATATTTTCGGTCACATTACATTACTAGCTTTTGCCTGCAGTTTCGCTCGCGCGCAGGTCGGGAATTATCCCACAGGAACGTACAACCGGGATAAAAAGTACCTATCCCATGTCGGAAATCAGGATATGGCGTACATTAGTCGCTCAATCTGAATGAAAACATTAATTTTGATTGATCTTTGATCACGGATTAAAGCAAAACTGAAGCGATGCCTAGACAATCTAGTCACTAACAGAGAGTCCAAAATCCGGCTTGGGTAGCTTGTATCCTTAAGATATCTTTAAAGAAACGAAGAAAACCCTGGTAGAAATAATGGTTACTAAAAAGAGTAGAATACACCCATCTAAAGTTATGTGAAATTTAAACAAACGATCAAAATATTATAAAATGAAGGAAGTGTGCCTTGCCCACGGAATAGAAAAAACCAGTGGAAGTGCTACGCAGCTATCGCGCGTGTGTCACAATCATGCGGAGCTCCGCAACACCGGCTCAGGCGGTTCAGTCGCGATCAAAGAGTAAAGTAACTATGTAGGAAGTCGCGATTAGCTACTTGCTGTGATAAGACGTCTCGAACGTAACGAAAAATATTACAAACATGCCTTATTGTGCAATTTTTACATGCAAAAACGATAGCAGGACAAAAAATTTATCGTGCGGAGGTGTATCGTATCACCGGTAAGTATAAAACTATGATATATTTCAATATAACGCACCTTTAAAGTAAAACCGTTACTAAACGAAATTATAAAATTTTACAGGAAAAAATTTACAGGTAAAATTTTATAATTTCGTTTAGTAACGGTTCTACTTTAAAGGTGCGAATTGTGTGTACAAAGGACCTAAGTATGTATCGCATCTTTAAAGTAAAACCGTTACTAAACGAAATTATAAAATTTTACAGGAAAAAATTTACAGGTAAAATTTTATAATTTCGTTTAGTAACGGTTTTACTTTAAAGGTGCGATAATTGTTTTTATTGACAAAACCATATTTATTACTTTGTTGTGAACTAAAAACTACCATATGTCCATTGTTCAAAGTCTAAATCAACTTGCTCGCTGTCTTGAATATCATCGTATACATTCTAGAAAATTCGACGCTACTCGATTAGGGATGGGACACATTCAAATAGTTCGGTATCGATAAAACAATAAAATGTGTATTTATTAGTGAAACGTTATACGTTACCATTACATATTATGTACTCGAATTATATGATTTGAGTTTGAGTATTTATATTCTGACAAATAAACCAAAATCATAGCTAGACGTAGGCCTCAAAAAGAACTAATACTAATAAACAGTGATAGGAATAGGTAGTGCCTATTTGCCTAAACTTAGAAGAACATAGACGAAAGTCTGAGACTTCCTTACGACTGAAATATTTTTTCGGGACTAATGTCGGGGTTTCAGGACATCACCTAAGTACATTTAATATTAATGTTATTAATAGAGTAGGTACACTAATTGAATTCATTTTCCTTTTTAACCGACTTCAAAAACAAGGAGAACATTCTCAATAACCAGTAGATACATTTTCTATTGTTATTAATTCAGGTAAAGAACTGGGTCCGGTTGAAGTGTAGCCAGAGGGGCACTGGCGCGATGACTTAAAAAAACTTTTCGTTTTTTTTTTTCAAAACTCCCAATTTTATTGCAGTTTCAAATTAACCTTGACCATAGAAACTATTTAGATTCTGAGAAGCATGGTCCTACAACGCATCGTTTCCGAATTATGGGCCTCCGAATTTTATTTTATATAATACGCTCTATATTTTCAAAATGGTGGCTCGGATGAAAATCTTTTCTGGAAAGAAATTGTTGCTCCAGTCGAAAACCATGAGGACTACTGATGTCAAAAACCCGCGAAATATTGAAAAAAAAAACGATTGAGATTTATTTTTTAAATTTTTTGTCGGTCGAAAAAATTTTTTTTCCTTAATTCATGTTGGGATACTGCTTGCACGGCGGTAACACAGGGGGGGGTTAAATTTTGGTTATTTTTTGCCTAGGACGCACCGTTTTCGAGATATTTCAATTTAATCATAGATATCTTATCCTCATCCCTAGCTGAGTAGTAAAATAGATAACAGGTGCATACGAATATGACATCTATTTCAATGATGTTAGCGTGCTAAATAGAGTAATTTAGTACAGCGCCCTCTAGCGTTGAGTAGCTGAACTCGTTGTGGATTGCTCGTATTTGATTGATACATGGAAAAATGTACTTCATTGATTTTGACATGTAAAATAAAAACAACATTCAGTAGTTGTAATAAGACTTAATTTTGAACAACAATAAATAAACTTTTCGCCAAAGTTGCATTTATATTTAGTAGCCAATTATATCATCGTTTTCTGTGTATTGAAATGTTTATTTTAATTTGCAATTGTGTGAGTTTGGCGACACTGGTTCCCGTACTAAGGAAGTCTAAGGGCACTTCCACTTGTTTTTTCTATTCCGTGGCCTTGCCCAACTGTTGGTTGGAACCAGTTGGTTACACCCTATTTAACAAAACAAGCACCTATTAAACAAAATGCCCTTTATAACTTAACAAGATACCTGGCATGAGAAAGAGTATCAGAGAGAGAGAGAATGAGTGAATGAAATGAAAAAAAAATTTGAATGAAATGAAAAAAAAAATTAAATGAAATGAAAAAAAAAATTAAATTAAATGAATTAATGTGAATGAGTAGAGTATCTATGGGCCTGCGTCGCCTGAAATAAATGAATTAATAAATAAATCACGACTGACTGACACGTGGCTGATGCATGAGTGAATTAATAAATAAATCACGACTGACTGACACGTGGCTGATGCATGAGTGACAGCAAGCCATTAGACGGAGGTTACACGTTCATTCTGATGTCAGTTCAGTCTGTGACCTTGATCACGTCTAGAATGATGGCAGAATGATGGAATGACGCGCGGTATTACACGGTAAGTCAGACTGACGATCAGTCTAACCGAAAACTTCTACGCGATAACACGCTTATGCATTTGGTATGGATTTTAACAAGAAAAATAATATGCTCCCATTGCCTTCGTAGACAGGACTAATATAGTAATATTATTATATATTATATATTAGTAGAAAAAGAAAGCGGTGATATAAAAAGTGGCTAATGAAAAGACCATAAATTCACTTAAATTTACTGAATGAGACAGATAAAGATATATTTATTGCATAACTGTGTACATAAAGTTCTTATACATATTTTTTTGTTTGTTTCAAGCAAGTTTCAAGTCTACCCGAGTCAGATATGCAAGAGTAATAAGAAATTGGGTACTTACAAATTCTATTTTTTATCAAAAAACTCATGCAGATTAGGGATGTGAAAAAATAATCGATTATAGAAAAAATCGATTAATAATTGATTTTTTTTTCTATAAAAATCGATTTTTATAATCGATTTACATATTACAAAAAATCGATTAATAAAAAATCGATTTCTTATTCACTGCCGATTTTTTTCACCTAGAATTTAGAACGGCCGCGCAACACAGCTTTTTAGTCAGGAGCGCGAAGCCGCAAAGTACCGCGAAGTGTACCACTAACTAATAAATGAATGACGCTAAAGGGCGCTCCACACGGCTAAGATACTATAATATTTTATCTTTGTAATCCTTTTGTAATCCCCATAAATATGAAATAAATAATATTATCTTCGTCGTGTGTAATGGTCCATTGAATTGTATGGCGAGCGATATTGTATCTTAAGGGGGAAGCGCTAAGGTGGCCCGCGAAATTCAAATTTTCTTACGTTTTTTACAATTTGCTGGTCGGTATTAAGTTGTACGTTGATTAAAATATGATTCGCGGTCGTAACAAATATGTATTTACAGAATTATAATCATTACAATCAGTAATACAACTTGTTAAGTAAGTATAATCCCCAAATGTCAAGATTTCATGAAATAGTCATTCTTGGGGATTACATGGTCTTAGAGAGTTGTGTTGATGACTTTAATAATTATAATAATTTTATTCTGTAAATACATATTTGTTACGGTCGCGCAAAACTTTAACTTAGAAAGATGTATTAATGATTCTTAGGATTAAAATTCTCTAAATATGTACCTGTTATTGTCGCGAATAATATTTTGATCAAGATACAACCTGACACTGACCTGCAAATTGCAAAAAACTTTTTTTGAATTTCGCGGTCTACTACTATCCATTCACCCTAAGAAATTTCTTCCTGCGAAAGGAGAAATTAAAAGAAAAACCTTTTTGTGTAAAACTAATGTTTCGCTTGTTGATATTATTATTATTAACCCTTCGCATGTCGCGTGTACAGGGTATGTACAGATAACAATAGAATTTCATGCGACGGGTTAATAAAACTGAGTGCTGTGATAGTGATTATCGTTATTTCCGGCGTTTAATTTAATCTATCAAAAAAAAAGGAAAAAATCGATTATTTTTTAATCGATTTTATTACTAGGCAAAATAATCGATTCATTAATAATCGATTTTTTATGTATACTGTCACATCCCTAATGCAGATTATAAAATACCTTATCAATTAACATTTTCTTCAATTTATTTTTAAACATATTTCCATTTAATTCTTTAATTGCTGGCGGTAACTGATTGTACACACGAATAGCAGTAACATAGGTACTTTTATATTACATCATATTGTTAATAACTGGTAAATTAATGTCATATTTATATTGTTTCCGAATATTTAGACACAGGAGAAGAAGATGACTATGCTGATTATTATCGAATTAAAGAATTTAATTAAAATTTTTTTATTCGTTTTATTCCAAAGAATAGGTAACATTTCCTAATGTAAGAATAAATTCTTTCTCCGGGGCTAATGGTAGAGATGGGGACGTCGGGAGCGGCGAGGGAGTCGGCGCAGGCGGCGACATGTCGTGCGACTCCATCGCTGTCTAAGCAGTGACTGACATCAGACTGATAGCTAATAAACACACGTTCATTCTGGCATCAGTCTGACCAGACTGACAAAAATTATTAAAATATTTAAATAATCATCATTCTGGACCATCATTCCATCAGTCTGCGTGTTACACAATCAGTTTCCCGTCATTCTGACATAAATCATAGACTGAACTGACATCAGAATGAACGTGTAACCTCCGTCTTACACGCTCAGTCATGAGTTAGGCCGCATTCCGAATTAGCTATAATCGCTCACAGCGCTCACATCATCTCACATGCGTTCCGATTTAGATATTACGATTATGACAGCTGAGAGCTGTCAACAATTCGAACACTCGTGAACGCGCTCACAGTGCTTACTCAATGTAAAAACGATATTATTACAGTATTTCTTTGAATAAACGCCACATTTCTTCATCAGTTCTACTTTGGTTAGGTGGCGACTGTCAGCCAGAAGCACAATTTCGAAAATGCCACGTTAGTTTAATTTAAAGATGATGCAACTCAAAACAAAACACTGTCATTTTTGACAGCGCTCACGGTGATATTATTTTCTGGCATGGTCGGCGTTATCGCAAGATGGCGCATGTCATGACATCATCTATGACGATTCACGGGATATCATTATCACGCTCACGCTAATTAGGTACGGGTTTAAGTAAGCTCAAATCGATTATTTCTCAACTTGGAACGCAGGGTTAGTGACTGCATGATTGTCAATCACGTGGACTCATGTCACACACACACACACACACTCAGTCAAGCGTCCGTCAGACGACAGTCAGTCAGTCATTCATCAGTCAGATTGAGCGTCTAATGGCCGCCTATGGTCTATGTCATCAAAATCCGTTCAGCTGCTAGCACATTTGAGTCCATCCACTTTCTAGAGATCTCTTAAGTCATGCAATAAATATTGCTAGAGGACCCTGAGGGTCACCGTCATTACGCATTTACGCTTGTGCTAAGGTGAACCCTCGAGGAGCGTTCCTAGGATTTTGTCTGAAACCGTGTTATAAAACACTGTAAAACGTAGTAAAATAGTGGTTTGAGAGGGTCTTGTTTTCAGGGGTTTTTTTCATGTCGTACTAGAGGACGGAAAATAATAAAAATAATTGGTTAAATTTAATAAAACGTGGGTTATTATTTCGTAATAGCTCATTAACGTTCATTGTCCTATTGATATTACCTATTTGATCTTCGTTCATGATTTCAAAGAGCGAATACTTATATTACTTTACTCTATGAGCGAGTAGGACTGTGCACCTAGAGTTCCGTAAATACCTTGGCGGGAAACATATATAATGGTTTTCCACCCCTGAAGTATCCTCCTGACCCCTAAATTATATTGAAAATAAAAATGGTTGAACTTTAAAACCAACGCGCATATTAATACCTAAATCTTGTTAATTTTTTTAAAGAACTGATTTTATTTTCACATTTTTATCGGGTGTAATTGATAAGAAAAACCTACATTTAAAATGAGCCCTCCACGAGGGTTCCGAGTATCCCAAATGCGACTAGAGGGCTGGAGGGCTCCCGGCACAGGGGGTTTACCATCACCTCTTAAAGCAGGGCAGAAGTTGAACTGCACTACTTTTTTGTACTAAGACGTCATACAAAAAAGTAGTGCAGTTCAACTTCTGCCGCTGCCCTGCTTTAAGAGGTGATGGTAAGCCCCCTGAACTTGGTAAAGCATGAAATGGTTAAAGACAGGGACACTTTCATGATATATATTAGTACTAGCAGCGCCCCGCGGTTTCACCCGCATAAGTGTCGATCCCGTGGGAATATCGGGATTTAGACTGTCTTATGTCCTTCCCCGGGATGCAATCTATCTCTCTGCCAAATTTTATAGAAATCAGTTCAGTGGTTTATGCGTGAAAAGGTAACATACAGACATACAGACAGAGTTACTTTCGAATTTATAATATTAGTATGGATGGAGGTCACGGAAGTCACAGAGCATTTGTAACCTTTTAATGGAAGTAAAGAAAAGTAACTACATAATTCTATGTATTTATGCAGTAGGTTCCGTACAAGGTTCCGCTGTCAATTGCTGTCAATGTCAAAGTGACAGCTAGCTGTCATGTTGCTATCACCACCATCATCATGACTTCGTGTTTGATTAAAACCACGGCGAAATGCATTACTAATGTTATAAAGTTCCCGGCCGCAAGAGCGTCATCTATTGCAAATAATTTTATAAATTGTCCTGTTTATCGCCATTATTCGCACAAGCAGAACCCTATGATGGCAGATAGGACATTGCCTCAAGTATTTAAGTACGTAGATGATAATGTGGACACTTTCAAGCAACTTTTAAAGGAAGCGGTTGCTATTCCATCGGTGTCGTGTGACATCAAGTACCGCAATGACTGCGTCCGAATGGTGGAGTGGATGCAGGAGAAGTTAAAGGAAGTTGGCACGACCACTGAGCTCAGGGATGTAGGCTATCAGACTATTGATGGACAGGAAGTCAAACTGCCTCCCGTTTTAGTAGGCGTTTTGGGAAATGTAAGTATTACTCATAATTTCCAATATTTTTTTATAGTTTTCTTTAGAGTTAAGGTTCAGTCAGAGGTTCATCTTAGGGGCAGGTTTTCCAGTCGTTCAATTTCTTCTAGACGTTTTTCAAATCAGCCTACATTTGCCTACTTCCGAGTTTAAGGCTAGTTCGATTTAATAAGGTTTTTTAAATTTCTGGGACCCTTGATAAAATTCAAATACATCTTATTGAATAAAAAATAATCAGAAATCATATTAGAACCCACAAAAAAAAAAGTTTTATCCGAAATCTGTTTTTTTTTTTTCTAGTTTGAAGTAGAACCTCGTCCGGTACAATTAGATTCCTAAGGTTTATCACCTACAAAAATATTACTTTCAACTTGGGCCTAGGTTTGTAGAAAATTATTTTTAAGTACTAAGGTCAAAATTCCAAATTTAGGGTTATCACAAAAAGGTCAATTGGCTGTTTTATGATTAACTAAAATTAATTATGGTGATGTATGCCCAACATTTGAAGTCGCTTCCCTCATTGCCATTGTGTTTGGCCATTAATCAAATAAATTTGCTTTGTTGCTTTTAAAACGATTGAATCAACATTTAAATCCCCTTGACTGTCGCGACAGTCAAGGGATTCAAATGTGTGTGAAATGGCCATCACCATAATTAAAATCTAAATTTGGAATTTTGAACATAGTACATAATTTTCTACAAACCTACAAATTATTTTCAGTATTTTGACCTTCAAGCTAACAAAAACTTTTAGATTTTTTTAAAATGTATACAAAATTGGCACCTGGGAGTTCTACTCGTGCATTTTTAGTGAACTATTGAGTAGAAATTTTCAATAAAAAGCTGATGTCACTTTTTTGGGGCAATAAAAACACTGTGCCATGCAAATGTGTGTTCACATTCAGTGTGTAAAGATCTTTAAGGCTGGGCAGTTCGTAGTGTTCGGTAAGTATTTTGTATGTCTCAATGAGCATGGGCCTTTGTCTGCGCTGTTCCAGTGTGATAAGGCCAAGGTCTTTGAGGTGTTGTTCGTAAGGTAGATTATGCATGGCGCGAACCATCTTGGTTGCCCTTCTTTGTACATTATCAAGTAGAATGATGTCTTTTTTAAAGTAAGGGTCCCAGATGACTTTTGCGTACTCTAAGAGTGGTCTTATGTAAGTCTTGTACAACTTGACAAATGTTTTGGGCGTCAGGCACTTGAATGCCTTGCTGATGATGTGAAGTTTTGAATTTGCTCTTTTGACAATACCGGATATGTGTGCTTCCCATTTTAGGTTGTTGGACATAACAATGCCTAGGTCTTTCTGTGACTCAACAGCTGAAAGTTTGTGAGTCCGAAACGGTAAGTTTTTCGTGGATTGTTTCTACCTATGTGCAAAACGGTACATTTGTTAACATTCAGCGTCAATAACCAGTCTTGAGTCCATTTGTATATCGCGTTTAGATCATTTTGGATATCTTGCCACTGGTCATGAGGATTCCCAAAAAACTTCGTATCATCCGCAAATAACGAAAATGGCAGGTGGAGTGCGTTTTTCAAGTCTGTGAGGTATAAAATAAATATCAGTGGACCGAGCACCGAACCTTGAGGAACACCGCTGAGCCCTATACGAGCCGTAGAAAGAACATCTCCAATACGCACACGGAATGTTCTTTTTGTAAGAAAATCACTTATCCAGGCTAATACACTGCCGCATATACCAAGGTGTTCAAGTTTGTGGATTATACGTCGCAAGGTGACACGATCAAACGCTTTTTCATAATCCAAGTATATCACATCTGTGGGGAGCCCTTTATCATGATTCTTGGTCCATTCGTGTACGCATTTTAGGAGATTCGTTGTGACTGATCGTCTCGGCACAAATCCATGTTGCTCCTCCAGGATAACTTGCTCCTGCAATAGGAATTCTCTTATCTTATTTGCAATTATTTTTTCCATAGCTTTGCATATTACGCTAGTCAGACTAATTGGTCTATAGTTTAGGGGTAAAAGTTTGTTTCCTTTCTTGTAAACAGGCACTACAGTGGCCAGTTTCCAGTCAGCTAGCACAATTCTATCTTCCAAGGATCTGTTCATAATCTGAGCCAAATTGCTGTTCAGAGCCTGCAAGGAATTCTTAAGTAATATTGACGGTATGCTGTCTGGACCAGTGGCTGTATTATCGTCAAAACTTAATAATGCCTTTCGTACCATATCTTCTGTAATGCTGAACTTCTCAACTGAGTTTGTTACTCTGGGCGCATTAATGATTGGTAAAGGTCCAGGTAAAGGTGCAAGATGCCCATTACGCTACTATAGGAATGATCCCATGAGGCTGGCATAGTCACCTAGAGTGCACTGAAGCCTCTAAATATTAGATAAAAAAAAAAAAAAGGTCCATCGGGCTCCTTAACAAAACTCAGTGCAAATTGATCCGCAAAGGATTGGGCGATTTGTTCTGGTTTCATAACGAGTTGATTAGAACTGTTTTTGACAATATTTGGGATACAAATAGAGTTGAGCTGTTACCTGATATAACCATAAAACGCTTTAGGACCTGTATCTATAACAGTCGACTCGAACATCGTTCTTATATTTCGAGTTATATTTATGATATCATTGTTTACTCTTCTATATTTGTTATACGCGTCCTCACTAGGATTGATTCTGTAGGTAGTCCATAGCTGTTTTTTCTTCAGGATTAAGTCAAGGATTTCTTTGTTTATCCAAGGCTTATTGGTATGGCGCTTTTTATTTATAACCTTTTTTGGTACATAGTCTTCTATTAATGAATGAATTTGATTTCTAAGAGATAGCCACATGTCATTAACAGAATTTTCATTAATAGTTGTACTTTTTGTCAGATATTCTGAGATTCCCTTAAAGTCTGCCTTGTAGAAATCGTAATGCATTCGGATAACCTCGTTCTTATTATTAGTATGAATTATCTGTATTGTAGCTTTTATGACTAGGTGGTCACTCTTACCTATAGATGGATGGTACTCCACGTCACAAACTAGCGTATTGTCATTGCATAACACAAGATCTAGCAGAGATACTTCCTGGTTGCGTCAAGGTTACTATTAGAATACACGTTTACAAAGGAGCTGTATAATTTATCATGTCCATTAATTTTTTGAAGAGGCCATTTTAGGTTGGGTAGGTTAAAATCGCCTACTATGATTACTGTTTTTTCGGCTGCTGCTTTTCCAATAGTATTAAATAAAACTTCGTCTGATTCAGCAAGGGAGTTGGAAGGAGGTCGGTATATTACAAGCTACTAGTAAGTCGAGATCATCGTATTGAATATCAAGCCATAACCCCTCAACAATGTCGTTATGATAAACACTATTTATTTTAGAGATTATTGCAGCCTTAATAACTTCGTGAGCTACATATATGGCGACGCCACCCCCTCTTCCTTGGTTCCGGTCCATGTGATAGAGCATGTATCCTGATATATTAATAAGTTTGTCGGTGATTCCAGAGTGTAGGTGGGTTTCCGTTATTAAAATAAATGCGGGTTTATGATACTTTACTTCAGCAAGAAATAAATCGAATTTACATAATCACACAAAAACAATCAATTAAATAATCTACCACCAAGACCTACACAAACTTATTATTACCTACCTAATAAATTCCATTTAATTACTTTTGAAATAACAAAAATAATTGAATCTACTAGTACCCAACGTAATAAGCTAGAATAGGTTTCAATTTCGTGCCACAGCCCACAATGCAAAGTGACAAGCAGGCGCACGTCGGGACACCGCGCCGCCGCCGTTCCGCGTGCTGCCGCTTCGCGCGCTGCCGCTTCGATCGATGCATTTTTTTTATTGAGATCTCGAAAGTGGAAAGCATTTTGTGGGGTATAAGGGTATTCTCCAAATTGACGAAACTCTTTTAGGAGCAGGATGTTTAGTAATGAAAAACGTGCTAAAAGAAAAGGATCAGTCGTGGGACCGCCCGCACTTGGGGATGGGGCCCACTAGGCATAGCGGGCTGATATCAGTCGAGGGTGCGGCGAATGTCCAAGTATCTCTCGGGGCTCTCGGGGCTCTCGGGCCCCCGACTTATGGTAGTAGAAGGAACAGTGGGGTTTTAGTCTGTAGGAGTCCGACATAACCCTCCGTTCATCCCAGACGGAGGGATTCCAAGAGGATTTCACAACGAAAAAAAAAAATGTTGGGGGCCAGGCCTCCCCCCGGAAAAAAGCCCTAGATACGCCAATGCCTTTTACTCACATAGATCCTCTACTATTCCTGTTTAAAAACATACCCTAATAAATTTCATTGTATAGGTATCTATGAACTTCTGGTTACCTAATACATGTAGGGCTTAGAGCAGTCTCCAATCTCTGCTAAACCTCATAGATAAAAGTAAAGGATTGGATGGAAATCAGACAACAAAATTAAATAGTGGCGATTATTGCTCCGTTTGTTTGCCATTTTATGGGTCTATCTGAATCCATAGTACCTACCTAAATGACAATAGATTTTCATAATCATATCACATTTTTATGGATTATATTTGCATTTTTTTCAACTTATGTCTTTAACAACTATTGTGTTATTCCTATTGTGTTTTATACTTAAAGGAACAATAAACTGTTTATTATTATATAATTCCAGTATTGTATGCGCCTATGTTGTATGTGTGTTCATGACACACAGAAGTTCAATTTATAATTATTATACTAGCTTCTGCCTCTGACCTCATCTGCATGTAGTTACGTCCCCCAACCCAATGGGTCACATCCCATTGACCGCTCGCGATATTATTTCGTTTTCGCTTAGCTAATGCTAAGCGAGCTCGAACTCACTGGTGGTCATGGCCAATAAGCACGCTGTCTCACCTGCCTTCGTGTCCGACAGAGCTAGTATCAGTGATGAGCAGTTAGACGCTAGTCTACATGACCAACGTCTAGTTCTCACGCACATAAACACCGTTCCGAACTGATAGGCGCGTAAAAAAATTCGAAAAGTGCTTCGGAAAATCGAGTTTTATGAAAAAGCCACTGCATAAATCAATTACAAATAAAGTTTATGAACTCTCCGATAACTGAGCTTTGTCGGCACGGACTTGGTTTTGAAGATTTTACATTTCTTTTATTACTTATTTACACCCAAAGTTACGTTAAAAATAGCAAGAAAAACGAATCTTTGTTGGGTCATAACTTTTTAATGCGTTTTTATTTTACTATTCTGTTTCCGTACAGACAAAATTAATAATAAGTCAAAACGCATGATATCGTTTTGACTAACTTTGGATGCACTGTCAAACAGTGGAGTAATACTCTCCCGAAATGAGTATGG
Organism: Oligia fasciuncula; assembly: GCA_963082905.1. NCBI lineage: Eukaryota > Metazoa > Arthropoda > Insecta > Lepidoptera > Noctuidae > Oligia > Oligia fasciuncula. The sequence continues at coordinate 13,040,189 of OY720388.1, read as the reverse complement.
AAAAAATATCGACTAGTGGCACCTTAAACTGTTCATTCACCTTTTTAAAATAAAAAATAGGTGTCTTTGTATAAATAGTTTTATTTTAATTATTTTAGGACCCCTTAAAGCAAACGATTTGCATATATGGACATTTAGATGTTCAACCAGCATTGAAATCGGATGGGTGGTTAACAGAGCCATTTGAGCTGGTGGAACGTGATGGCAAGCTGTTTGGCCGTGGTTCTACTGATGATAAGGGCCCAGTACTTGGCTGGGTTCATGCTATTAATGCGTACAAAGCCGTTGGTGAAGAGGTAAATATATTGTAACTTATAATTTTATTTAATAATTTCTTATATTTTGTGATCACTATTTACTTTCTACAGTACTGTTGATACAGAATTCATTGCTGCATTATTTGTCTTATTATATAATTTTATCTTTTACAATAGATAACATAACTGAGAATGTGTATCTGTAAAGATAACTTTATTTCTATATCAGCTTCAAAGAATTATGAATTCTAAATAATTATTTTCAGCTGCCTGTGAATTTGAAGTTTGTGCTTGAATGTATGGAAGAGTCTGGTTCAGAAGGCCTAGATGCTCTACTCTTGGAGAAATTAAAACCAGAAGGATTCTTTAAAGATGTAGACTATGTGTGCATATCAGATAACTACTGGCTCGGCACCACTAAGCCCTGCATCACATATGGCCTACGTGGTATCAGCTACTATTTCTTGGAGATTGAATGCGCTCAAATGGATTTACACAGTGGTGTCTACGGTGGTACTGTCCATGAAGGTATTATTGGATTTGATATATGTCTCAAGTATAGTAGTAGTATTATATTTTTTTTTAATATGTACTTTCTAGAGTCAAACCCGTGCAGAAAACTAACCACTTAGCCACTGCGTTCATCGAGACGTCACTACATTCCGAGAGTTAGGTACATGATAAAACTAATAAAAAAAACATAAAAACAACGCATTCGGTTCAGCCGTTTAGGAGCTACGATGGCACAGATAGACACACAGATACACACGTCAAACATATAACACCCATCTGTTTTTGTGGGGGGTTAAAAATACAATAGAAAACTAATACAAACATAAATTTTATGATGCATAACTGTGATGAGAATATTGCTGCAGCTACAGCATGAACAATGGTACATTATCGTACTATTAAAACAGTTTTCATATATAAATCAAGACAAATGCCAAGTACTCATTGTTTGTTAAAATATTATTTTTATCTGCTCAATTCCTTCACATTTGCTATCCATGAACGGCTATAAATATTATCCTACATAATTCTACCTACAATAAGGTTACATAAAACTGATAAACATTTAATTATCCTTTCACAATACTTTTATCTTGTTGATAAATGCAAACCTTGTCTCATTACGAAAGCTAGTTACTATGGAACTCGATAGTATCAACCCTACACTTATCTTAATTATACCAAGATTTCATGATGAGTTAAGAAACAGTTGATTGGCCACTGAATTTTGAATATCATTGAATATCAAGGATTGTAATTTACACTAAAATTTACGGCCCCTCCGATATTAGGTATAAATTGAAATGCCTGCAATTTTTGTACGGTTTTGAATTTCCAATTGTAAAACTATCAACAATTTAGCGACATAAAGAAGTAATGCCGACGCCGTCAATTGAGAATGATTGTTCAATTTACAGCGATGACTGATCTAATTTATCTGATGAATGAGCTTGTGGACAAAAATGGAAAGATTCACATCGACGGTATCTACGACTCGGTCGCGCCGCTGACAGAGACGGAGAAGAAACTGTATACGAACATTGATTTTGATACCGCTGGCTACAGGTACCTACGATGCTCTCATAACCGGTTATTTTCTTTTTCAGGCTTTGGACTGTTGATATCAAAAGATTCCTACTTTTCTTTTTAGGCATCACAGACAAATCGATTGAATATGATCAGTTTCTAGGCAAACAAACCAAAAAGTAAAGAAAATAGCACTGGATAGCAAAGCTTATGCTTACCTTATGGCACAACAGACTGAAATATGTACCTAAGAGAACTACTCCCCTAATTCGTTGTGCTATTCGTGTTACGACGACAGTGACAGTTCCATTTATCCATTAAGTCTTTGTTTCCCTGTATACGTTATGAATGGCAGCTTTCTTAAGTAGGTACTAAACGCAAAAGCAGTTGCAATTTCCAATTTTTTTTAAACAAATGGAGACATTAATTTTGTCACCCTCCTCGCTAACTGTCGTAACTAGCTATTGATATTTTTCCAGGGCAACGGTTTGTCGGTCGGGTGCTACAATCATGTTCCTGTAGTGGTGTTAGTTGTGGCTTTATTAAGTAATTAATATCGTTTTTATATTGCTCTTGGCTCACTCTTTAAGTTAGTAGTTTCCCTTAAAGCCCTATGGTACCTATTTATTTAGTTATCATTTGAAGCAGATACGTCACTCTGTGAGAACTTTGTTTTACAACTTGTGTCTGTTAAAACTTGATTATTTTGTATAAAAATATAAATAAATCTCTATTAATATTATGTAAATTTATTAAAAGTAACAAAAATGTTCGTTCGTTAGCAACAGTTACGTTAAAAAGTAAAAAAAAATGTTTTAACATTTTTGGCAATTTTGCTGCGTGTTTACCTACTTTATCGTCTTCTATAATTTATCTATAAGTTATGAGATGAGTTGAGGCTTAACCTTCCTTAAAATAAACGTTATTTATTACTTTAAGCACATTTTAAACAGAGGCGGACTAAGTGCTTAGTATACCTACATTTTGAGTTTGTTCTTAACAACTAGGTCTTAGTTACTTTAATATGACAATCAGTCTTTGCAAAAATATTAGTCTTTAATTGGACTTGCTTTACCTAGGGTTAAAGCGGTCAGTCAATCAGTCTTATTTATTAAACATAGGAACTAGAAATCAGTCAAGACGTAATAGGTAGACAACGTCTTAATATTAGGTAACGTAAGAGCTAAATTCTAAAAACAACCAGTTAGTAAAATTAACAGTAAATTAGTAATTAGCCACATGCTCCGGCAACTTAATGACTGGGGTGTCCCCAGTTGTTACTTTGTTAGTGGTTTCATTATATTTTTCCATCGAAATTTTGGGTGGTGTCGGATTGAGAAGTCCTATTTAAAACAGAGACCTGTCTTCTAAGAGAAAAAGAGCGTGGAATTCCTTCTCCGTGGCTAGTTTTAAAGAAAATCTTTTCAGTTTCAGCCTTCTTGACAGAAAACTCCATCATCATTTCTGTCCAGTTCAAGCATCGGCCCTTATCGTCTTTTCGAATAGAAAGCATCCTAAGGTCAGCTGAAAGTTGTTTAAAATCAAGAAAATTTGTGTATGTAAGAACATTCACTTCGTACGGTTTATTTTTCCGTGCCAATCTAAAAATTGGAGGAAGCTGGCTCGGTACAAAAATGTCCCCACTTTCTTTCAGAGCATAGCCGATGGTGCTGTGTACTGAGTCTCCTTCGCTTTGTCCATGACATGGCACGGAGAAACGTAAAGTGATTTCCTGAATATTTGTGGCATTGTTTATGACATACAGTAAGGTTGATGCCACGATGGAATTTTTGTTCTGTCCACTGCATCCATCAGCAAACAGGTAAACAATATTGATGCCTTTTGCGTCACTCTTCGTGAGAAAGTCATACAGTGAAGTGGAAATTTCTGACGATACTCTTTTGCTTGCTCCCTCATGCCATGTATAACACGAACAGGCTCCAGAAGTCATATCATAAATTGTAAAATTGTACGCTGAAAGACGACGTTTATAAAAAACAGCATTTTCATTGCTAATAGGTAAGCTTATAATAACTTGTTGGAGGTCAAATGTAGCACATTGTGTTGTGGTTGGGTCCTGCTGTGATGCTAGTTTACATTTATTATTTTATAGAGACGTGACCTGTCACTCTACGAACAATTTGTCAAACTGAATATACATAAATTTGATTTGATTCTTTCACTCGCTGTCCACCCGCCCGCACTCCACCGCCGTGCGTACCTACCTCATTGTGACTAATACCTACTATGGCAATAAGCTTCATATTGGTAAAAAAATATTTTCATCTATACGACGTAAATGTCAAAAAATATGTAAACATTGTGAACAAAAATTCTAGCTAAGTGCCTTATGTACCTACATACCTACTTCAGTCATTTTGAATCGTGACGAAAAGAAAAATAATCTCACTAACTGCAGTATGTTCATACGACAGGTAGGAGAATAGTTTTTCCCTACTTTTGCACACCCGCAAAACAAAATACATGATTATCTTCTAAACAGTAAACGACACAGATACGACGATTAGAGAGAACTTATTCGGAACAAAGTTTTGAACTCGTAGGTAATGTCAGTGCAGATACGACAGTTTGTGAGATAGGACAGATAACGGGGAGGGTTCCGATTTGTGACAGCTGTTGTAAATGTAAATTGATACGGTATCAGAATGCTGTTTGCGAAATGAGTCAACATTGAATTATCACATTGTTTACGATATTGCGGTCTTTGAACCCCTAGACTTTTGATTCGTATTACACAAAGAGCCCTTACTTACTACATATTAGACATTATGTAGGTATTTATTACATTGTGAACAACTTGAAACCAATGCTGATTTATCATCCTTATTCCGGATAAGAGTGGTTCATATGGTTTCCTAGTATTTTAGGTATCATTAGTACCTACCTTTGTTTTAATCAGTTAGGTACAAATAATGTAATGGACTGTTAAGTGTTTAACAAACTGGAGACCTCAGACAGGGTGTAATAAGACACATCACATAGCCGTCAACTACGCATTCTGTACATCAAATTAAGTAGCATTGCACAAAAATAATTGCTGGGAAACGAAATTACTTTTGGTGTGAAAATTTGCCGTTTGCGGTAGTGCGCAATGTAACGCACGTGAAACATTGTGCTTATGGGTGCATACAATGGTACAGGTGTCGTGTGGGTATTTAAAATTGTGTTATAACATTAAAAACCTTTTTTCGTACAAAGAATCAGTAAAAGTTGGAATTTGACCTATATCTCCGTAACCAGAAGGTTCCTCCCAGGTATGGTCCAGTACAAAAAATGATCACAATGACGGGGAGTATAAGTAGCTCTCGGCTTCGTTAAGTGTCTACACCCTTTATAAACCAACTGATACCTTTGGCATGTGAATATCTACGTGATCAATCAGGATACTAGAGTAATCAGACAGTCCGGGTACTCGAAACTAGACATCAAATGTTCGTCTGTTACTAAAATTAATCAATAAAATATGGATCCAGTTATCATGCACCATGCAGTTCTTTACTAACGATAATTAATTCTCCTATAGAAAATCCATTGGTGCTCCTAAATTGGCTCATAATGGCGACAAGGAACAAATATTGATGCACCGCTGGAGATACCCAAGCCTTTCACTACACGGCATTGAAGGTATAATCGTAAAAAAATGTATTTAATAATGGTCAAATACATATGCGTAATATTTCATGTAACAATTTATCATTTAAATACCCTTTTAGGAGCTGCTTTCCAACCCGGAGCGAAGACTGTAATTCCAGGAAAAGTTATTGGCAAGTTCTCTATAAGAATTGTACCAAACCAGGAACCCGAAGAAGTAGAGAAGCTAGTCTTTGATTTCGTCAACAAAAAGGTTAGAATTTAAATTAAAACTTATTTTTATATATAGTTTAGTCACATAATACTTATATTTATGGGACGGGATTCCCCCGCATGCCTCTGTGAGCGATAACAAGACTGTCATCGTTTTACACAATAAGTAGTTAATACATAAAGAGAAAAGTAATGGACAGGTTTTGCAAGAGATGACTCAGGAATTTTACCACAATAAAGAGCAGCATCTTATTTCATGTATTTTCAGACGATTATGAAATTATTCCCGAAACCTACAATAGATCTCGTAGTTGATTTTTAAGATATCTTGGAGCTAAATATTGATCGGTGATAGTTGCACTCGTATCGGAGCATGTCAAATAGGTAAAATACTGATTAACAGCTCCATCGTTATTAGTCTGTACCGCGACCGTTATTAGAAAGGTGTAGGATGTTCTTCGGAAAATACCTAGATAGGAAATAAATGATATACATACACATAATCTTCGGAAAGTTGGCAATATTTCGCTATTTTGATTAATAAATCAATATTACTAAATTAAATTATGAAATATCGCTCTGTATTGGACTGTTTTGATTATGAATTGCTATAATGACTCTGGATTATGTGTTGTAACAGTTTTAGATGCAAACAAAAAAGCATTTGGAAGGGTTCCAAGTGCTTTTTTACAGGGAAAATTAAATATTCAGTTTTCATATTGTTATTATAACTTTTCTGAATGCATCTTCTGAAATGATTGTATTTTTGTTTACAGTGGGCGGCTCGGGGCTCTCCCAACAAAATGCGCATCACAGCACAGAGCGGGCGGGCGTGGACAGAGAACCCTGACCACCCTCACTACCAAGCTGCGGCGCGCGCTACCAGGATGATCTATCTAGTAAGGCTTTTTGAGTCGACTGCTTAATTGCTGCAAAGTTTATACATTATAGACTACTGCAGTCTATAATTTCTCTTCAGAATACTATGTACAATTATATTGTTTTAGGCCAATGTTTAAAAGGAGACAATAGCATAAAAGATAAATAAAACAAATAAATAAAGAAAGAGGCACCTTTTCATCGTGAATAAAAAAATAGGAAATACAGAACCAAAATTGGTGAAATTACTTACACGTAGACGAAGTCTTGGAAAACAGCCATGTTATAACTAAAATGAACTTGTTTGGTGTAGACGGAGCCCGACATGTCTCGCGAGGGCGGCTCCATCCCGGTGACGATCACGCTGCAGGAGGCCAGCGCGCGCAACGTGCTGCTGCTGCCCATGGGCGCCGGCGACGACATGGCGCACTCGCAGAACGAGAAGATCAACGTGCGCAACTACATCGAGGGCGTGAGTGTGCACTTGTTATATGACTAGCACGGTTTTTTCAACTTGACAAAAAAATCGAGATTTCTTTAAGTTTAATATTAGTGTATTTATGTATTATACACATAAACCTTGCGGAACTAATGCTCTAGATGATGGTGAAAACCGCATCAAAATCCGTTGCGTAGTTTAGAATAACAACGCGGTCACGTAGGCAGGCACGAAAAGCGACTGTAATTTTATACAGATGTACATGTTTATCGAAAATAGATCAAAAGAAAACTCTTTATCACACGAAAAAAACAAAGAGATTTATGGGGTAATAAAAAAGGCGGCCTCAACATAATCAGCGGTTTCTTTTCAAAATCCTCGTGGATACCTTCAGAAAAATAGGAAGTGTTATCTCGGACGTCCAACTTAAAACCACATCACTGATTAAAACCACAAAGTCGCCGCCTTGAATACACGAGCAGGGGCTTTTTCAAACCCGAAGCAGTAGTAGTATTTAAGCTTTTCTCACGTACCTTTTATCGGAATTATATGACTTGTTTCAAACTTAAACTCACCTGGAGTAGTAATAAGCAGGTCATGGCATATTTACGCTTATCAGTGGGGCCGCACCTATTCGTGGTGACCGAAAAGTGTCAATTTTATTTGGGTCACCTGGATACGGTCATCGACTAGTGTAAATTGTATTTAGGTTGGCCATAGTTGGTCTCAACCTGACTACTTGACTAGGGTTTCGTGGAAACTTATTCCGGCCAAAACGAATTCAGCGAACGAACATATTCGGTTAAAAAATTCGGCTAAACCAAAGGAGAGCATATTCTGTTCGTCATAACCTGGTAATACTGCTAAGTTGTGCTTATACAGCTATGTCATCTAGGTTTAATACCGAATTTCCTACATCGTCAGGTCAGGCAAGCTGGCTGCGATTGACTATAATGGCCCTCGCGATAAATATTATTCTATAATACTTTTGTTATAAGGCGGGATGAGCCACGCGTTACAACTTGTCCTTGTGTCTACAATATTATGCAACATCGAATATGCCAAACAATACGAAAAAGCTGGATATGTAATAACACGTAATTGTTAAGTTATTACGGGCATGAATCATAATTCGTGTCGCAACGTTATTTAGCACTTTTGCAGAAATGTTGAAATGTATGACATTATAACATAACGGCATATCTACCTACAGGCACGGGTAGTCAGTGATGTATACGTAGCACAGTCACATTTCGCAAGTTATGTTATTACATAACATACATAATCACTTAATCAGCCTATAACGTTCCCACTGCTGGGACACAGGCCTCCTCTCAGTGAGAGGGAGTGGGCTGTAATCCACCACGCGTGCCCAGTGCGGGTTGGTAGATGTCACATGTCGAATTTTCGGTTCTAGGACATGCCGGTTTCCTCACGATGTTTTACTTCAGCTAGTTATGTTATTAGGCCCAAGTAATGGGGCAAGGCTATTGCCGTTAAACGGGCGTAAATACAGATTACGAAATGCTATACAATTACACTTTACCCTACCAGAAGACGGATCCAGGACCAGGAAAATAACGAGGCAGTCTATCTACGAGTACTTCAAAATCATAAATTCATTCACTGACAGACAGCCTAAACCTGACTGACTGCCTAAACCAAACTGAGTCTAGAAGCATGAACATTTGCGAGTTTTAAGAGCTCTTTACATAACGAAGATGCCTAAAAGGGGATAGATAGGGGATGAAAGTTTGTGGGGAAGTTTCTCATTTTTGCCGATGGGCAATCCCAGCGGACACACTGGATTCTATCTATGTATATAAAGCGTCTTTGCATGGATGTTGAACAATTCCACCAATATTGTGATATCATTCAAACAAATTAAACATGACGTGCTATATCGCAAAATTCTGGAATACAGAAGGCAATCTACATACAAAGTGCGCTCGAGCAACGCACACATAGACACCGCTCACGGACACGTTATCTCGGACTGGTTGGGACTAGTGCGAGCACGAGTGCCATCCGCTTGAGACACGCGTCTGTGAAGTGCAAAAATGAAGCAACAAAAAAATGGCTATCTAAGCCAATATCTAAGCTCGATCTATATAATAGTTTCCTATTTTGAATCAGTTTAACCGAAGTAACTTTTTTAATATTGTAGAATAAGCTCAACAATAAATCAAACAACTAGATACGAGTGCCACTACCACGATAATTTTTTGTGCATAAGCCAAAGTTGACAACCATAGCGCGACCGCCGCCGAGCGTAGGTATGAAAAGTGAAGTACAGACGCCAGCACATCAAGCTACCCGAAACTGTCAAATTTTCCCAATCAACTTTGAACCTTATGATTTAGCGATAAAGTTGAAATTCTGTTAAAGAAATTTGACAGATTGTAGTAGCTTGATGTGCTGGCGTCTGTACATAATTATGTACATGTGATGGCCTTCTGTACTCTCTGTATTTTTTGTGGTACGTGTTTGTCAACAAAATCCATCCGCGTAAAAACCCGTCGTAAAGGGTGCTCGGCTTCGTGACTGTAGCACGTCAAACAAAATCCCCGAATTGAAAACATTATGAAATAAATACATTTCCTATTCTTTACTATGTATAAATGAGTATTATGGACGCTTTAACCTTGCATGGTTTTGCTTGGTTAACTTGTAAATATGTCATGAGCCTGAATACAACAGTTGAAGGATTTTTAAAAGAAACAACACTAGCTGTACTTGAGTGTGAACGAAATTTCCTCAAAATATTTCCTTTATCTTTACCGATAATAATTTTCATAGTTATTAGGATTAACCGGAATTTCGTTTTCTTTCTCATTGATGTTGAATTAGCTAGTATACCTAGTTATAATGATAGATACTAGTTTTAATGTCGTGAAAGATCCGTGACTCATTTAACTCAGAAAGGGACTTTTTATGTAGGTATTCAATACTGATTTTTACAGAGTCCGAAAATTTAAATAAAATAAATTACAAAAAAGGCTCTGGTCACGCACAATGGTCCACTTGAAGGACTAAGTGCAGAAACCAAACCCGTAACAGAAGGCTCTGGTCGTGTGATGCAATGGGCTTTGGGGATTTAAATGATCAATTATGGAATAGTTAATGACCTAGTGTCAACATTTCGGCTAGCGGCGCGGCGGCTTGCTCAGAAATTTCCATTGCACATCCAAACACGTAACACCTACCACGTAGTACGTGCCACGTACTACCAAATATGTAACCATTCAGTCGATGTACTGACTGACAGACTAATCAGCATTTTTTTCTATTTCCCGCTAATTTCTTTTGTTATTTTTACAGATAAAGTTGTTCGCGGCTTACTTCCACGAGGTTAGCAAACTCCCAAAGGCTAGCAAGTAAAACATTTAACATAAGTATATTTTGTAACTCTTTGGAGGCAAGAACGTTTTGTACGACGAAGAGTATGTTCAGGAGGGATTGTCTATATTCCTACCATTAAGTACACATATTGCATAATTATAATTATGTAAGTATGTTATATCTCGCATAATACATCTCGGTGCCTTATTACACTTCTAATTACTGGTGGCATTTATTTTACTTTTTTTTTACATTATCATAATGTATTCTTAATTTTTATATTATGCAGACTAAGTTCGGTTTTGTATTATGTAATTTTATTTGTTCTGCTTTATTTGCCTGTATCGTGTAAAATATTTTGCATAATAAACATTTTCTTATATTTACTTGAGATTTTTATTTCAATCCTATTAATCAACATTATGATGCTACACGCCCTTCGTCGTCAACTGTTTTTCCCAGTCCCTGGGCTTGACCGTTGGAACGACAGTTGATTGATAGTGAACAAGAAGGTTTTAGACCTAACAGTTTTAGTGATGGAAGAAACGCTTTCTACCAATTTTTAACCGACTTCAAAAAGGAGGAGGTTCTCAATTCGTCGGAACCTTTTTTTTTTTAACCGACTTCAAAAAGGAGGAGGTTCTCAATTCGTCGGAACCTTTTTTTTTTTTTTTTTTTTTTTTTTTTTTTTTTTTTTTTATGTATGTTCCCCGATTACTCGGAGACGGCTAGACCGATTTCAAAAATTATTTTTTTGTTTGAAAGGGTATACTTTCCAGGTGGTCCCATTGTCATCAGGTCAGGATCTGATGATGGGATCTTGGAGAAATCGAAGGAACTCTTCAAGTATTATAGGCACACCTATAGCGATTTGGGTATTTTTTATAGTAACTCGTGCATTTGCTCTCGGAAAGCATCATTTGGTGAAGTGGAACCGATGATGAAGACCACAGATGGCCACCGGAACTACTCAATAATAAATATTTCCCGGTTTGCGATTCGATTACTTACTTTAATATGGTTGCTAAACAAGTTATGCTCGTCACAATGCGAATGGTGAAATGGATCTGATGGTGGAATACCAGGAGAACTCTTCAACAATTAACGTCCCTGCATCGGGAAAAGCAATATTTTGTAAAAGGCGATGAGCAAGTTGGCATTAGGCTATTGTAACTTAGATACATTATAAACAGACACACTAAAAAGCGAGAAATAAAAACTTTTTAACAAAAAAAAAAACCGACTTCCAAAAAAACACTACAAAGTGAAAAATAACTTTTATTTTGGAAGTCGGTGGCAAAAAACTAAAATACAGATCCAAAGACACCGACTTCCGAAATAAAAGTTATTTTTCACTTTGTAGTGTTTTTTTGGAAGTCGGTTTTTTTTTCTGTTAAAAAGTTTTTTGGTTTCACGTTTGCTTCGATCGGTAGGTACAGGTATCTGTACTGGACAAAGGCCTCCCCCCCCCCCCCCCCAAGTCCTTCCAGGAATTCTTTTCCTGTTCCATCTCGAACCGGCCCTCGTGGTACGCGTCCAGGTCGTCTCGCCACCTTTTTCAGGGCCGGTCTCGGCGGTGCCGTCCATCTTCAGAGATCCATTGTGTGTAGACTTTTGCCCAGCGGTCATCGTGCACAGCGGGTTCCGGGTAATTTATTAGTTCGATAGTATGTCGGTTCGAAACGACCCGTGTTCGATATACCTACCTAATAAAAATCGAATCATCAACTTTCGAAATCAAGTATCCCCCTGCACAGCTGATGTGACCCGCCCAATCCCATCTTGTTTATTGACTACTAGCTTCTGCCCACGACTTCGTCCACGTGAAATTTCGACCCCCGACGCGTCGCATCCCATCGCTCACCCGCGTGCTGCTACTCCGTTTTCGCCAGGGTAGCCCGCGAAATTCAAATTTTTTACGTTTTTTGCAATTTGCTGGTCAGTATTAAGTTGTACGTTGATTAAAATATGATTCGCGGCCGTAACAAATATGTATTTACAGAACTATAATCATTAAAGTCCTCAACACAACTCTCTAAGACCAAGTAATCCCCAAAAATGACTATATCATGAAATCTTGACATTTGGGGATTACACTAACATAACAAGTCTTTTATTTATAATTAACTAAAAATAACAAAATTAAATTCTAACTTAACTAAAACTATACAGAAACTAAAAAATAGCGTCGAAAAATTCATCCGCATCGCTGTCGACTGGTAATGTACCCAAGAGACTGGCGGCATTACCACGTTGTATGGCGATGCTTAGCCTCTGGCCAAGATAAAAGCCAGCCCTTGGGTCACGGTGTATTACTGATTGTAATGATTATAATTCTGTACCTAAATACATATTTGTTACGACCGCGAATTAATTTAATCAATTTTAATTAATCAATCTTGATCTTGATTAATAATTAATCAAGGTACAGATCAGCAAATTGCAAAATTCGTAAGAAAATTGAATTTCGCGGGCTACCTTAGCGCTTAACGTTGTTTGTGACATTTTTTTTCCTTTTGCTCGGCTCCTAAGTGTCGTAGCGTGAAGTTAAATACCCTATAACCTTCCTCAAGAATTGGGCTATTAAATGCAAAAATATTTTACATACAAACTTTACCTCTTTATAATATTACTTAGTATAGATTTATGGCGTGCCATGACCGTAAAAAATCGGACTGCCGGACCGTAAAATTTCTTGTAGTGCTAAACGCCCGTATAGTGTGCACAAAGCCCTTATACCTAGTACAGTAGGCTGCACGTCCGTGGAACACTCTCCGAACTTCGCTAGGCTAGGTTCGGAGTTTCAATAGAATAAGAGGCCAGCTTATACTGATTTTGTTACCACTGACGAGGCGTACTGTACCTACACACTGGGACGCTGCTTAGCACCAGAATCCATACTAATAAAATATTATAAATTCGAAAGTAACTTTGTCTGTATGTAGGTATGTTACCTTTTCACGCCTAAACCACTGAATGGGTTTCGATGAAATTTGGCAGAGAGATAGATTGCATCCTGGGGAAGGACATAGACATAGGATAGTTTTTATCCCGATATTCCCACGGGATCGGCAATTATGCGGGTGAAACCGCGGGGCGCAGCTAGTAGAATATAATAGACTACTCTTTACATACTAGCTTCCGACCGCGGCTTCGCCTGCGAGGTATGTCGATAAAAACTATCCTATGTCCTTTCCCGGGATGCAATCTATCTCTCTGCCAAATTTTATTGAAATCCGTTCAGTGGTTTAGGCGTGAAAAGGTAACATACAGACAGACAGACAGAGTTACTTTCGAATTTATAATATTACTAGCTGACCCGGCAAACGTTGTTTTGCTCCTACACTACTCCTACCCAACTCCTACCCTACTCCCACACTACTCCTACCCTACTCCTACACTACTCCTACCCTACTTCTACCCTACTCCTACCCTACTCCTACCCTACTCCTACACTACTCCTACCCTACTCCTACACTACTCCTACCCTACTCCTACACTACTCCTACACTACTCCTACCCTACTTCTACCCTACCCCTACCCTACCCTACTCCTACCCTACTCCTACACTACTCCTATACTACTCCTACCCTACTCCTACACTACTCCTACCCTACTTCTACCCTACTCCTACCCTACTCCTACCCTACTCCTACTATAAAAAAAAAAAAAAAGTATCCTATGTCCGTCTCCTGGTTCTAAGCTACCTCCCCACCAATTTTCAGCCAAATCGGTTCAGCCGTTCTCGAGTTATAAGTGGTGTAACTAACAGACTTTCTTTTATATATATAGACTAGCTGACCCGGCAAACGTTGTTTTGCCATATAAATTATTTCTAGCTGCACTACTCCTACCCTACTCCTACACTACTCCTACCCTACTTCTACCTTACTTCTACCCTACTCCTACCCTACTCCTACCCTACTCCTACACTACTCTTATCCTACTCCTACACTACTCCTACACTACTCCTACCCTACTTCTACCCTACCCCTACCCTACCCTACTTCTACCCTACTCCTACACTACTCCTACCCTACTCCTACACTACTCCTACCCTACTCCTACACTACTCCTACACTACTCCTACCCTACTTCTACCCTACTCCTACCCTACTCCTACCCTACTGCTACTATAAAAAAAAAAAATAAAAAAAAAAGTCCTATGTCCGTCTCCTGGTTCTAAGCTACCTCCTCACCAATTTTCAGCCAAATCGGTTCAGCCGTTCTCGAGTTATAAGTGGTGTAACTAACAGACTTTCTTTTATATACACACATCAAAAGTGTCTAGGGATCAAGCATTTTTATGCGGATTTCTTGAGATTGAGATGTGGCTTTGTAATAAATTTATGATTTTATAAATTTATATGGATCCTTTTTGGTGCATTTCATAATTTGAATCAGGAACTGTGAATCAAATTCGAGTAAAAGATGAAAATCAGCTGTCAATATTTTCCCTATAAAAACATACAACGCATTGAAGACATTATTAGTGCTACTGTTTCCCTACTACTGATTAAAACCAACGTTATTATGGAGCGGCGACGTCATTTAAGCAGGGAAGAAATGCTCAGAGCCGTGGGAATGATAGAAGCTGGTTCCCGGCAACGTACTGTGGCTTTAGCTCTGAATACAAGTCAGAGTGTTATCAGTCGACTTTGGATACGTTACCGAAGCACTGGTACCGTGGCTGAGCGCCATGGAGGACGGTATCGCTGCACCACACGGAGACAAAACCGATACATTCAAATCTTAACTCGAAGAGCTCCAACAATAACCGCCATGATGTTAGCCGTGAGGCTTCATCACTCTTCAGGGAACTTAATTAGCGACCAAACAGTCAGAAACCGCTTGCATGAAGTGAACCTTCATTCCCGAAGACCGCTACGGGTACCACCTATAGCAATGCACAATCGTAGGATTCGATATCAATGGGCTCTTGAACACAGAAATTGGGCAGAAGAACAATGGCGTTTCGTGTGCTTTTCTGATGAGTCTCGTTTTGGTATGAGACCGGATACAAGACGTATACGACACTGGAGAACCCCTGGACGCCAACAGCGATTAAAATCCTGCCAGGAAGTCCATCCTTATAGTGGTGGAACCATCATGGTATGGGCGGGTATTTGGATCGGCGGAAGAACTGAGTTGATTTGGATCAGAGGCAACCTCAACGCTCAAATTTATGCTGAGACGATTGTATCAGACGTCATCGTTCCTCTACAAGTGCAAATCGGTCCCTTATTTCAGTTAATGCATGATAATGCACGACCGCACACCGCAAGAGTTGTAAGACAGACTCTCGCCGCAGCTAACATCAATGTCCTGCCCTGGCCTGCTCAGTCGCCAGACTTGAACCCGATTGAGTATGCATGGGATATGCTACAGAGAAGAGCTCTGCCGAATATGGAGGGTATCCAGTCGCAAGAAGACCTTTTTTTGTTGTTGCAACGAACATGGGCGGCCATTCCACAGCGTGATTTGGATGAACTCATTTTGAGTATGCCAAACCGATGTTCTTGTGTTGTTAGTGTTCGCGGTAGAAACACGGATTATTAATTGTTTAAGTTACCCAATAAAATTTTAAAGAAAACTGTTATTTCAGTATTTTTTTCGAACTTTTGTGTTAGTGGTTCAAATGTCAAAAATCCCTTTATTAGGAAAATGGCAAATTTCTTTATTAATGCAAAGGTGACTTGGTTTATCGTTACTGTGACAAACGGAAACACTTTATTTGATGAATCCTTAAAGAAAATTTTAATTACCTAATATCAATCAGGAGAAAAGTTATTGCAAAAATATATGTTGATCCCTAGACACTTTTGATGTGTGTATATAGATTATTATCTATGGAAAAATGGTTGGAAGATTTACTTTCGTAATAGCCCGTGTGGGGCCTACCACCATCGCCTAAAACAGTATTAATATAATCTTACTCTGTCTTTTCGTACCATGCCGTCCTTAAAATAAGCTTATTTCGTTCTTGAAATAAAGTCGTTTTCTTAGCAGTTTTGGTGACGTCACCTCAAAAAGTTCATTCAATTCGTACCACGACGTGACTTTTGACAGCACGCGATAGTGTTCTAAACTTCTAACGTCAAATTTAACAATTAAAAAAAAGTTACTCTTACGCCACGGATTTATTACGGCTTTACAAATTTATGTATTAAAAAGGTGTTGTAGTGTCATATAAAGTAAGTAAATGTATTTATACGTAAACTTATCAAATGAATTGTGTTTCTGGCGATTTTAATATCTACGGGAGCAATAATTTCATTGATTCTAGATGGCTAATTTGTATGAAATATTCGAGTTTTTGGAAGCTGATAACGCACAAGCCAATATTAAACGAAAGCGGCGTCGTATGCAGCTACGTGGAGAATGTGACCCCTTTAATTTAGAGGACGCGGAGTTTACTAAAAGATACAGACTCACAAAGGAGCTAGCACATAACCTGTGTGATGAGTTGAGGCCACTGATGAAGAATCCTAAAAGATCAACCGACTTGTCTGTAGAGACGAAGGTAAATATCCTTATATAAACTGCAAATAACTCACTACACGAGCCATGTAACCACTTTTATATACAGTAAGTATATAAAAGTACTAATTTACTTATATTAATATTTTCTAGGTGTTGATTGCATTATCATTTTATGCAACTGGTTCATACCAACGTCCTTTAGGCAGTAATGAAGGTCATTTTGTGGCTCAACAGACTGTTTCTTCAGTCATCGCACAGGTTACAGCGTGTCTTAACTCACTGCAGATGCGACAGAAATATATAAAATTTCCAGTCAATGATCAAGAACGCAAGAGAATTAAAATGAAGTAGGTATTTATTACTATTACAATAATATTAATGTTTAGTCATAGGATGCTAAATGACAACAATATAGAATTATCATGCAACCTTAAGCAACAAATAGTAAAAAATAAGTAAAACTATTTATGGTCTGTTAGGCAAGCTTATTAAGTTCGGTAACATTAGGAAAAGTTGTTGTGTCTCATCAGTCACAGTTGAGCACCTAAAATTGTCCACATGCATACTATTTATTTATTTAAACTTTTTGCACAAAAAGGTACAAAGGCGGACTTAATGCCTTAGGCATTCTCTACCAGTCAACCAAGGGCGGTGAAGAGATTGGATGGCAGGTGCTTTGGTTGAGAGGAACAATGATAAAAATTAAAAAAAAAACTATTAGGTAATACTAGGTACACAAATACATAAATAGGTTATATACACATACATACTATTTACTATAATATATACTTATAATATATATTCATACAAATTCAGGGAGAGAGGTGTTGAGATGACTCTACGCTATTTGTTTTGAAAATAACTCTGCAATTTCCGCTTAAATGCATACCGACTGGTGGCCGTCCTGATATCAAGAGGAACAAAGGTATATTAAACTTACTGTATCATAATAATTTGGGAGTGGCCTAGTATGTCTAAGAGTAGGCTGAAATAATAAAGATTTAAACATCATCATCAGCGGTCATTTTGAATTCTTTATTATTTTGTGTGTTTTAGATTTTAAGGAATGTTAATATTTCATATTTGTATAAAATTTAATTAATTTATTGCAGATTTTACAACACATTTCGGATTCCTGGGGTTCTAGGTTGTATAGATTGCACCCACGTAGCTATAGTACGCCCAGTACTTCATGAGGAGCGCTACTTCTGTCGCAAGCATTACCATTCCTTGAATGTTCAATTGGTAAGTTTCAGTAGGAGTCTAGCCATTTACAATGAAATTGAACATTAAGTAAAACTAAAAACTTTCCTTACAAATAAGTAAAAATGTCTTCATTAAAAACTTCTTTATCACTTACTGAGAAAAGAGCTTTATACAATTCTTAAGTTTTTATTTAGGTAAGTACAATGTATGAAACTAAAATAACACAACAAACAATCATAATAAGTATCACAAAAAAAGAAAAGTTATACATAACATTTATCGATTCTTAGGTTATTTAAACAAATAGCACTTTAGTACAGTCTTTCAGATATTGATTCAATTTTATTTTTCAGATTTGTGATGCAGACATGCAAATAATGAGTGTAGATGCGAGTTATGGTGGTGCAACTCATGCCTCTTTTATATGGGCTACTCATCCACTAAGAGCTCACTTGGAAGATCTTAGCAACACAGAATATAATTGGTTTCTTGGCATGTATTACATCCTTTTGATTTCTGATAAATAATAGTACATTATGATACATGTGTGCTATGTTGATCATTAGTAGTGCGTATAATGATCAATGCACACGCGTTTCATACGACGTTTTTCAACACACTTGCGAGGAAAAAAACAGACTTGTATTGTTAAATATTAACTTGTATGGAAAATGGCGCGCTGGTTTGGTTTTTCCGCGCGCCGCGCTAGCCAGCATAAAGTAAACATGTAAACATATATAAGAGACGGAACTCCCATGGAAAAAGTTGAATAACGTCGCTTGTATGAAACGTGCACTAAAACTGAATACCAACAAAACAAAAATAACACAGACTGCAGACATGACGTAAAGCTGCCAACATAATAACAAGATACGGATGTACTAAACATGATAGAGTCGAATAGATGTTAAAGCGAGACAGCGATAGCCGCCATTATGTTTAGTGCACGTTTCATAGTTTATTTTTTTAACCGACTTTTTATTAGACAGTTGCGTCACACTGCTAGCCAGTACTAGCGAGGCGCGCGCAGGTGTAAATAAAAGCACTGACAACAGACCGCTAAACAGCCTATAGAAAGTCACCCAAAGGACAATGGAGAGGGCTATGCTTGGAGTTTCCCTGCGTGATAGAAGGAGATCCGCAGGAGAACCAAAGTAACCGACATAGCCCGAAGAATTGCCAAACTTAAGTGGCAGTGGGCAGGGCACATTGCTCGCAGAACAGATGGCCGATGGGGCCGAAAGGTTCTGGAGTGGCGACCGCGTACCGGAAGACGAAGCGTTGGAAGGCCTCCCACAAGGTGATCCGACGACCTTGTGAAGGCCGCAGGAACCCGTTGGATGCGAGAAGCACAGAACCGGTCGAAGTGGAGGTGCGTGGGGGAGGCCTATGTCCAGCAGTGGACGTCTTTCGGCTGAAATGATAGTATGGAATTAGAAAGTACTATTGGCATAGAGAAATATACATTAGTTCAGTGAGAATCCGCAACGCCAGTCACGCCAGTCAGGGTCTTTTCCGTTTGGTTTCGGAAGGGACCACGGACGCGCAGTGGTAGGTGGTAGACCGCGAAATTAAAATTTTCTTACGTTTTTTGTAATTTGCAGTTCAGTATCAGGTTGTATCTTGATCAAAATATGATTCGCGAGCGCGACTATAATATAATATATGTGTTTACAGAATTATGGACATTAGAATAGAATCTTTAAGTTAAAAGAACTTTTCCATAAGAGATTTGTTGTTATGGAACAAATCTAACTTAGAAAGATGTACTATTGATTCTAAAGATTATAATTCTGTAAAGACGTACCTGTTATAGTCGCAAATCATATTTTGATCAAGATACAACCTGACACTGACCTGAAAATTGCAACAAACCTAAGAAAATTTGAATTCCGCGGTCTACCACTGTGCATTAACCTTAAATTGTCCGTGGACCCTGCGCATTCACCTTAAGGTGGGACCAAGGACAATACAGACTATTTAAAAAAAAAAAGTGAAATATAGCCCTTGGATTTCTTTTGGCATGAAGTCTCTTTGATGAGATTAAAAAAGCGCGCATCTCCCACTAGTAAATAGTTATCTGTGGCGTTATAGCACTAGTGGAATAACAAAGAAAAAGCACGTGTTTTTAATACACTGCATTATGGACCTAAAAGCGGTTCAATAAGAGCCACTTTACGAGCAAGTGTGTTTAAAAAATATTTTACATTTAAATTGTACTTGTAACTTTGGTAAAAATATATTTTTTTTTGTTATTATCAGGGGATTCCAGATACCCTTTGAGAAAGAGCATGATGACACCAATACTGAATGCAGCACCTGACTCGCCGGAAGCACACTACACCAACTTACATGTCCATGCAAGGAACATTATAGAGCGCACTATTGGGCTTCTCAAAGCACGTTTTCGTTGCTTACTTGTTCACAGAGTGTTACATTACTCACCAGAAGTAGCTGGCTCTATTGTAAATGCTTGTGTTATATTACACAACATTTGCAATAGGGCTAACATACCTGTGCAACCGTTAAACAACGAAGATGTGATTCAAGAAGCCCAGTTACAGCCACAAGACAATGCAAGTGAAAAACCGCACAGCAATAACATCTCTCTGTAGCAGGTTGTGGCTACTCAGAATTCTCTTGTTCAACGACTGTGGGGAAGGCGGTATTTAAGATCCTGAAAATATATAAAGTCGAACATATAACCTCCTCCTTTTTGGAAGTCGGTTAAAAAAAAAACATTTTATTGTAAATAAATCTGTGTGATAGTTGGAATTGTGTATCAATAAATATTATAGTTTTAATGTACTTAATAAAACTAAATTGTTTTTGATGAATATTGTTTATTAGGGTTCCGTACCAAAATGGTTACCGACGGAACCCTTATGGTGAGACTGTCTGTCTGTCGGTCTGTCTGTCTGTCACAGCTGGATATCTCAAGAACTTTTCTAGCTAGATTTCCTAAAAATAATAAGCGCTTAGGACAAAAATAAGTTCAACCACTTTTTATTTTTCATTTTTTTTTTTCGGATGGGAAATCATCAAATGACCCCTCCCACTCTGGGTGGAGCGGAAGGGAGTGTCAGACTCTTACTGACTAAAACCCACCCGTGTTCCTTTCTTAGCCCTTTATGTTCCGGGCAGTGCCGTATTTAGGCTTATATGCGCCCGGTGCGAGCTGCTATAACCGCGCCCTTGAAATATTTTCTAATCATAACCGGTTCTGACAATAAAATGGATTGTCTACAAAAATAAATCTATCATCCAAAAACTAAGTTTTTGTAAACTTAATTTTAAGTACTTGGTAAAGTTTTGAGAAGTTCAAATAAATTGCGTTTAAAATTAGGTGAAAAAATGTCTAATCGAAAATATGTGTCAAAATTCACAATTAGACAATACACAAATGACACCAAATACTGATCAGTACAGATAGTCAAGATCCAAGGCTACTTGGTAATGTTTTTTCTGTAAAAAAATTAAAGAACTGGTGAATGTGGCCCTGGTGTGGTCATTTCTGCGCCCCTCCAGAGTCTGCGCCCTGTGCCTGGGCACCGCTGGCACCGCCCTAGTTACGGCACTGGTTCCGGGCCAGCGGTAAACCTTTCGGACAATCCCGCCAAGACAAAATTCAAAGTTCAACCACTTATTTATCCACTTGAAAGCCCATATCGCCATACCGAGTTTCGAATTTCGTTCGCGCTACACTGTTATGTAAACATTTTGTTCCGATTCATATCACGTGACATGTAGCCACAGCTTATTTTTTATTTTTTTTAATTGATTTCCTTATTACAAAGCAACATATTTGAGTATAAGTAATAGTATGCATTTTATGGAAATAACTCATACAAATTATGTTTTCATTTGAAAATTAATGTTTTATTTGGCTTCAAGATCAACTCGTAAAAACGAATCGGACCAAACGTTTGAAAGAGATAGCGCTATACAGTTCATATAGCGATGTTTCTTTTCTATTAAAGTAATCAATAGACAATAATAATTGTTCGTTCATTCCCAGCACTATACAGGAATAAAACAATATGGAACGGTTAGGCTCAACTCACACCAAAAGAGCGGCGAAGCGCCCTGTAGAGAAGGCGCGCGGATTCCAGCGACTGCCCGAGAAGTCGCTGGAATGCTCGAGAAGTCGCGGGAATCCGCGCGCCTTCTCTTCTTCTTTCATGTGTTTATCGCTGTAATGCCTTGATTTGATATTGTATAGGCAGTCGTACATTTGCACCAAATAAATAAGCTTTTCTTCATCCATTTCCAACAATTCTGTATTCGTTGCACTGCAAGGAATGAATGCGAATGCTCGCGCGCAACAGACGCGCGCGGGGAGCAGGCGTGAGGGGCGGGATATTGCCAGCGGCTGCTCGCGACTGCTCGAGCATTCTCGGGACTTCTCGCGCAGTCGCACGGATAATTCGCTGGAATTCCAGCGGCGCCGCTGGCATCCGCGCGACTCGTTCGTTTTCTCATGCGATAATAAGTATTATAGTAATGAAAATAAAGTTAAAATTCATATGACACTGAAACTGCGATCCGCTTCGCCGCGCTTCGACGCTCTTTTGGTGTGTGTTGAGCCTTAGGGTCATGGTACGAATATGAGCATTGTTATTATAAGCTTGAAACAAAACTCTCTTGAAATACCTAAGATTGTTAGGGTTCCGAAATTCAAATTTTCTTACGTTTTTTGCAATTTGCAGGTCAGTGTCAGATTATAACTTGATCAAAATATGATTCGCGACCTTAAGGGGGAAGCTCTAAGGTGGCCCGCGAAATTCAAATTTTCTTACGTTTTTTGCAATTTGCTGGTCAGTATTAAGTTGTACGTTGATTAAAATATGATTCGCGGTCGTAACAAATATGTATTTACAGAATTATAGTCATTAAAGTCATCAACACATCTCTCTAAGACCATGTAATCCCCAAATGTCAAGATTTCATGAAATAGTCATTCTTGGGGATTACATGGTCTTGTGGTCATTTCGCAGGTGTACTGAACGACTATTTTTAATATAGTTGCGAAAAAATTAAGCAATTTAATCTATACTAATATTATAAAGCTGCAGAGTTTGTTTGTTTGTTTGAACGCGCTAATCTCTGGAACTGCTGGTCCGATTTGAATGATTCTTTTAGTGTTGGGTAGTCCATTTATCGAGGAAGGCTATAGGCTATATAACATCACGCTACGACCCTTAGGAGCCGCGCAGCGTGTGACACCGCGGGGAACAGCTAGTAAAATAATAAAAACACAATAAACTCAACTAACTAATCATTTTTTCTGGAAAATGGCGCCAACCGTAGAATACGTAGACAGAGTAAACTATAGACTGCTGCATATCTTCTTTTTCATTCGCACAAGAAAAAGAGAAATATACTATCGTCACTAGCAAAGAAAAGAGACAGAGTAAGAATATTTCTATTCCTTACTGCGTGTCGGCTAAGCACATCAATGTGCACAACAAGTTTAACGTTTATGAATGAAATAATAAAAATTATGAATGAACTAATAAAAACTACACCGCAATTAAACGGAAAATAAGATATTTTTCGTGCATAATTCAATAATAGTACATTTGCGCAACTGAGGTGTAGTGTAATAAGCTGTAAAAATGATAGTATGACGAAGATTGCCGGAATTTGTTGTCCCTTTCGATGACACGGATACCATGAGTCTATAGATTACTCTGTCTACGGTAGAATATAAATAAGCAGAGTTTTTTTTTTCTTCACCCATTTTGGTAGGCAAAGGGAACTATCCATACAGCTTAGTCTTCAGTATATTTTTTTTATTGATATGAAATGAAAATGAAATTTTATGAGATGAAATGAAATGAAACCTAACCTAACTCATTCAATTAAATCATTAAATCTGATATTGAAATAAATTAGTAGCTTCTTTTTAGAAATATACGTATTTGTATGAATCACAAAAATTCTTTAGTAAAAACTTCATGGTTGGTTTTTCTTTTTAATAGACATTATTTTGACAGTTGGGAAAGAGAACTTACGAGTTCGGGAAAGGTAAAAAAAAAGCACTATTATGTAATAGCCCACACCCCGAACGCTATACGTCCCTGCAATACACCACTTTTTGAGCAACTGTATTAAAAACATTTTTCTAAGTTAGATTTCTACCACCAACCACCAACCTCTTATGGAAAAGTATTAATGGTAGAAATCTAACTTAGAAAGATCACCTTAAGGTGAGACTAAGTAACAGATCTTCGCTAGGTGCTCTAGTTTTTGAGATATAAATGTTGACCTGCTGGAGAGACTCTCCAGATCGGCCACCTGTAAACCCTTATATCTTTTTAACCAGTGGCCGACAAATTCTGATATTTGGCGACAAATTTCGACTAATTTGCGACTAATTTGTTGTGTTATCAAAATTAAAATCGCTGATGGTGGCTCTGCCAGAGTCAGTGACACATTAGTGGACCAGCCACGATTCAAAGCACAATGTTCATCACGGAGTAGCAGCGGCGGCCCTAAAATTTTTTTTAGGTGGTGCAAAATCTGAACGTGGCGCCCCTTTATGTACCATGCTCCTATGATATATGCATAATTATGCAGTTGCTTGCTTGCGTGTGGACGATCGGGTTTACAATAAGCTACCACCATCAATGACTGGTGCCTGGTGGACTGTCCACCAGGCATCAGTCATTGACGACGGCAACTTACCACAAAGCCGACGGTCGACGAGGCGGTTCGGTTTTCGGTTTTTCGGTTGATTTCAGCGCCTCTCCCATGACGTCACCCGGTGCCGTCGCACCGCTCGCACCGCCCTAGGGCCGCTACTGCGGAGGAGCATATTGCAAGACAAGTGCTGCAACGTCAAGAAGAAGAAGATAGTCATTTCGGTCTCATTAGGATCAGTATCGACAGAGCAGCGAAAATGGTCGAGCAGTTTTTCATTGATAAATTGATAACCAACTAAATCATTCCTAAAATAGAGTTTAAATAAAATAGCGTGCAAGAGATGATTCCCTGTGCTGTGTGTTTGAGCATGATCGAGTATTTAGTTGCCTTGTGTGTTGTGTGCGCTTGCGCTGACCCTTACAACAAACTGCAATCACGAATCTGTCTACCATACGGTTTTGAATGTTCATTCATAGTCATTCATAGTCAGTCATTGCGAGGTTAAAGAAATTATGGCCTGATAATGATGATGTGTAATTGTGTAGTGTAGATAAGGTTATGGATAATTATAGATAAGAAACGCCTCCTTACATAAGGTTAGGTACACAGTTGGTCGTACCTACGTACTAATTATGAGATTTCTAGTCTAGCCAAGGTATAATCCTACAGACATTATACGCATATGACGTTCCCACTGCTGGGACTCGGGCCTTCTCTTTGTGAGTGGGAGTGAGCCGTCGTCTAAAACGCGGGCTTAGTGCGGTGTGATGGATGTTATTTAAAAACCCATAAAAAAGTTAGGTACTGGTTTGCCTTTTTCACCCGCAATTAGTATTTGCAGTTACCGCTGGGTTTGCAAATACCGTTACGATACCGGTATTGAGATACCAATTCTCAAAAACGTGATCAGTACAACTTACTGATTTAAACTGAGATATTTTAACTACACTACTTTTGATATATCTTCCAGAAAGAATGCAACAAACACTTCAACAGATAGAGTCGTAGTTTACACTAGACTTAGATTAGATAAAGGGTCAGAGTAGGAACCACTTGATAAGGAAAAAAAAATTTTTTAATAGGTATACTAAAACATACATAATTACTGTGTTGGTCTGGGGATTTCTCAACTCGTGGTCTATCCGCAGCCTATTGTAGAACTTAACCACCCTCACTCTAAAAGATCTAATAAAGTTTTTTTTTTTTTCATCGGTTTTGTGATAGAAAGTAATATTTGTAGTAGGTAGTGATGGAAATCGATCGGCACTAGGTGCTAGAGGCATGATTGGGTTGAAACTGTTTTCATTACCGTCATTATTTGACGACATGGTTGAAGGATTGGTTTAGCGATTGGCTGGAGCTACGTGGCACGGGTTCGATTCGTGCAATCGTGCACGAAACAAATATTCATAATAATTTATGTCAGACATATTTTTCTGGTTTTGGCTGGTTGTGTATATGAGTTACCAGTTAGCACATTATAGCCGCGCTACGGCTACGCACTGCTACGCTGCGGCTACACAGTGCTACGCTGCTGCTACACAGTGCTACGCCACTGCTACACTACTGCTACGCCACTGCTACGCTGTTACTACACTACGTCTACGCCAGTGCTACACCATTGCTACGCCAGTGCTACACCATTGCTACACTACTGCTACATCACTGCTACACTACTGCTACGCCAGTGCTACACCATTGCTACACTACTGCTACGTCACTGCTACACTACTGCTACGCCAGTGCTACACTATTGCTAAACTATTGCTACGCCACTGCTACACTACTGCTACGCTGTTACTACACTACTGCTACGCCAGTGCTACACTATTGCTAAACTACTGCTACGCCACTGCTACACTACTGCTACGCTGTTACTACACTACTGCTACGCCACTGCCACGGTAGTGCTACGCCAATGCTGGCTATTGGTGGCTACGATATTATTACAGCTACGCTAAATCAGTAGAGCGCTGGCCGGATATCTATGCCTGGGCCGGTCATCCAACGTACGTAGGTACTTTCTAGTGCTACTGATGGCAATAACCAGCGGGGTAATTGCGTAACACACAATTGCAATGCCTTTCATTTTGACAGTTCAACAACATTTATTGCGTTGTTTACATTGTTGAGCAGACGAATCTTTCAAACCAATGGATAACTAATACCCAAACTTTATATATTTTCTACGTTCTTCCCCTTTATGGAAGCAACCGCAGCTGTTTGACAAAATTGACCAAACTATTCGCAGCCCATAATATTAACAACCATTTTAAATGTGGCCTTGGACGACCGAGCGTGGCTTTTAGCCACACTACCCATCCGTTCTGGTGGCCTCGGCGAAAAAATACCGGTGTTCCTGTCTTCTGTCCAGAGCACTGAAAAGTTGACTGGGAAAAATTTAGGCCCCCTGCCTGGTTGGGCTTGCCAGGATACAGATTGGCCCGTAAACCCATCTTCCCAGAGACAGCGGTATGAGCCGCTTTGCAGGTTGGTACAGAATAACCTTATCAGTACGTCCACCAATACTGCTGAGCGTGCCCGCCTGCTGGCCGTGGGTGAGTGGGAGTCGGGGCTCTGGCTTCAAGCACTCCCGACACCCAACATAGGCACTATGCTGAGGGACACCACCTTCCGGGTCGCTACCTGTCTGCGTATCGCTGTCAGTGCGGTGAAGCTGTCGACTACCTCGGACACCATGCCCTATCCTGCAGTAGGAGCGCAGTCCGGATAGCACGGCAGCTGTTTTAGAACCCAACGGCCTGGCACGCAACGATGGGAAGAGACCATGACCATAATGCCTTGGAAGTTAGGCAGACCTTTGGTGTGGGATGCAACATGTGTCTATACCCTTGCACCATCCCATCTTCCTAGCACGGTGGGCTGTGTTGGGGTGAAAAAAAAACCTCAAACGGCGAAAATATTCCAACCTGATGTTCGAGCAGTTTGGGGTTGAAACACTAAGGCCATGGGGTCCCAGTGCCCACTTGGCTTTTCGAGGTAACGCCAAGTGGTTCGTCGACTCTTCACGTGACCAGAGGGCTGGCCTATTTCTTGGCCAAAGAATTAGCATCGCCATACAACGTGGCAACGCTGCCAGCCTTTTGGGCACTGTTCCTGTTGACAGCGATGCGGACGAATTTTTTGATGCCCTATGATTTTTTGCTTATTTTTTCATATACTAAGTAGGTATAACTTTAAATATTAGCTTATATTATGTAAATATTATCTTTATTAAGTAAATAAATATTTTGAAGGTAAAGTATAAGAAAAAACCAATGGAGTAGGTATTGTAGTGAATTGGAAATGTCCTATAATGTCCTTCGGATTGTTATAGAAAGTCTGTTACGCAATTGGGGTGCTGGTTATATTATATTATAGCGTCTAGGCAATTGACTGCTTATTTCATTATACATATATCGACAGTCTTTCGAGATCCAATCCCCGTCCTGCAGGGCTAACATGCGCAAGTCGACAAGATTTTGTCGACGCATTATCTCGTGCTGAGACGACATATGACTGTTTTTCGATGGGAGCTAACATGGCGACACTTTTAGGTCGTGTCGTTCTGACATAGAAGTCATGTCGTTCTGTCAAACCTGTTTTTGTCGTCAGGCTCTAACATGCGCGCTAAATGTTGTCGAATTTTGACATTTTCCTATGACAAGTTTCTCGTCGATGGTTTTCGTAGACGAGATACCGCGACAAACAGAAAAAACTGAAAAGGGGTAACAGAATTCTGTCTGTGAACTTAAACAATTTAAGTATAATGGCGGTGCCGTACTATAATTATCTATTAACTGTGTATGCGGAGAGGGAGGGAAGCTAGAAAAATACAGAGGAAGGTCATTCGCGATGTCTGCAACCCATTCGACTTACGGGATAACGAGTTCCAGTCCCTCCGGCGAATTACAAAGCCTATTTATTATTATTTATGAAACCTATTTACTTGTAACAACTTGTAAACTACATGAATGCAATATATGATATGATATTATTGTACAGTACACACATGACAAGATAACTTTCGTTGGTATTACGAATAATGTTTCACAGCAATGACAGAATGTTGTACTTGATGAATAGTCAACATTCAATGTAGATTTATGTATGGCATAGTGTGTTTATGTTCTACATTACAGTTAGTACATTTCATCGAGATTATTAATGTAACATGATATTATGAATACATAATCATAGAACTCGTAGAAAAATCTATTCTTCACACGGTTTGTTTTGTAAGTCAATCTATACAACATTGAATATAGAGGTGCTAATAAACTAATATGCATCTGTGACGGGATTTGTAACTAATAGGTACTTACAATTTCTTTGATGCCAAAGCCATCTTCTTTGTAACAATTCCACAATTTCAAATTGTTTTGAAAATATTTGGCGCGAACCACAAGTACCACAACAAACAAAAACCAATTTTGAATTGACCAAAATGTCAAAGAGACAATTGTATCGTCGCGTTCACAAATATGGCAGCGTTCACGCAATTCCCACCAATAATAGACCGAATGAAATGAATGAAACCGGCGTTACTAAATTATATTATGGTATGTTTTCATGCAATAGCAACATCGGTTATCTCGCGTCGAGAAGGCGAAGTCACGACGAGATATCTTCTCGAGCGTGGTGCGCATGTTAGGAAAAGTGACAAACGAATCGAGAACGACAAATTTTGTCATCTCGTTTATGAGCTATGTCGACTTGCGCATGTTAGCCCTGCTGGGATCAGCAATACCTGAGGACTGGGAACACTTAGTGTAGGTACCTAAATTGAATTGATAGGATAAGCACCATAATAGCATAGGTACTCTCAACTGTACCTACACTCGCTTTTTGCAAGCAACTAAAATTGATAAAGGTTATAGTTTTTTCCAAAATCAAGCTCACATCATTCTTGTTGCCATTTTGCTTCCAGGTGTTATTCATATTTTCAGTTTTCGCCATGAAGTCCTATCTCCAAGTTACACTTACGAGTGGCCACCAGTGGCCCAATGACCGATGCGCTGGCCGAAAAACTCAGCGAATCCTTCGGTGAGGAAATTCAAGTGACCAGGCCACCTAAATGTGTCGATCTGCGAATATCAGACCCGGATGCTTTCGTCACGGCCGATGAAGTTGTTGCTAAAGTCTAAATTTAAACTATTCTATAAGTATGTGTTTCTTTATAAAGTATGTTGAAAAAGAGAGTGAAGATAAAGCAACAGATATTCCAATAGAAAGTCCCAACAATTCGACATTTCGTCGATCATTCTATTGTTGTCCGATAAGTTCATCTGAAGGCGGGGATGACCATTCAAAAGTAGGTATCGCACTAAACTCGAGTAGGTCAATGGCACGGTCTCAAGCCTTACCTATACCACATGAGTAGACATTGTCTACTCATGTGCCTATACCGAGTAGTAAGACCTACATTATAAAGTATTTACATGTTGAATAAAAAGAGGTTGACCGTGACTGAGCTACGATCGCGACTCTTGAAGGCTCGAAAAAAACCCCAAACTTTTCAGATGTTTAAAATGATCTGTAGAGGAGCTATTTCTGAAAGAGGTATTCAGGGTGATAGTTAAGCTAAATAATACATAGATGAAACGTAGCGAGTTCAGAAGGTGAATTCCTGTAATTAAAATGGTTCAAAATCTAGTAACAATCTCATCTTAGTGACAACCAATGACAAAAACTTGTCCAAGAAATTAGTGGTACCTATTTTTGATTGATTGCAAACGTTCTTAAAAATACGGGAATTGCCCCTCTGATGTGTTCATGAAATAACCTGCAGTGTAGGTACCTCATCAAGCGACCCTGCCACATATAATTGATACTTACTTTAATGGCCTTAAATAAATTGGCAGTGGGTGGTTGTTAACAAAATTGTGTTGGTAGGTACTTCTTGTTTTGTAATCGTATTAGTTTTAGGTACGACAGTCAAGGGCCCTGCCTATAAACGCTGCCCCTGCTGCGGTCATTGTTGACACACACGAAGTCTTACAGTTAGTGACCAATACAGTTAACGGTTACGCGCAACGATTAATTTATCAGAGATTATATCTCATTTAGCACGGTTTTGATCCGATGTGTATTGTGTGGGCGATTTAATAAAAAGTATTCTTTTAATTTTACCTCCCGTTGACATCGGCTGGTGAGCTAACGCATACCAGTTTACAATACTAACATAAAAGAGGATAGCGGCCGGCCCTCATTCACTCAGTCTGTCTCCGAGTCTCGCTACAGTGCAACGTTACGCTCCGCATGTTATTTTACATACCAATGTACCGTGCATAAAACTTGTATTAAACTGGTATATTATTGTGAGACGCTTTAGTTATTAAAATTTTTAAATCAATTCAAAAAATAATTGAAAAGCCTTCGTGCACCATAAGGTTCATCACTTGGTGAGTTAATTGTTTTGTTTCATTTTTAGTTCGTACCTGTTGTTTGTATTGGATAGCTGCAGTCATTTTAGAAAATCACAGTATTGTTTGCTTTCGAATGGTTGAAGATTTAACTTATCTTTAGATAGATGGACCTTTACCTAGTTGCATACTTTTCTACCGTTTCCCTATTATTACTTGACAGATGTTGTTCAGTAATCAAACAGACAGGTTCTCACAAATCTTGTGTAACTGTGCAGCCTGTGTATCAACACACAACACAGGTCCGTCACCACCTGGCAGATTATCATGCACGCTTTCTAATTTACTGTGACGAATTTTCGCAACAGTACGCGCACATAAACATCCATGTCGCTTTAATTCGTTGCACATTACTAGATACATACCCTGTATAAGGCTACTTAATCAAAATGACGTTTGCAGGAACTTTATATTATAAGGACTTTATTATTAAGAGCGGGTTTCTCTTTTGGAACTAACTTGTGTCATTATTATTTTCGCTTTGTTTTAGTGTGTAGTAGGTACTTTCTGGGTGTCTGGACAAAGTGAACCTTTTACTTAACTGAAACTTCAGACGTTACGTAGTAGATACTAATATCATTTTCGCGAAATTAGACATCAGAATGATCAGACTAAAGTTTTCACTAATCTAAACGTTCTTAGTTCCTTACCACATCTCTAAAAAAAATACTCAACCACCCACAATTTGGTACGCAATCAATAAAAATAAATAGGAAACACGCAAGCAACCTTCAGTGTTAGTTCCTGAAAGAATTCCAGCTTTTAGAGCACAACACAAGCGATGACAAGGTCTTGCCTAATTAGAATACAAATCATTCGTCGAAAAAGCAATCGTACGAGCTAACACAAGCTCCCTGAATGATAACTGTTTTGTTGACTTTACCTTTGTCTTATCTGTAGCCCTTAAAAGATAATAAATAATCTTTATGACTATTATACCGATGCGATGGTGCGACTGGTGTAATCATGCGTTTCAGAGAATCTAGATAATAATTACTATTATCAGGTATCTGTAGGTAGCACCTAACCTAGATAAATTAGGTCCTCGTGTGATAGCCAATTGTGGTTATGCTTAGGAATAAACATTATTATTATTATGCACTAGCTCTGCCCGCGACTTCGTTCGCGTGGATGTCAAAAAACAAAATGTGTCGCTTAGGAAAGGTGTAATTACTACTCCTTCATTGAAAAGGAAGAATCTTCCGATCTTACCTGGTGAGGTAAAGCTTCCGTTACCTGGGGTTCAGCCCTTTCGACTGCAGTCACTGCGTCTTCACTGTTTAAAAAATGAACCATATTTGTTTGGTACTTTTTACGTTGAACCTGTTCAAATAGATAATCTCACATCCAAACAGACAAACAGACAAAAATTTAAAAAAATTATGAAATGGCATCTGTTGGTTATCCTTTATCACCCCAACAATTTTTTATTATTTCGTACATCTAAATAATTCTGAGTAAATTGCCATTATTGCAAGAACCAATGTTCTGGGAAACCCTCTAATTATAGCGTATGCAATGAGCTCACATGTGTTATATATTATAGTTTATACATAGCACATACGGTAGGTATGTGCGCAATCTTGATATACTTTTATTATCATGTTCGAAGAAGAGAAGCTACTAGACTTTCTTAGCATTTCTAGTTTAATTTTGTAATTGTTTCGTTATCTCCTATATGGTATATCTACAAGGTCCAATTTATCCCGCCTTAACATCATCAGGTAAGTATATAACAGATCAGTCGTGCCGAATCTGTTGTCTTTTTATGGTTAGGCAAAGGTATATTAAAGAAAATGAAACCCAACACGCCAACAAAGGTTTGAACATGAACATCAGTTAAAGAGCGGCCGTGAAACTGAATAGAAAGTTTTTGTTATATCTACACAATGGAGTATACTACCTACTAATGATCATCATCATAGAATGGCAAATATAGAAACTTGTTTTCTCTAATTCTTTAAAAGATTTATTTTTCTTCCAACATTTGTGTGGAGGTGAAATATAAGAGTCAAAACTTCAAAAACTTTAAGAAAATCTTAAAGTTCAGTATTTTAAGATTTTCTCTAATGCTTAGCGCACAAAGGATCAGTGATAAGGCGTAATTAATGTTATCTACTGCTGCTACTTTTTTCAGAGGAATATTACAAAATACAGTTTGGTATCAGGTAATTAAAGCTAAAAGAAAATCTTAAAATTACTGCACTTTCGCAAAGACTTCTTCAAATTATTCTGCGAAATCACCCCATCTGCCTAGCCTTTTCACAACTATGTTGGGGTCGGCTTCCGGTCTAACCGGATGTAGCTGAATACCTACCAGTATTTTACATGGAGCGACTGCCTATCTGACCTTCACAACCCAGTTACTGGGTAATACGATAACCCAATACGACTCCTTGGTAACTTGACTTGGTTGTCAGACTTTCGGGCTACTGACGAACGGTAACGACTGTCAAAGTTCCACGAATGACAGCCGGGACCAACGGCTTAATGTGCTTTCCGAGGCACGGAGACCGCGATAAGCTACGCTGGAGCTTAACCTGATCGATCTACCCGTGCGGCTGTTATTACTTAGCCAAAAATCCTTCTATCACCTAAAAGCTTTAAAATATTATCTTCAATAGCACACTCCAATGTGTAGGTATACAGTTATTATCGACGGTCAATTGTTATTCCGGCTGCGTGCCGGTTCTGTTCGAGGATCTTATGCAAACGTTACGCGTGCCATGTGGTGTGTGGCCTTAATGTTTCCGGAAAATGGACCAAACGAGCCGAGGTCGCCAGAAACACTCGTAATATTGTTCGAAAAAGGCACAGGCAAACAGTTTTGGAGGACGAAGTCTGTATTATTGGTACAATAGTGCTGAAATACGGGGAGCTACGTGTTTCAATGTAAAAGAACGAATAAGTACCTATGTAGAATTACGCTTTAATTGGAAGTAAGCTTAGCTAAAGCCAATATGAATAAGACACCTGGAAAGCTAGCCTAGGTACATGCAATTACCGAAACTAAGATAAGTTTTAGCTCGGTGCAGAAAGGTGAGAAGATTGGATGACAAAAACCGTTATTTGGGATCCAATCTTCTTCTCCTTCTTTGTTAGTTTCTGTTGCCGTGAACATACAAAGAAGGTGAAGAATAAATTCGATTTATGAGTCTTTTGAGAATCTTCTTCATGATGGTCACTAGATTTTTTTATATCTCAACAACAATATTAATTTGATCACCCTTTATTGAGTAGGTTGCGTATCATCCGAGTTTTCTGAAAATTCGGACGGTTTGTTCTTACAGTGCAAGAAGTTCTACTTTTTTAATTTTCCGATGATAGTAAATACAGAAAGATTAACAACACAATTTTGTACTACTTGTTTGCCAAGCTGTGTGTCAATTGAATTTAATAAAACGGTATATATTTTTATTTTAAGAAAATATTTAGTTTTTCGCGTTTTGTTTACCTAACCGGTTACTTACATAATTTTTGTTAACTCATAATGTCACCCTAATGAATACATTAAGCTTTCCCACAATTTCACTGGGTAGACAGATTTCCTAAAGATTTCCCTACAGTTTTCTACCCTTAAATACCTTTTATAGTAAGTTTCTTAAACACAAACATTGTGCGAATGTGCGATCAATCAAGTCACTGCATTAAACTTAAATCTCGAAAGCTGTTTTTATAAAACATTCAATAGAAACCCTGAGGTTCGCTGCTCGTTTAATAAAACCGTTAGTACATTCAGCAATACGCGATGCGCATACGGCGAAGCCTGTGGGGGTCGACCACTCACATAAAATGCGATATAAGCCCAATACAGCTTTAATCGAACTCGTTCTAATAATAAACGATGCCGGGATTTATTCATAATATGAATAATCTGGAATAATATTATAATATAATTTAATCGCTGCGCTGTTGCGGATAAATATCTGCATTGCAGATTATTTATTATTTATGAGACAATGATGGAAGCTGGGTGTTATTGAATTGTGGGAGAAACAACGTCTTGCGTCGTCTTGCGGGAAACCCGAGGCCTTTCCAATTGGAACAATGAAAATGCGTGAAATTGTTACTGCGCGTGGTGATGCTAGCATGTCAAATCGTTGCATTGGGTTTTTTGGTCTATGTAACAAGATTATACAGCGTTGTTAGTATAACCTACCGATTTTAAACAGTTTTCCATATTTCTTTGTGTATTCTCGC
Source organism: Oligia fasciuncula (assembly GCA_963082905.1). Taxonomy (NCBI): domain Eukaryota; kingdom Metazoa; phylum Arthropoda; class Insecta; order Lepidoptera; family Noctuidae; genus Oligia; species Oligia fasciuncula. Next base: position 13,004,945 of record OY720388.1, on the reverse strand, counting down.
AGTCGCAAATGAAATTTATGTAATTTCAAGAGTGCACAGCCGTTTCTTCTCAAGAACGAGACACGGCTGATGATGAAACCCTTTGCTTTGCCCTAACTTCTTCTTCTGGACTTCAAGTTTTTTTTATTTTTAACTTTTAAAGAACTATCTGCGCCCCGCGGTTTCACCCGCATAAGTTTCGATCCCGTGGGAATATCGGGATAAAAAGTAGCCTATAATGTTAATCCAGGGTGTCGGGTACCTCCATACAAACTTTCATCAAAATTGGTCCAGCCGTTTGAGCGTGAATAAGTAACAAACATATAAACACACACACACACACACCCCCCCCCACCCCCACACACTCACACACTCACAAACTTTCGCCTTTATAATATTAGTGTGATTTACCGTGTTAACCCTAAAGTCTAAAAATACATAACTAAGTAAGTAATCGGTATTTTGTAGCAAGTAAGTTTGTTAAGTATTTAGTTCCGGTATGTGATTGTTGTTATTAAACCGGCGAACTCATGTTCGCCGGTTTAATATGCACTCACATCACATGACATAAACTACGAATAGGACGCGGAAAAATCAATTTCTATGATATAACTTATCTAGCTAATACAAAGCGTAGTACCTAAGTCGTTTTATGCGGGTGGTTCACTTAATTACGTTTTTGTGTTTTACTTTTCCTAAGTGGGTGTGTAGATTTAGGCGTGATATCTAAAATGCGTGTCAATACAGGTATTTTTAATATGCTAGGTACTACTTATGTAGACGCACCACGCGCTACTTATGTAAGCTAGTCTCCGTTTAGATTGGCCGCCGTGGCCGAAATACGGTCTGGAGGACTTTATGTAGACGCATATTAGTTACCCAAACTCATGAAATACTTCCGTTATAATAGAATATGGAAGTGCTTTACACTTTACCGAAACCTAACAATATACTGAACTGAAACCAATATCCACATTCTAAACAATAGAGCAGAATGGGGTTTTTCGAAATAGTTTGTAGTCACAGAAAAATTAAATGAACAAATAATAAACTTACTGTCATCCTAACCTATTGTAAAACCTAGTTTCTACTTTTCAAATAGGTACGTGATTCCATACAAAAACCATACACCTACTCATTGTTGTCATAACATTGTGTTTCAATCAATCACAGTTTTCAAGGTAGATATTTTTGAATATTATCAATACCGTGGTGACACGGTTTTTCTGTCCGGTTGTGTAACAAATGTGTCGAGGATGACGTGTTGCCTGACTTTCGCTGCAGCATTGATTTCAAAGGGAAATCCAAGCATTGAGCGATACCGATTGTGTACCACTGTATGACCTACTCGCGACTCGCGGGAGGCTGGGATTCCCTGTGACGTCACTCTGCTGAGCTCTCGAACCCTCGGTGCACGCAAGCACCATATGAATTACTGATAATATAATTTCACCGCGAAGTTTCGTTACTTCCGTCGGGTCGGTTAAATTCAAATGGCTCTGTAATCTTACGATAAAAGGCAATTCAGTATCGCAATTTATTTCTTCACGATCGAGCGACATTAGGTAAAACATTAGGTAGGTGTTATAGTTGGGTAATAAATTTGGCGATTCAAATGTTTACTATGCTAATCAACATCCTTGTTGTAAAAATGTAAACAAATATTTAATGAAGTCGGATGTGCACGAGTCTTTAAAGTGAGGTCAAATGAAATTAAATGATAATTGCTGACTCATCATTTCTCAGAAACGGTACACTTTATGTCCTACTTTCGTTTACTTAAGACGGTGTTATTTCTTAAACACATACATGTCATATCCTTTTGGATGAGTGACTCTAAAGACTATAGAGGTTACACTCATCCTAATTTTTTTCTGTAATGCGGTGTCAGAACTTAAGAGGAAAACCGAGTCTGAGAATATACTATGATTCTTGAAGGTCTTCTGAATATGAACAGTGCATCGGGTGAATTATGTCATTGGCCGCATTTGTGCACTAGGCAACACATTGAATTTGCACGTTATGTATAACACGTTATAACTCGTTAGTTCGAAGCATGTATACGTACATAGTACGTACTTGATTGCAATATGTAGACGCGTGTCGGTTATCAGGTCAAGCTTTAACATGCGTTACATACAATACGGCTGGGGTTTTCCCATCCGTATAATCAATGCATTCCGGAACATAGTGGGGAGAGATGATACGAGTAACAAGCCCCGGACGAGGCTGAGTGTATAATAGTAGATTCGAGGCCATTAATCAATCACAAGCCATTGCCGGACATGATTGAGCAGCTAACAGATATGACCCTCATTTTTGAACCTAGATTATTTAATTAGGTATAGAGATTTGACACACGATAATTAGCTATATAGCTTTCACAAGTTGTTTATATACCTACAGGTAGGTATAATTAGTCTACCTACCAGTCAAATTTATTGGCAGTGTAATTAAATCGAGCATGATGATTTTGATTTTCAAGCGTATTTAATTTCGATAAAAAACTAAAACTAGTTTGAAAGGTTAAAAAAATCAAGGTAAAATTAAAAAACTATAGGTAGGTGCCATATTAGGGTAATCTATTAACAAAGAACATACTCAGAATGTTCTTATTCTGCTATACGGTGCAGCCATAAAACAAATTATGATGGCTACTAAAGAACTAGGTATAGATCCAAAAATGTCGAATGAGCGAAATTTAAAAGTCGTGGCGAATCTAAGGTAATGGCATGCTGTTTGTTTCGTGGGTAGCTGACCGCACTACCCCACCTCTGCTCCGAGGAGAAAGCGCGGTGAAATGCCCACATATAAAATAAATTCTGTCTGGCTTAGCTTAGCGCTTTTTATCATAGTCAGAACCATTGAACCGTAGGCTCGTTACGTCATGTTTGACAGTACCAACCTACTGAACAACAAACTTGTATTAAGGCTGAACCTGGCTGTGTTATTATATTGGTACTTACCGTATTTTCAAGCTAAGCAAATGTTGTACCAACGCATTTTTTTTTACCAAGCTTGCCTATATAATTTGGATGTGCATAGGTATACATTATACAATCTACGACTAGAGATGGGTTTCTCTCCAGGCAATTTAGACATTTATCGTAGAAAATATGCCCAATTTGCCCAAAATACGAACCAATCTCTTTCAGCGATTAATGTATTATGAAAATCACGTACCTATACATGCAAAGCGACTGATCATTGTGCATGTGCAATCATATAAAAATGAATCGCTCTGTATTTTTCTAACATACAAATAAAAATAATAAAAGTGATATTTACTCTAAAAACCCCTTTGTTCCGCCTTTAGTTAAGTATTTCCACCTAACTCATGCCGATTTGTCAGACCAGTGTAAACAATGGCAACCATGGCGCAAGAATTTTAAATATGGGCCAATTATAATATCAATAATTAGGTATGTGTAAAAACCTTTTTCCTTTGCAAACTATTTTTTGATGATAACACGACCTGTATTTAAACACTGTATTTAAACCTGTATTTACACCTGTATTTTAACATGTTAGCAATTATGAGTCATTATTAATAGGTACCTATTACCACATAATGACACAAGTAAACATAGTACATATATATAACTCCGTGAACTCGAACAGAAAAGTCAATACATATTAGGATGTTAAACGCGCAGCAGCTTAGGTATTGATTTTTTCTACACTTTAACCTTGAGGAAACTGTTTCTGAAATATGTTGTCTTATTGTTCCAGTGCCATCATGTTGAAAGTAGTGGCGGTGGGCCTCCTGGTCATTGCGACCGCCAACAGCCAGTGTTTCTACAAAGATGACTCCTCAAAGAAGTTGGACCCTGAAGCTCGCACCTCATTGTACCGAGGACAGCTGGAGTTCACTCTCAACTTGTTTAGTGCCATCAACGAGGCAGTCCCTGACGACAACATCTTCTTCTCTCCTTTCTCCGTGTACCACGCGCTGGTGCTAGCTTACTTTTCCGCTGGTGGACAAACTGAACACTCATTGAAGGAATCCTTGAAGATTGCTGAGAGTATGGTAAGTAGGTAACACGTTGTTTTCTATTTCTGATGATATTATTTATTATCTGCTTGTATTTTTCTTTGATCAACAAAAACAAAAACATTCTACTTATTTGAAGTGGAAATTAAGAACCGTACTCGTACCAGAATTTAATTCAGGAAATAATTTGTCACTACTATTATTATTTGGCAGAAATACAATCGGTTTGTTGTGAAATGGGTGATTTATTGTTGTGAATCATAACTACTAAAAAACAAATAGGTATGTGATTAAACTGTAAAACATAATCTAAACTCAAACTCAAATCAATTCTAGGACAAGATCAACCTGATGACGGCATACAAGGTGGACCAGCGATCGCGGGCGACTAACAACAACAGTGACAGCTATGAGTTCACGAGCGCGAACAAGCTGTTCACGGACAACGGGCTGCAGGTGCGCCAGTGTATGCTGGACCTGTTCGGCGAAGAGCTGGAGACGCTGGTAACTATCGCACCTGATCTATTATTTGCTACAGAATGTTTGACGAAACTAAAGCGTTTGCTCAAGTGTTCACCAAACTGTTCACTGTCCTCAATCTGCAGAAAGTTTCATCATAGATAACCTATTACGACCTACGTCCTCTACCTATTACGTTAGTTGTTATTCTATAAAAAAATGTGAAACCAACGGGCAACGTTTGCTCAAATATTGTACTTTGTAATAGGTATTAGTAGCTTTTCAGTAAACTCTACAGTTTAAGTTCTACTGCGTACACGGAATTTCCAATGATAAGGAAAAAAGCTACGTAAACAAAAGTATTTAGTCAATAATTTAAAAAACATGTGGTGTCGGGACCCTGGCAGAAACGAAGTTCGAAATGAAAATCAAAGATGGCGGCTGCGAAAACTTTAAGATATTCGCAGCCGCTATAGTGGATTTTCATTTTGACCTCGCTATCGGCTTCAGCACCCCAAAAACCATAACAATGACAACTATGATGAAAAAATAGAAAATTTTTGCAGCAGCCTGCAGCCTTCTTGGATTTTCATTTTTGACTTCACTATCGCTTTCAACACCGTCGAAAACCATGAAAACGATACCCCTGACGAAAAATTTGAATATTTTTGCAGCTGCCATCTTGAATTTTCATTTTGACCTCACTATCGGCTGTAGCACCCTTGAAAACCATGAAAACTATCGCTCTCTATTATATAAAAGTCGCATAACGCTTTTTCGTTAAGTGACGATTTCTCAAAGTTTACTCCTACAGCAAGCTCCGTTAGAGAACTTCGTTCCAAAAAATAATGTTATTTGCAGAACTTCCGTGAGAATCCCGAAGCTGCTCGCGTTTACATCAACGACTGGGTCAGCCGCATCACCAAGAACAACATCAAGGACCTGCTACCCGAAGACGGAGTCAGCCAGGCAACTAAATTGGTGCTCGCCAATGCGGCCTACTTTAAGGGCGTGTGGGCCTCCAAGTTCCCCAAGGAAAGGACGAAGAAAGAGGCCTTCTTTGTGTCTGAGACTCGTCAGACGCTCGTGCCGTTCATGAAGCAGAAGGGAACTTTCCACTACAGTAAGCGATTATTTTTATACAAAGTCGTTATGTCTTGACAAGTCAAGGTTTTTCATGTGATAAAGGTACACAGAAAAGTGTCGGGCTTTTGTTTCTACTACCGTGCCCCTGTTTTTGTTTCTAAATTTTCACACAAACAATTGAATATGGTCTTAATTGTCCTAATCCAAGTTTAATAACGAAATTTATCATCATTTCATATTTAATATTTATTGTCCATTTCAGTGGTAAGCGACGAGCTCGGAGCCCAGATCCTGGAGCTGCCGTACAAGGGCAATGACGTCAGCATGTACATCTTGCTGCCCCCTTACTCCATGAAGGAAGGTTAGTCCACTAGTCCATATTATTTTATTTCATAGCAGCAATTCGGTAATTTTATTTGCCGTAACAGCAATCTGGACGATCGTGGACAATCCGAGCAAGAGAAAGACAGAGGATAGATGCATTCGAAATATGGTGCTGGAGGCGGATGCTCCGAATACCATGGACAGCCAAACGCACAAATGTGTCTATCCTTTCCCAACACGATGTCAAGACCCGATTGTCTACAATATGCCTACAGCGTATTCTGACCTATTTCGGCCACATAATGCGAAGGGGAGATGCAGCCTTGAAAAGCTGGTTATTGTTGGCAATACCGAAGGAAAGAGAGCACGAGGCAGGTCGCCAACACGATGGTCCGACCAAGTAAAGGAAGCTACGTCCTCAAGCAATTTTCAGCAGGTGGCGATGGCAACTTTGGACCGGAGTAGATGGAGGCATATTGTCCGCTTAAAAGCGTCCAGTGACCACGATCCTCAGTAATGAGGGACCAATTGAAGAAGAAGAACAGAAATCTCGCAATAAACCCAGATTTGTGGCAATTGTGGCAAGTCTGCCAAGATGTTGGCCATGTGAGATCTATAAAATAAATAAATATAAGTAAAAATCGCAATAAAAACCATTTCAATAATCGCTTTTGTGATTTCCTTTATGAATTAATAATTTTCTCTCAATCTTTGAATTGCTTATCTTGGCAGTTTTCATGAAACAAAAATGTACTAACTCTTCTAAATAAAAAATATCTGTATCGGTTATAAAATGCTACTACTACAAAAATACAGTCGTATTGAGAACTTCCATGAAGACGATTAAAATCTTTGTTTTGAAGTCAAAAAAACACTTTCGATCCCATCGCCTCTCGTTTATAAATGTTTGATATAGATCTGAACGCTTAATCTGATATGAATGATGGTGCTTACTGTTAGCCGTACTTTCTAGTTCACTCGGTTAATAACGGTATACTTCAATTTAATTCTTATGGATTATTTCTTGCTTTATTTGACCTGTTGCTCTCGAGGTTGCATCAATCATACTTTACTTGCTACCACTGCTACTATTACTCGTGTGACTCCTGGGTGTAACTAGTCGATATGATTTAGTAGGTAATTATTCTGAAGCTGGTGGCTGTTACGGGCCTAGGCTCGTTTTGTACGAATATGTAGCTTATTTAATAATTTTGAAGCGACAGAAATATCTCAAATTTATGCATTAAATTAATTAGGTACCTACATAGCATGTGCTACGTTATCATGACATTGGAGTATCAGGTATAGATATAAGGCGGTTCCCCTACAATCATTATTATACATATATATTTACTTATTTAGTATATAAACGATACTTTGTCAACAGGTGTTACCAACATTATCGCGAACTTAACTCCTGAGCGCCTGGCTGCCGTAGTGGAAGAAGGCTATATGGGTCGCGAGGTCATCGTCGAAATTCCCAAGTTCACCGTTGAAAGGAGCCTTCCCATGAGAGACGTAAGTACAAGCAATTGCGATGTAGACTTAAAAAAAAATGCGCCTATTCCAATTGGTGACGATGTCACTGCAGTTGAACCTGTATATTTCAATCGACCACACAGAGGACACCTAACATAATTTAGATAAAACGGCACTCATCCTTAGTAGTCAGAAAAACTTCATGTTTGAGCAAGAAGTCTGGAAATAGAACAATCTTCAGTTGTTTAATGATTATAGGATCGCGGAATATGAGGGTCATAACGCTTTTTGTGTTAATACAGTGGTCAGTGTAGATACTTTTTAGGATTCCGCAGCCAAATGGCAAAATCGGACCCTTATTATTTCCCCCCCACCCCTATCTCCTATTAATTTCGACATGTCCGTCTGTCGGTCCGTCCGGATACCACAAAGCCATTTTTCTCGGAGACTATTTGCACTATAAAAATACAAATTGGAAACAAGGTGTATAAATGCACTGCTAAATAATGGTGTAATATGGTCTATGATAGAGGAAAAAAATATTAGGGTTACGTCTTTCTATGCATGTAACCAAAGAATTAAACATGAAATGGATGCACATTAGCGTGTAGGATATTGAAGGATTACATAATTTAAAAGATTATGATGTTTCTAAGTGACTTTGCTATTTATGTCAATATTTTTTTAAATATCCGATATATTCAGTTACAATTTACTGCAGAAATAACTTTGTTTTTATGACGAATAGGTGCGTGAGTTCGAAAGAATTTGAAAACTAATACGTGCTTCATGCGTTTCAGGTGTTGGAAAAACTAGGAGTGGGTGACTTGTTCAACGAGACCGCAGACTTCACCACGTTGTCGGAACAGCGCGGCATTTTGTTCGACAACGCCGTTCACAAGGCGAAGATTCAGAACGATGAGGAAGGTAAGAAACCGCAAACCAATTACGTAGGTGGTAAGAGATAATCTGCAAGTCATTGTCGAAATATTACTCGTAACTCGACTCATCATTATGTTAAAGCCCGCTCTCTTAACATTCAGAATCACACGGCATTTAACGAATTAGGAACTTTCACTATTCTGCAAAAAGTAAGGCTATAAGGAAAACCATTAAACTATAGCTTTTTAGTGTTTTATTTTGACGTTTTAGCTGAACAAGTGTAGCATATAGGCTACACTTGTTCCCTTAAACTTAAACTAATCTTGAAAAGGCAAAACTGAGAGTAGTAGGAGAGCTTTTCTTCTCCATGCACCTTGTTATTTGAACGTTTTCGATCATATATCCATATGCCGCTTGATTAAAGTGAGTATTCGTTTACAGGCACAGTAGCAGCAGCAGCAACTGCGATCTTTGGCTTCCGATCGTCCCGGCCGGCGGAGCCAAGCCGCTTCATTGCCAACTTCCCCTTTGTGTACCTCATCTACGAACGCCCCACCAACTCCATCCTCTTCATGGGCGTCTACAGAGACCCCAAAAAGTAAGCTTCGAAGGACTGATGTCTTTAAGTAGTGCTTAAAACAATTTTATACAACATGTATGACAATTATATTATATACTACATAGTATTAGTATTAATAATGATCTGTTTGACATAGAAAGGTAGTTGAAGATTCATGAAAATAATTACGTACATGACGACTTATGTTAATAAGGACTTTACACACATCCGGAACAAGACATTACGTTGGTAAACCATTAAAGAGAGTAAGTTTATTTCGTTAACTGTTCAATAATTTCAATTTCGTTACATTATTTTTTAACAATGTTTTGATACGAGCAATATGTTTATTACATCATTATGATTTTTTTTTTTGTTATTAGGTAAGTCCACCTCATTTTAACTCATTAATTTGATATTTTTTAAACATAATTACATAGATAGATTCATAATAAATTAACATTTTTGGACACTTGTTATGATATATACTATTTCTGCCAAATTTTGTTTCGGTAGTTTGTAGATCATCATATTGTATACTTAATTATGTAAAATGTACAGCGATCATGACTATGAATTATTGTGATATCAAAACCAGGGTATTAACCCAATGGCGGACGCCAGTGCACAGTTTTAGGTACTTCATAAGTATAAAGTAATTTAGAGTAGTTATGTATTTATTTATTTTTGTTCTAAGACGTTTTAATGCAAGATCTTGATTAACGTGGTTGAAATTATTTCATTTAAATAAGATTACTTAGGTATTTTTGTAATGACGCAGTAGGTCTGTTTTTTTTACTAAGATAACATTGAATATTAAGTGATTACGAACATTAAACTGAGCTATGTATACGTGGGATAATCCAATAAATCGTCTTTTATTTAAACCCTTGTGACCTTTTTCACACACATCATCACATTCATCACACATGTTGTCATCATGAAAACCTTTCACACGTTAAATGTTACTTGGCCGTGGTGAGTTTCCTGATCTTATAAAAAACAGTAAAACAATACCGTTGTTTAAATCGTGTTAGCTACCCGACCCGCACATCAGACTCTACTAATTATAGACCTATTTCAGTGCTACCGACTTTCAGTGAAATTTTCGAAAAACTCGATTTAGATCAAATGCAAAGATTTTTTAATAAACATAAATTACCTACTTCATAACCAAACAGTTCGGTTTTACAAGAGGTCGTTCGATTTCCGAGTCGTGTTGAACTTTTAGGACATGATAATGCATTGGAGGATAAATGCGATGCTTTGGGCGGGCATCTTTTGCGATTTTCCCAAGGCATTCGATTGCGTTCTTCATGAAAAATTAATCAGGAAACTGCTTCACTACGGAATCCAGAACGCCCCTATGGATCTTCTTACTTCATACTTAAATGGTAGGATTCAGGGAATTGATGTTAACGGAAAAATCACCTGGATCTGTAGTAACAATGGGAGTCCCCCAGGGCAATTCTTGAGCCTTTTTAGGGTTCCGTACCTCAAAAGGAAAAAACGGAATCCTTATACGATCATTTTGTAGTCCGTCTGTCTCATCTCGGGAACGCGGGGAGGTATCGAGTTGAAATTAAAACCATACTCAGGTCTGCGGTCCCTTGAAGCTGTGAAAAATCAAACTTCTAAGTTAACGTAAAAAAAGATACGGCCGCTTATGCCGCAAAAAACGCGTATTTCGACACTCTCAAGGGAATCAAAATGTATAGGTTACTAGAATCATGAAATTTGGCAAGAAGCAAGGTCATGTAGCACAAGTAAAGGAAAAAAATCCGAAAACCGTAAATTTGTAATTACATTAAAAAAAAAACCCGTGGTAAACTTTATCACAAAAGTAAAATATTATTTTAATTATTGATTAGACTATGTTGATCATTGTTTTTTATTTTCCTTCAGTTAGTTTTAATGATGGCCTGGCAGTTTGAGTACTTTATGCGGCCTACCAAATGTCCTTTCTTTGGTATTGTTCGTCTAATCGTTGAGCTCCTTTAGTTCTGAGTTGAGCTGCAAAATAATTGACAAATGCTTGCACTGGCTGAACAAGTCCACTAAAATCTGTGTGGTTCTTTCCTCAGAAGACCATTTTAGACACCAATTTAAATGATCTGACCAAGATTATGGTCAGATATAATCACCAATTGGTTTTTTTTCACTTTAAAAGAGACTGTGACCGCTGAGTTTGTTTCGGCCTTTCTTCTCAGAGTAGTCAGATAAGAAACGCCGACCTCATCTAGTTTTTAAAATATGATTGACGTGTAAAAGTTTTTGTACAAACCGACTTACAGAAATAAAATCATTTATTGTTTATCTCGTATCATTTATCGTCTATCAATCTCAATCTGAATCTTTTTATCTTATTTATTGATATCGCTAATCCATCGCTTCATATGTTCGAAAAATTTGTCCACTCAACAACGTTAATAACGCAATGGATGTTATTAAACTATCAAAATGAAAGCCAGTGCTATTGATAGTGTGTTACGCAATTACTCCGCAGATTTATAAAAGTAGTAAGAAGTGGATGATAAGGAAAGAAGAAAGGGAAAGGAAGATAATACGTTAGGAAATGAAAATCATGTGTGTGTATACTTAGTATATGGCCGCTCATCAATGGTAGGTAACATTTATACCTTGAGCTGACCTAGCGTAGTACCTATCTACCTATGGAGTTTCAATAGAATAAGAGGCTAGCTGATACCTAGGCCTAAACCTAACGTAAAGAAAAATATGTAAGTAGTTATAGAAATATTAAAAATGAAATCTATGTCCCACGTCAATGGTCTGGCAAAGTGCGTTGATAATTCCATGTAATCTTCAGTAAAGCAACTATAATCGTATAATGTGAGTAACTTTATAAGCTTAACCTTAGTTGTCTCACGATTACTTCCTGTCTCTCATTATCAAAACAGCAGCTTCCATAAAATGAGTAAAATGACAATAAAAATGCCATACACATTTCGCACGGATGACCAACTTTGCACAAATTACTTTGATTAAATGGCTTGATTGATTAATGACTCAACATTATGTAAATTAAAGTGTACACGGACTGCGAATGACTAATTTGTTCTAAATATTTTCTGTTTAAAAAAATATTGTTCGACGTCTAGACAACAAAGTATCGTCTTAAGACAGCAATTTAAAAAATGTCTCAATTCCATTGTCAACTTGTTCGTGTACGGAATACAAAGCAACTGCATTAGAATACCTACACATTATGTTTATTTTTGATAATGGCGTCAACTGCAGCGGCGGGTATCGTATAATTCTCCAAGAAACTCATATAAGTCAAAGTGATGTAGAATTAAATGACTATACATTTTTCCCTCATATGAATAAAATAAATGCATGTGAATAAGTCTGCAGAAAATAAACGTCTATGATGCGATCACTGACCGTAAACACGAAAGTTTGACGATGAATGTAATGTGAATGCCGCCCAAGAGATTAAAGAATGCAGCGCGTTACCAACCAATGAACTAAACTCGTGTAAAATGATGCCTAAGACCGACTTTTTCAGCAACAAAATTATAGCTAATCGATACTCGAAGTATAAGTTTCGGGGAATTAAGTGACATCGCCTATGAATGCGTTTGTGGGTGGTCCATCGAGTGCTAGATCGCAAACAACTGATGGTCACAATAAGAAGAGCCATTTTCAGAAGTCATCTATTACTGTAGGTACCTACTATCTACCTACGGGTCACTAAAACAATTAGCAGTAAACTTAATTAATCGTCATTAATTGTCTTTGTTAATTTGATTTTCTTTGTTAATTGGATTATAGTATTATTGTATTTCTGCCAGAAGTACAACAATACTATAATAGCTAATACTTTTGCCACTAATTGCATATTTTGATGTTACATCGTTTAATCGAACCTCTTTGTACTAAAACTCATTGTATGAATCGGTTTCAGCGCTAAATTAGCAATTTCATTACATTGTCAAGTAAGTTTAGTGTTCGTGAGTCTCCTGTAACGACAATAAATTAACGTTGTTATGGAGTCTACATCGACGCGATGTTATCGCGTACTGTCCACTTATCTCTGCTCTATGTAACTTCCGTATTTAAGATCTATAGTAGAAAGTTAGAGCGGTTAATGAAAGCTTCATTTTGGTAGTTGATTTTTTACAAATCAGCTTTATCGATTTTCTAATCGCTGTGAAAAGGTTAACCCTTTTCATTGAAGATGACGCGTGAGTTCAAGTCAAGTGTAACTATGTACCCACTTAGATATGTCTGACACGATGCTTATGATAGATCTGGGTAACAGGCGCGTAGGCGGATTAAAAAGCGAATGAGAGAGCCCTGACGTCGAGTCAACATGAAGTAAACATATTTATGAATAGGTGCGACTCTACAAATATTTAAAATTAAATCCTTCGTATACTGCTGTTTTTAATTAAGTACCAATTTTTGAAGTTCAAACACAGTTCAGATTTTAGGCAAAAGGTTAAACGTCAAAACATGTTTGAACGCTCTTCGGCCAGTTCACCTTGAATAATTACCTACTCTTAGAAAGCATACAATATTGCTAAACCAGCAATAGTACTGGCCAGCCTCAACGTCTGATTGAGACCTATGAAATTCCAATTCTATTCCGTGCTAATAGCGGGATGAGCAACAGATGTAGTGATTACGGACACTACGGCCGCCGCCCAAACAACATACAACGGCCGCCGCCGGGGCATTACTGCCGCTGAGAAAATATTGACGATTACTCATCTATTACTACTAACTGTTCATGTGACTAGACATGAGTATCCTCACCGTTCAGTTGAAAATGCAGAATGCTCGGTTTTCACCCATAATGCATTTCCTGTAAGCGCGCCAACTAATGACGTCTGCTGGTTATGCGTACTTTGAGTTGTTTTCACTCTGCGTATCATTTATCATTTTGAAGATTCGTTCGTTTCCTACAGTGCTTTCAATATTACATTTTGGAAATAATAATGTTTATTTTGCTTTAACTGTTGTTTAGCTACAAAGTAGGTAATAGTGTTAACCGGATAAGTAACTGCGGTCATGAAATTTTTGATTTAACCGCGATTCATTTTTATTTAATTAACTGGTTAGCAATTGTCGAATTTCGCAACTTTTCTCCCACGTTCTGTATTGATTACAAGTAGTTAATTCCGAAAAGATACGTACTCGTCTTTATGGTAAAAATAAGAGGTAAAAATAAGACGGTTGTGTATGAAAATCCTTGGAGCGCAGGACACCATTATAATTATGGCTTTTATCAGTTTGATAGAATAGATGTGGTTATATAAAGATAAGCCAGTAAATCTCTACTGTAATGCTTAAAGACCGGTCAGCATGTTATTTTGTAATAATTACAGTTTTTTAACGGTAAAGCAATCATTCCTTTTATGTTTGAATTTAGAGGCTATGTGAACTTAAACATAAAGTTATATCAAAGTGATAACTGGAAAATCGTCTCTAATTTATGATGATTGACGAGCCATCACTCGGAGAAAGTTGAAGTGCCTCACAATATTCACAAGTCTGTTTACATTAAGTATGCTACATTATTTGTGTAGGTATTTGCCTTCCATGCGATAACATATCATACGGGCACGACTTATGTTGGATTTATAAATAAGCTTGTTTTTTTATTAGTCGTCGGAGCGCGATTCAACAGATACCTATGTTTATATGAAGGAAGGTCGCCGGCTATACTTCCGTTTTACTGCCCGCTTTCTTGAGCTCATAACTTAGTTATTTTGAATTCGTACGATCGCTCTGTTTACTTTATAAGGATTGTTGTCTGCCCTTATGTATCGCTTTTCCCTGTTGATGTTGATACAAATCCAGTTTTTTTTCCATTTTTATTGCGCGTATGTTCTGTATATGAATAAGGGAGGTGTTTATCTACACCATTTATCTAAAATTGTTTCTACACCTTTTTATAATTTAAAATGTTTTAATAACCTTATAAAGAGCTTTCTTGTTTAACATCGTTTATACAAAGCGATGGTTGGATTGAAGTTAATTGGGCGCGATGCTCTTTGTGCCGATCGGCGGGACGGACCGACAGACCGCCGACGATTAATAAAGAGCACATAAGTAAACAATGAGTGGAAAGCAGGTCCGTAAATCCATCGGAAGTATTTGTGGCGTCGATAGCATCGGTCCGTCCACAATAGAACTAATTACCGCCTTAGGTTGGTGCGTGTGCGCCGGAACCGCGGGAAACAATGCCCGTCGACTACCCGCCAAGTATATATATATATATATATGTCTTTTGTTAACTCATCTTAACGTTATCACAATGGCTTCGGTGAGGCTCTAAACTCGGTAAACTGTTTGGAATTAACACTTCACCTGGGTCATTGTTCGTTACTTAATTAATGTTTTAGTTGTTTCACGATTAATATATCTACTTAGTTAATAATAAAAAACGGTTATCATCCTAAAGACCTCTTCAAGTACCAACCAAGGTATCTTTTAGATTATTCCGTAACGATTGGACGTACCTTAGGAATTTGATTAATACTTTTTTATTTCGTAAAACTGCGCAAGTATTTTGGTACCGTGCTTATTTGAGATACCTAACGATTAGGACGTAGGTACTTACCTGTTTAGTGTAGTTATCCAAAGTATAGCTACGGATGAACTAATGTGTGCCTACATTAATTATAAACCCAGAAATAAAGCTGATTGTCTCTTAATTCACAGCATAAAGCACTGCATTTTTATGTTGTTTTTGGGTTTTGTTGTGTTACCGGAAAACCCCGTTTGGAGATATAATTTGAGCTTAAAAATAACTTTCGTATTTTTTCCTGGTTAGTGCATTAATAGGTACGTGTTTCTACGTATTATTTTTAAAGTGGTTGATCTTGAGTGCAGTTACTTACTTCTATAGCTAAGTGAAAAGCCCGGAAACAAAACTGTTTCTTCCTCGTAGGTAAAGATTTGTGAGTGGTCTTTACGATTTATTTTCATCTGCCGTAGCACTGAAGACGGGCAATATTTATACTTACCAAATTAATTCGCTAGTAATTAAAGTAACTTTGTTCCCCAAAGGGGTACACATTGGTGCATCAGTAAAGTACACCCACTTTGCGCCAGTTCTATGTAGAGTATGTACCTATGTACAGTCACGAGCTTAAGTATGTATACACTTGGCTTTGTTCAAAGGCGATTTTCTCCTTTATTTTTGAATGAAATTTTATATTATTAGGAACATAGTATTTTCGAACCCATAGGTTTACGTAAAGTGTCGTATTTCAACGTTGCATTCGTTATTTCGTGAAAAAATTGCAATTGAAAGTTGCCAAGTGTTGACATATTAGGGCTCGTGACTGTAATAAATAGAAGGTTAATTAGCATCTTTCCATCAGCCAAACATAGATTCGGACTTCGTTCGACGTTCTGCTACTAAGAAATTCTTAATCGACTAACTAATCCTTGAAGCAGCTACCTTCCCTGGGGATCCAACCCACGGCCATACGCCTAGTATCAGTGACGAACGAAGCAGTCAAGCTGTTCAAAGCTAACTCCTACCTTTTAAAATTAGCCCACGCTGTCCCACAGCTGAGCAAAGGCTGCTTGGGAGGATTTGGGGAAGTCAAATCCTTCCAGGCATCCTCTTCAGGAGTCGCCTTAGGCATGGACATAGGACGGTCTTAATTAAAGCATTCGCAGTTTTGATGCGAGTTTCATAATTTAAATATTCTTAAAGTTTCCACGAAAATGACTCACTTTTTAGTACAGACTTAAAATAAGTTTAAAAATCTGCATGAGGTGTTCACGACTGGATCTCGATATGCAGTGAACGCCAGCTCATCGTTTCAATACCTATAAGCTGCATTATAGGTACTTAGTTGACTTAAGTTTGCGTGAAGAGGCCAATCATATCCATTTGATGTCGATTAGTAGCGAAGGGTCAATTTTTGTCAATCAGGGACAATCTTTAATTTTATTATATTATTTGTCTGAATACTGACTGTGCCATTTTTCAAAGGGAAGTCGGTAGGAATCGAGTTGTATGGAACCTTCGCCACTGAATTGTCATTGTAGCAGCTGGATGAGAATAGCCTAGGATCTACTTAAATAGCGTGCGATTGGAGAATTCTTTGTCCAGAATTGGACGTTGGCTATGTTCATGTTCCTTCTGCACTTATACTTTATTTGAAAACGGCGCAGCATGCAGGCCGGTAATATTGATAGAGGAAAAAAAAACAAAATGTCATATTATATAAAAAAAACATTTTATTAGCAAACTAACATAGGAAAGTAAAAATATAAGAAATTCATTATAAAACTGTAAACGTTGTAAAAAATTATGGTAGCTACATTTATTATATTACACGTACCTTACGGTGTGATACTGATTTAACGTGGTCAGATCTAATCTGACTTTATGTATGTCACTAGGCTTTCACGTGCCATGCTCTTGTGCACCTTGTTTTAAAAACTTACTTATATAAAAGTATTCTGTTGTCAAGTTTATTAAAATATTTCATTGGGTATCAGTATTTTCAGTAATTTTTTTACGTTTTCTTACTTGAAGAAGAAGTTAATTGTTAATATGTAAAACACGAAAGCATGACTTGTTATTCACATTTTGAGTTAAATGATCGACGGAAAAAACCCAATATACCTATTGTATAACCCAATACGAACAACATGCAAAATTTAATGTTGCCATTTTGTCAATATTCGTAGGCCTTTATAGTCTTGTTATGTCTAAATATATTCGCGGTACAAAAACAGGTTTGATAAAAAACGTGTCTCGTTCGTCAGAGGTGGCGCAGGCGGCGCAGTGGCAGTGCACGTGTCGCCTAGTGCTCGGAAGACCTTAGTGATTGAATCAGTGCAGTGAGGTGCTTGCGAGCACCCCACTCACACTGTCTAATAGATATACAGATAAGCAAAAAATCACAGCTCCGGTTAATCAAAATACAATTATGTTTTTGTTTTCATATTTTCTTCACCTTAAAATATAATTCTAAAAATAAATAATGAAGTATTGTACAGGACGGCTCAGCTTAAGGGCGACGTAGATAAACCTTTTCAATGTTTATAATATATAAAATGAAACAGGACAAAACTTACTTATGACTATTAATTTATTGAGAATTTCAGTTTGAGTGAGTGGAATAAAAACAAAATTTATGCTAAAGTGGAGTAGTTAAGATGAATTAAGATAATGTTAAGTAATTGAAACGAAATAAGAGCCGACAGCGACGCCCTCATGAATCTAAAGGCGACCTTCAATAAATAAACAGTATTTACAAAGTATTACATTACAAATCATCGTCGATAGCGAGTCATCCACGTCTCCCTTACAACAATTCCGATACTATATAAAATTAAATTATTCATGCAATAATTACTCATAGAACCTTATAAACAAGACATAATTATCAATAAAATCTAATAATCAACTCAGGAACAAATGCAATAAAAATCGATCAATATAATCCTTTTCAATAATAAACCTTTTCAAAATAATGTACTCAAAACCAACATAATTCAATATATTACATGAATATATTAATAACCATTTATGCACTCACATAATTTATGAAGGTAGCCATAGTATCTTAAAGTAATCTGGTAAATCTCTCAATGTTTCTTAATTAGGTATCTACTTATTATAACTATAAATTCGCTAGTAATTCAAATACCATCTAATGAGATACAAGTGGTAGAGTATAAAATTTACTTCCAAAGTCAACTTTTCTATAAAATTCATTCATGATACATATTTACAAGATAATGAGTATTGTTAAAGAGTTTCCTCTGGCTTTACAACTATACTTTTAAACATATTTTACGACAATCTCAATAGAAGGCTTCATAGTGCTCGTAACATGCGCGTACTACGCACGTACCGAGGAGACAGTGTAGGTACAAAATTCAGTCTGAAAATCATTTTAGAAGATGTGCCGCGTGAACTTTAATGCGATGCAATATAATTTGTTCTGTATGATTATTTAGTAAGTAGTTCTTAATCGACAAAAGCTTTTCTGTAGAACTTTCATCTTTAATCATATCAACTACCTAGGTACCTATGAAGCGTTCATACAAAATTATTGTAAAAATAAACCGAAATACTTAAAGGGTTGAGACTCAGAACTAATAAAAAACTTAAGTAACTTCCACGCAAACACTTAGTTTAAATTTGCAGTGTCACAGTCACACATGAGCATCGAGGGGCAGTGTTCGTTTACAAATAGCTAAATACTGAACATTCTTTGTTCATCAGTATTGCTACTGGCAAGATGCATATTTATATCGGCAACTTAGCATTTATAAGTAAGTAGAGAAGCTAACAGCGGCAGTTTCAAAACAGAATATGAGAGATGTCGTCAAACTTATAATTAGTCCAACGTTAATAAAGCCGATACGAAGAAATACATTTATAATTACTTTAAACTGTAATATAAGTTCAAATCAATTCAATATTGGTATCTCTATCTATAAAGCTTTAACAAAGTGCTGAGTTCAATTAATTTACTGATTTATAATATTGTTTTATTAATTTCCGATAGGCTTTTAGAAATTGCCAGTTTGTCTTATAGGTTAATCTTGTACCCGGTAAGTGTAAATAATGAAATTTGTTGCCATTATGGGAGCTAGTAAAGCTGTTTCTAAAATGAACAAATCGGTATAGACGTAGGTAGATATTTATGTATTCCATATAGCTTGTGGACGGAAGGGCCGAGTGACGAAACCACTTTAGGCAAAAAATCAATTCAACAAAATAAAAAGACTTTAGATGATAGATTCGGACGTAAACCAGGTAAAACCTTGTCTGTTATTTTATATTAACAACTTGGTCGGTAGATAGGGAGTTTTAAGCATAGCTATATTAGTTTCAATAGACTTCTAATGGAAAGGTTTAATAGAAAAAACTGGCCAAGTGCGATTCGGACTCGCACACGAAGGGTTCCGTACCACAAGGCAAAAACGCCGAAAAAAAAAAGGTTTGTTGTATGGGAGCCCCCCTTTAATATTTATTTTATTTTGTTTTTAGTATTTGTTGTTATAGCGGCAACAGAAATACATAATTTGTGAAAATTTCAACTGTCTAGCTACCGCAGTTCTTGAGATACAGCCTGGTGACAGACAGACGGACGGACGGACGGATGGACAAACAGCGAAGTCTTAGTAATAGGGTTCCGTTTTTACCCTTTGGGTACGGAACCCTAAAAAATGACTAGGTCGTGCCGCTATGACATTGTATGTGATACCGCGCACCTGACGTGCGGAGGCCGAAATAATATTATAACTTGACCTTAATTCCGGTGGTTTAATTTCAATCACGGCACATAATTGAACTATTGTAATAGACAGTGTATGCTAAAACCTATTAACGTATTTATTGTACTGCACTGATACATTGATCAGTGACCAAGAAATGGTCGAACACCACTGTGACTACTAAGTAAAGTATATCTTGAGTTAACTTTTGTGCCAGTTGTATTAGCATTCATTTTTGTTTACTATTGTATCGCCTGGTTAGCCGTTTATTTTCTCTCATGCTTACGTCTGCATAAGTATGTAGCCGTGACCATGTAAGTATTCCTTTCTAGAAAAAAAAGCATTCAGTTGTACTAAATAGGCATCAAATTGAACTAACTGCCACCACTAAAGAAAACTGTTTCTTAGAAACGGAAAGATTATTTATTATTATCATGTTGCAGAATTAGCTAATTTACGCTAATTTTAACTAATTTTCGTTATGATACTGAGTGTTCATCGTCATTAGATGATAATCATTATTTAGCACATTGACTCCCCCTATTCTGCGAATGCACTTCGCGAATTTAACCTAATGACGTGTTTATATTTTTTAAATTCATGTGCTCTGAAAGCGCTTTCACAAAACTTTCTGGCTATTCACTACATGTCGCATGATTACTATGAAAGAGTCTCAAATGAAAATAAAAAGAAAAACCTTTCTTTCACATCCTCACGAAAATAACGATAACATTCAGTTATATAGAAGAAATAAACTGAGCACGAACTACCTGACTGCATAGAAAGGTATCTGAAAATGTCAGTGAAACAGATTAGAGTGATGTCTATACTCGTATTAGGTAATTACTTTCACTAAGTGGAAGGTAAGCATGCACAGTACTTTCATGCACTTTCAAACTCAAGATTACTGTTTCATGGCTAATAACTGGTAGGTAATAATGGGAAGACATAAAATGATTACTTACATAGGTGTTCGACACTAAACAATGTCTAAGAGACTATCTAGGTACGTATATATAAATAATGACAGGGCGAGGCCCTGTGTTATAAACACACAGACGGAACAAAGAAAGGCCAATTTGTTAGACGAGAAAGGGAGCACATTTTAAAGACCGCGATTGAAACAGCACTTGTATTTATAATTTATAGCAATCTGAGGGCAATCAGGCCTCTCCCAGTATGAGGCGAAAGATGTAATATTGGGAATGAGAAACCGTTCACTGCGTCGCGTCGTCCGATATGGACACTCGAATAATGGTCCCTCCCGTCCCGAACAAGCTATTACGTTCCAATTTCCGAGGAGTACATTATAATAATAGCGCAAGTATTCAACTTTTTGTACAAAGCTTTATCTTAAACATCGCAGAGTAATAAGTAAATAGAAATGTCAAAAAATGATAGTGCAGCCATACTCGAAAAATAAAAATCACTGTTCAAACTGAGAGGCGCACATTGAAGAGATGCGATAGTTGAGCGGTGAAAGATGCTGGGTTCTGAATACTCGTTCTTTTAGTATTTTTTATTTTTATTTTTAGAAAGTTCAGTCGGCCGCACAGCGGGAGAAATTACTACGGCGCAGCGGCAACCAGTAACACCAGCGGTGCTCATCATTGTTCACTATTTATCTGATGTTACTTTGAGGCACATTGTCGATAATCTGTTTAAACCAACACTTTAAGGAGCCACAGTATGTGCCAGGGTCGTGTCGGGGTGCCATTACTTATATCAAGGAACTATATAGCGTCAGATATCTACCTACTTATACCAAAATGCATAACGTTGTTTACAAATATGACTTCTAATGTAAACTAGTATTTATGACTAATAAATATGCAATGTAAGTTGATTTTATATAATCTCGTAAAACACTTAAAAGTATCTATCTGTTCTTAGCTAAAGCTAAAATGTATACGGTAACGGGCGGAATTACATACAAATTAACAAATAAGATTAACGGCCGAGAACCTTCACATCTCTCTTTCGTAACTGTCTTATTTCTCTATAAATTATTACTTTATTAGCACCTTACCAAATTCATCTGTGATATTTTCAGCCTTTAAGTATCGATTATAAGAAAATACATTTGTTATTATATCACCATGATAAAGTACAATTGACTATCAATGGGGTGTGAGCGGCGTGCGGTGCGCGGGCGCGCGTTACCTCTGCTTGTTGGGCTTGACGGCGCCGTTGGCGGCGGCGGTCTTCTGCGCGATGTGCGTCTGGTAGTGCTTGGCGAGGTGCGCCTTCTGCCTGAAGCTCTTGCCGCACAGCGAACACGTGAACGGCTTCTCACCCGTGTGCGTCCGCACGTGCACGTTCACTGAGTATTTGTCCTTAAATCCTTTCGAACAAATGGAGCAGTAGTGGAGAGATCTCTCTTTCCTCACTCCATTCGACGTAGAGGTGGCCGCCTGAATGGCCGTTCCCGACTGCGCTTGCGGCGTCGGCGTCGGGTTCTTATTCTGCGGTTTCTTGTATCTTCTATTTCCCGGCTTCGTGCTCGTCACGGTGGGCGATGCTGTCACTATTTGTAAGTGCTGGTTCAGCTGGACCTCCCCGGCGGGTATCATGGTCACTAGTTCACCGTTGACGTGATGTATGTTATAGACACTTCGCGTCGGGTCAATAGGTTCTACGGTACAGAACGGTTGCATCGATTCTCCGAGTTCCGTTGCTATCCTCTTCAACTTTTCGTAGTCTTCCGGGTAGTTGGTATCTAGTCGTGACAACAAAATGTCGTCGACACTTTGCGTCGATGATGGATTTTCTCCATTTGAAACAACAGAGTTGCTAGGGTCTTCTAATAATATCGAAATATTTAAACGATTAGGTGGCGAAATCGCCATCAAGAGTTCATCTTTGCTGTCTTGGTACATTGATGGTACATCAGGTTTGTTGTTATTTGTCGCAATAACTCGTTTCAGTTCACTACTAACATCGACTTTTGCTGGATTTTTTTGTATAGTACTATATCTAATAAAGGCTTTTCCCTGTAATGCGCTTCTGAGCAAAGATTCATTCGATTCTGTATTTTGATCCGTTATTTTCCAATCATTGTTATTGTTATTAAATTCTACTTGACTTTCTAATAAGGCTGGTGTTACGAGAATAGATGAACTATGAGAGTCATCTTTTTTGTCGCTACTCTGAAACTCACCTTCTTCGTAACTGTAGGGTTCCACTTTCACTAAATCACTAGTACTCAAATCAGCGTGTTGGCTTTCTGAGTCGCCATCCTCGTAAGTGAAACCCTCTACTTTTGGTAAATCTTGGTTGAAGTCATTGGGGAATCCGTTCATATTTAATATGGATTCGAGATCTAAGGAGTTGTGCGGCTCTATGTCAGTTGGACTAGACATAGACACGTCTTCTTCTTTAGCCCAGTATCGATTCGAACTTGTTTCCGTCATGTCATGATTTAATACAGTCAGTGTGTAAATTTGTCCGTCCGTGTTGTTTATTAATTTATTTGAAATTGCCGTGTCTGTGCAAGGATGCGTGCCATTAATATCGCTTTCCTGGTTCCAGTAAAACTTGTTGAGATCCTCTAACATGGTAGTATCTAAGCGATCACGTTCGCGGTCCACATTCCAAATGGAGTCGAAACTCTGTAGCGTCGTGGAAGTGGTGGCAGTGGCCATGCCACTGTTGGCGCCGATTTGCGCGCCGCCTACGCTCAGCAAGCTATTATTGTTCTGTTCTTTGGGCTCCTCTGAGAGCAGTGGGTTTGACCTCGAGTCGGGTGATTCCATGAACACATTTACAGAACGCATCTGTTGTTTGTACTGGGCATCAGTAACCTCGTTGGACGTCACGAAATCAAAGAAATCCGACTTTGACAGTTCTGGGGCAGTGGCCGTCATGACTACCGTTTCATTTACAAACGAGGACGACAACTCGGTTCGTTCTCCTGTCAGTTTTGCTACATCAAACTCGGAATGTTTGTGTTCAGTTTATCTTTGTACTACAATAAATATATCTAAATTTAAATAAGTGAATAACCCGGTATGACTTGTACTTTATTGGCAGTCGCTAGAGCGTCGGTAACTGAGAGTGCGGGAGTGCGGGGCGCGGGCTGGGGTGCTACTCGGACGTGCCCAACGTGCTCGAGTCAATCGGCGGACCAATGCAGTGTGCGAACTTGATCCGTACGTGCCTTTTTCCCATTATTCACCCCAACCCTATCCTTGTTGGTCGAGAACTTAATTAGCCAGGCTTTTGGCAAAGTAAGTGCAATTGACCATATTATCCATGATGTTAAGAAGGTGTCCGAAGTCAAGGAGCGAAGTCAATCTGGAAAAAGGAAAAAAAAAGGTTAATAACATTACTCAATTAACAAAGACAACAGTATTATTGCTTCCCCATGATGATTTCCCATCCGAAAAAAAATATTGCTATACTATCTATCTACTAGTGGAGTGCTGGGAATGTTGTTTTACCGAAACTATACTGCGTCGGCATCGCATATCATAAAGCAGAATATATCCATATCTAAATGTTTAATTAATAAGCTCGCTCCGAGTCTTTAGATCCTGTACAAAACCAGGGCGAGCAAGTCACGCGTCGCGCCTATCAGGCATCACGTAGCGCATGCGCGCTGGGCCCGCGCCGCCTGCGCGGTGCTTTCCGAGCCAAGCCGGCTTTCAGCGCGAACACCAAATAATAAAACAGAACATTAAATTTTATTAAAATGAAAGCAGAATTGAGATCATCCCACGGTATGTGATTCTAGTGGTTGTCTAAATATTTTTACTTTCTACATTATCATACCCATTTCCAAATCCTTCGTTATTTAAATCGTATTTTAAAATGTGTAGGTAATTGTTATGTTCTGTTATTTTAACGCTGGAGGTTTACGTACGTGTTCAATAAACATGTCGTAAAATGAGAAAGGTCTGTCAAACGACACGATGAATTGGAGCAAGCGCGAGGGACCGAAACACTCGATATTAAGTTTCATCTGACAGCTGATACAATGGTAACTCGTTGATATTTGACGAAATATTATTTACTTGCTGTATAGTTTACAGACACCAACAATATACTATGTGTAGGTACGTATTGCTGGTATTAATTCTCGTGTTGTTAATATAAGATTTACGTATACGATTTGATCATTTATCAAGAAAACTGTGTAAACTGTGCAGATACAAATTTACAAAAATTATTTGTTTGATATTAACGAATTTGTAGTAGATACTCAATTACATAGATAGAACAGTAACTCTTTAATTCAATACTTTATCTACTATTCATATAAATCATTACTCTGTTATAAAAACAAATAAAATATCGTGACGTCTTCGAATGTGCTTAATAACTGTTGTTAACTTCAAAACGGAATCTAATACTTGTGAGCAATAAAAAATACTGGAACGAATCTTTAATTAAGAACAATGACGTTATTTTTTGTTTGAATGTTTGCAGTCGTTCGGGCTCGTGTATTTTGCTACAATATCTAATGAAGTACCTATGGAATTATAAATTATATTTCAACTAGGTTTACATGCTTTATGTGTGGCACAAACACAGTACTGTAATGGATATAACATAATATTTATTAACGCTACATCTATTAAGTTGATATTTTCTGATGATTTCCTATTATTTTGTTGATTAACTTGCAGACTTCCAACGGTGGACAATGAAGTAAGCTTAGCATAGTGATGATCATAAATTAATGTATTTACTCTCCTGCGAGTGGCTCGTAAACTTCTAAATTCAATCAGTACTTTACGTCATTGCCTCACAAACATATTTTAACTGTACTAAATTGTGTACAGCTTGTCATTAGTTTAAACGAAACACTAAGTTAACATGCGAAAATGTTGTGCAACTTGCACTGTTAAAAATAGTGCTTTTGACATTACTTAAGCCCCTATTGCACAATCGTGGAACGTTTCGAGCGGTGGATTAACTTTAAATTGCTTATAGGAAACATTGTCGATGGTTCGTGAGGCATAAGTATCTATCATAAAGGTAAAAATATTGGGTTAAATTGCCGGTACGTCTACGGTTAGTTTCGTAGTGGGTAATTCCAGGCTTTGGTAGGTAAAGATGCAGGTAACCATTATAGTTGGCTACGTTAAGGTCGCCGCAGTGGTTTTTCTGAGAATCTGGTCTCGTAATAGCATCGTACGCTATTAACTTAACCGATAAGCGTCGATTATTTCCATTGGTTCGGGTTCGTATTCACAACACGGTAACAAATAGTTTAGCGAGCGATTCTAGGCATAATATGTTTGCATAATAATATCATAATTTGGTCACCTTTTAGCGATAAACCTATTCGTGTTTTCTGTTTTAAATTAATTTAGGTTCTCTCTGTTTAAATCAAGTATAAGCCCTTTCTGAGAAAACACCAGCTGCATGAAGTTAGTTAATGGCCACTTTACTTGACCTAGATTGATTTATGGTGCCTACCTGTGTCAAAGTTGTAATTTGACTTCGAAGGTCATAGGTTGAAGTAAATCTAACCTAATTGATACAAAACAATAGTAATCAAATTGGTTGTACAACTAATTGAGTAATTAGTTAAAAGAAGTATTATCGACAAGCAAGGATGTGAATTTGATGACTTTGTATTGAGCAGCGGCAGCGCGGCGCGGTGCATGTGGGTTAACGAGCGCGGTTACGCCACGCACGCTGCGCCCGCGCCGACGCCGCCGCCGACCACCGATACTAACAAACATTAACTGCTACACAAACGTTATATCTCTTAAATTGTTATTCTTAATTATAATTTTTTCATAAGAATATTTTTCACAGGAAAAAGCTAATGTAAAAAGTTCAAGATATTTTCTAATTTGTTCTCACAGGCTGTTACGAGTTTTTACCAGCAGTCAGGAATGTGGTCAGTAGTGAGAAGAGCCGGCCACGTATACACAAGTTACTAATAACATTTCTATTACCTATTGATGCGACTAATAAGGTAGAGCTGCGGAGAAACCTTACCTCTCTTATATATCTAGAAATCTTAAATTGCAATATTCGTTAGCGCGAATACCCATTACATTTTATACCCATTTGTATTATTTCTACCTTCATGCCAGCTCAGGCAAGTAATTAATGCCTCTAAAGGATTTATGAACCGATATCTATTAATAGCATTCTTAAATTAATTGAAGAATATATTATTAAGTATAGACGCAGTGGACATGTTGGCGTAATAAGCTTTGCATTATGTTCAATTACAACTTTAGTTAAATACAATAGCTCTGCCGATTCTGAAAAGACCATCATCATCATCATCTGCCTAGCCTTTTCCCAACTATGTTGGGGTCAGCTTCCAGTCTAACCGGATGCAGCTGAATACCAGTATTTTACATGGAGCGACTGCCTATCTGACCTCCACAACCCAGTTACTGGGTAAGAAAAAGACCATATTTTATGTTTATTATGAAAGAAAATAATGCATGTCGTTTTATAAAATAGTCCACTCGATATCGGTATCGTAGATCTAATTCGATATCTTTAATTAACACGAATAAACGGCCTCGATATCGCAACTACAATGGCCGACTTTATCTCCGCGAGCTATCGAACGATGTCTACAAATTGCGTCGTATTTACAACAAAAATACGCGGACAATTAACTGAGAAGTTCCGATGTGACGATAATGACTAGTCAGGGAGTCGGGACTGATCCAGCGCATGATCCAAGTGTTACGCGGAGCGAACAGCTCTGCGACCAGCGCGGCCCGCGAGTCTGCGACCGACACAGATCGGACCGCGATAGCCGCGAACACATTGTGACGGTTTTAATTGGACGTTTTACATAGAATTGATTCGAAATAAACCTGAACATGCCGCTGGTCATTCTCTGCAATTCAAGGTGACGTTCGACGTGCAGCACTATGTTGCGTGTGACTGCGAATTGATTACGTTGTTATTTTTACAATTAAATTATTTGAACACAAAGAAATACTACTCACACTCACATATTGAGTTAGCCAGGAATTATTATTGAAGGTAACTCTTTGAATCCTAAAGCACTTCAAATGTTTCTCTCGAGTAATAAGTAACTAAACATGCAGTTAACATGAGTAAATTTTTAATTATCTTCATATCATTGTGACATTAACGTTAAGACATAAAACTTATAATATAATTGACTATATGACATAATTGACTAATTATCAGCTGACATTTAACAATGCTAAAATTTATAATAGCTGTGAACCATAATGACATAAGGATCCACAATGATAGGAATGATTTGTATAACGGTCGCTGTTTCATATAATTGGTATTAGCTAGGCAGCCGTAAATGGGAGCTGGTTGGGTCGGCCGCATACCAGAGCGCGTCGCCGCTGCCGGCGGCGCGACCTCTGACATTTGAGCAGAAGATGACCGCTTGCTGCGTACGAACAGCCTTTGATCTCTCATACTGTTGCAATTTTATGCCAGATTATTATAACGAGTCGGATACCAGTAAAAGTGAAATTATCGTTGCGTACTGATCTGTTGGCGGGCGTTACTATAAACTCGAATGACACGCGGTTAATTGCGGTTCATGCAAAGGCAATTAAAGGGCTCGCCACGAGCGTGTTTCTAAGTTCCGAAGATTCTCCATCTCCACCAGAGTAAGGGCTCCCGCGCACTAGGCAGCCTGGCTGCGGTAGCCAGTTGAACATAAATGGGAAATTGCGGAGTTCGTGGCTGCTTAGTGCGCGGGCTCCCATACACCGTCATATGTTCGACAGGCTGCCGCAGCCAGGCTGCCTAGTGCGCGAGGGCCATTAATGTTTCTAAGCGCTCCTTTATCAACGGCATACTTTTATAACTTCCCACATTGATTGAAAACGCGTTTGATGTTTCACACACGAATTAACTCTAATTTAAACAGGCAAGCAAGTATGTATATAGTTTGATGAAATATTTTTGCAATTCAATTACACCGTTGCTTATTATGCTCGAAATCTAGTTAAACAATTAATTTGGTAGATAATAAACGTGGCGGTACTATGTACGAGTCAGTAGTATAAGGCTGGTATAAATGCCAATATAGGTCGATTGCGGTTTACACACTGATTTATGGCAACTGGGAGACCGGTGGCTACGCAAGGATGCACAATCTAGTCGTGACATTAATGGCGGAGATTACTTGCTTACGCGCAACTAGAGTGCGTCGAATTCTGACGTAAAATATGGTTAGTATTTATATCGGATAGTGGTGCTCGAGTTCCCACGCGGCGCGAACACTGCGCCCGCGCCGACACCGACTCAAATGATTGGACACATGCTAATGTTGCTAAGATAGATTTCAACGATTTAGAATATTTAATGCACTGTGATGTCACAGTAACTCGTACATATCACTTATTGACAGCACAGTCGCAGCCATCGGAGCAGTGCCCTTTTACTGCAGACGTCTACAACTTAAGATATCTATTCCTATATGCAGATGCCCGGTTGTTTGTGTTGTCTATTTGAATAAACCCAAAATTTATCAACATTTTGAATACAATAAAAACAATCCAGCTTTCTATTAGACATTTTATTTAAATGTTACCAAATAAGAGATTTTTTATTGATGTCTATAATCGCTAGCCTGTATAATGAATTAAACTGTTAGATTCTGCATTTCTATGAGCGGGTGTGCCGACCTGTCGTTCAGGTTTACCTCGATTAGGAACCAAAATTATACCGAGATGACCGCTTTGTCCTAGAGAACAGCTCAGCGGCTCAAGCTAATTGAACACATGACCAGACGACGTTACGTAATGGCGGTGATTTCGTGGATCCGATTCACGAACTTAATTAGCTCATCAATTCTGGGATCGTTAAATAAATAGCCAGTAATACCTACAACAAATCACTGTAAAATTAGATAAACGAGTTTGATGTTTCACACCACACATAACATTTAATTTTATTAAAATAAAAAGAAAACAAATCAAAATGTCGCATTTTTAGTATGTAATTAATTTTACTCAAACAAAATACTTAACACTAACGTGAACTCTCCTGCGTTGAACTTTAATTCTGCATAGACACATTAGTTTAAAAAAAATCTTAAGCACTTAATAAAAGATCATTATGAGGTGTTCATTTACTTACTATTTACAATTATAATTATATTACTACACTACAAATATAAAACACTAGCTTCTGCCCGCGACTTCGTCCGCGTGAAATTTCTTGTACCCCCACCCCGTCGCGTCGCAACACTTCGTATTCGCTTACCGTTCACTCTGAGTTTTTTTCTTTTTGCTCGGCTCCTAAGGGTCATAGCGTGATGTTAAATAACCTATAGCCTTCCTCAAGAATATCAAATGCAAAAAGAATTCAAATCTGACCGGTAGTTAAAGAGATTATCGCGTTCAAACAAACAAACTCTTCAGCCTTATAGATAAAAAACTCTATGGCCCATAACTCCTTAATAGGTACCAACTCATAACATCTTACACACGTGATAACTTTTAAACGAAATATCCGATTGAGATGAAACAAAAAGTATTTTACTTCTTCATAAATACTTTTTATAACATAATGCTTAATTTCGATAAAGATTAATATTACGATACATATTTAACGTAGTTTTTTTTTCTTCAGACGATTTAATAATTATTTTGAACACAAAATCGGTTATTGTGATTAAACCATGATAGCTAGACATATGTTCTCGCGGACTTTTTTGTAGGTCTTAATGGGCTCTACAAACCCGTAGTACATTATTTTGTTCTATTGTCAATAGTTTTTGCAGCGCACGCAAAAATAGGTTTTCGATTTTACACCTTGTGTTACAAAATAGCAATTTTATTACGGATCCCTAATTTTGAAGAAAAAAAAATATAGCCTATAGCCTTCCTCGATAAATGGACTATCCAACACTAAAATAATCATTCAAATCGGACCAGTAGTTCCAGAGATTAGCGCGTTCAAACAAACAAACAAACAAACAAACAAACAAACTCTGCAGCTTTATAATATTAGTATAGATTTACCTATAGGAATCAAAGTTGATATAAAGTAAACAAACGTTCTTGGTATTCATCTGCATACTGCATAGGACAATACTGTGTGGTATAAGCGTCAATCACGAGTTCGTGTTGAAATAAGCCATGATTGGCCTACATCACAGGTGCACTCACAAAAAAGAGAAACTGCAGTATTGCGGCGTACGAAAGAAAATCTTATTATCGACATAAGGGGCGATATTCGAGACGGCCGTCTGCTCCAGTTACAGAAAACGCTCCCTCCGATTTGGATCCGGTTCGATCTGGTTTCGTGCGAACCTACCTTCACTCTCTTATGGTGTTTTAATCACTGTTATTTGCGTGAGTAGGTTCCTTCGCAGACATTAGGTATAGGAACAAAATCGATATTATTAAGTAAATAAAACGAAACCTCTTCCGCTCAATTTAAGCTTCCTCCTCTTAAACTACTCTGGAATGCCCACAGTTTTTGTTTCAATTTGACCTCTCACAGTAAAAATTACAGGTATGCGTTACGTATTTTGCCCTAATAAGAATAAGGCCCCACGAAGTCAAACATGTCTCTTTAAATTAAAAAGTTAATTCACCAAAAATATTATGCAGTTAAATTAAACAAGGAAACAATCACATAGACGTTCAATACAACCAATTAACTTCACGCAGATACTATCTCTAGATGACTTTTATAAATATTCTTTTTATTCGTGAGGTATATAAATGTAATTCGGCGCTCACCTGATAAATCAATGTAGAACAAAAAACTGTTTGGAAGAAACGGTCGCATTGAAAAGATGTTGAAGCGATGACATTTGATGTCCAGCCAGACAAAAAAGTCAGTTAGCGTTTGACAGACGCAGCTTCTCTTGTATAGCGAAAATAAATGAAGATACTGACTAATTGCTAGTTAACATGCACGTTCGATTATGTACGAAGCGTGCTAATATAATACAGAGGCAAATTGGCGTTAAGCTTTTGACAGGCGGGTCAATGAGTGGCTGAAAACAGAAAGTAGCACCTGGTGCAGTTTTGCTTTGTTATTTTTAACGGATAGTTTTACGAATATTAAATTACCCGGTCGGGCTTGGATGTCACGGTTCACTTTGATACTTTTTTTGCACGTCAGTGAGTATCAGTACATACATACGACGTGCCACCAGTAAAGGTAGGCTTAGATTTTTACACGCAATGCAGTTAGTTTAAGAAAGTGTGAAGTACCTACTACCGAACCGGATGTCAACTGGATTTCTATTTTTGTTAGATTGTTTTGCTAT
Organism: Oligia fasciuncula; assembly: GCA_963082905.1. Taxonomy (NCBI): domain Eukaryota; kingdom Metazoa; phylum Arthropoda; class Insecta; order Lepidoptera; family Noctuidae; genus Oligia; species Oligia fasciuncula. The sequence continues at coordinate 12,972,740 of OY720388.1, read as the reverse complement.
TGATTTTGAGGAGTGTACCTACATATCTCTAATAATCAGATGTTACGTCTGACTAAGGAATGCAACCGCACTCGCCTGTGGTTGATGTATGAGAAGATGTATGTATGGATTAGTGCTAAGGAGCTGACGTCACGGAATAAAGAATACGGTGAACCAGCACAGTGATACCTACAACAATTATAGTAAATGCAGAAGTTACAATACATTCCGTTTTAACGATTGCCGAGAGCAGTGGTGGCCCAGTGAGAGCAGTGGTGGCCCAGTGGTCACGGACACGAGTTACGAGTTGTAGGTCGTAGGTTCGAACCCAGACAGGCGCTTTACTTTGTGTAAATTATTTCATCACTGCTCTCAAAACGATGAAGGAAAACATCGTGAGGAAACCGGCATGTCCTAGAACCAAAAAGTCGAAGACATGTGACATCCACCAACCCGCACTGGGCCCGCGTGGTGGATTACGGCCTACTCCCTCTCATTGAGAGGAGGCCTGTGTCCTAGCAGTGGGAAAATTATAGGCTGATTATGGATTGCCAAAAAAGCTTCTACTACAGGCAAAAAAAAAAATTCTACAAATAAAAAAAACACATTTATAAACCTAATCAATACCATGCAATAAGTAATTTTATTCCGGATTTTGATATTATAAAATAACCGAGAGCAAAAGTCAATGTAATTATTCGTTCACGTATTGATCTCGGTATAAATAAACGAGTTGTTGCAACTTGTTACTTGCCATTCGGGAAGTAAAATTATAGCGTGCATAAACGCTAATGTTTATACGAACTCCATACACATATAATTTTAATGTATAATGACCAGATACCAACAATATAAGTACGTAACTACAACACTACGTACTTGCGTATTTGTTGTAATTATGAAAACTTTTGCGTAAGGGATTTCCCGGACACATATTTTTTTCTGTAAAAAACTATGTGCCCAGGAAAACTGTAAAATATAGTTTCTACAAAGGCATAAGATAATAAGAAAAGAGAAACAAGACATGAGAAGGTATAAGATTTGATTATTGAGTTAAAACTTAAGTAACTAAGTTGTGAAATACCCAGTTTCAAAATTTCAGTTTCGCTCGGAACGCTAACAGTCTCGCTCGGAACGCTAACAGTCTCGCTCGGAACGCTAATGAGCGCGCGCGTGTCACAAATTCTCAATCGTAGTGTGTAGTATTATTGCAAATGGAGTGCGCTAAGTGCAATAAAGTGTTATCCAAAAATGGATCGCACTTTCAGTGTCAAGCATGTTTTGGTACATTCCATAGAGGGTGTATTAAGGGACTTCTAGCAGATATTCGAGCAGGTATCAGCAGAACCTACTGTAACAATTGTGAAATGGATTCCCGAACCGATGATGAAGAACAAGACGAGATAAAAAAGGATTTTGAGAAAATTTTGAAGGATATCCAGAGGAAAGTCAATGGAATACCTACCTTAAAAACTCAACTCGAATCCATAAGTACCAGCATGAGTATGCTTTCGGAGAAATATGATACACTTATCGCGGAACACGAGCAATCTAAGCAAAAAATAACAGAACTCAAAAAGAACGTTACAAACATTAATAATAAAATTATATATCTAGAAAAATGTAACTCTGCGTTGGAACAGAAGGTTCAGGAATATGATCAGGCCTCGCGCAAAAATAACATCGAGATTGTAGGCGTGGAACAGCTGCCGGGAGAGAATCTGCGCGATGTGGTGACAAAAACCGGTCAACTCATCAACGTTAGCAGCACGGAAATTGAGTGGGTTAGCCGGCGTCGTCAGCAGCGTACCGACAGTCGCAAGCCAGCACCTATCTTGATTGGCTTCAGGGCAACCACCAGCGGCACCATCGAGCGTGACACCTGGCTCGGGCAGCGGCGCAATTTGAAGGAGTTCACTAGCGAAGTTATTACCGGAGGTTCTATGCAAAATAAAGTATTTATCAACGAGGATCTTACTAAAGCTGCCAAGGAATTATTGTGGAATACTAAGAAACGGCTGCATGGACAATGGAAGTACATCTGGGTCGCCAATGGAAAGATTCTGGCAAAAAAGAATGATGGTGATAAGTCGGTGTGGGTGAGAGCAGAGAGCGACCTCGAAGAAATTATTAAAAAATGAACCTACCGTCATCAAATAAAGTGTTTATTGTGCTATAACTAATTATCAAATTCGCGGCGTTAATAGACGGTATCGGCGTAATTAGTGATAATACAATCGAGGCGTCAATAGTGAACGGCATAGACAAATGGATATCGACGTGGAATTATAATCAAAACTTTAGTTTGGTGCATATAAACATACGTTCTCTAAAAAAACATTTCAGTGAACTTTTAATTACATTAAATAATCACCTAGATAAGTTAGATGTTATCGTTATTACAGAACCCAACATAGACTTTTCTTTATTAGATTTATTTAAGATAAAAGGGTTCAATGTTCATAGTTTTACACGAACGGGGCGAAGGGGTGGGGGGGTGCTTGTGTACGCGAGGGAGGGGTTGGATGCGCGGACGGCCTCGGGGCCGGCGGCCGCGCAGCCGGTCGCCATATGTGCCGCAGAGTGTGTTTCCATTACGTTTCATTGGTCTGGGGAACCTGTTCATGTTGTCGCATTGTATAGACCTCCCCGAATAAATAAACAGGATAAAATCATTCTGTTCTTTGAGGAACTTAGGAATCTATTGAGTAGCTTGCCGCAAAACACCAAGGCTATATTGTGTGGCGATATGAATATTAACCTACTGCAAAAACACGACAAAAATGTTATTACCTATGAAAATCTTCTGGCCGAGTTTGGTTTCACAAAGTGTATCGATAAAGTTACACGTAGTGAAATTTTAGTTGATACATTAGTGGAATCCTGCATTGACCATATTTATATTCGAGCACCTACTTTAAAAATAAACTCTGCGGTAATTCAGCATAAAATATCTGATCATTACATGATATCGGTCGCGGTGGAATGGAAACGCACTCCGGTAGCTGTGCCTGTGGATGGTGGCGGCCGGCGGCGGCGGCAGCGCGACGACGGCGCCTGTGCTCTCGCTTCCACCTCCTCGCGTGCGCATGCCTGTCCTACTCATTCGCCTAATGTAACCTCACAACGACGTTATATGCTTGACAATCGTGCGGTTCGTGAAAAGCTATTATCTGTTAATTTTGAGGAATTAATGCTTATTACATGCCCCATAAAGTTGTATGATGCATTCAGAAATATATTTCAACAGATATATAATAGCTGTTATGTATTAAAAAGTGTAAATAACTCAAACAGGGATAACACCCCCTGGATAACTAGAGATTTAAAGAATATGATTCTAGAGAGGGATAGACTGTTTGTTGTTTGGAGTAATGATCCTAAAAATATGGTTAAACGTTTAAATTACACAAGATATAGGAATAGATGTCATAAATTAATTTTTAAAAATAAAAATAATTACGATAGGCAATGCATTTTAGACTGTAACAATAATATTAAAAAACTGTGGGATAGGATAAATTATTTATTAGGAAATGAAAAACAATGTTTGGATAAAGTAATATTAAAGAATATGGGAGTTAACGAACCTGTAAAAAATATATGTAATAATTTTGCTTGTACATTTGCTGAAGAAATAGAGAAAATCAAACATACTTGTAGTATTAAGCTGTTAGATAGAATCACCTACGTTGGACAGACGGACAGAAGTATGAGGTGGCAGCCCGTAGATAGTAACTATGTTAAACGAATTATAACTCAAATGGATAAAAATAAGTCACCGGGTAGCGACCTAGTGCGAATGTCCGATCTTAAAATGTTGGCAGATACAGTTAGCCCTGTGATCTCTAACCTAGTCAATTTGTGTGTGCAAAATGGTTTGTTTCCTAGTATGTTAAAAGAAGCCATAGTGCGACCAATTTATAAAAAGGGCGATCATAAAAATTATACTAATTATAGGCCTATATCAATTTTATCCAGTGTAGATAAGATTATCGAGAAATGTATCATTAACCGTTTGAATAATTATTTGCAGAAAAATAATGTAATAAATGATTGTCAGCATGGTTTCCAGAAAGGTAAAAGTACAAATACTCTGTTAACACGGTATACTGATGAAATTAATACATATTTAAATGAGAAAAAGTTTGTAATTGCGGTATTCTTTGATAACAAAAAAGCGTTCGATACCCTTGAAACTGAGACCTTATTGAACGCCATGGAGGAGTGTGGAGTGGGAGAGCCGCTGAACAAATGGTTCCGCGACTATCTCACATCACGCTCCTACCGAGTAAAGGTAGGTGATGAGTACAGCGACGAGAGGAAGGTGGGGTGCGGGGTGCCGCAGGGGTCCGGATGCGGGCCTGTGTGCTACTTATTGCACGTGAACAGCTTGTGCGGCGTTTTGCGCCACTGCACGGCGCACATGTTCGCGGACGATCTGTGTGTACTTCGCGCCGGCACCGACCTCGCTGGTACCTGTCGACTTGTACAACATGACGTAGACGCAGTTGTAAAATGGTCTCACGACAACGGTATCGTTCTCAATGGTGACAAAACTAAACTGTTAATGATTCATTCTCCTTATATAAAACTGTCTAAAACATGCCCTTCCATTTTTACCCATAGCTATGAATGTATGCATAATAATAATTCAAACTGTAAATGTAAACCAATAGAACAAGTGGAAAGTGTCACATATCTTGGAATGAAAGTAGATGAAAGTTTCTCATGGTCTACTCATATTGATTACATTTGTAGTAAGCTTAGAATACTGCTGAGTAAATTCTATCATTTAAGCTTTAAAGTTCCCTCTAGTACCTTAAAATGTTTATATTTGTCCTTAGTTGACTCAGTGCTGAGTTATTCTCTCGATTGTTATGGTTTGACTTTTATAAGTAATATACAAAAAATTGAATCAATTCAAATTAGATTTCTAAAATTGTTGGTAAATAAGAAAACTAAAAACAGTTGTAAAGGAGACTATAGTAGGTTATTCAAAATATGTAAAATTCTACCAGTTAGCCTTAAACATAAATACCTATTATTGGTTAATAACCATGGCAGTTGGGATGACGACTCTCTAGTTTCTAACAGGTATAATACCAGGTCGATGACAGCAGGTAAATATAATGTACCCAGGGTTACTAATTACTATGGAGACAGAACCTTAAAAAAACGCGTACCTTATTTATTGAACACTTTGCCTGCTGACATCAGACATGAAGATAACAAAGTAAAATTCGCACGTAAACTTAAACAATATTTATTAGAGACAATGTAAGCGTTGGTATTATGTAAGTTATACATGTACTGATTAAGCTATAATGTAATAGAGACTCATCGATCTCACAGTTAAACTGCGGAAGCAGTTTTGTGGGGCAATGTATTATTGTTTTGAACTGTAAAGGGATTAAATAAAATCATTCATTCATTCATTCATTCAAAAAGCTCAAACTTTATGCCACAATATAAATAATGATAGATATGCGTTAATAAAACATGCAGTTTCTTTTCGTTCGCGATTAGCATGTTGTTGAATCGAATCAGTCGCTCCATGAATTCCATTTAATAATATAATAAATTCAGATTGGAGCCCACGCTGATCACCGTAGCCGCAATATTTTAATACGCTATTCATATCTATTTGATTTTATATAAATCATCTCACTTTTTCGCCGTCTTGTGAATACGAAACATGTTAAGAGCCCTCTTGTATTTACATAATATTATGTAATTAAGTATTGGAATAATTATTTAATAGTTGCCTATTCTAAAGTTCGAACATCAAATTCATTAAAAACACATTTATCACCAAAATCTTGTTTACGCCTGTGTAAATATGTTAATTAGATATGTTACACCGATGTGCTAGGGGGGAACCTTTCCCATGATACATAGTAATGGATAGACAATTATAAGCCGACAACAGTCGTGTAATAAGTTGTATCTCGGTTCGCAATTACTAACGGGTAGTAATATCTCACATCCCGCCTAGCAATATGTCTGGCACGAATCTTAATGAAGCTCATCTGTTTAACTGCAATCATACGAGGCTAGATCGTTATGTGTACCGAAAACTTCTACACATGATTGAAATGATATCTCTCCTATGTAATCCAATCAGTAGGTATCCAATCAACATTAAACGATTTTTATATGCACGCCAACCAACATTATTGAAATACTGGCGGAAGAGAAGCTTTATCATCTAGTCTTAAAAAACTGAGATGACGTCAATCAAAAGATAACTGCGGGGTAATTCTCGTAATTTTAAGAACGTTCACAGTCTGATCTCAGTCTCAATCTGTCAAAAATACCTCCAATTTCCCGACATTTTGACAAGTTTTTGACATTTGTTTGTCGCCGAGATGAGACTGCGACTAGATTTTGAACGTTTTAAATTACGAGAATTGTGGCCCTGTTATTGCTGGGCGTTTTCCAGCCAGTTTAAGCAACAATGCAAACTTTGCCATGCAAGGTCATAAATTTAATTTCCGATTAATATTACATTCGATAATGTTTTGAAGTTCACTTATAATAGTTACAAGACAGCTTGAACTGAGTTGAACTACTTCTACTATATCGACAGAAAATAGGATCTTAAACTAACATTAGGTATGTATCCAAAGGAGTATAAATTGATTTAAATACTGTTTTCCTAAACACTAACAGGGATGTTTCGATTTCGATCACTAGGAATTTACGCAAACCCCAACTTTGGATATCTTAGCACGACATGGTCATAAACAGCTTCCAAGTTACTAAGTATGTCTACAGAAGCAGTAGTCGTGTTCTATAAGTAGGTAAGTGTGCATATAACAGCGCACAGATCGCTTTCCACGGTGTAAATGACTTCAGGTTAATAATTTTCAAATCGTGATCTCACATCAATTTATTTCACCATTAATAGTTTGTCCTTATTTATAGGTATTATCACGTCTATCGCTCGGAGAGCCGGAGCAGTTTCGTAAGCTGCAGTTTAACATCATTTGCATATTCCACGGCGGTGTCGATGTGGCCCCGTGTTGTACATCGAGCAAACCACTAATAATTACTATTCACAGGCTTCATGTTTCTATTTATACTGAACCAATTTTCGGGCAGCGTTCACTGGTGAAGTTTAAGCTAATGTTTTAGAAGAACTATTGCAAGAAAATGTCTGCATAAAATAATAATTTAAGTAAGAAGCTTTATTGCATCCATACTAATATTATAAATTCGAAAGTAACTCTGTCTGTCTGTATGTTACCTTTTCACGCCTAAACCACTCGGATTTCAATAAAATTTGGCAAAGAGATAGATTGCATCCCGGGGCAGGAAATAGAATAGTTTTCATCTCGATATTCCTACGGGATCGACACTTATGCGGGTGAAACCGCGGGGCACTGCTAGTATTATATAATATATCAACATTACGGGTGGCAACTATGTATGTTGGGACATTAGAAATGGTCTTTAATAACAGGAAAGGACGATTACATTTATATCAAACATGCTTCCGTCGAAGAGTAGTTCATTTGAATTAGGTATTAATATTAGTGGTTTAATAGCTGTTGTCATGTCGGTTACAAATTAGCGCAAGCAGAGTTCGTGCTATTTGCCGGCTGCGCGTAGGCAGAGGCACGGCTCACGGATGTCGCTGTTGGGATGATCCAGATACACGACGAATCCTTTCACCGAGCGCAGCCTTGAGCACGCCGTGTCCCAGGACTGACCATTACCAACGCACCGTTGTTAATGTCCTATCGATTAACATAGATCGGTACTAAAAGATTTAGTGCGCTCAGACTATCAACGTTTATAGACTACACTATTGTGTTCGACTTCTCGCATTTACGATATGTACAGCTAGTGAATTGGGTTAGCAAATGTTAGGCCGGTCCCAGGCCATCCGAGCCGATGACGAAAAATACCGGACATGTCCGCCAATTAAAGCTCGAGCGACGAAGACGGTGCGCCCTGCGCACTGTGCCGCACCACGACCGACCAACCACGTGACGCGGTCTTTTGCAATTTAAATCAACAAACAAGAGATCGTTATTCGCGTTGTTAATGGCTTTTTTAATTGGACCCAACAATTTTTTTTTTCTTTGTTTGTCTTGTTTCTTTTATAAGGTCTGTTGGCAGAGGTCAGTAGTCACCAAAATTTTAGTCATTCATACCAAGTGAGAGTAAGAACTCACAATGGATGTATCACATCATAATACTTATTTAGGTATTGCTAATCAAATTTTGTACACTATAATTTGCGGTTATTTTGTTGCGCTTTAATGTTCTCTCACAAAGAAAGTAGATGTTGTCTAAACGTAGTACTTCACGTTTGTTGTTTCACTTGGAATATTTTAAATTATTTTCCAGCCGGTCGATTCTGTAAAAATCTCACCGTGAAAACTTCGGTGATGTGAGTTGTTTTTCCTAGGAATTGACACTATTGACAGCTCACTCCACGCTCACTTCACCTAAGTTTACACGATGAGATGTTTAGGTACAGAATCGCACTGCTGTTCTCAATGTACCTAGATCAATTCTACATTTATGGATATATCAATATTCAAGTTGATGGGTTTCATTAAAAAGCCTTAGTATCCACATTAAAATCTTAAAATATCACTTCCTTGAATATATAGTTTAATTAGTGGTTGCTTCGCCCTTATATGGTTTTCTGGTGCGTCTTCTACATAAAGTGGTGTAAAAAATGGTATGTCAATTGTTATTCGCCCGTGACACTTAACAATGGAACTTTTGTAATGAATATAGCCAAATTACAATTCGTAAGAAAAAGCATGCGCAGTGCGGCAGCGGGGCTGCCAAACCTGAATGTACTTTTTAATTGAAGGGTTCATACTTTGTGGCGGTTTATCAAGGTAATTGCGGCAGGTTTTAAGTGAAAACATATTTTATTTAATATTCTTTCTTAAAGTGCTCTACATATTGACATTTAAAGACTGCGAACCGCAATGTTGAATAATTTATTACAAAATGCAGTATTACTGCTTACTTTATGAGATAAGAATTTTACCAGTTATGTGCCTACCTACGTATATGAAATTCTAGAGTTTCTATAGTCTACTCAAATAAAAAGTATTAAAACTACGCAATTTTTTAAAGATTTGGAACGGTAACTTTGTAATTAATGAACGACTAACGAATTCTTCGTGCACGATAAACGAATTCTTGTTTTAACTATATGACGTACTTACTTTGTGTATCAGTAATATTTTGAGGGTCTTTGGTAAGAACCTTGAAGACCTCAGGTTCCTCCTGTCTCTTAGCGAAATATTTGTAATCTGTTTATATTTCCTGTTTACCTAGAAACTTTAAAATAGCAGTAAAATACTCCTTTCAAACTTTTTTCATGGCTGGATTTGAGTTGAACGATCTTTGAGGGTTTTGTACCTTTTGGGAAACAGAGATTGTATGTTTTAGCACTTTCAGCCGTATTAACGATACTTTTAGTTTAGCACTGCTGTTTCTCTCTTGACATGATAGGTCCTATGTTAAATATTGAGTAGTTCTTTTTCATATTTAAAAGTAATTCTCCATCGAGACACCAATATTCAAAAACTTTCCCAAAACATATTAGCGAAGACAAATAGTAACATTACAGTTAAGAATGTGACCACAGCGCCATCATGTAAGTACTGTGAGAGACTACATACAGATCAAACCATTTATCATAATATTCACTCTCACTTAACTAGGTTTCTTGTAGAGCAGGGATGGCGAACACATGCCACGACAGACACATGAGACGTTTGATTGTGGAATGCAATCGATTTGCGTTAGAGATCGTCCTAATGGATATAAAGGAATTAAAAACAAAAAGATTTCTTTAAACTATGTCTATTAGATAGATAGCAGTGGCACGTCTGAAGCACATTATTTTTTTGTTTCAATGACACGCAAATGCAAAAATGTTTGCCATCCCTGAAGGCCGATTCTCGTAATTTAAAACGTTCAAAATCTAGTCGCAGTCTCATCTCGGCGACAAACAAATGTCAAAATCTTGTCAAAATGTAGGGAAATTAGAGGTATTTTTGACACATTGAGACTGAGATCAGACTTTGAACGTCTTAAAATTACGAGAATTGCCCCTCTCTGTTGTAGTGCGCCCGCACCAGTATGGCACTCCGCGCTCCGTGCCGGGTCGGCGCGCGGCGCGTACGCGCAGCTCTTGTAATACTCAGCGAAAATATTTGTAAGCCCAAACGACACACTACACGGATAGCGACTAGATTTATTATAACACAACACAGATTTATTATAGCACCTTCACTTTTGCTCGAATATGACAACATTGACTGCAAAAGATTTATTGTAATTTGCTTGACAAAATAAACTAGATGTACAAAGCTGCAGAATACTGAAAGGGGTTTGAAGATCCGTAGCATACCTACTGCCGCGCCATTTTGAAAATTGCGACCACGGATGAGACCTATTTAAATCGATTGCTGACATCAATGCAAACAGAAAGCATAATAAGGCCAAACCCCGTAAAGTGTCACGTTTCCGAGATATTAACGGTCACACTTGATGATTGAGTACTACTGAAATACATAAATGTAACTTTAATTATTTTTCAACACACTTGCTCGTAAAGTAGCTCTTATTGAACCGCTTTTAGGTCCATAATGGCGTGTATTACGAACGCGTGCTTTTTCCTTAATTTAATCCACTTGTGCTGTAATACCACAGATAACTATTTACTAGTCGGGACGGAGATGCGCGCTTTTTTAATCTCATCAAAGAGACTTCATGCCAAAAGAAATCCGCGGGCTATATTTCACTTTTTTTTTTAATAGTCTGGATTGTCCTTGGTCGCAAAATGAACTAATATTTATTTACCTTAAGGTGAATGGGCAGGGACCACGGACAATTTAGGGTGAATGCCATCGCAGTGGTAGACCGCGAAATTCAAATTTTCTTAGGTTTTTTGCAATTTTCAGGTCGGTGTCAGGTTGTATCTTGGTCAAAATATGATTTGCGGCTATAACAGGTACCTCTTTACAGAATTATAATCATTAGAATTATTAATACATCTTTCTAAGTTAGATTTGTTCCTTAAGAACAAATCTTTTATGGAAAAAAGTTCTTAAGGAACAAATCTAACTTAAGGATTCAATCCTAATGACTATAATTCTGTAAATACATATATATTATAGGTAGTCGCGAATCATATTTGATCAAGATACATCATCATCATCATCATTTTAGCCGAAAGACGTCCACTGCTGGACATAGGCCTTCCCCAAGCACTTCCACTTCGACCGGTTCTGTGCTTCTCGCATCCAACGGGTTCCTGCGGCCTTCACAAGGTCGTCGGTCCACCTTGTGGGAGGCCTTCCAACGCTACGTCTTCCGGTACGCGGTCGCCACTCCAGAACCTTTCGGCCCCATCGGCCATCTGTTCTGCGAGCTATGTGCCCTGCCCACTGCCACTTAAGTTTGGCAATTCTTCGGGCTATGTCGGTTACCTTGGTTCTCCTGCGGATCTCCTCATTCCTGATTCGGTCACGCAGGGAAACTCCAAGCATAGCCCTCTCCATTGCCCTTTGGGTGACTTTTAGCCTTCTTATAAGGCCCATTGTGAGCGATCACGTTTCAGTGCCATAAGTCATCACTGGCAACACGCACTGGTCAAAGACTTTCGTCTTGAGACACTGTGGTATGCGGGACGAGAAGATATCGCGTAGCTTCCCAAACGCTGCACAGCCGAGTCGGATTCGACGATTGACCTCTTTCTCGAAGTTAGACCTCCCTAACTGGACAGTTTGTCCTAGGTACACATATTCGTCCACGACTTCGAGTGTAGCATCTCCGATCTTTATGAGAGTGGGTGTTGCATGGGCATTTCACATGACCTTTGTTTTGTCCATGTTCATTTTAAGACCCACTCTTTCGGAGGCTCTACTGAGGTCATCGAGCATTGTACTGAGGTCCACCATAGTCTCAGCCATGACTACGATATCGTCGGCAAACCGAAGGTGACTTATGTACTCGCCGTTGATGTTGATGCCAGCCCCTTTCCAGTCCAGAACCTTGAAGACATCCTCCAGTGCAGCGGTGAACAGTTTCGGATAGATAACGTCTGCCTGTCTTACACCTCGCTGCAGAAGGATAGGTTTCGAGGTCTGATCCTGGAGTCGGACTGACATAGTGGCGTTTTCGTACAGACACTTCAGCACTTCGATGTACCGATAGTCGATTTGGCACCGCTGAAGAGACTGCAGCACAGCCCATGTCTCGATCGAATCAAAGGCTTTCTCTTAGTCCACAAACGCTAAGCAGAGAGGCAAGTTATATTCTTCGGTCTTCTGTATAACCTGTCGCAGCGTATGTATGTGGTCTACGGTGCTAAAGCCTTTACGGAATCCGGCTTGTTCGGGAGGCTGGAAGTCGTCAAACCTGCGCAAGAGACGGTTCGTGATGACTCTCGAAAACAGTTTGTAGACATGGCTCAGAACTGAGATGGGCCTATAATTCTTAAGAAGGGCATTGTCGCCCTTCTTAAAGAAAAGTATCACCACACCTCTGTTCCATGCCTGTGGTGTTTTGCCCTCGAGTATGACGGAACCAAACAGCTTCTGAAGGGCCTTAAGAACGGGTTTTCCGCCTTCAGCAACTCGGCCGTAATTCCGTCATCATCCGGCGCCTTGTTGTTTTTGAGCTGCTTCAGAGCCATCCTAATCTCGTACAGGCTGACGTCCGGGATGTCTTCGGTATAGTGCCGGGTCAATCTAGCTCTTGGGTCGTTTCCCAGATTCATAACGGGGTTACTTGTTGACGTGTATAACTGTCCATAGAACCTTTCGATCTCTCTCAACAGTTCAGGTTTGGCGTTTGATCAAGATACAACCTGATATATAATAAGGTGAATACCTTAAATTAGTCCGTGGTCCCTTCCGAAACCAAAGGGAAAGACCCTGACTGGCGTTCTATTATTGCGGATTCTCACTGAACGAATGTATATTTCTCTATGCCAATAGTACTTTCTAATTCCATACTAAATACACTACAATTTGACGTACGACAACACTATTACGATCAGTCTAAACATTAGTTATAATTTTTTTTTTCTTTAAGCTGTTTATTGGTTTTGTCAGTGCCAAAGACTAATATATTTAAAATGAGAGTCAATGCTGCGCGCGCATCGCTAGTGCTGGCTAGCACGCAAAGACTACAATATAATGCTGCTAGCACGGCGCCCGGGAAAAAAAAACCAGCGCGCCATTTTCCATACAAGTTAATATTTAACAATACAAGTCTGTTTTTTTTCCTCGCAAGTGTATTGAAAAACGTCGTATGAAACGCGTGTGCATTAATCAATATACACTCGGCTTTCTTATCGCTGTCGCCTGCGGCTCGCGCGAATAATATCGCCTTGAGTATAATGATCAACATAGCACACATGTACCATAATGGACTATAACGAGCAGTTTAGAACACACTAGAAAACTTTTATTTCAGGAGTCCATAGTGTTTGTAACAATTTAACTTAACTTCTAGTGTTAGTAGGTTAGGATAAAGACACATGTACCTACCTACATAAAATTCAAAGTCGTGACTGACTGATATATCAACGCACAGCCTAAACCGCTGGTCCCAGAGAAATGAAATTTGGAGGGTATGTTCTTTGTGAAGAGTAGGTATCCACTTAGAAAGGGTTTTTGCGAAATGCCATCCCTAAGAGGGTGAATGGGGGGAGGGTAAAATTTCACGCGGACGAAGTCGCGGGCAGAAGCTAGTCAAATTATATAATCTACCTGTGCATTGAAGAAGGCAAGTCTTAAATTAATTTAAGCGTAGCGTAACTGAATAACACCAAATGTTATACAATTTTGATTTGTAGATACAAACTTCAACATTGACATAATTATTAAAAGTAAATAAAATATTTCGATATATTTTATTTGTTGGGCAAATAGAAATTAATAGGAAGTATTAATTCACTGTTATGACTTGTTGCTATTGAAGCAATTTCAATTGTGCACACTTGAAATTTTATGATTTATTATCTATTCTAAGTTGTAGCCATAGAAAGTTCAGTCCTCTGAAATACGAATACAAAGGGCCTTTAAGATGTTTAAAACAAATCACAGCTGCATTAGGTACGTTTGAAAATACTTAGGAAATAATGTCCGTAAAATGAAATTATATATTTACTACGGTATCATAAAATTACTGAGAGCATTATGTACATAATGTAATACTATAAACTTAATAACTTTCCAACTTGAATCTCAGCTCGAAAACAGAGCTATTAAATAAATAGTAAACGTTTCTAACGTTGCACTCTGTTGAAATCTAAAAATTTTGAATTACAAATGTGCGTGAGTATTTACGACGTGTACGAGACATAATTCAGTGGAAAGCGGGAAGTTTATCAGCATTATTTATGCGACAGGATTGACACCTGCAACCCGGTGGCGTCGGTGGTGTCCGTGGCGTACGGACTAGAACGCACAGCGGCCTGCGATCCGCGCTGATCCTCGCCTGTTCTGTTACACTGATGCACATTTGTGATAAATTAGACACGCCACACTCGAGAACCAATCTCGACGGTTTGCAATCAGTTTTGCGAAATGCTCGTTTCCTCGTGAATTGTTGGAGGTACTCCGCGAAATATTGCCGCGTATGTTGTGACGCGTATTGTGGACTGGACATGCGTTTTTAGCCTTGGGGATTTCAGATTGCTAGAAGTTTTACGTTTGCTTTGTTCTCTTCACAGGGTGAAGATTTAAAACAAGAATGTATACAGGATACAAATTAGAAATTTGTGATTATGATAGCAATCAATAGCATCGTCTTCTTCACACATAATTTTATAATTAACGTATACAAAATATTGTAAAACATTTTAAAAGAGTAACAGTGGAGTTTCTTGCCCATTCTTCTCCAAACGAAAACTGCCATTTGGAAGGGGCGACTAGAATAAATTCTATTTTATTGTAAATTTCAAATGTGCCTTTTATGTGCCTATTTGAAATAAATGCTTCGACTTTGACTTTAATAATATTTATTTCGACACCAACTCATCATCATTTCAGAGGCGCTTGCAAACGTCTACATCTACTATAGTTGAGCTGCTGACCATCGAGTGCTCATTCTAAATTTAATGAAAAGAACTAGGCTGCCGTAATCACAAACAGACAGATTTACTAATGCAAATTGATTTCTTTAAGACGTTGTAATTCAATGTTGTTGACGAGAACCAGTACTGGTTTAAGGATGTTATCAGATTAGATTCTAATCATTTAATAACTTTGACCAGTCCAGAACTTCGTTTCCAAATTAAATTGACAATACGGTATATACCTAGGTCGTTTCTTGTTTGATTTGACTGACCAGTCTATTGAATGTCAATTTAACTAAAGCACATTTTTTGTATGCACGAACCGTTTATCTAGGACAGAACACAAAA
Source organism: Oligia fasciuncula (assembly GCA_963082905.1). Classification (NCBI taxonomy): domain Eukaryota; kingdom Metazoa; phylum Arthropoda; class Insecta; order Lepidoptera; family Noctuidae; genus Oligia; species Oligia fasciuncula. The sequence continues at coordinate 12,957,337 of OY720388.1, read as the reverse complement.
GCTTCACTTAATTTGCTTGTTCCGACCAACACGTGCACGTACGCTCGTGATCTAGTTTTATCTTCCACAAATATTTATTTAACAAATTGCTTTACATTAGAATGTATTATAAGAAAAAACTGGTAAGCCGGTAGATTTGTTATTAAAGCAGAATGAAAGATTAATGGAATTTAAATCAACTACTTAAATAATAATTATTTGAAACGTCAGTTCGTCTAGTCTAAGTTGTGGTTATGAACAGAAACGATTAAAACGCCAGATAGTGGTTCGAAAATTAGTCGGTAAGCAATTTCACTTATGATTAATTTGCTACAATAATGACAAAGATTGAGCGTCGCTGTTCTGACGCTCTCTATTCAAATATCTACCAACATACTTTTTGTTCACATAAATTAGGCACGCAGCTTAGGATTTCTTGTTTTTTTATTCAGTGGCAATTCTACACTCGATTTACTGCTTTTAAGAGATTATAAGAATAATCAATATACAAAAAAATATGCGTTTGACTTTCCTTATTAACCGCATTCTTGAGATAATATAGCCATAACCACAAATAACATGATTATTTTATTAGCACACAATAAATTGGACATGGCCTTCTATATAATCCCTTAATATTACAAAGAAGTGATCTTGTGGCACATGTGTAAGGGCCCATTATGTTTTAAATTATAATGTGGTCTGATTAGGCGAATGATAGTCGGGAGTCCGTCAAATTGTTCTTTAATTGACAACAAGCTACTATTATTGTTGTTTGAAATTCATATACGAGTACCGGATATTTATGACGAGTACCAATAGTTTGAATAAAGTTATGAACTGCCCGTACAATACCTATAGGTACATGTACTTTAGTATTCGCATTACTAAGTTATTGTAAACAGGCCAAATAAAACCAAGAAAAAAGTAGGTATGTACTCTGTATTTAATAAATATTTTATTTAATATTTATTTACCTACGATAAGTTGTAATTCCCTATTTTTATCAATTAATCGGAAATAGAGCTTGAATAGTTATTTTTCAAAGGTTTTCCCTTTTTGGTGCAACCAAGCGGGGTTATACCCAGATTAGTAACTTCAAAGAAACGAGACCTAATAAAAACTCTACATAAAAAAGTAATAACTGGAAATATGACAAGTTGAAATGCAATAATGAGACAAAGTAAACGTAAGATCCTGTCAACCAGGATGTAGGCGGAGGGCGGTAATTAACAAGACCACGAAACTAATTTTAATGGAACTTTCTCCGCATTCTCATCTTTATTTTGACGTCATACTGACATGAGTAAATGAGAAATAAAAAGTGAATTAGGGCGAATTTCACCAATGAAACTGAACGCGATCAGCACATCTAAACCGCGTTCAAAAGCTGTCAGTGTCATCATTGTTTTGGAATATTTTACACTGACATCTTTTGAACGCGGTTAACGCGTAGTTAAAACTTAACACTATTGTAGATGCGATTTCCACAAGACAGAGATTTACTAGATCTGCACAATTTACATCAGACACGTCGCTTTTACGCGATCGTCCCAGCTAAGTTCTTCAAGTTGTGATCCTACAGAACATTTGTTTTAACATTTCGTACCTACTTGCTTCATTAAAAAAAAAGTTCTTTGAAGTTTTTTAATGGCTTTTTGCACTAAAGACGTAAAAAAGAAGTGTAAAGTAGTTTTAGTATGCCATCTTTGTTTAAAACAATGCAGGTGATAGTTATCTGAATTTCAAAATTAGGGCACAGCACCGGCACAACTTTCTAATCTCATACATTTATGTATATTAGCGTAATATCGACATATTCAATTTGAGTGCTCTGTACAGTCGTGATCCTTCTGCTAAAGTGCTCGATATAAACAAATTGGTTCAACGAGAAGTGCTGTGCTCTAAAACGTGCCGCTAGCAACTGACCTCGACCTGAGAGAAGCGAGAAATTGAAAACACGCCCCACTTAACCTGGATACCGAATCCATTAGGCGATTAGATCAAGCGCATCTGTTGTCATTAAATACGCACAAGCTGTCAAAATGTGCTTCTTTTGACAGCTTGTGCGTATTACCGCGTAATTTATTACTTTGACCGACACGCCTTTAGAAACATAAGCAAAAACGTTTCTTTTGACCAATAAAATATTTATACAATGCTCTAAACATAGTGCTTCCTTCGTTTCCTCAATACCTATGTTTGAATTTATTGCGTTCTGATAATTACTAACTGCAAGCTCGTTCTCTTCTAAAGACAAGAAACTTTATGGTAGTGAGGTTATATTCCATAATTATTAAGTAAAACATTATAAATTATACTGCTTTCACATGTGAGATGAATCGCGTCGCCAACATTGAAGTAAACTTTAACTGAGGTCACTTGTTAAGTTCTAGTGCTCATCTCATGCAATATTGATGTTTTTTGCTTATTTGTAATGGTAATTCGCGATGGAGAAGATAAAATAGACCCTTTACATTAACTTTATATACCGTGTCGTTAGAAAAATTAACATTATAAATACGCAGAAACCATCAATATTGCATGAGATATTGGAAGTACCTAATATCGAAATCTGTACTTTATCTACACACTATACTTTGATTTACGACAGAACATTATGTGATCTTAGAAGATGTTATTTTTCGCCATGACCACAAAACTTATTAATATTTTAATTGGATTCCGACTTTAATTTCCTCTAAAGACGTTTTAATGAAAAATAAACTCGGTAGCTAGTCGTAAGTCAAGTAACAATGTAGAGATGACCCATAAATTTTGCCATGGGCTTACGGGTAGAGTCTTGATATAAAAAAAATGAAATTGCTGTCCATCCAATAAGTATTTCGTCAGTTATTATAGAGGCCTGTTTTCAATAGATCACTCGCAGTTTCCTTTTGGCGTATACGATTTTTCATTTATGTCATTAGACAATTTTTCAAAATATAGGTACTAGATACAATAAGGTATGTGCTTGGCAGATGAAGAAGTAAAAAATACAGGTACGCCTCCATTTTTAAAAAATATTGATTAAGTTACTTTTCTAATTTAGATCAACTTAATGGAACTTTCTAAAAAATGGTTAGTTGGTTAATAACTACGAGCATACATAAAATACAACGAAAAATTAACTATTTGAATTACAGATCACCGCTAACCTAGAATTGGTTCCTTTAGTCTTTAATTGCGATTATTACTTAAGTCACAATTAAGCTAAATCTCTCTATCACTCTAAACTTTGGTATTATGCTTGCCTTTTTACATAGCTTATGGATTCACCAACTGTGTAATCATGGCGGACAATAAAGAATTACTTAGTTTTTCTGACGTTATAGTTCAGCATGATCGCTACGTAATTTGAAGCTACGAGCGTCGCGTGCACATCGTTTCTCATTCGGTGCGTGGAAATAAAAACGAGCAATTCAGAAGCTGAACACACTTATTTTATTTACATTTAATTTACGTTCCGTTCAATATTAATTAATGTCTATTTATTAATGTTTACTTTATTTTCTTGCTGAAGCAAAAAGGGCAAAAATACACGAGTTCTGTATTTTGTTATACAATTTAGGTATGTTGTTGTTACAAACGTTTGTCTTTTTACCCGACTGCGCAACACAAAGGAGTGGTAATGTGTTCATCAGCCTATATATGTATGTATGTATGTTTGTTCCTTTGAAGCACTATACAGACCAAACGCCTGGGCCGATTTTTATGATTCACACGTCAATCGATTCCTCTTAGTCCGGCGAGTGTCACTAAAGACATGACGTTAGTGAAAATTCAATATGGCGACTACTATGTAGGTATACATGTATGTCTTCAAAAAAAAATTTTTTTTTTAAACCTATCGATTTAAATTAAATAAAAGTTGGAAGCAGGCGGGACCCATACCATTTTTATTATATTTTCAAATTCAAATGGGTCCCGCCTGCTTCCAACTTTTATTTAATTTAAAATGGGCTTGTTTTTAGCTTTTCAGTTCTTTTAATAACTTAAGTTTTTTACCGCAGTCGGGTTTTTTATTTTTTTTAATAACTTTTTTTTTGTAGCTTTGGTTCTTTCGTACGTAAATATGGTAATTGTCTATGGTACATTAAAATAGTATTCAAAGTACTTAAATATGGCTACGTCATAAAATTTCCATATTTCCTTTGAAGGGCTTTATTTTAGTTTTCTTTACTTAAATTTCAGTAACGTGTAGGATACGTAAAGTGTGGGAATGTTTAGTAAATATCTCACTTGTTTTGAAAAATTTGATGACATTCGTAAACACTTGCATTGCATTAGAGACTCGTTAAATGCGTTTACACTTAGAAAAAGATGCAGGTAGACATCAGCTTTTGGCCTAGTAAAATATTCAAATATTTCAAAAATGAAATGAGGTTCATAATTCTAACTCAAAACTCAAACTCAAAGCATTTATTTCAATTAAACCATTTTACAGGCACTTTTGAATTGTCAAGAAGTAGGTCAGTCAGAAAAATGTGAAGCTAGTTGCCCATTCCAAAGCGTAGGTACCTATGGAGAAGAACGGACAAGAAACTCCATGGACACTCTTTTTAAATTATATTTTACAAAAATATTAGTTACATCATTACTTTTGAATTTATAATTAAATAATGTGAGAACGATGTAAAAATAAACAAGACGTATGCGTTAAAAGCGTCCAGAGTACAACAAATAGTACTAAAACAACAATCCAAAAATAAAAATAAAATAATTAAAAATAAGCCGAGGCAGCTAAGTGATGACCAGCCCCAACTGACGGCGCCCGTTCACGAACATGACGCATAGATCAGCACCATTCAGCTCAACCATTTTGAAGGGAGCTAAATGATCCAACATACACGCCACCGTCAGCGAGACATTTGTGTGAGCATGACATACTATCAGCCGCCAGGGCACATTCGAGTCAATGAAAGACATATTACCCGGTAAATGGTAAAATAAGGTATAGTACTTACATAGAACTCACATCTGTGGTATGCAATTATACAATACAAATGAAATTGAGTTTATACAATGCAAAGATAGTCTTACAATCTTCAGCAGCTCCAACAGTATTTTCAGGTGTTAATCAATTAGTTGTGGTTGTGGAGCAGGACCAGCATTGAGCCAGGCATTTTTATCAGCTATGTAATCCCCTAACTTATAATATGTATCTTCAATTAAATGAGAAGAAATTTAAAACATGCATTAAACGCACACTATGTAGACAAGCATATTACAAGTTGGATGATTATATTGTAGATAAAAATGCTTGGCTTAATGCTGGTCCTGCTCCACAGACACTTGGACTCACTAGTTAAAATTTCAATATTTGGAAGAGGTGCTTCCCTTTTTCTTTTTAAGTGTTTCTGACATTACGATCATAACTTTTTTTTTTTTTTCTTAATTTATTCAATCAAGTTTTAAGTGTTGAATACTTCAATATTAAATATCTCTTCCTGTTTGGTAGGTAATAAAATTTCTATTTACCTCTTATATAAATTGCAAACTGTAGTTTTGTATAATTTAGAAGCATTTTTTTTTTAATTTTGTGAATGTAAGAACCATGTTTCCGTTTATTATGATTTTTTGATGTTGACTTGAAAGAGCATGGCAGTTGAGAACGTGTCATGCTCACTTAAATGTCTCACCGATGGTGGCGCGTGTGTTGGATCATTCGGTTCCCTACAAAATGGTTGAGCTGGATGGTGCTGATCCACGCGTCATGTTCGTGAACGGGCGCCGTCGGTTGAGACTGGTCATCTCTTAACTGCCATGGCTTATTTTTAATCTTATGTCTTGAATTGTTTCTTTATTTCTGTCTTTTTTTACATTGTTCTCACATATAGAAGCAACAAGAATAATGTACCCAGGATTTTGTAATATCTTGATTTAAAAGAGTGTCCATGGAGTTTCTTGCCCGTTCTTCTCCATAGAGATCTACGCTTTGGAATGGGCAACTAGCTTCAACTTTCTGACTAACTGACAGACTATTTAATTTCGACAATTCAAAAGTGCCTGTACAAGGTTTAATTGAAATAAATGATTTGAGTTTGAGTTTGAGTTTATGCCTGACTGCATAGTGTGCGTTTTATACAAGACTTGAATTTTGTCTCATTCAGTTGAAGAATGTGGGGAGGTATTTTATTATAACATTTTAAACAGTACCCCATAAAAGATGAGTCTACTTTAGCCAGTCTGAAACCTGGTTGAACTAATAGGTCCCTATTTCTAGTACTATAATTATGTCTTTCACCTCTTTTACTAAAAAGATGTAAGTTTTTCCTTACATACATGATGTTTTCGTAGATATATTGACAAGGTACCGTCATGATGTTAATTTCCTTAAACAGTTCCCTCAGAGAATCGCGCCTGCGGAGGTTATATATGGCTCTGATGGCTCTTTTCTGCAGAATAAAAATAGAATCGATGTCTGCAGCCCGTCCCCAAAGTAAAATACCGTAAGACATGACACTATGAAAGTAACTAAAATAGACTAGTCTCGCGGTATCCACATCAGTAAATTGACGGATTTTTCTGACAGCATAAGCTGCTGAACTTAGCCGTCCTGCAAGAGATGTTAAATGAGGACCCCATTGTAGCCTTGAGTCGAGCGTGATCCATAAGAAAACAGTTTTATCGACGAATTCTAGTTTCTCTTGATTCAATATTATCTCACAATCACTACCCTTGACATTTGGTAAAGAAAATCTTATGCACTTAGTTTTTTTTCCATTTAATACTAAATTATTAGCAGTGAACCAATTTTGGACCTGCAGTAGGGCGTTATTTACGTCGTCTAAATTTGTAGCACCATGCAAAGGTTAATATATTAATAGAGCGTTCAAGAGTTTAATTGATAAACATTATTATGATGGGCTGCTCCACGTGGCGCGTGGTCCGCTATCTCCTATTGCGTATCGTAAGCGCGCCACGGCTCCACGACAGCCGTCAAACTGGAACCTCAATAATAAGTAAAAAACTTGAACAAGATTCTAGTAGGTATAATCCACGACATGATTAAAAGCGGAAAAATATCAATGAGAAAACATATTCCATAGTTAGTATACATGTGTACAAACGTTGTATTTATTTAAAGCGGATGTCATGTTGGCGGCGGCGTAACGCCGGCGCTTGCCGAATATACTTATGATGAATAGTAGCATATGCAAATATTATACTAAGATATATATTTGAATAGGCCTTCACCTAACAATATTATGGATTGGCAATTAAATACATAATGTAAATTTTTGTAATCTCAAAAAGGTGGGGAAAAAACGTGCATAATATATTTGAAATTTTATGAAAGTTCACATATGTACCTATGAGACTACTTCTGTTTGCTTAGCGTTGTTCAAATGAATTAAACACATTAAATAATGAAAAATCTGCTGAGAATTTGCTGCACGCATTATTTTCCAATAAAGGTGCACAGCGCGTTGATGTCTTTTATATTGTAAAGTATTGTAAAGCCACAAACGGCTTAACCAGTGATACAGTAGTGGCGATATTATAATGTTGTACATTTTGAAATTACTTGTTGATAACACTCTGCTTTATGCAGTAATGCAGCTCTATTTTAGCTGTATTAAGTTACTAAACATTTATTGTGCTCGAGCACTCTTTCGTACTGCATAAATCTATCGGAGCTCTAGATAGATAAAATTAAAATGATACCTGGAAATGCGCTCAAGCTGAAGGTAGTTCCGTGTCTGTTGACGTCCGGCAAACCTTCGACATTTCCGAACAAACACAGTTGAATCACCCGCTCGGGAGCAGCGCGGGTCGCGGAGGCTGTGAGCGCGCGGGGGGCAGCCGGGGGCCGGGGGGAGGTGCGGAGAGCGCGGGCGCAGCGTGCGAACATACGCCCGCGAGGTCGCTGTCTTTTTACTCGCATTACCTCCTGACATTCGAACTTAATGGAGTTGCCTTATTGAAATTTAAGCAGAACGACTACCGACGTAATGGAATAAAATTAGGTTATCGTAACGAGAAAACGGTCTTCGAGTGGCCATCTTTAAGCTCTCGGCGGCCCAATAGGAATTCGAAACATTCAGCAGAGGCTGCGCGCTTCAAAAAGCTAGTCGTCTCGCTCGCGGCGCGCCCGCGGCTCGCATGCAAGAAAAGAATAGATATAGGAACATGGTCCTATCGACGAATAGTCATTGTTCTTGGCCGTAATGTAACAAAATAAAGACAGAACAGCGGTTTTCGTGACTGTGAGACAAAACTATTCAAGTTAACGAGAACGAGTGAGAAAGAAAATAAGGTTTTTAGGGTCGATGGCCGAGCGAAGGAACTTAAAATTAGATTTTCTTAAGAAATATGCTTCATTTAGGACACGTCTATCATAATTTTAAATGTTGTGTCAAGCCACTGTGTTTATTGATGTTAACAAATTATTATCGATGTTTAAAGACATTAATCAGCGAAACCGCATTGCAGCAATGCGTCTGACAGTATATTTTTTTCTCACAGGAATCATGTTAGTGTAAAACGATTACGTATGGTATAAAATGATTAATTATAAATAAATTAAGTTTATAATGTTAAGTAAAGGTTATTAACTAATTAGAATTTAATGATAAAAGTTTCTAGCAACATTTACGGAGCGATGACGCAACGGTCAGCATGAATCAGTGTCCAGTGCATCCCATGCGTCCCGCGGGCACGCGGTGCGGCTAGCGGGACCGGGCCCCCCTCCCCCGTCCCGCCACGCCCCGCGCGCTCTCCGCCCCCCGCACACGGACCGTTACGCCGGCGTCCTTGGCTGAGTTCTTTCTTGCGCGGGCGCAGCAGGTCGGTGTGAACTCGTTCCGCGCTGCCTCCACTGTGCACGTGTGCCCACTGTGTTAGTAACCTAGCCTTGCATGTGTGTGTGTCTGTATGTGTGAGTGCATTAGATTACTCCTAACGGATATTACGGAATTTGTTAGATAAATACCTCAAATATGAACTAGCTATATTAACACAGTCTTTATATAGAGCAAATTAGTTTTAGTAGTTATTTTTATAAAAACTCGGAGCTATTAACATTCAAGTAAAGCAATATCTGTAACTTGCAGCGCCGAGTGGTGGCGACGCCTGCTTGTCTATTATGAATCTTATTAGAAATAGCTAGCCTACTTGACATTTTCCTTTAACTGAGCAGTTTATCGCTTTTTGTACTTTATCTCTTAATAATAATAAGGTATTGTTTTCCTATAGTAACTTAAGAAGGTGTCTATGGGGAAATTGTAATGAGTAATTGATTTGAGCAGCGAGATCAGACAGTTCTGTTGCCATACATTCAGCACTATCTGCTTGGACCAGCCACCATCACACTCATTTCCACGACGCGACAGTCATGAAGCGAGTTAAGAAAATTGACCAGATGCACAAGGTGACGTATTAGTGAATGTGACTTAATAGGGATAGCGACGAAATAGCTAATGTGACGAATGGTCATCAGATCCTTTTGCCACAGAAAAAAACATTTTAAATATTTTAAATCAGAACTTACCTACCTTACAAAATGAAATGCATTGAATGGAAGCGAATGTTATTGAACTTGTAATTAACAGACAAGTCTAGTTAAATTAATGTCTGAATGCAATGTAACAAGCGCGACCCGCGACCCCTCGTCCTAGCCATTGTGAGATTACAATCTGTTTATCACGTAACTTACGATTACGGCCTTCATCAGCCTGAGCTGTATCGCTTTTCCCAACAATTCTTGGGTCGGCTTTTAGCCTAAGCTAAGAGGCCGTCTCCACGAGCGAGAGAATCGTGGCGATAGTCTCGCCGTGCCATTAAATTTTCGCCGCGATGATATCGCCGTGTGTAGACACGTTCTAAAAGAGTGCATAGGAATACGTGGCACGATGATAATATGGCCGCGATTCTCTCGCTCGTGGAGACGGCCCCAACGGATACTTCTCTATGTTACGTTAACGCCGTCATATTGCACACAGCCACATCTTTTAATTTCCCTTCTTTTGAGGTTTTATTTTCTTTTTTCGCACCTGTTACGCAAAGCCTACGCGGCGACCCCGCGCCTGCTACGCAAAGCTTACGCGGCTACACCGCGCCTGCTACGCACAGCCTACACGGCTACGTCGCGCCTGCTACGCACAGCCTACACGGCTACGTCGCGCACGCTACGCACAGCCTTCGCGGCTACACCACGCTTATCCATATGGCGCTTGCTAGGCACAGTCTTCGTGGCTACGACGCTTTTTCTACACTGAGCCTTCACGGTTACAACGCGCCTACTTCGCATGGTCTACGCGACAACCACGAGACTACTTGGCAGTGTCGATACGGAGTCGAAACATTTTTTAGTCTGGGTTTTCGTGACTTTTATTGAAGCTGAGGTCTCTCCAATACAATGAGCGGTCTCAATGTGTAAACAAAGTAAACTCACCCATGCCCGAACTAGCCGGTTCAAACGCAGCTTAACCTCGCCGATCAATCGTTTGTTATTTAGCCACGAGCCCGATACACGTCACTTATGACATTTATCAATAAATAGCAATGCCTTACGCAACATCCTTTGTTACTCACAATCCTATTTGCTACAGACTCATACACGACACAATTATACAGATGACCTACATTGCGCAGCCTTAAAAAATACAACACGACACAAATTCCACGAAAAGTAACAATAGTCTCGTTCATAATGGATTTTGATATTGGAAAAGATAGCTTTTTAAGATTTTTTTTTACATTCTACTTAATGCCTACTTTTATGGGCTTTTCCTACACTTATTATGCGGAGCAAAGAAGGTTGTTTTTTGTTTTTTTTTAATCTATTTATAGAGAACTAGATGCGGCCCGCGGTTTCACCCGCATAAGTATCGATCCCGTGGGAATATCGGGATAAAAAGTATCCTATGTGTTAATCCTGGTTATAAACTGTCAGTGTGCCAAATTTAATCTAAATCAGTTTAGTTTCTGCGTGAAAGAGTTACAAACATCCATCCATCCTAACAAACTTTCGCGTTTATAATATTATAGTATGAGTATGATATCAACTGTGGCAGTGATGAGTTTATCATCGTTAAATTACCAATATTTTTTATTGATGTAACAAATAAGCAATCACTGATATCATAATTAGGTTTACAGTAACATCTATTGTTTATGCGGCGTACATTGTATAGTTCAGTGACGGTTGTTGACCTAATACCTTCTGATTGGTAAACCAATGGGTGTTCACATTTTAATTAGGTCTTCAAACAAATAGTCTTATTTTGACATTAACCTAACCGATGAAGAATGCCGAAATATTATGAAGAGAATCCAAGCAACCTGCAGAAAACAATTTTTAGAACATTTAGCTGTACAAGTTTCGAAATACGAACCAGTAAAGGTCGGTGGATCTAGAGGCTGCGTTACACCGGCGCTGACCAATATACTAAAACAGTTACAGCCGTCTTTAATTACTTTTTGTTCTTATTACTGATTTTATTTTCGTACTCGAAAGCTTTTAAGATGGCGCTAATATCGTGCACTTATCGAGTGTTGAGCAACGAGCAAGGACGATCACGCGGCTGATCGTGCGGCTGTCGCAACCACCAGTGCGCGCGCCGCCGCGCCGCGCCGTACGAGCGCAGCTATCAACGAACATGCTCTACTAGTTTACTGCCCGCTGGTATATCAACGCGGGCTTTACTCAGCCGATATACGACACTTGTTTCGCTGCTAAAGTTCTCGACTAAAAAGTACTGTCAGATTGTCACCATATTTTATGTAATTTACTAACTATGTTTAAATAGTCTATGTCTCGAGACGTCAGTTATAAAAGTTTATTAAGATTGTATCAAATGTAGTGTGGGCCGAGCTTTAGTGTGCCACAGACGCTGACGTGTCTTCTGTTAACAAGTTATCTTATGAACAAACGCACGTGGCCACAAGGAAGTTGCACACTTGCACAGCCTCCATCAACTTTATAATCACACAAATATGCATGCATCACTGCTATATCGTATTATTATTATTATTAGCCTGTGATGTCCCACTGCAGGGCAAATGCCTCCCTACTCTCTTTCCACTTCTGTCTGTTCAAAGCTGCTAAGGACCAAGTTCTTTTTGAAGGAATCCAGCTCATCCCGCCCTCTCCGTCTGGGCCTGCTACGATGTCGCTTCTCGCTATATCGTATAAGATCTATTAAACCATTATTATGGGCCATAAAACATTTTACAGCAATATTAAGTCTAGCTCAGTCTACTGCATCAAATAGTCATAAATGAAAACAAATTAAGGAAGTCAGAGCTAAGATATTGGATAAGTCGTTAAATGGACATTAGGTATCTGATTCTTATACGCTAATGTACAGTCACGAGCATAAGTATGTATACACTTTGCTTTATTCAAAGACGATTTTCTCCTTTAGTTTTTAATGAAATTTTATGTTATTACGAACAACGTATTTTCGAACCCATGGGTTTGTGTAAAGTGTCGTATTTCAACGTTGCATTCGTTATTTCATGGAAAATTCGCAATTGAAAGTTGCCAAGTGTTGACATATTAGTGCTCGTGACTGTACCTAGTATTAATAACAGTAACTTATTGCAGTCCTAAGTTAGAACACGCTTCCCTTTAATAAATATGCGAGTTCGGAGTTACAGCGACATAAATCTTGTTTATGCGTCGACAAAATACAAGTGAGTGCCTTCAGGCAACGTGGTGGATGGTGGAGCATTCGGAGCCGAAGCGAGCACGACACCGCCGTGTCCTCGTAGAGGCGATCGGCAGCGGCGGCGACCTCTCGCGCCCGGCCCTGGTGCAAGCCATGGTCCGGGGCGAGAGGGAGTGGGAGGCAGTCACCTCCTTCTGCGAAGCAGTCATGCTAGCGAAGGAGGTGGCGGGACGGCTCAGGGAGAGAGCCTCCCGTCCCAGCCGCCGCGGGAGACGCTCCGGGCGTCGGGAGCCGCGCGACGACTCCCGGCCACCGTAGGCGCGGGCCTGCGGGCGGAGAGTAATGGGTAGCTCACCGTCCGATCAGGACCAGGCCCGTGCCGGACGGCGCGTACGTGTTCCACGCGCGCCTCAAAGAGATGTCAGCATCGAGGAGGGGCCCCATAGGGCCGAAGCCTGCCGGGTCAGCGGGATTGTCCGAAAGGGTTACCGCTGGCCCGGAACATAAAGGGCTAAGGAAGGAACACGGGTGGGTTTTAGTCAGTAAGAGTCTGACACTCCCTTCCGCTCCACCCAGAGCGGGAGGGGTCATTTGATGATTTCCCATCCGCAAAAAAAAAAAAAAAAAAGTGCACGACGGCAACGCGCCGCCCGGCCGCAGACCGCGGCACCGCTCGTCCTATAAACATTAACTTAGATACCGATTCCCCGCGCGTATATGTAACAATTCAATCATTCCTACATAGATCATGCGAAAATTTGTTTTCTGTGAAACAAAATGTAGGTACGTGTGCCGCAGTTAACGTCGCGCTATTGTAATATGAACTTTATGAGTATACGAATAAATTAGGAAATAATAAAACGTAACGCGTGCTGGTAAAACCTCATGCGCCTTACGTACGTATCGCGCCATGAATCAGATTAAAGTACTTACACACGTTTATTAGACGCACACGGACGCAGGGCGCTGACGTATGCACAGTGTCGGCGTCGTGCACGTGCACAATGCGCGCGTGTGAGTGCACACATACGCCGCCCCGGGAGGTTCAACGTACCAGTCGCCACTACGAGAGTTCCTTGTTCCACTTTACCACTGACACTATATTATTATTGTTCCAATGGAGTTTCCGATTCGGCCGAGGTTTTTTTTATTAGAGTCCTTATTTTTATATTCATAGTTGCTAAGAGAAATTAATTTCTGACGGTATTGGTTCCTTATCCTGACGAGATTAGCTAGTGTCTGCATTTTTTCTCATAATTCTTTTGTATTAAAAGTTATAATAAAGGTAAATTAGTTTTATGCTTAAAAAGTCAGCCATAAAAATCGTTGAAGCTGTATCACTTAACTACTACTACAGTAATTTAAATAAAATCATTCCAAGTTAATTGGTCCTGCATACCACGCTCCAATCAGTCGAGAATTTCGATTTCAAAGTTTTAATAATAATTCGACCTAGTAAACGCACTACACCTTTGATTTCCCTATATCCGATGGCCTTGGATTATTATCAAATCAAATTAAAATATCCAAGTGCTCATTAAAAATAAGCTTTCAAATCATTTAGGCCACTAACACCCTTACAAAATGGCGCAAAAACTGATATTGCGTAAGCAATTTTGAAAACATGTAATTGTGTAAGCAATTACTGTTCTAAAGTGCGCACAGTATAAAAGTTTAGTAGTGTAATAAGTTCCAAAGTCGTAAAGCGATTCATAGTAGATACAACACGATCATTATATCTTGTTATTAAAATAAATGTCAGTTAACGAGCCACAAAGGATAAATGTAAATTGAAGATAAATGCTTAGCTATTTATGAAGTTCCATTAAAAGCTGTGCCATGGAAAAGACATCAACGCGCGATAACGCTGCGTATAGTTTATTCACCGTTTATGAGACACATATTAACGTAACAATTTATAGCATATGTAGTGTAAAACGTTACTTAATAAATAGTGTTTACACATTTAACGTGCTTACTTTATATTTTGTAAAAATAGTTGCTTGACAATGCTATTCATTAATAAGTAGAATAATTCTGCTGACTCACCTTTATTGATTTGATTATAATACTTAGTCTAGATTATAAGACTTTTGTTGTCAATTGGTTCCGCAATATGATTCATCAAGAAAGTGAAAATTGTAATTACATAGAACTCTGTGAATTTATTTTTTCTTGGAAGCAATAAAGGCAATATAACAGTCTTGATGTTAGTTCAAATTTCCGTCGTATCTGTGCCACGAGTTTTTTTTTTCAAAAATGTATCTTTGTTCCAACAATTAAAGATTTGATTCTGATGATTAGCTTCCAGATTTCTCGGTTATTATCAGATAATAACTGTTCAATATAGGGTATTGTTAGAGATTTCGCCAACTACATACCACATATAGATATCGTGCCTAACTGTGCGCAATACCACTTCATAAAATATATGAACTGGTTTTGCAAAAACACTAGTTGGCTTATTGCCAACTTGTGTTTTTTTTAACATTGAGACAAAGTTTTATTTCTTTTTTATTAACGTTATTAATAGGTGTGCTAAACGCATGCTAACATGTTTGTTCCAGACTAATAACAATGTGCTCTTACGACACTGTGCTTAATTATGATATTTTTTAAATACGGTAATGGGTATTTGTTTAAATTGGCTTATTAATTAATTATCATCAGTTGCTATGCAAGCTTGTTCTAAATGTAACGGTGAACTTGTAGTTCAAGTAGGTCAAATAAACCGAGCACTATTATTATAAAACAATGCATGCAAATAAAGTACATGCATGCTATACAAACGACAGACAAACAAACAGCCTTCTCAAACTTGTATAGTATTATCGTAACATATAGGTATTTTACTCAATAAATATTTTATTTTTTATTTCACATGTTTTCTATAGATTTATAATATTATGTTATTGTAAGTTGACAGATAAATATTTTTATACGGAAATTAATTGATGACCTACAACCTGCACTGCGATATTAATTCGTACAATCAATAAAGATGACACATTCACAAAACAAACCATTTGTACTTTTATGAGCTTTTATAAACTACTAGCTGACCCACCAAACGTTGTTTTGCCATATCAATTATTTCTAGCTGCCCGGCGCTACTTCGTTCGCGTGGTGTCCTACCCCTTACCCTACCCTACTCCTACCCTACTCCTACACTACTCCTACCCTACTCCTACACTATTCCTACCCTACTTCTACCCTACTCCTAACCTACTCCTACCCCACTCCTACCCCACTCCCACCCCACTCTTACCCTACTCCTAACCTACTCCTACCTTACTCCTATAAGTAAATAAAAGTATTACCCTTTTGAACGCCATTGTCACATATACGTGACAAGCAAGCGCGTGCCCTGTACGCCAGCGACACAAATATGAGACAAAAAATGCGGTGCACTTTATCACGAAATAAACAATTAAATCATTACTTTTGTGTGTTTTTATTTGTATACCTTAAATATTAAAAATTGTGGCTTGGCGTGGAGGGCACGCGCGCGCGTTTATGCTCTGGCGTTCAAAAGGTTAAAAAAAAAGTATCCTATGTCCGTCTCCTGGTTCTAAGCTACCTCCCCAATAATTTTCAGCCAAATCGGTTCAGCCGTTCTTCAGTTATAAATAGTGTAACTAACACGACTTTCTTTTATATATATAGATACATACCGCATACTTATATCCACGCTTATATCCAAGCTTTCAACTACAACGAATGTCATATTTTACGATTGTCAGAATAAAATTAATCATAATTAATAAAACGATGACCATTTCTTTTTACAATATAGTAAGCATAATAATTTTATGGGAATATTTTGTTTTCGAGAAAGCCTCAAGACTCAAAAAGTTTCGTTGCAATTTAAAAGTACTAGTAAGTTTCAAGTATTTATTGAAATATGCATAGAAGGTCCAAAATATTCTCTGTCGTCAAACACAATTGACGCCAATTCCTATTGCGTCACCTAGTCAAATAAAATAACGTAAAGTACGGAGTACCTTAGTGGCAGATTCACGGTTAAGGTTTTTTGTTACGAACCATCTAACGGGTTAATGAGTCTTTCTTTGGGCATCGTTTATAAGGAAAAAACTTGTACAAGAAAACTGTGACAAAGAATTAAATGAGTTAGTGGGTGTCTAACAGTTGTACAGATGTAAAAAGAACACTGTAATTAATGTAATATGAATTTTTGAAGCAATTTTAGCAGTAATAGAGCAATTAAACCCAAACACTACTAAAAGCCTTCTCTCCAAATTGGGAGGTACTATTAAATGACTTGATATTTTTCATTAAATATGAACTGGGGGCCTAAAGAGGCCACTTTGGAGAATCATAAAAGGATAACATTATGAATCGTAATATGGCGAAGACAGTCCGTGTTTTTCTTTTTTTCGCTGCACTACGTAGGTACAATGAAAGAGATTGGGATTGGATTTGGATCGGATTGATTTGTATTTTAGCACAGACAAAAAAAAAACTGAAAAATGCTTCACCAATGGGATTTGATACGATTAACTTAACGGTTAACTGTCCATTATGTTATCCTTTTATGATTCTGTCAAAATGGCCTTTTTAGGCCCCCTGTACTTAAAGAGTAACAGCCAATGATTTCAAAAGTAAGGATACGCCCGTCTGAACATTTTACATAGAAGTTCTTCGTTCGAAGTTCGAAGTTCGCGCGCACCACTGTCAACTGAGTCGCGTTGGCCCTAAAACCGTCATTTTAGGGCCAGCGCGTTGGTGCCATTTAGTCGCGCCGTTAGCCCGGTCCTTACGCTAGTAATATATATGTCAATGGTAACAGCCCCCTGCTGCATACATTCTAATACCAGCCGGCATGCAGCAGCCGTCAATAATCGTTTTTCAGAAACGACTAACAATCTTTTCAACACACTTGCTCGTAAAGTGGCTCTTATTGAACCGATTTTAGGGCCATAATGGAGTGTATTACGAACGCGTGCTTTTTCTTTACTTTAATCCACATGTTCTGTAATACCACAGATAACTATTTACTAGTCGGAGACGCGCGCTTTTTTAATCTCATCAAACCCTGCGTTCCGAATTGGGAAATAATCGATGTGTTCCGAATTGGGAAATAACCGAATTAGCGTGAGCGCGATAACGATAACGATGTCCCGTGAATCGTCATAGATTACGTCATGACATTCGCCATCTTGCGATAATGCCGACCATGCCCTAGAATAATATCACCGTGAGCGCTGTCAAAAATGACAGTGTGTGTATGAGGTTGTGTCAGTGTGTGTTTTGTTTTGAGTTGCATCATCTTTAAATTAAACTAACGTGGCATTTTTGAAATTGTGCTTCTGGCTGACAGTCGCCACCTAACCAAAGAAGAAGAACTGAAGAAGAAATGTGGTGTTTATACAAAGAAATACTGTAATAATATCTTTTTTACATTGTGTAAGCACTGTCATGTGAGCGCGTTCACGAGTGTTCCGAATTGTTGCCAGCTCTCAGCAGTCATAATAGTAATATCTAAATCGGAACGCATGTGAGATGATGCATGGACGTAATATTACGTCCATGCAGATGATGTGAGCGCTGTGATGTGAGCGATTATAGCTAATTCGGAAAGCGCCCAAAGAGACTTCATGCCAAAAGAAAAAATCCGCGGGCTATACAGGGTTATTTGTAAAACACCAGTAACCTCTTAAGAGGTCGTTGTACTCATCATTATGAACAACTTTTACTATGGGACCAAACCCGAAATCGCGAAAGAAAAATCAGCTGTTCCCTACATTTATGTTCGTATAACTCGTCAAAATGTAGGGAACAGCTGATTTTTTTTTCGCGATTTCAGGTTTGGTCCCATAGTAAAAGTTGTTCATAATGACGAGTACAATGACCTCTTAAGAGGTTACTGGTGTTTTACAAATAACCCTGTATATTTTTTTTTTTTTTTAATAGTCTGTATTGTCCTTGATCGCAAAATGAACTCGCAGGGGACCACAGACAATTTAAGGTGAATGCGCAGTGGTAGACCGCGAAATTCTTAGGTTTTTTGCAATTTTCAGGTTTGTGTTTATTATATTTTTTCTATAGGCTGTTTAGCGGTTTTGTCTGTGCCATAGATTAATATATTTAAAATGAGTCAATGTTGCGCGCGCATCGCTAGTGCTGGCTAGCACGGCGCGCGGGAAAACAAAACCAGCGCGCCATTTTCCATACAAGTTAATATTTAACAATAGGCACAAGTCTGTTTTTTTTTCCTCGCAAGTGTGTTGAAAAACGTCGTATGAAACGCGTGTGCATTAATCAATATAGCACACATGTATCATAATGTACTATTATACTCGTTCTCATTATTATTTTGACGATAACGCAATAATTGTAGACGTTTTCGTTTTAAAATTTAAATAATAAAGACCATTTTGAATTACTTAATTAATTCATTCATTATTACTTAACTAATTAATTATTATCCTAATCCAGCCATTTTTTATGTTAATAATATTTCAAACAATTGCATGCATACTGTTTTTCTTTATGATTGATAATATGAAGCGAATGAAATGTTAATAAGAAATAGGTATGGTCGGATAAACTTGCCATTTCCATATTAAGCAAAAGGATATGAAGCATCATCATCAATAAGATCGAGATGAAATTTGAATAAAAACGTGATTGATTGACGTCTGAATCTTATTCCTATTTCAATAAGATTCAAAATATTGTATAGTACTATACAATATTTTGCAAACTATAGCAAACGCTGCCGGCACTAATGAAAGTAAACGTGTTTTTGTCTTAGGTATGTAAAATTGTTTTAGTGCTAGCTTTGGGAATTTTGACCTGCCTAGGAAATCACTGTTACCGTCATAAGTTGTAAATAAAATATTTTTTATACTCAACAGGCAGACACTGTAGATTCGCGGAACGAGATTAAATGTAAGTAAGCATTACGAGTTCCATTTTAACTAATTTACACTAAAAGCTATTTTCGACATCTCCTACCCAAAATGACAAAAACTCGTTAAATGTCCTTATATTTTACGCATATTTCAAAAACATTGTGGTAGTCGTATAATTTTGCATCTCTTTACGTTAATAAGAAATTATTGTAAGTGTTCAATTATATTGTAAGTTCAAGGACATGAGCTGAAGATTTTTCCAAACGAATTACGTATGATGCATACATATGTATATTGGCGCAAACACGATGTTTGTGCTACGCAAAGGTTACCGCAGGTTGTCTGTCTGCTCACGCGCGCTGAACAGCGATGCGACTTAGCGGACCGCCCGGTGCCCTACCCTTGACTCTTGCCCTACGTTAACGGCATAAAATCATGGCCAGAACAGGGTCTTTAGCATCCTCGGATGCATCTACGGTTACAGTCACTACCTCACTATAAACTAAGATTATATTTGGGAACTGCCCAAACCACCATGATAATAAACATTTGTGAACAAAATATTATATGTAAAAAATAAAAATAAAACGGGAAAAAAATAGCGACGTGATAAAATCTTAATAAAGCGGTACAGAGATGAAGTGATGTGGAAATTAGTAACCATAAATCGACCCAATTTTTTGTTGTAATAAAATCTGCGAAGCCTTAATAAGTCGCGCTCAAGCCATACTTGAACAAAAGCATTGTCAACCAAGTGGCTGGACAGGAATACCAGTCGCAAAGGTATGAGGTCGCGTTCAGGCACCAGGAACCATACCTTGCCATACTTAATGTGCTTTAAAAAAAAACAAACAGTCACGAAGCCTTAATAAATCATGTTCAAGCCGCTGCGCGCTGAGTGGTGATGGACAATGTTGTCCCGGTTGAGTGCAAGTTAAGCATAGCTCGATATAGTTATTGTCCATCCTTCATACGATTCTATTCATTAATTCAGTACGTTGCAGATTCAATGAGTAGCAGCGGCGGCGGAGGTGCATACAGACGAGATGACTTGCGATTGACTTTCACCTTCGTTGTACAGTCATGTAACACTCACGTCATTTCTCATTCCTAATGGAACCTTGACAAATTAATGTCACTAAGTCAAAAATAGTTTACGGCTATAAAGTTTTATGATGCTCACCTTTTGATTTGATGGGACACCTGACGAGTTTATATCTGTAATAAAATTATTGAATGTTAATTTGCATCCAAACATCGATAGTAAAATCAAACTTTAATAATAAATTCCAAGACGAACACCTAGGATGAAACAAATATTTTCATATTATAATTATGGATGAGTTCTCAAGCATTACGAACGATTATTATTTGACGAGTATTTATTTTATTTTTTCAAAAAGAATATCTAGAGTCCATGCAACCGTTTTTATCACAGCAAAGTAAAAAGGAATAACAATGAAATTGCTTCAAACTCAATAAAATTGTTAAAATTAGTCTTTAACGAAGTCTTCGTGAGGGTTTTGAGGATTATAAAGCGATGATTTGCTGCAGGATTCAGAGTAAATTCGTTTTTATTATCAAAAATTTCGGCGTTACGAGTTTCAAGGGGAGTTAACACTGCCAGCTTTCTATACGACGTTATTATTGGCCATAACTGTGGTATTCAATGCCTTGTTCCATATTTAAAGCACGGTCGTGGTGCGAAGGAAATTCAGATGGTCGGTCGTGTTAAACATATAATATAATGAATTAAGGACTGATTGTTGTTGTCCCAATAAAATAAATATGCAATAAATTAAATAACAGCAAAGAGTACAATTAACTCTGAACAATTTAAAGTTAATGCCCACAACCAATGTCAATTCGCATGTGTGAGGTGTGATATATAATTATATTAATTGTCTATGTGTAGAATGAAGGAAATTATTCATAAGTAGTCAACCATTTAGGTAGTTTATATACAAGCATAATGCGCATACGCGCATAAACTGGTACATTAAACGTTAAAAGGTTGTTTGTTTAGTTGGAAACTGGTGCAAAACAAAAGTGGTGCAAACCGCAGAACCAGTCCTGCGACAGGAAGCGGCCTCGAGCCGCGCCCCCCTCCACCCCCGCCGCGGCCCGCGCGCCCCCCGCTCGCCCCTCACCTGCTGCGCGACCACCTGATCCAGACAAAGCGTGTCCTTCGCGTAGTGACGCATGCAAGTGCATTGCACTAATAATACCGAGCAAGTCCTTTCCATGTCCGGTAGGCAACAAGCTCTGAACATGACCAATAAGTGTCGTATCTTATGATACGCAAGATCTTGCATAAAGCTGTATCGATGGTTCAATAACTTGCATAATCGTCCGTGTTCAATCGCTTTACATGTTCTAATTTATATCTCAATATCTTAGTTTTGCATTTCCTTATTTTCTATCGAGATGAAAATATTTCAATAACGGGGAAATGTTAGTAATAAACTTAATTCAATACCATATTTGTATGAAGCAATCAATGGAACTGAAACAATCATTAGCGAAGGCAATGCTTTGAATAAATAAAAAGCAAGCAACAGTTCAATAGGTATATACAAGCAATGAATCTGATAATTTCTAACCGCGAAGCATATGTTAATTTGAAAATGTTACGTTATATTGCAAAAATGTATTAAAATTTTATATAGTACCTATTTACCGATGTCGAATAATTAAAAATATAACATTTACATACACATACCTAAACTCACGCCTTATTCCCATGAGTGTTGAGGGTGGGGCGGCGGCGGTGGAGGTAAACATTTAATAACGATATTTTGCTAACTCGACAAACTAGAGATCGGCGAAACATTTCTTTCTGTACACCTGTTAGTACAAATCATTGACACTGTCTTCACCTGTTTTTGGTTGTGATATTAACAGAATCCATTTGGCTGAACCCTATCTTTTAAGATACAGGCTAGTCCTAGTTTAAAAGATAGAGTCTACTATTGCATACTAATGTAAATATCATTTTCAAACAAAGTATACAGTGCAAAGTGCTATGTTTTTGTGAAATAAATACTTTAAAAAAAAACATGTGCGTGGGAGGAGTTTGCTCTAAGAATATATAATAACGTCGTGTGAAGATGCTCTACTACGCGGCTGACAGTCTGTCGACGTCGCGTCATTATGTCATGAAAACATGATTCATGAATGGAATACAGGACTCAATGCATGTGCTAACAAGCAGACGCTTTCTTCGAGAAGGTAGTCCTCATTTTACTTGCAGTTAAGTGCTAATAAATTAATTATATGTTGAGCGTTAATAAATTAATTCTAAAGCCTGACATTGTGTTAGCGCGGTGACATATCTTAGAGATACCACAAATATTATGTTGCATTTCATAAAATCAGTAGGTTGCGATTTTATCAACAACTTCACAAACATATACGGTTGCGCATAATGTGGCAGAGATATATTGTACTGATACTGATAGCTCTCTATGTATGTGGAAAAAATGCAATATTAGAGACCACTTTGAATTAATTATCTAATGACGCCACTATAGTGTCAGTCGTGTAGATCTATACTATATTCTGGCATGCAAATGGTGACCCCGTATGTGACGTACCTATGTATGTAATAACATAATTGCATCGACGTGGAACTTAAGGAATCCGAACCCTGTATAGGTGCAAGTAGGTATATGTACACATTGTAAGCAGCTGGCCTTTTCTGACAAAGAAATCTGTTACAAACTATATAAATCGTGACTGAAATGTATCTCAAAATAGAATTGATATTGTATAGAGAGTAAAAGAGCAATGTTGTGGATGTGCACGCGGCGCTCGGCGGCTGCGGCGGTCGGCGCCGGTCGGCGCTGGTCGGGCGCACGGCACGAGCGAGCAGCACAAAGCCGCTCTGCGTAACAGGCAAGTCTCATCGGACCGCCCAAAGAAACGATCTCATAGAAAGTAGAGCAACTCATTTATTTATTCAGTGCAGCGGCGGGTGCGAGCGAGAAGCCGACGCGAAACTGGCTCATTAAAATAAAAAACCGATTTTTGAGTGCAACTCGCGCGAAGTAAAATAAAAGTTTCCGACGAATTTTGCTCGAGTTATTCCAAAAAAGGCGCGCGAAACGCCTCCACGACGAGATCATAAGATACAAGTGCGAGGTGAAACTGACCGCGACAGCCTCCGACACACGCGGCCGCAGCCTCACGCGTTTACTTTCATACGGCGATGGCTAGAACTCTTAGCTATTTTGATTCACTAACAAATCTTCAGTAAATAGCCACACCGTATCACTGAAAACACCCTTTTTGTCGAGGCACAATATGAAATTCTTTTCCGCATTAATATGAGTGTTTTCACTTTAAGAAGCGAGCCATTGTGTGAGCATTACGCAGCCCGGCGTTGCATTAAGCGCACGATATAATGCAGCTCTATAATCATAGTCACGAGTCACGTTATCCGCACCCGCATTCGCTATGTAAATAACACCATACACGACATTCCGCCGTTCGACAAAATATAAATCGTTTCTCATTTTGCATCTATCGCTGCGAGCGAGTTCCACATTAATTAATAAAAATACATTTATATCGATTGCAAAAACATTACGCAGGTTTGTGTGTGTAAGTGCTCTCGATCTGCATTCCGCGATGGAGGCGGTCGAGCTGACCGGCCTGACGCGCTGTCATTATTTAATGTTATTTTGGCGTACGATTTTCTTCATTTATGTTCAGCTATAATCGCATCGGCCTGACTGATATTTTCAGAACAGTTCACGTCAATTATACGCATGGAATTAACAAAAATCAAAAGAGACGACGATTGTGAAAGCGCAGTTGAATCCTTCTAGCTTTTAATGTATGATTTACTGACTCGCGAGTCGCAACCACTTTATACTGTAATGGTCAATAAAAAATATTTCAGACAGCGATCTCATTTGTGTCAATTATATTTTGGAAAAAGTTTTTATTGACAGCAATAATGATAAAAGCAATCAACTATATGTAATTTGTGTTCGTCGTGTACCTACATATTAAAGGTATGAAGGATATTTATTCGATAGATGCGTAAGCTTACTGTTTTATTATACGTGTAATTATAATAATGAATCGATCGAACGGCTCAATTGGTTCCGGAGCTAACTTGTAATTAATGCAGAACTTTGAACTCTTCGTAGTTACATATAACTTTCACAAGCAAATGTGTCTATTAACTAAGGATATCTAATATGTAAGTGCCTCATGTGAAAATTCCCAGTGCAGTGTGGCAATAAATAAGCTTCAGACACATTAAAGCGCCTTTGGTTTCAAAGTGTATTCCCCTGTAGTGTCTGGCAGATAGCTGATGATTTAGGCTTATTGGCCTGATTAGTACAAGTAAAATCTTATTTAAGGACACATTTTTAATCATAATTTAAAGTGCCATTTTAATGGTATGACGCCACCAAGCTAATATTTCAGAGGATTATAGTAAAATGGGGAAAAAGTGATGCCATGCGCCGTCTGCTCGAGCTATTTAAACTGAATTTAAAAAAAAATTATTAAATTAAAAATTTATTATAAATAATTATTCATTAAAAAATAAACAATTCCCAACTTACAGAGATCTCCAAACTTTTATTAAGTACCTAGGTATATTATTATTAAATTATCTAATATGTACAAACTTCTAATACTAAATTAACTACAAACTATTAAAATAAAAATATAATTTTCACTTCAGTAGCTCAAACATGTAGGTTTTGCTGCCTGAAATCAGTGAGCAAAATGCGATTTTGCTCACTCAGTGAGACAAAGTAAATTTTTTTTTTTTTTCTGAAAGCCGCGAATACCTATCTTCTTCAGCCTTGGGTTAATCATACAATTCGAAACATTCACATTCACACTCTATCTCTTTCCTGCCATTAGAAAGAGAGAGAGACAAAGACCAGCCCTTTCGAAGTTCCGATTTTGAATTCGACCTCAAAGACAAACACGTTCGGAATTTCGTGCTAACTAAAGAAACTTTGCAAAAAGATAATTATGTCTTTTACTGTAATTTATTGAATTTTTAAATTATTGTTGTATTTAAACGAAAATAAGTATTTACTGCAAATAAAACTGATATTTAACATGTAAATATTTATTTCTAGTTTCAATATGTTACGTAATATATTTTTTAATACAGTTGCTCAAAAACTTTTACAAAACAAAACAACCGACTACCAAAAAACACTATAAAGTTAAAAATAACTTTAATTTCGGAAGTCGGTGTCTTTGGATTTGTATTTTAGTTTTTTGCCACCGACTTCCGAAATTAAAGTTATTTTTAACTTTATAGTGTTTTTTGGAAGTCGGTTGTTTTTTTTTTGTAAAAGTTTTTATTTTTCACTTTTTAGTGGGTCAGTTTGTAATTTATTTAAGTTACAATAGCCTAATATCAACGGATCATCACCTATTACAAAATATTGCTTTTCCCGATGCAGGGACGTTAATTGTTGAAGAGTTCTCCTAGTAAGAACCAGGAGAACTGGAGCTGATTGAGAAGTCACCATCAGCTCCACTTCACCATACGCATTGTAACGAGCATAAATTGCTTAGCAACCATATTAAAGTAATCGAATCGCAACCCGTGAAATATTTGTCATTGAGTAGTTCCGATGGCCATCTGTGGTCTTCATCATCAGCTCCACTTTACCAAATGATGATTTCCGAGAGCAAATGCTCAAGTTACTTTAATTATTGAGTAGGCCACACGACGAAAAATGACGCGATTACGCAACTTAAATTCGGTTTCAAATTGACGCATCAGCATGACTAGTAGGTAGTGGTCGTCCTATGTAAAACTACAATCTTAATTAGGTAGGTATTATTTTTGTACGACCTGAACATTTTGGCGTATTGAACCGTATGAAGTAAGCCCAACAAAAGGTAACTGCTGTAAATCGTTGAGGAATTCCCTCGACTGTCTATGGTCTCCATCATCAGACCTGTAATGGCACTTATAACCCATATGGGTGCAAAGTTTTTCCTTTGCCATTACAGTTCTCATAAATATAAATTAATTAATTCCAAACACAAGGTAGCTACTGTAAACTGTTGAGGAGTTCCCTTAACTGTCCTTCGTCTTCATCATCAGACCCCTAATGACAGTCACAACCCATCTAGGTGTAAAGTTCACATCAATACAAATTAATCAAGCCCAAACACAAGGTAACTGCTGTAAATCGTTGAGGAGTCCCCTCGACTGTCTTTCGGCTCCATCATCAGATCGACTCCAGGCCTTCATTAAATTGTAGTGCTTTAAAATACTTAACGAAAAAATTAACAAACGCACTTGTCGCTCCTACGATTTTCGAATGTTCCCCTCGGTTTCACTGGGATGCCATCATCAGATCCTGGTTTCCTTATCATGGTACCACCCTTGGCATATCTCCTTTCCAACAAAAAAAGAATAATCAAAATTGGTTCATAAACGACGAAGTTATCCGCGAACACACATAAAAAAAAAAAAAAAAAAATATACGGTCGAATTGAGAAACCTCCTCCTTTTTTTGAAGTCGGTTAAAAAGTGGTGTATTGCAGGGACGTATAGCGTTCGGGAAGTGGGCTATTACATACTAGTGCTTTTTTTTTACCTTCCCCGAACTCGTGCGTGTTTTTTTCCCAACTGTCAAAATAATGTCTATTAAAAAGAAAAACCAACCATGAAGTTTTTACTAAAGAGTTTTTGTGATTCATACAAATACGTATATTTCTAAAAATAAGCTACTAATTTATTTCAATATCAGATTTAATGATTTAATTGAATGAGTTAGGTTAGATTTCATTTCATTTCGTCTCATTAAATTTCATTTCATATCAATAAAAAAAATATACAGAAGACTAAGCTGTATGGATAGTTCCTTTTGCCTAACAAAATGGGTGAAGAAAAAAAAAACTCTGCTTATATTTCTACGGTTGGCGCCATTTTCCAGAAATTTTCTTTGCGAGTTTAGTTGTTTGTTGCACAAAATGAGTAATTTCGACCCTATTTTTTTTTAATTAACACCACCGGAACTCGGTATAATTGCACAAAATGCTTCGGAGAACATTTTACCGGAAAAGTCAAAAAGTCGTTACATATCCACATACGACAAATTTTTTGCGTGGAGAGAAGAGAAAAAAGCAATATTGTGTTTTTATTATTTTATTAAATTGCTTAATTTTTTCGCAACTGTATTAAAAATAGTCGTTCAGTACCTACACCTGCGGAACCGTCATTGCAACTTGTTCCGACTGTCAACCCTCGCCTTCGGCTGCGCCTCGGCTCGGGTAGACATTTGTCGGTACTCTTTGCAATGACAGCCTTTCCGCACTTGTAATGAAATATACTATTGAATAATAAAATATCATGGGTCGTGCTATTTCCGAACACGCCTTACAAAGTGTTCTCGCTGCTGAAATGAAAAGTTATGTGTGTTACACGAGAGCAAAGTTTTTTGCATCTCGTGCCTTTCAATCCCTCGCCACACTCAGGATTCAACTTTAGAATCACTCGCTACGCTCGTGATTCAATCTTTGAATCCTTCGCTTGCTCAGGATTCAAAATCAGCACTCCCAGCAAAAAACGACTTTGCTCTCTTGTTGTTGCACAAATAACTATTCCTAACACAGGAATTATGTATATAAGTACCTACCACATGGTATAATATCATAGAAAACACGAATGTAACCACAGAATATTATTTCTAGTGGTTATAATTAATAATTATAACCACTAGAAATAATTAGGTAATACCTATTAATATTATTAATAATTAATATTAATAATATTACTCCAGAAAAGAATATTATGTAAAAATACTACAAGACTGCTGCGCCGGATTCCTGAAATTTCTAAACAATGTAAAAATTATATTTTTATTTAGATTAGCTTTGTTTGCATTATACTGATTTTAACATAACACAGTAGGATTTAATTTTAATATTTGGATTAAACTTTAGGTATTCTTCTATGTGAGAACAAAAACTTTGACTCGAAAACGTATGTAGACGCGAGCGTGCGCGCGCGCCGGCCAAGCTGCCAGATCAAGTTGTCACGTCAATCAAGAGGAGAAACGGACCTGCGCTTGACTTACTTTTTAATTTACTTACACACTTTGGAACATATCATTCAATTTTATGTACCCATCTGTAAGTATTGAAGTTCACTTAAGCTTATCTCTTAGTTTTGAAACCCGACATTACTTCTTCGGTAGGGCTTTCGCTTGTAAGCCAATACCTCGATTTTGGAGTCTTTAAGTATGGGTGTATCGTTTAAAATGTAATTAAGTATGTAGATCGATTACTTAATCTGGATTACCATTACGGTAGACTGCGATATACAAAACACGGCTGCGGCTACATTGGAAGATTAGTAATATAAATAGTATCAACCATTCCGAAGATATAACGCACGTAGGAAATCTTTAGATTTCATGTTTTTGTTTAAACTAATAAATGGTATAATAGATTCTCCTGAGCTGTTAGAAAAAGTGAAATTTAGTATACCACGTAGTAGTAGCCGCTTACTAAATCGAAGGACTTTCGTCCTGCCTCATAGTCGGACTAATATCGGTCATTTTTCACCCATTTGCCGCATGCTTTCTCTTGCCAACTCCTTGCGTGATGAAATAGATATCTTTGCTGGTTCTGTAGCCTCAGTTAGGACTAAACTTAGAGCCATAATTGTATAATATTTATATTTTTTCATTTTTATCTTTATTATAATGTTCTTTCCCAAAACTTTTTCCTTATCTTTGGAAAAGTTCACCATTTTTGTAAATTTTGTTTAATTTTTGTTTTTTTTTTAATACTAATTGTTTTACTTAAATTATGCATGCTGGATTCACATCTAGTAGATGTCAATCAGAAATATTAAGTTGTAACTGTTTTAATGCTTTTGTGATTGTACATCAGTTTTGTGAATTAATAAAAAAAAAAAAAAAAAAAACAAATACAATTGTGTAACCTACTATCTACTCTAGTTATTTTAAAGTTCTTTGCACTAAGGTACGACAAGATAAGAGTAATCCAATCGTCATACTTGTCCCCATTCTATGATCATAATAGCAATTTGTAAAGCTTATTACAGTTCTTAAAGACATTTTCTCGGACAGAGATTGGACAAATATTTGTCACTAGTTCATAGTGTGAGGTCGCAGTGTGAAGTGTCTCGGCGTCCGAGTGAGCAATCATGCGCCGATGTTTACAAAAGCCGCTACTGTACGACGCATACGCATACTTACACCTGTTAATGCATAATTTTATACCCATTTAATGTTTTTAGAAAGCGTATGTATTAATCAAGTTAGTAAAGTGTTAAATATGACCAGTTTGAGTGTGTGATGGCTGTGTTTCAAACAGTTTTGTTGTATAGAAATTGCAAACAGAGATCGTTTCCTTGTCCTGCTTATTATTAAGCTGGAATTAAACGAGCAAATAAACGCGTGGAGCATAACCCCCGTGTCGTATTAAGTAATATAGATGGATTACTAAATACACTTCATCCACAATGTTGCCTACTTCAATATGTTTAATGAAAATTAATGAGTAATAAAATAGTAGGTAGGTATTAGATATTTATTTCACCTATAAATCCGTGTCTCAACCTCAACGCAGCTGACTCACAGATTTTCCTCAAAATGGAGAGTTGGTCGGCTGTTTACATAACCTAAGACTTAAATAAATTGAAATACAATACATTAGATCATGTAATTACTAAATTATATAAAATCACCTATAAAATATGCCTGAATATGAATCAAAGAAAGAAGAATAGGTTTATTTGTCACAGAAACACGATTCATCCATACTAATATTATAAATTCGAAAGTAACTCTGTCTGTCTGTCTATATGTTATCTTTTCACGCCTAAACCACTGAATGGATTTCGATAAAATTTAAACCACTGAACGGATTTCGATAAAATTTGACAGAAAGATATATTGCATCCCGGGAAAGAACATAGAATAGTTTTTATCGACATACCTCACGGGCGAAGCCGCGGGCGGAAGCTAGTCATCAATAAATTGTAAATCATAGATCGTAGCACGTAGCCGCTATCACATTTTTCAAGTAGGTATGTAGGCAGAGCAGACAGCCTCGCCAATTACGTCCCGCTATTCACAAGTCATAGTACAATTGTTTCACTAATGAATCATGC
Source organism: Oligia fasciuncula (assembly GCA_963082905.1). NCBI lineage: Eukaryota > Metazoa > Arthropoda > Insecta > Lepidoptera > Noctuidae > Oligia > Oligia fasciuncula. Next base: position 12,926,714 of record OY720388.1, on the reverse strand, counting down.
TTCAAAATATGTACTTTCTTTCAAAATGAAAGAAATGTGTGTCCGAAAGTTCCGCGGCGATGTTTTGAGCGCCGAGCGATACCTATGAAAGAGAAACTCTCTGCATGTTAATATTGTAGATAATATGTGTGTTATGTTGCATACATTGCGTAACAAGGCCGTCTGCAACAATGTGTAGAAATTTATAATAGTTAATTAAGTTGGAATACATTATCATCTTATCGTTGGCTAATAATCAACTAATTATAACTTATATTATTGTCCACATGGGTTAACGTTTATTTTTCGGAGTCATCTTTGATTCTATATCTGACTACTTTCATTTACCTTTCCTATATTTTAGACAGTAGTACCACAAAAGCTCTAGATGTCCATGTAACGAACCTACGAGTGAAAACAAAGGAGAATCATTATTATCAATAAAACAGGTGCTTTCTACGATCAGATTAACTGACAGTGCATTCCTATTGTTTCATCTGCAGACATAGTAAATTAATATTTTCTATTGATTTCTATCACAGTACAACACTCTCAAATGTCAACTTTCATACAAAATTGAACGGATATAGTACCTATGAACGTAGACTATAGATTTGACATTAGAATTGAACATGACAATTGAACATCGAATATAGCAATTTATTTTCTTTGACAAGTTCGGTCTTGGCTTCCATTACAACACGTTGAAACAATTCTGAAGCCACCTGTTTGAAATTGTAAAATATATTTTTTTTCTAACTTTCAACTTATCATTGTTTCCGGTGCTCGTAATGTGAAAACTCCCCATGAAACCGGGAAAAGACCTAAGATTATGTTTTTACTATCTAGCTCAAGATGCAAAATAAGTAGGTACAGTTACAACAAATTGTTAAAATGAAATAATCCATCACGCTAAAGATTATTAATGATTGGAACTCAGTCGAGTAGATATAACAGGTCTACCTAAATCGTAATTAAAAGCCCGAGTCGACGTCACAGTTTAAATTAAGTCCAAATGAAGTTTTCGTACATAAAGTTACTAGGTATGTCTTTTAGATTTATTTATGGATGTATTAAAAACTGGCTGGTAGTAAAATATTAAGTTTAAAGCATTTTAAATTACGGAAGACCAAACGTACCTACATAAATCAGATGTAGGTACTGTGTGCAAGATTGAAACTGTGAGATTCTGTGACAGTCTTAAATCTTGCAACGTTACAGGAATGATTGACTTGTAAGTACCTGCATTAAAAAAACAAGGTTCTTTCTTTCAACATATGAACAAACTTCCTGATTGATTGTATCAATTCCTTAAATGTAAACGAATGATATTAATGTAAAGCAATAAGGTTAAAGGTGACCTTTAACCTCATCGCAATTTTAGGTACACGTTGGTACAAAGGCGCGTGTGATGAGTACCTCTCACATTACGAAGATCTGATGACTGATGTCTTCCTAGTACTCTCCACTTTATTACTGTCAAAGCTATCAAGACACCTTCCAAGACACACTAATGTCTGTAATATATGAGTTTACCGCGAACGCTGTATAAATGCCTGCTATGAATACCTACATTTTTATATGTCATGATATATCATGACATTGCGGACATATCCGCCATCGCCCGCAATCAGGATCGGGCGAGTCACGAAGCGCTCAGTATCATATAGATATAATGCACTTAACATTGTGTTGCGTCCGGCTCGTTGCATAATATTTACCGGTAGCTAGGTACTACCTGTCACAGCGCGGGAGTTACGTCGGGTACCTACTGCCGTAATATTAAACAATAATTACTACAGCTAAAAGGTCGAGACCGCAAGCAGAGCGCTCACTCTATTATGGACGCAATAAACGCTCCGGGCATAAAGTTTAGGGCTCTATTAACTACGATGCCGATTAACTTCTACATAATAACATTGCATTATTTCATAATAGTCTTCCAATACATCAAGAAAATTTCGATATAACTTCATCGTTTACACATACAATTTCTCTCTTCTTGAAATTCAGTTCTATTGCAGATATTATGGTTCAGTTCTGTATGCTCAAAAATTACTTTGCAGCTATTATATATTTTCTATACCAACGTATAACGTTTTTATAATGGATACAGAGAACACAATATCCACGAAGTCGTTACAAGTGGTTTTTGGCCATAGACTCATTGAATCCGGTAGTGTAACGGTACTTCAGCGAATCACTGCTAGTATTTTTATACTATACTCGTGCAAAACTTTTTGCATCGCGAATCACGGGCATGTACGTACCTACAAGGTATGCACCTAGGTACCATCGCCGTGGGCGGCTGATCGCTGCCCCGCTTCTGCATAATATCTAGGTGGCTCGTAATGGCAAATTCCAGTATAAGTGAGAGTGCCTGATTTGAGATAAGATTAGACTTTAGATGTAGAATGTTGTAGTGAAATATGGATCCCTGTATAGTGATATATTTTAAACGACTGAACAGATACCTAATTGTAAACCAAAAGTTGATTACCAAACCACTTGTTGCAAAGTAAGTATTCTAAGAAGTAATCTCGCCTACATCGCATCAAGCAATAACCGGACAAGTCAATAAGCGCCGATATAATACTAGATTGTAGGAAAAATCCATTAATCAACCTGACATTCTAACCATGGATTTATTGGCATATCAAGATCGTAATAAAACACAAATAGAAATTCAAGTACCAAATAATTATTTTCTTTTTAAAAGACATCACGTATTATTATTTTTTTACAATACTTGTAGGTAGTACATACACACACACAGGTAAAGAATTAGTATTTGATAATGAATTCAAAATATATTATTTATTCAGGGCGGATAATTCAAAAGATTTTATAATAACAAATATTATTTCTATTAGGTACTGCCGATGTACCAACTCAATGCCCCGAAGTGCAATAAAATGATGTGACACGTTAAAATAATATATTCAATAGATTGTTATTTATTAATTACAATTTAATGCTGGTTTATTCATCATCCTAAAACTAGTTATGACAGTAATTTGATTTCAATAACGTTTATTAACGTCAAGATTGTTAGTGTTTAACCTCTGACTCTCACAGCTTAAGCCCGCCAAGTGATTTCACTTTCTGTGAGATGACAAGGCGTTTACCTATGTGTTAGAATTAGTAACATTTCCCTCAATCGCTGGCAAAAAAAAAACATAAATAGTAATTAACAAGATCATAAAATATTAATTGGTAAATAACCAATTAATAAAAATATCATCACAAAAATATATTAGCATAAGAAAGTTCATTAAACTCGTAGCAGAACTGATGTATAATACACGCGTCTAAATGTCAACGTCATCGTTGCAACTGCATAATGCGCTGTTACTATGCATAACAAAACCAGTAAACATCGGACATTATCATTTAAATCGTGATATCTTGCACCAGTGACTAAACATAGCAATAAACATGTTAAATGTTTTTTGCCAATTATATTATGTTTTGCAAAAGCATGTGGGCTTACGAAGCCCGTATGGGATAAGTTTCTCATAATATATTCTGCTTTATAGTTTCTTCTCATATAACGTACAACTGACAATGTACAGTCGACAAAAGAGATAAGTATGCAGGATCGTCGGATATAGTTGAAGTTTAGTATGATAAATGAGCTGTTTGTTTTCTATTAATTTAATTTTATTTTATTCGAGAACATCCATCGGTTTCTTACTAAACATCAACTATATCCGACGATCCTGCATACTTATTTCTTTTGTTGACTGTACCTACCATAAATATTTTTTCCCAAGCAAGCTGTGTAGTTTTTAACTGCGAAAATATTATCACTATTTACTTCAATTTAATCTTGTTTTACAGTACATTTCAACTTACAATACAATAATGCGCGCTTTTGGAAAATATTTTTTCAACACACTTGCTCGTAAAGTGGCTCTTATTGAACCGCTTTTAGGTCCATAATGGAGTGTATTACGAACGCGTGCTTTTTCTTTACTTTAATCCACATGTTCTGTAATACCACAGATAACTATTTACTAGTCGGAGACGCGCGCTTTTTTAATCTCATCAAACCCTGCGTTCCGAATTGGGAAATAATCGATGTGTTCCGAATTGGGAAATAACCGAATTAGCGTGAGCGCGATAACGATAACGATGTCCCGTGAATCGTCATAGATGACGTCATCACATTCGCCATCTTGCGATAATGCCGACCATGCCCTAGAATAATATCACCGTGAGCGCTGTCAAAAATGACAGTGTGTGTATGAGGTTGTGTCAGTGTGTGTTTTGTTTTGAGTTGCATCATCTTTAAATTAAACTAACGTGGCATTTTTGAAATTGTGCTTCTGGCTGACAGTCGCCACCTAACCAAAGAAGAAGAACTGAAGAAGAAATGTGGTGTTTATACAAAGAAATACTGTAATAATATCTTTTTTACGCGCTCACATGACAGTGCTTAGCACTGTCATGTGAGCGCGTTCACGAGTGTTCCGAATTGTTGCCAGCTCTCAGCAGTCATAATAGTAATATCTAAATCGGAACGCATGTGAGATGATGCATGGACGTAATATTACGTCCATGGAGATGATGTGAGCGCTGTGATGTGAGCGATTATAGCTAATTCGGAAAGCACCCAAAGAGACTTCATGCCGAAAGAAAAAATCCGCGGGCTATATATTTTTTTTTTTAAATAGTCTGTATTGTCCTTGGTCGCAAAATGAACTCGCAGGGGACCACAGACAATTTAAGGTGAATGCGCAGTGGTAGACCGCGAAATTCTTAGGTTTTTTGCAATTTTCAGGTTTGTGTTTATTATATTTTTTCTATAGGCTGTATCGGTTTTGTCTGTGCCATAGATTAATATATTTAAAATGAGTCAATGTTGCGCGCGCATCGCTAGTGCTGGCTAGCACGGCGCGCGGGAAAACAAAACCAGCGCGCCATTTTCCATACAAGTTAATATTTAACAATACAAGTCTGTTTTTTTTCCTCGCAAGTGTGTTGAAAAACGTCGTATGAAACGCGTGTGCATTAATCAATATAGCACACATGTATCATAATGTACTATTCAAAACTTTCATAATACTTAGGTCTCTTTATATCTATCGATAGTATTAATTATCTATTCAAAAGCTCTCCGAGGTTAGTGTGTGTGATCAAGACGATCAAGTCTTAAGTCTCAATGGAGGATCATCCATTAGAGATGATCCTCCATTGAGACTTACGAACATGCATCTTGATCGTTTCAATATATTCGCAAATGGTGAATCGCTCCCAATTAAGTGCCTATCTCCTTGTACGAAGTATCGAGCATCGTTGGTGGGTTGCTGAGGCTTGTTCAAGCCCTTAATAGGTAACAGTAACACCGTTTTTGGAATTTTTGTTGGTCTGCCCGTAAACTTATGGGACATCAATTAGAATATGTATCATGACACACTAATGCAGCGTGTACCCTTGTAAATACTTTGAACGAATATATCTGATTATACGTTAATGTATTCGTGGCGTGTTTATCTCGAAGGGCCGAGACTTTTAATTAGAACATTGGAGTTAAGATATGAGAAGAATATCATCATCATATTCTCCTGCCCCTAAACCAATGTATTTAAGGTTGGCGCAAAATTTTATTTTTCTTTCATACTCCTCTATTAGTCGTCATCTCGGTAGTCACCCCCTTTCAAACTCAAACTCAAAGCATTTATTTCAATTAAACCATTTTACAGGCACTTTTGAATTGTCAAGAAGTAGGTCAGTCAGAAAAATGTGAAGCTAGTTGCCCATTCCAAAGCGTAGGTACCTATGGAGAAGAACGGACAAGAAACTCCATGGACACTCTTTTTAAATTATATTTTACAAAAATATTAGTTACATCATTACTTTTGAATTTATAATTAAATAATGTGAGAACGATGTAAAAATAAACAAGACGTATGCGTTAAAAGCGTCCAGAGTACAACAAATAGTACTAAAACAACAATCCAAAAATAAAAATAAAATAATTAAAAATAAGCCGAGGCAGCTAAGTGATGACCAGCCCCAACTGACGGCGCCCGTTCACGAACATGACGCATAGATCAGCACCATTCAGCTCAACCATTTTGAAGGGAGCTAAATGATCCAACATACACGCCACCGTCAGCGAGACATTTGTGTGAGCATGACATACTATCAGCCGCCAGGGCACATTCAAGTCAATGAAAGACATATTACCCGGTAAATGGTAAAAATAAGGTATAGTACTTACATAGAACTCACATCTGTGCTATGCAATTATACAATACAAATGAAATTGAGTTTATACAATGCAAAGATAGTCTTACAATCTTCAGCAGCTCCAACAGTATTTTCAGGTGTTAATCAATTAGTTGTGGTTGTGGAGCAGGACCAGCATTGAGCCAGGCATTTTTATCAGCTATGTAATCCCCTAACTTATAATATGCCTGACTGCATAGTGTGCGTTTTATACAAGACTTGAATTTTGTCTCATTCAGTTGAAGAATGTGGGGAGGTATTTTATTATAACATTTTAAACAGTACCCCATAAAAGATGAGTCTACTTTAGCCAGTCTGAAACCTGGTTGAACTAATAGGTCCCTATTTCTAGTACTATAATTATGTCTTTCACCTCTTTTACTAAAAAGATGTAAGTTTTTTCTTACATACATGATGTTTTCGTAGATATATTGACAAGGTACCGTCATGATGTTAATTTCCTTAAACAGTTCCCTCAGAGAATCGCGCCTGCGGAGGTTATATATGGCTCTGATGGCTCTTTTCTGCAGAATAAAAATAGAATCGATGTCTGCAGCCCGTCCCCAAAGTAAAATACCGTAAGACATGACACTATGAAAGTAACTAAAATAGACTAGTCTCGCGGTATCGACATCAGTAAATTGACGGATTTTTCTGACAGCATAAGCTGCTGAACTTAGCCGTCCTGCAAGAGATGTTAAATGAGGACCCCATTGTAGCCTTGAGTCGAGCGTGATCCCTAAGAAAACAGTTTTATCGACGAATTCTAGTTTCTCTTGATTCAATATTATCTCACAATCACTACCCTTGACATTTGGTAAAGAAAATCTTATGCACTTAGTTTTTTTTCCATTTAATACTAAATTATTAGCAGTGAACCAATTTTGGACCTGCAGTAGGGCGTTATTTACGTCGTCAAAATTTGTAGCACGTCTATTTACCTTAAAAATTAAGGAAGTGTCATCAGCAAATAACACCATTTGTGGTTGATTTTTTAATAAATGGAGTAGATCATTAACATACACTAAAAAGAGGAAAGGACCCAATATCGAGCCTTGTGGCACACCCATTTTTACTTTTAAACAATATGAATTCACACCATTTATTTGGACTTGCTGTTGTCTATCATTTAAATAAGAACTAACTAAACTGAGCGCAAGTTTTCCAAGTCCGTAATGCTCAAGTTTCAAAAGCAAGGTTTCGTGATCGACGCAATCAAATGCCTTAGAGAGGTCACAAAAGATTCCAATGGCGTCTTGGGCCTCTTCCCACGCGTTAAAAATGTGTTTTAATAAGTTTACACCAGCGTCAGTCGTACAACGTCCTTTGGTGAAACCAAATTGCTGATCGTGAAGGATTTTATTCATGTTAAAATGATTGAGCATCTGATTAAGCATTATCTTTTCGAACACCTTACTGAAAACCGGCAACACGGATACGGGTCTATAATTATTGGTGTCTTTACTGTCCCCAGATTTGAAAAGTGGTATTACCTTACTGTATTTCATTAAATCGGGGAAGATTCCTTGATCAACACACAAATTAAATACTAAGGCTAAGTAAGGTGCAATAGTCTCAATTATGGAGGCACAGACTTTAATGGACATTCCCCAAAGATCTTCGGTCAATTTGATCTTAATTTGCTTAAAAGCTTTTATTACTGAAGCGGGGTTTATATGTTTAAATTGAAATTCAACCGGGCAGGCTGGAACGTTCGCTCTTAATAAATCAATTGATACGTCTGATGAGGAATTTAAGGCTTCCGTCGTTTTTGATGGTATATTAGTAAAGAAATTTACAAATTCCTGAGCTACTTCTAAGTTAGAGCTTATGGCACCACGTGAAGTCTCCAATGTGTAATCAGTGTTTCGTTTTTTATTCCTACTGGTTTCGTTATTTATAATTTTCCAAACCGTTTTTATCTTATTTTCTGCTGATTTGATTTTATTGCTAATGTACAGGGCTTTGGCTATTTTGCAAGTATTTCTAAAAAATTTGGAATATGTAGCAACATACTTGCTGAAAGTTTCAGTATTGATGTAAGGCTTAAGGCCATACAGCTCGAAAAGTCTTTCCCTACTTATCCTAATACCTCTAGTTGCCCAGTCACTAAAAACAAAATTAGGGCAAATGTTTTTTGTTTTCTTTTCAAAAATTGTATTAAATTGAGTGTGCACTACTGAAAAGAAATCCTCGTACAATTTATTAGCATCATCCCCATCATGGCCCAGATCATTTAACTTATTATTTAGGGTACTATTGAATCTATTTAGTTTACCAGTCGTTATTGGTCTAAATTGAATTTGCACTTTTTGCAAAGGTGTTTTAAACTTAAAAGATACCGTTTGTCCACTATGATCAGACGGCAGATAATTTACGCTGGCTTTATCTAAATAATCACAATCGCAAAAGACATTATCAATACAAGTAGCAGAATTTGGAGTTATTCTAGTAGGTTCTGCAAACACATTATATAAATTGAACGATTTAAAAAGGCTTAATAATCTACTGCTATTAGAATTATTTTCCAAAATATTAATATTAAAATCCCCACAAATAATTGCGGCTTTGTTATTGGATGCAAGTTTCGCTAAGACATCTTCCATTATTGACTCAAATAAAGAAAAGTTCTGATAATTAGGGGGTCTGTAAACGCACACTATGACATGCTTATCTAGCTCAACACAGGACAGTTCGATGCAATGTTCAACTGATAAACCCACTATGTCATTTCGTTGCTTGGATTTTAAACATTTTTTTATCATTATTAGAGAACCTCCACGCAGCATAGATTTACGGTTAAAACAACTGCCCACACTATAGTTCTCAAAATTAATTAACATTTGGTAATCCTTTAACCAATGTTCAGTACAACAAACAATGTCAAACTTTGTTTTTTCTAAAAACATTTCAATTTCTAATAATTTGGAAGAAATGCCTTGAATATTTTGATGAAATACTGTCAAGGCATTCTGCTGATCTCCTTTTTGATATTTACATAATTTAGAGCAAGAAGATACCTTGTTGTTGTTAGGTATAAGAATATTATTACTGGTACCTTCTGTTGTCTTACAAACTAGTTTAAATGATTATCCGGAGTTAATCCCAAGACTTCAATGACATCACCAGGCAGTGAGCTCATAGTGCGTGAGAGAAATGGAACCTCCTTCGTATAATTTGTACAAATATTTATAGCATTTGAGCTACATTCATTCAGGCAAACCACCTTATTATTAGTATTATTACTAACTGTTGTGGTGTTAATAATACAAGACTTCGACATAATACTTATGTCTGAGTTTATATAAAAAGCTAATAGCCTTGCTATTATGTGTCTAAAACTAACAGGCAGATACACAGTACCCCTAGTCGACTTTAAAGTTTCAACATAACAGTTGGTGTCAAAATATACAAGCTTGTCACTGTAATGACTAACTAAAAAGTGCATATGCTTATTAAGCATATGAATATAATTGTTTTGTCTATTTGTTAATTTTTTAAAATATGGGAAAGCACACAATATTATTTTATTACAATTTAACTTTAACAACTCAGTTACACAGTCAGTTATTTCATATTTTTTGACCTTAGAACTATTACCTACAAATACAGTAATGTTAGTTTTGGGATTAAATACATTTCCTGTTACTGATGCCATTATTTGTTTGTAGGTTGACCCTGGCATACAATTATTTTGAGTTTGACTTTCTAACCATATTATCATTCACACAGTCCATCCATCGCTTTTTTGGTCTTCCCCTACTCTTATATGACAAGAATATATCAGGTATTAATGAATCCTTGATTAAGAATATAATGTTCATAGCAAATATTTACTCGTGTCGATGGCTGTCTACAACCGCGAGTACGCGGAGCGCTTGTGCCACGCGCCTCAACCGGATGTTCCTCACCAAATGCACAATCACACTAACACAGACTCTCACGAATTTTTCTCCCAACGCTTTCACGTCTTCCACTAATTATTATCCACTTTATCGGGCATCTTCAATTTGATTTACGTCTAGCTCTTACACAGCTCAATTGGTACACTTTTTCTTTTCGGCGATATAATTTAAGTCTACATTAGTTGCGAGCGATGCCGATACAGGCGCGACTCGGGACCACTCGCGGTACAAAACGCTAATTACTTACCGCCAGACTGGCATTACATTATGACACCTATAACCAAATCATGATTTTGCATCTAGGGTTTACATCTAGGGTTTACATCTAGGGTTTACTACTTAGAAAGTTATGTTTAATTACAAATTCGAAGTTTATGACGTAGTTCACACGATTGTGTAGATATTTAATTGTTTTCCGTTCATTTATTGTAGGTATTGCTGAATTCTCGTTAAAGTCTATAGTAGAGTTTATTTTCTGAGAAACCTCGTCACAGGGTACATTGTTTATGGGAACGTTAAAATTTTATTAATATCAGATCACGTTTATATTAATTAAATTGTGGATATAAAACATGACAATACCTAAAGAAACGAGTATAACGTAATAATAAGATTATAATCTTCTAATTATTGTTTTGTTCTTGTTTATAATAGTCAATTTAGTAACGTTGTACAGAAATTTGTCTCTACACAATAAAATAGTTGACCCTTCATACGAATAATATAGACAATACTTAAAAAGGTCAATAGGTTGTTTCATGTGTACTGTATTACGTTTATCGTTAAATATAAAGAATGCTTATAACAAATTGCTTTCAAGTCCATACAAAATGATGATATCTCATGAGGGAGTGTTTACAATCAGTGAAGCTAATTAAAATATCAATGGCATTAGAGACGTATGGAAGAGTCTGTCATAGTCATTGATAATTATTATAAGTCACACTTATAATATCATCATTGGTCATAGTCATTTATTCATAAACAAGTAACTTGTATCTGAATTTACACACAAAATTACACAATTACAGTATACCTACAGGGCGTCCCACGGCTATGCCACATGGAGGGAAAGTACCTTGAATATTGTAGATAGAAAATTTTACTGAAAGAAGACATTATTTTAATTTAGAAAACAATTTAAACTGCATCCATAGATTTTTAAATAATTACATGGTTGAACCGGGAATCGAACCCGCTACACGAGAAAAAAAAATACCCTGTAGCTTTATCATACCGATCGAAAGGCTTCATCATAAAGATTGTTTTTTGCTAAATAACATAGTGTCAGAAATAAGAGGAAGACCATGAATTTTAACATTTGATGTGAAATTTTGTTAAAAAAATTGAAAATCTGACATTGCCGTAAGGACATACAACTGACAACAACAACTGACATTATCTTAAGTACCTATTACGAATATTTATTCGTAATAGGTACTTATGATAATGTCACCACCCACTTGAGAAGTACGCATCATTTCCCTATCATAATTTAAGTGCATGATAAAATGATAAAGAGATACGTAATTAGTAGGTACCTGGTTGTATGTAACAACAGTATAGGACTCATTTTGAGCATTTGACAAATTGATTAATTTTGTATTAAAAATGTTAAAATTCATGGTCTTCCTTTTATTTCTGACACTATGTTATTGCAAAAAATAATCCTTATGATGAAGCCTTTCAATCAGTATGTTAAAGCTTCAGGGTATTTTTTTTTCTCGTGTAGCGGGTTCAATTCCCGGTTCAATCATGTAATGTTTTAAAATCTATGAATGTAGTTTAAATTGTTTTTTAAATTAAAATAATGTCTTCTTTCAGTAAAATGTTCCATCTACAATATTCAAGGTACTTTCCCTCCATGCATAGCCGTGGGACGCCCTGATACACTAAAATAAATTACATTTAAATTTCATAAATTACATCAACAATTTAAAAATAATAAATTTACATTTCTTCAATAGTCCTACTATAGTAAAAGTAGTAAAACTATAGTTCTTTTACAGCTTAAAGACAATTATTCTATAGGATTTTCTTTTTGTTTTATTTTGAAACCGCTGCTGTAGACAGCACTATTTATGTCTATAGGCAAAAATCTCTGTGAATAATTTTACAGACTGGTATCGTGGACTATGTTTAGCAATTCTTAGGTTATGATTAGTAAAATTTTTATTCTTCAAGTCCAGTCAACTGATACATTCCCATATCTGCCGTTCTTCTACTGTCTCATAGTCTGTATGTGTACCTACTATTAATTGTAAGATAACACTCTTGTGTTATGTAAACATAATTTAATTAACTCCGATTAGTTCCCCCGGCATAGAACAGCTTAGCGCACTTACCTACATTTTATAATTGGCCGATTCTTTAATGAGTCATCGATTTAGAAGATAAGGAAGGTTTAAAAAAAAACTTGCTTAGAAATAAAATACACGTGTATAGATAGACCGTATAACATTAGAGGTTCACTTCCACGTAGACATCTACATTCTTGCTCCCGTGGAAATTTTATACCCTACAGAATTATACATTTTTGTGTTTGAAATATTGGTCAGAAATTAGTTCACCTTTAAGTGGTTTATTTATTAGAATGCTAGTAGGTTTTATGATTAAGACCGTAACTCTACATGTAATTTACTCGCAGATATGTAGGCTTTAACTATTATTATACCTATTTGAGTAGTAACCAAGCTGCTCATGGCTAACCTTCCCTAAACATACATTCCATTGTTATCTTTACAATAAAACGCCATTTTAGCAACATGTCTAGCAATTATCTCTGTCACAATACAAATTTCAAACAAATAATGAGACGTTCGAGTTCAATTGGTCAATCAATAACCATGACAGGCGTAACGTGTGCGCAGTGCGCAGGCGGCGAACAGTGAACACTGCCTCACCGCACAAAGCGGCGACGATCAAACATTATAATTCAACTTTCTTTGATAATGAACTACTGAAAAAACAATTTAAAATGTTGCGAAACTTTCAATAATAAATACTTTTATTAAGTAAATTTTAACTGTAATTTTAATAATGCAAACGTGAACGCTAATGTAAGGTTTTCATCACGACTTTCCTTCGTTGTCTCTTTCGGCGTCATCGTCCGCGCTGCGTGTGATGCAAGCTAACATTAACCGTAACACGAAGTCAGCAATGCGCGCACGCACGCCACACACACGCCACTCGAGCGCCACGCCACACTGTCTAGTGACTCATTATAGGCCACTGCCAGTGGCGTGAGAATCGCATCAGACAAATCATGATTTGTCTAGATAATAGCAGAAGCGCAGTTTTTATTTGCCATAAGTGTGAGCCATCATGTGCATTAGCCAATTCAGACTTTCTTTTTAAGTTAAAATAGAACCAACTGAGATTTATTAAGTTTCCTTTGATTTTATCTCACTGCTCTTGATCTACGGGTAACTGCTTCAAAATGATCGTCTGCAGTTAATGAGAAATAGGTACCCAAACAAAGAAGTTGGGAAAATAGCAAATGAATCTGAATGATGAAAGACATCAAAATGCGGTTGAATTTTTATTCAACTAGGTATTATATATTATATTTACCATAGCTTCATAACCGGCTTATCAATAAACAAACCCATAAAGCAATAGCTGAAGTTTCAGCATTCTCACGCTCGATTATTCGAAGGTAAGCAAAATGGCAAGTATTTTACGTAAAGCCAGTCGTGGTTTGTTACAAAACGCGGGGTATGGCGTGACGGTATGTCGCCGACTCGCCGTGCTCCGCCGCCACGCGAGCAGCCATCAAGCTCAGCCGCCTAATGATATCACTGAGCTGCGGGTTGTACACACCCAGGCCCCTCTTTTCCATTGGGCACTCTGGGCCAGTGCGCAGGGCCCCGCGATCTGCGGGGGCCCAGGCCTGCTCTCATAAAAAACATTCCGTCTCCGTTACATTCTACGCATTATTAGTATTAGTACCCTATTGATTGACAAAATAAGTTATTTGCATTGCGATTTACAATAAGTTTCCTAGCCCCCATTTTTTTTTTTTTTTTGCGGATGTGAAATCATCAAATGACCCCTCCCGCTCTGGGTGGAGCGGAAGGGAGTGTCAGACTCTTACTGACTAAAACCCACCCGTGTTCCTTCCTTAGCCCTTTATGTTCCGGGCCAGCGGTAACCCTTTCGGACAATCCCGCTGACCCGGCAGGCTTCGGCCCTATGGGGCCCCTCCTCGATGCTGAAATCTCTTTGAGGCGCGCGTGGAACACGTACGCGCCGTCCGGCACGGGCCTGGTCCTGATCGGACGGTGAGCTACCCATTACTCTCCGCTCGCAGGCCCGCGCCTACGGAGGCCGGGAGTCGTCGCGCGGCTCCCGACGCCCGGAGCGTCTCCCGCGGCGGCTGGGACGGGAGGCTCTCTCCCTGAGCCGTCCCGCCACCTCCTTCGCTAGCATGACTGCTTCGCAGAAGGAGGTGACTGCCTCCCACTCCCTCTCGCCCCAGACCATGGCTTGCACCAGGGCCGGGCGCGAGAGGTCGCCGCCGCTGCCGATCGCCTCCACGAGGACACGGCGGTGCTCCGCCCAAGCGGGGCAGACCTCCACCGTGTGCTCCACTGTGTCCTCTGGGCGATCCTGGCAATGGTGACACCCGGGCGTTTCCTTCCGCCTGATGATGTGCAGGAACCTCCCGAAACTTCCGTGTCCGGTGAGGACCTGCGTCAGGCGGTAGGTGAGGGCGCCGTGGCGCCCCTCTAGCCACTCCTCAAAGAGGGGTCTTATCTCTTGGGTTGCGACAGTCGTTCCTTCCATGTCGCCATGAGATCGCGCCGGAGCTCAGTCCGCTCCGCAGCGATTTGCCACGGAAGCGGAACTTCTCCCCGGCGTAGTGCCTCTTCGCGACACTCATATACGCGCGCGAGGACTATCGCCTCCAGATCCCAAGGCGGCAGTCCGGCAATGAGGCTTGCCGCCTCGCCAGAGATCGTGCGGTAGCCCCGGATAAGCCTTATGGCTACCACCTTCTGGGGCGCATTACACATCTACGCATTAGTACCCCATTGATTGACAAAATAAGTTATTTGCATTGCGATTTACAATAAGTTTCTTAGCCCCCCCTTGAGCCTTCAGTTATGAAATACTAGCAGCGCCCCGCGGATTCACCCGCGTAAGTTTCGATCCCGTGGGAATATCGGGATTAAAACTATCCTATGTCCTTTCCTGGGACTCAAACTATCTCTATGCTAAATTTCATCTAAATCGGTTTAGCGGTTTAAGCGTGAAGAGGTAACATTTATATTATTAGTATGGATTAACATGTTTCTTTTATTGTCTCTTATCTAGGCAGGGGCCCCGTGATGCTTATGTGCCCAGGCCCTCCAATAGGATAAAGACGGTCCTGTACACACCCGGAACATATCAACCAGACAAAGCAGTAGATGGTTTTGTTTCTCCTCTGATGAACAGAATTGAAATTAATGATTTTCTGGACCGAGTCAAGAATAAAATGTTTAACTATTTCGGTCAATAAAGGGGCCATTCATGTTTAATTTACACCAATAAAAATATTTATTGACGAATATGTGATGATAATATTTATATAATTTTAAAGCTAACAGTCTTAGAATTACAATAACAATAATAGTAAGTACAAGTAAATAACCTCCTTTTTTTTGAAGTCGGTAATAAAAAAGGGGGGGGAGGGGAATCACAAAACTCATTCAATCTCATTGAAGCATCAAACAAATCATTAATTTAATATTGTACTTTACTTTACTTCAACAGCCTAGATGAAAATACTCAACTAAGAACAATCCATACTAATATTATAAATTCGAAAGTAACTCTGTCTGTCTGCCTGTATGTTGCTTTTCACGCATAAACCACTGAACGGATTTCGATAAAATTTGGCAGAGAGATAGATTGCATCCCGGAGAAAGACATAGGATAGTTTTTATCGACATACCTCGCGGGCGAAGCCGCCGGCGGAAGCTAATATAAAATATTGGTATCTACTTGTTGTTTTGACAGAAGTAGAAAGTAAATCTTACTACACTTTGAGAACTTATTCAAAAATATATAAATCAAACATGTTATTACAGAATTGTTTTGGGTAATTAGATTCTATGGAAATACCCAGACACTTTCGATTCGTCTCAGAAGCTTGTCACGCCCCACAAGGTGATGAAATATATCATTCTATAATGTTAAAAATATCAACAGTTATTTACATTTCATCTAATACTACATCAATTCACAGCTATTTATTTGAAGAAAGTACTAAAAGAGATGCTTGACCAACATTCGTGGTTTTTGTACCGTTTACTTATTATCATTACCAGAAGTGCTTACCTAAGATTTTTTTGGTTTCTACAAGACTGTTTATTTTTCACTATCAGTCATGCAACTTGAAACTAAATTGGTGAGTTTAACACTTTGAAAAAATATTATTCTAATGTCCAATTAATCAGAGCTTTCTTAAACGAAAGTGCTTCCTTTGTATGGTATATCTGATATTTTAAAAATATCGTATTCGATCACAAGTAACACAAGCAAGCGAATAATATAATTGTACGGAGTACAGAGTGATAATTTCGGCGTGATAATAGAGCAAAGCTCGGCGTGGGTAGCGGTGGTGGCGCGAACCGGATCTAAGCGCGCAATAAATCATGTTGCGCGCGAGTCTCGCACTTCGCCCCGCGACCACTTCGCACGCCCCTCGCACTCTTTGTAAACAACACTTTAAAGTTTATGTTGTCGATAGCCCTTTAAAAACAAATGTTCAACCAATGGAAAACAGAAAAAGTTTATCCACATCACACACCTATACTTCGTAAGTGGAACCTTTAATACCCGATATTCAAAAATTTATGCCTAAGTATATCATTGTTCCCCTAATCGCGAATATATTCTTCAGAATATATATATTCTTCAGACCGACATAAATAGGCATAAATTGATGCATGAGGTAAGGATGGGTTCCTTACCTACCACTTTATACCTAAACAGTTCACTCTGAATTTCCATTAGTCCGAATCAGTGAATAGGAGTTTTCCTATTCAGTGAATCGGACCAACTCAATTGACAACCTTTGAACCTAATCCACTCCGCGTCGAAGTGCCCTGAATTCACGCCGCTCATTAGGGTTAGAGATATTTAGGTCAGCCCGTCAGCGTTAAGCTTTTCTGGCTGAAGTTATTCAATTAGTTTTTAAGATGTACAGTGGTTTGAGGTGGTTTTTAGGTACAAAATGTATTAAAACATTAAAACAGCATGCTCTAACGTTAACCAGACAAACGTGTTTAACTACTATGCTCTACAATTGCATTACTCTTGTAATTGATCAATTACGAGCACTCGCTAAGATAGAAGACAAATGATTAAGTATTGGCAGTGTATAAATCGTTAGAAAACTAGGTTTGGTAAATTAGCATTTTAACAATATATATAATTTTAGCTTTACATAATGCACGTATCTGCTAATATTTAAACTTACATCTTCAACTTAATATTTGCTCGTTATAATACATCATGGTTATTTATTTGTTTGATCAACCACCGTCTGAGAAAGCACCAAATAATTTAATGTACAGACGCCAGGTGGACAGCACATCAAGCTACTACAATCTGTCAAATTTCTTTAATAGATTTTCAACTTTATCGCTAAAGCCTTAGGTTCAAGGTTGATTGGGAAAATTTGACAGTTTCGGGTAGCTAGATATGCTGGCGTCTTTACCTGGATGTAGGTACCTACGTTTACACGGTTTTGTGTACGCATGGTAGGTTATAAGTACAAACTATTTATAACTCAAAGATGCCGCCACTAATAGGGAACACTAGGAAAGTAGGAAACATAATCCAACTAATTGTAAACTAATTTAAAAATGAAATTCAAATTCCCATGCATACATGTGTTCAAACTAACATACAAAATTATAATCTATGAAATTCTTGCTATTACAATAATGTTCATCATAACCGAGATGTTCCGGTTAACTGTAGATATTTAGGCACCAGACAATATAAATGCGTCATAAATTCATAATAGACACTTAATTGTTCCCTCCTAGCGATGTTTCAAAATTAAATATCAAACGTTATGGGAGGAATGTTATTGCCGGTCCGGTAGCTCATCCCACGCGAATTATAATCGAAAGAATAGAATCGAAACACGTCCGTGATCATAAAAATACTTTCAAGTGAACACGAAAGTGTTATCAGTTGGAATGGACCTCAATGATTCTTTTGGAATTTGGAACAGAATCTGAATGCGTTTGTTTATATACAGTTGTACACAAAGAACAAAAGTGCACGTTGAGATTGAGAAGAAATGTCTGCAGAGTGCGATAAGTGTGTACTCGGCGGTGGTGTGAGCCGTCGCCGACGACTCGGCGCGCGGCGTGCGCAGCGCCCGCCTTAGCCGCGCAGCCGTGCGGCCACTGCACTCGCTTCGATTTCACTTTTATTAGCAATCCACTTAATTGGATACCACAGTTGCGGTTTTATTCATTTTGCAGATTCATCTGGGACGCATTTTTAGTATTGTAATAATGACAAAGCCAGATAAGGCTTCACACTGGGAGCAAATGAAGGTAGTTAACGTTACTTTATGTTACCCGCATTATGAATACCACGTAATATGATTTATATTAATCTTTATAATCTAAGACTTTTGAATTGTCATTCTATGCATAAGAAAGACACGTGTGTAACGTCATCACCAGGATCATACAAGAAAAGTGTTTTCTAATGGAAATTGTTTCAGAGTCAGAGTCAGATCATGTCTATGCCTTGCCTGTCAAGTCCACGACTTAGACACCACCTAAGTAACACCACAGCCCTCGGGCCTGTGTGAGTGTCTTGTCCCTGTGTAACCCCAGCTACTTTCCATAAAAATATTTGTCTTCAGAGTTCTGGTAAACAATATTTATATGCACCTAACTTCTCAAAGGTCCGCAAGACAAAAACTGTAGGTATATTTAGGTAAACTTCCTTGAAATGCTCCGGTTTTATCGTTAAGACACGAAGGTCAGTTGAACCGCTGGAAAAGTACAATGCGAATTAAAATTTAATTTATACCTAAAACTACGCTTGTAATCCCACGCTCGACAGCTCGGATTAAATGACATTAATGGAGTTTTTGTTCAGCAGCGCGCTGGTGGTACACAGTCGTGTATTGTAGACCTAGTTGGCACCGGCTGCCTATGCCCACCATCCACAGTACCTCCGAGTACTCCGACCCGCTACATGTGACGCAGGATGCTCAATAACTACAACAAACAATGGCAACGAACATTGTATACGTGACTACAACTGCATTCAATTACGTTCGTACGTGAAGTTCCTTAACTCGTTTATGTTTGCGCAAGTTTCGTACACATTTGGGTAAAATTATTATACAGGAAATAAGCCACAAGGACGTCTGAGATGCTGCTTGCATGATTTGATACTTCCTAATGTCTAATTCAAATCACGTGCAGAGCTAGGCACCTGAAGCACAAATGTCGGAATTGCCAGAATAAAAATAGATCTGAGCTCATGGATTGATGTCTAGAAAATTGAGTTCAGTGGTCAAATTAGGACATAATGCCGTAGTATACAATAGTACAATTTGCATTACCTGCTGACATCATGTATTGTACTATTGTGATTCCGCTCGTTCGGTTCTGCACTTGAATGTAGGTAGTAATTTAGCCGTTTAATTTCCGCGTCCAAGTGTCACTGAAGGACGTTTGAAATGTCATTATCTCAATCGACGCGTGCTTTTGTACTCTTATTATTATTTCTTGCTGAGATTGATTTGTAGCAACAGATGAATCATTGTATTTTTTATTGTATTAATTAAAATTTTAATTAATGTTGTAAATCTACTATCGTATCCATATTTAGAAACTGCTAATTCTCAAAAATCTTATGAATAGCACACTTTTTATAATTTATACATCCATTATTTTTTTACAATTTAGATAATATAAAAACATTATTTACTAATTTTAACATCAAGCTTTTGGGCCAGAAATTCCTTGCAAATATCATTATGCTAGTCAAATGTAAAAGCGGGAAAATTGTAGCGGGAATGGCTACGAGCTACGGCTCTACGAAGCTACGACCTACGGTGCTGGAGCCTGGGAAGCGCCAGTGAGGATTTGAAATTAGACTTCATACATTTATGGTCTAAGTACATAATTGTTCGTCTTAAGCAGGACTTACTAATTAATGATAAAAACTTAGATAAACCGGAACTGTTTCTATGTACAATCTTGACTTTCACTTGCACTCTATCACAGAATATTCCAACAACAAACCAGTTTTCGATTTGGTGGCTAGTTAAAATTTTAGCTAGAGCTTTACATTTTTTTTTACGCTGCATATTAATTTGCTTATCGTATCATGATAAACTAATGGAATTCTATTCCGATTTCATTAGAATACGAACAGGTTTCAAATAAATTATGGGTTAGAAAATGAAATTGCCAAATTAAATGCTCATAATATCAGAATAATTTTCGAATGACTTCGTGACAAACAAAATAAAATAATGCAGTATGCTGCATCGTTTTATATTACGATCGTATTTGTAGTTCCGGGGAGTCTGTTGCACAACTTTTTCTCGCCTGCTATAAATATTTTCCCAATCCATAGTTATTTTAATGCTGGGCGACAAGGGAAACCCCTTCCTACTGCTATAACAGAATGTTAAATGTCTTGAGACAGACAGCTCGACGGAACTCAACAACGACGCTCGAGTAACATAAAATATGCAAGTAGCAACAAGTGACATGCGGTCAGGATATAATGATTTGTGCCAACACTACTTCACATTCAGGAAAAACTTGTACATATCGGTAAGAGTAGCGTACAGGATGTAAAACAAAAAGCAACTTACACGTGTATGTCCTCATTATACCTCTAATATGAGGACCCACTTCCTAGCGGCCAAACAAACAACGTAAGCTAGTGCAAAATGCTAAACGGCCCGTCCTCGTTCTCCTCTTACAAATACGCGGCAGCCTGATTGTCGACATACTTGCGGAGAATAATGGCCTCTCCTTACTCATATTGATTAAAGCGCATTGATAAAATGCATTCAGATAAGCGATAAGTGCATTTTTAACTTCACATTAAAATACTTATCAGAAAACTTTCCATGTAGTTAAAAAACAAATTTAAAGTAAAATTACTAGGTATAAAATGTAGACGTACCGAATACATGTTAATTTGTTGCGGAATCCGAGACTCGAGAGCAATAACCGACGGCACTGCTAGCGGTATTCGGCGGTTTCTTCGACTCTAATATTCGAAAAAAAACACCTTCTGCTGTGTATGTGTGCCCGTGTTTATGCACTACTACGAAACACTTCATATATATGTTTGATTTGAGTGTATTTCTACATATTAAGTTTAATGTGGAGATTAGTCACGCTACGGCCTTTAAAAGATGCGAGTCCGTATCACGTATCGTAGATTTCGGAAACTATGACGTTGTCACTATACACGTATATGTTCTATATTATGTATATTTGTCATATGATATATAAATAGATTAGCTACAGAACCTTTAGTTAACAAAGGTTAAATTATAAATACTACGGTATATAAAGATAGTAAATAAAAAAACACTCGAGAGTGGTATCAAAACACATCGACTAAATAAGTTACTGGGTTATTAACACTAAAGTTAAATGTTTATGCATGCACAAACATGTTCTATGACAAACGGCATTGTTCAGTAACATATACTGATTGGAATGGATATTAGGTAATTAGAAATGTAAGAAGCCTGACAGACTGCACAGCTTTACATTATTTTTGTATTCGTCTGCCTATACCGGAAAGAAACGTACATAACGATATTTTTTTATGCTGTCATTAATATTAGCTATGGAGATTTCTCTGTTTATACTAATAAAATGATCATTAAGACGCAAGTGGAAAAATATAGGTAGAGATTGGCAATCAAAAAAGATTTATTATATAGATAAGCAACTTTCTTTACAAATTCAACATGTACAAAATAATCATTCAGAGCAAACTACTTTTTATGTTTTACCCCTTTATAAAATGCTATGCTGTATCTACCGGAAATCATCGTTTATTTATCGATCTACCCCAGATATAAATTATTAAACCTAAATTTTTTATGTCCTCATAAAATTTTAACGCTGACCATTACAAAAACACCGTAAATTCTCCAATAACTTGATATTTATTTTAAAGTACTTTAACCATTAGAGAAGCATGTGTTTTTAACGTACGATGATTATCATGTCGTAAGTTTATGAAACCAAATTGATTGATTGAATTACCTAACCACCCATGAATAAATACGACTACAGATGTTAGAGGTAACTGTAAAATACCGTTTATAAAAGAAGAAAAAGAAGAAAGAAAGAAAAACTGTTTATTCCGCTCAAACAAAACACATTACAATCAAAAAAAGACCTAAAATTATCGTCTATGACTGCGTACGTGTGACACAATTTTTTTCATACGGAATTAAATCTAATTAATTGATAAGTCCCTACCAACTAACTTATCAATTTATTAGATCTGTATTATTGTTATTTTAGTTCTGCTTAATGTATTTCTTTAGCAAATTAACGAGGGCGTGTGGACGAGTGACTGATACCGATACGTAAATCCAATAACTGTTATTTCTTTTAGTTACTACTCAGATAAAATCCTCGCTACTTCATGTTCATAGAAACACATATCTATTAGTGAAAAGGATAGTTAATTTCTAAAAGCAAAGAAATGGCTCAAGGTATTCATCGACAAACGTTCTACCCATCGTTTATTCCTTTTCCGTGAAACTAAAAGTAAATTGGAATCTAAACATAACAGATGAAGCTTGTAAACTTCTAATTAGTAATTACGCAAACCTTCCTTACTTGCGAAGAGTGTTTTTGTGTCAATCACGCTTTTACTGGCATACAACATTTTCCTCATTGCATGCCGAAAGTTATCAATCAGCTAGAACCTAATGAATTAATCGTCTGTTTTTGTTTCAGGGGTAAAGGTTATACACTGTACGGCAAGGACAAACACTTTCTGCGCAGGAGTGCACGTCGCGGTTGGCCGAGCACCAACCTTCCGCGTCGCGCCGCGCCTGCGCTCCACACGCGAGGGGTCAAGGCTCCAACACTGCCAATTTTGCTCTAATTTACTTAACTAAATAGTTTTTTTAAGTCATTTCAAATTTAATTAGTTCTTTGCAAAATTTAAATTTGTTTTTTGTGGTTGTTAAGGTTGAATATTTAATGTGCACCTGCTAGGTGGTTGAACAGAATCTATCACTAGATAGATTCTCGATATGGCGTGCTAGATTCAAGCATCTATAAAAACTTAACTCATTGAGATAGTACAGGCAACTGGCATCTCTTTACCCTATATTGCAGGAACCCTATATTCACGAAACATTCAAAGGTCAAAATAAATCCGTGCTTCTAAAGTAAATAAATAAAGCGTGGGCGGATCAACTATGAAACAATTATCAGACTCTCATTAAACCCAACAATGAATATTTACAATAAAAGTTTGTTTATTATTAATTACATAATAAATAATTAACGGAGAGAGATTTGTAAGCTGTCATTATCGCACTTTCTCCGAAAATCATAACAGGCCGGACAGGCGGAGTCCATTCACTGCAGTGTATTTTACACCTTCGAATTGGCGAGAGTTATAGATTGTTATTATTATGTTAGCTACGTACAGCATTGAGTTACGTGGCCCCCGTCCCACGGGTTTGATCTGTGATTGGCACTTATGGAAATTCAATTGGTACTCTTACTTTTTGGTTCAAATAATCATAACTTGGCCGTAAGATGTCCGAAGAGTGGTAGTGAGAAGGAACACTCTCTGTGCTTATTTGGAATACCTACATTCAATGCTCCGTTACGACGTGATAGACATCAAACACTCAAACGATAAATCTATACATTCACATGAATAAGTGATATGATAAATAGAAAAGAGACTGATTTCGCTCAACGACGTAATGTTTCTAAAGTATCGATAAACTAAGCGAAACTCCCTTCAGACCGTGTAGTCGATTCCCGACGAACGATATCAAACATTACGTTAGGCCGCTTATTCCACAGAAAGGTTACCGTTTTCACATTACGTCGTACACAGCCTTAAGAATGCTATTGTAAAACCAACTAGCAAACAGTACTCCGTGTAACTATTTTCATTCGCAAGGCTCTCTAATTAATCAATTACAATGTGCACAATTAGGTACATATGGAATAGAATTTCTTCACTAAGTATACTTACCTACTATTGAACAACGTCAACGGACACAACTTAATCATTTTATGGTACTTAATTAGGTTTGAGATCGTAAATATCTACTAATATCTAAATATACGTCGCCGTATCTTTGTAATTATCAAACAAACTATGAAGTATTCACTTTCCAATGGTTTTCTCGTTTCTATATGGACGCGGATGCAGAAATCTAAAGTCTTATTCATACGACTCTCGTGGACAAGATATTCTATTGTTCTTATCTTAAAACCCGACATAGTACTCTATGTTATTGCACGTTTGTTTGCGTGGCCGATACGAAACTGCCTTCTGCCTTAAATATATACATTTTGTATGTCTGTATATATGCAATTTCAACGTAAGTAACACTAAACTGAAACAAATACTTTAAATATATCTGCTAATATTTCTAGTTACTACGTAACTTACTCAGTCAAGGAAAATAATGATTAAAACCCTGGTTTTTTTTTAGTCTAGACACTCAGTTGTCTCAAAACGCAGCCTCCAAGTCGTTTTATTTCTGAAAATCTCAGTTGAGAAAAAATTAGTTTTAGTTATTTTAGATACTGGCAAATAAAAAACTAGTTCGGGAACGGTGACTCGCCATAATATGCGAGCTCTCAAACCGTTACCATTCCAAATGTGATGCCTAGGCCTTATCCATTAAGAAGAAACGGCGCACGATTTTTTTAATCAGAAGAGTGTCAAAGAAAATTCTAGAACTATCCTCAATGAAATGGCCTCGCTTACACTTACATTCAAGTTCGTGATAATTTGTAATGTACAGACGCCAGCACATCAAGCTACCCGAAACTGTCAAATTTTCCCAATCAACATTGAACCTTATGCTTCAACGATAAAGTTGAAAATCTATTCAAGAAATTTGACAGATTGCAGTAGCTTGATGTGCTGGCGTGCTGGCGTCTGTACCTACTTTTAATGATACATTAGCAAAAAACTTATAAATTACTATGCATCCAAATAAATAATTGGTATAAGTTACAAGTTACAAGTTACATATATATTATTATTTTGATAGAAACAGAGCAGTTTTTTTAAAATAAGTTAATGGATTTTATTATGTTCAAACTTTGGTTCTGGATATCTGGAAACCTATAAACCTAATGAGACTTAAATTTTCACATAATTAAATTTTTTTATCTTCGTATAGGTACCCGCGACTTTATCCTTAGTTTTTTTCCAGAGAGAATTTGTTTAAAGGTATGGCTGGCAATAAGCAAAGATCTTATAAAGAGAGTGTAGGCAGTATGTACATACACCAATATAATAGCCTAATAGGCCTAGCACAAACAGACTAATGCGTATGTATCTACATTCATGCTAACAAAGAAATCAAGATTTTCCTGTTCAGTTAACTTTTCTTTCAATGATTACAATATGTACAAATTCTACGTATTATGTTTGAATGATTACTAAATCTTAAACTTCTGGAAATAAAATGTTCATCATTTGATGTTATCTTTTGTTAGTTTAGGCGCAAATTTAATTTTGTCGGTGACCCACTAGAGGAAATCGGAGTGGATGCCGAAACAAAAAGCTAGATAGAAACGTAAGTATTCTTCATTTTTACCGACTTCAAAAAAAGGAGGTTATCAATTCGATACGTATGTATGTAATATTATTGGAATTGCATTATATTCACATATGACAATCTACTAAGGCTTCCAAACAAATATACAAAATTTCATAGACGTATGTATGTATGTTTGTACACGCATTTCTCAGCAACTATTAATCGGATCGTGACCATTTTTTTTTGTATTAGCTTACATTTACTTCAACTTAGGGAACAGTGCAAGTTGCAAGTTTCATCAAAATCGGTTGATTAATTTTCAAGATATGGACTAATACGTGTAATTGTGACGGCCTGGCGTATTGATACGAGCTACGGGTGTAGTGTCAAAGGGAAAACATCTCAAAACCTTGGTCAAATTCTAGTGCAAAAACTAAAAATTACGAAATAAAAAGTAATTTTAAAAAATTAAACCGACTTCAAAAGAAATCAACTCAAAATTATGAAATAACTTTAATTTCGGAAGTCGGTGGCAAAAAACTAATAAAATACAGATCCCAAGACACCGACTTCCGAAATTAAAGTTATTTCATAATTTTGAGTTGATTTCTTTTGAAGTCGGTTTAATTTTTTAAAATTACTTTTTATATAAGAAATATTTACTAACCCAAGGTGCGCTTTTATAATTTCCAACGTAGTATATTACTTTGGACGTCCTAGTCCACGTCCATAAAATGTATGGAATTATTTGCACGTTGTAACGTTATCATGGACGGAAATTTAAAAGCGTCTTCATATATCTCCATACTTCCCTGTATTGTCGTGATGCCGTGACGTGGATGTCGACGTCCACGATAATATCGTCACATTAGAAATTATAAAAGCGCACATTTTAGGTCATCGACAATAAGTCGTAAAAAAATAGAAGCATTTCAGTTCGTCATTTAAATGAGATCGACTAGACACCGATTTCCAACGTTCGGAATTGGAACACAATTAAAAGGACAAATCGTGACGCATTATAAGGTATAGTTAAGAATATCTGTGGCGGCTGAGCCGTCGTGTGGAGCATTTGATTGCGTAACGCGATCATGCGCCGACGAGCCACGACGACCGGCGCTCATGCTCAGCATCCACGGAGCTATTTCTATTCACTGCTCCTAACAATACACATTAAGCCAAATACAAATAAACAGTAATGAAGGTGCATTCAAGTTTTTGAATTTGTTCAGACAATGTCCTCCAAAGTACCACTTTGCTTTGCTGTGTGGATCTCAGCAAGTTTATGAGAAAAAGATAGATATGAGATAGAAGATAAAGTACGATCTTGGTAATATCAGTTTTAGATTGTGGTAGACTATTCGGCGCCTCGTATGATTCGCTTCTTATTCCACAGCGACCTATTCCTGAACATTGTGAAGGTCAGAATGTCTCTACTAAACGGCACAGAAAAGCAGAAAATACGAAAATATATCGCGAATCTTAGTTTTAGGCATTTACGGACAACTATTTTCACTTCTAAGGTACAACAATATCCTTAAGATCGTCGATTCCGACCTTTATCTAACACCATATAGATTATGGTCGTCTCCGGATCATTGGTATCTACAAAATGTCTGCATGTGAATAAATTCTCTCGAATACGAGTCAGACTTACTTCCCGAATACTCTCCGGGGCAAAAGCGAATTGATTCTACTTAGAGATTAGTAACGTAATAACGTGTTAGGTTTAAAGGCCCCAAACAAAGGTGCATAAGTCAGGTTGATAGCCCAGCCCAGTGGCCTCAAGCGCAATAGCGACCAGATTTCTTAACTTTATGATATTGATGGTAACGATGACTTTTACACTCATTATGATAATTTTCACTTAGCCTAGCAACACATTTCCTGAAAATTAAACGATGGAAATACGGAGTGCTTACGCCAAGAATGGTTTTAAATTAGGTACCTAAGTACTAAACATTAGGCCTAAATTATGTCGCGTGATTTTCTTTGTAAATTAAGTTCGCTGATTTTCTGTCACGTAATTTTTGAAAGATTTGTCTTTGTTTATAAAAAATGAACAACCTCTATCCGATATTTCTAGGTATAATATCTCTAGTGATAAGTAAAAGCTAAATGAAAATTTTTGATTTGTGTACAAATATTCATGTACGTATTCTACGTAATTAGATGCCATTAATCCTCATGCAGGATTTTTTCTTTTTTAGCTTGCTGCAAGTCAGCGATGGCATTACACGCAGTGATGTCACGAATTCAACAAGCCATTCGAGTTCGACTGAAGGTAGTGTTGCGAACAATACACGCTCCCCTTGCCGACTCCGAGCTAACAAGCTCCATCACCTTCATGCCATCTCATTGTACTATCGCCACGGGCTAATTCGTACTGTGACGTCGTATCCTTTGTCCAATTCAATACTACTCTCAAGGTAACCGCGGCCCGCTATAAAATACTTAAGACAATAAAACACTTATCGTGGAGATATCGTTAAATGCTTTAATAACTGCAGATCGGCTAACAATTAGGAATATGGAAGTTTTATCAAGATTATTGGAATAACGGAATTCTTTTGGAAAAATTCGCCACCAAAAATGTTTAATATAATGGGCAATTCAATAAATGGCACAAGTAGCAAGTATTTTGAAAATGTAAGTATGTACTGTACTGTTGAAATTATTGTAAAGTTTGGCATAAGAGCTACATAACAAATGCACTTAAATATTTCAGATACACTTGCATATTCTGTAAAATATGCATTTTTAGATACCTACACTATTATAGTACATTATGATACATGTGTGCTATGTTGATCATTATGCACGAGGCGATATTATCGCGCGAGCCGCAGGCGAGAGCGATAAGAAAGCCGAGTGTATATTGATTAATGCACACGCGTTTCATACGACGTTTTTCAACACACTTGCGAGGAAAAAAAACAGACTTGTATTGTTAAATATTAACTTGTATGGAAAATGGCGCGCTGGTTTTGTTTTCCCGCGCGCCGTGCTAGCCAGCACTAGCTATGCGCGCGCAACATTGACTCATTTTAAATATATTAATCTATGGCACAGACAAAACCGATACAGCCTATAGAAAAAATATAATAAACACAAACCTGAAAATTGCAAAAAACCTAAGAATTTCGCGGTCTACCACTGCGCATTCACCTTAAATTGTCTGTGGTCCCCTGCGAGTTCATTTTGCGACCAAGGACAATACAGACTATTTAAAAAAAAAATGAAATATAGCCCGCGGATTTTTTCTTTCGGCATGAAGTCTCTTTGGGCGCTTTCCGAATTAGCTATAATCGCTCACATCACAGCGCTCACATCATCTCCATGGACGTAATATTACGTCCATGCATCATCTCACATGCGTTCCGATTTAGATATTACTATTATGACTGCTGAGAGCTGGCAACAATTCGGAACACTCGTGAACGCGCTCACATGACAGTGCTTACACAATGTAAAAAAGATATTATTACAGTATTTCTTTGTATAAACACCACATTTCTTCTTCAGTTCTTCTTCTTTGGTTAGGTGGCGACTGTCAGCCAGAAGCACAATTTCAAAAATGCCACGTTAGTTTAATTTAAAGATGATGCAACTCAAAACAAAACACACACTGACACAACCTCATACACACACTGTAATTTTTGACAGCGCTCACGGTGATATTATTCTAGGGCATGGTCGGCATTATCGCAAGATGGCGAATGTCATGACGATTCACGGGACATCGTTATCGTTATCGCGCTCACGCTAATTCGGTTATTTCCCAATTCGGAACACGTCGATTATTTCCCAATTCGGAACGCAGGGTTTGATGAGATTAAAAAAGCGCGCGTCTCCGACTAGTAAATAGTTATCTGTGGTATTACAGAACATGTGGATTAAAGTAAAGAAAAAGCACGCGTTCGTAATACACTCCATTATGGACCTTAAAGCGGTTCAATAAGAGCCACTTTACGAGCAAGTGTGTTGAAAAATATATTACTAAGTATACACTATAGGTATATAAGAAGAATTTATTGTAATCTAAAGCAGTAACCCATAAAGTTAATTCTGAACCGGATATAAGACAACTGTACCTATAAACATGAGTACTTGCTACAGACCCCGGTTTTATAAGACAGCAAGTTTTTCTTCCGTTCATACCTGACTTGTAATTTAGCTTAAACGTTTTTATTAGTCTCGACGTGTAATTTGAGTGACACAGAATCAGATCAACAAAGCCAGAGTAACAGAGTGCAAATGCAACATTTTAAATGTTATTTAATACTCCAAATACTAATAAGACTCTTACTAGTCAATATATATAGTAAGTGCATATGGCAAATTCTTGTTTCTCATAAAGTAGGTATGTATAATGCCATGTGCTACGAATCCATTTGTAATTTTTAATCTTTGTAACAGATAGCTAAATAAATTGGTATCTTAATGCTATCTTCCACCCTTTAATTCATCATTACACGTGACAGAAAAGCCGCGTTATATTTCCGTGTATAATTGACAGTTATTTTAACAATTTTCCTTATTCTAATAACAATCAGGCAGGCTTTATTTGACTTCTCTCACGAAATCTATGCATGTGTCCGTTACCTACATTCCGTGTGGTCAATCGTGAGAAAAATATAGAGAAAATTTAACGTATAGATAGTTAGTGTATGTCATATTGTATGCATGTAGTGCGCAATGTTCGCACGAGTTCAATAGGTGCTACTGCGCGTTGAAGTCTTTTGAACAGAAAATGACACGGCGCTCGAGTGTCGCTCGACACAATGCGATCCTGTCAATATTTTGTAATGCTAGGCAAGTTCAAGTATGTTAACAAAATATATTGTATGTATATAGAATGTTATGATAATAACAGATATAGTATGTGATATAATGTGAGTAAATAACTATGATTAAAACTAAATTTGTATAATATAGCTTCCAACTAAAGGCGAATACGTCACTACCGTTGGAACATGGCTACTGTTTCCTTAAGCTTTCTTCCAAATCTAGAGTTTTCAAGTAATTAAACTGAACTCAAAGACCAAAACTGCATTCACTATATTCTTGCTATGGTAAGCTCCAGACGTAATAATCAATGCAAGTTATAAGGTAGGTAAACTATACAACAATTACCTCACCGCCCACATTTATACTCTCCGACTGTTTCATGAAATAATTACATACTTTTTACTTCATCCGCGTTCATAAATGTCAATATTATTATCAACCAAATGATAATTTCTTCATCCGTGGAAACATTAATTTGGCAATAGTTATCGCAACCGCTGTACTGGTTTGAAACTTAAATATTACAATGATTAAATACTTAAATCTTGTCTTTGTAAATTAAATAAATATGCATTGCTATTAGGTACTGGATTAGCATCTAAGGTAATAATAAAGTATAACAAACAGATAAACTAAATGCAAAACTCACCTTCGCCTATGATGAAGCGATCCAATAAATATTCTGAAATCGGATTAACACTCCAGTGAAATAAGCACGAGTCGTAGCACTTAGTCTGTAGATAAGGTAACGCGACAAGGGTCGTGTTCATGAACAGGAGTCCGCGTGGGGGAGCACAGGGGTGGCGTCCCGAGACAGTCCAGGGTGGCGGTGTCGGGCTGCGGAGAGCTTCGGGGTGCCGGCGGCGCGCGGGTGGCGGTCCAGCGTCCGGCCGCACTACGCGCCTCGCAACGGTAAACTGGCTGGCAGCACCGATACAGCCTCTCCCTCGCTTGTATGAGTGCCTCCAACCTCCCTCCCGAACAAATAGTACCGTACGCCGCGCTTGTGTCTCGCTAACATTTATTATACTTTTATTAGTGTTCGCGTGCGCCTGCATGTGTGCGCAACACCGACACGCTGCGACGTGACGCGTCCTGCGCCTGTGTGGGTGTTGGAGTAGGTAAAGTAACTACCTATGCGTGCTTTGATCTTACGATTCGGTATGCACGGCCGCGCGGGCGCACGTAGCACCGCGGCTATACTTTACTTCTATAATATCTAGTCAATAATTTTAGTTTGGGTTTGTGCAACACCACACGTCGTGTTGAGCCAACTATCTAGGCTAGGAACCCGTATACACAACCATAAGTATCTTCACTTAAGAAATACTTATTTTTACGTAATCATAATG
This sequence comes from Oligia fasciuncula, assembly GCA_963082905.1. Classification (NCBI taxonomy): domain Eukaryota; kingdom Metazoa; phylum Arthropoda; class Insecta; order Lepidoptera; family Noctuidae; genus Oligia; species Oligia fasciuncula. The sequence goes on along the minus strand of OY720388.1, from coordinate 12,894,669 downwards.
AACTCATAATCTATCAATAAGATCGCAATATCTTTACACGTTCACATCCAAACCTCATCCGACAATTTAGAACTATATATACACTACAAAACTCGTTGGTCTAACTGAAAACTCGTTGGTCTAACTAACTGTTGAACTGCTGGGAGTAGGGTCCTGAGCTTTATCGCCGGGTCGGTCGAACTGTTTTTTCAAGAGGAGTCTGTATTTGTGCCCGATAGGTCAGTGATAATAGGCTGCCCTCTATTACATGGGAATAGGACTATTACATAAGAAAAATATAATAAATAAAAATAAAATCTTTTATTTACAGACTACATAGGCCCACATTGTGTTGGTGTCTAAAATTATCTTGTAAACTATGTCAGTACATACTTAGGAAACAAAAAAGGTGACAATATAACGACCACAGATAGTTTCATCAAGCCCCATGTAATACATGAAGCTTGATAAACCTACTCATGGTAGGCCCATCCAGCCTTTCAGCAAACACCCTCAAGATACTGTTATTATAGCATAGGCAAATAAATACTATAACAAATCGAATATACTTCCTATTTCCCTTCTTTCCTCTTTCCCCATACCTTAAGGCAGGATTTGCTAACCGTGTAGCATATTTGGTAATATATTCTCATCATGCTGCAGAGTTAGATTAAAGGCCCATTTATTTTCCTATGATTGTGCATTGACGGATGGTATTATCTTTTTTTTCTGATGGGGAAATCCATAGGGAGATTCCTACCGACCAAGTTCACAGTTGTACAGGAGTATGGGATTCAGATACTCGCACAATGCTCTGTATCTAGGATAATAGCATTTTAAATACTACACAAGCACCTGAAATAAAAAGCACAAGTTGGCCTAGGTATTTGCTTATTTTACGGCACGAATAAATGCCAAGTACTAGCAACGTGATATTTAAAATCACTCGACCTAATCTAGCGTTCAAACGCTCGGGCCCACTATTATGTTTTATCTTTTTATGAATATGGTGTTGTGTACTTATTTTACCTACTTCATGAACATTGCCGAAAATAAACATTTGCAGCAGAGCTGTAAATCCTAGATTGGCAAGATAACGTCGAGTTGATTCAGATAAAGTATCATCGAGAACAAACGTGAGCGTAAGAGGCGGGGTATACGTTACGTGCTTCAATTTAGGCCGAGCTTTACCCGGTAGGGTAGTTAAGCAACCTATATTTCTTCACGGAAACTGACGGAAAGGTATTGAAATCGTTAGGATGCATTTGGCGTCTAGGCAGAAGGTACAAGCAATAATAAAATAAGCCTTAGAATTCCTCCCCCTTGGGAACTTGCAAGTCAGTACCGACCGGTCTCAAAATACCGTCGTAGTCGTACCTCGCACGGTATTGTAGCTTCAGAGGCATGCCTACTGTACCAGGATTATTTAATGGAAGACTATTCGCTCGTTTTCTGCCCACTTATTTCCGACATACCTTGTGCAATCTCCTCTTCTTGTACCCTACGCTGATTTAACTTTGCGGCACGGAAACTCTGTCACACATCGATTTAAAACTCATACCCTCGTGGTATGTATAATTATGGAAATACATCGCAGCACCCTCAAGAAATGCGCCAAATCGCTCTCACGCCACTTATTATATTATAGTTAACAATTAACATGAACTCTTCTATAAAATTCTCTAGGCATACGCCGTTCGTGCCCAACAAGAACTACACCTGCTGAGCCATCTCCCATTCTTTAAAAAAAAACTTTTTACAAAAAAAAAAAACAACCGACTTCCAAAAAAAACACTAACAAATTGAAAAATAACTTTAATTTCGGAAGTCGGTTGTTTTTTTTTTTTTTGTAAAAAGTTTTTATTTTTCACTTTTTACTGGATCAGTTTGTAATTTATCTAAGTTACAATAGCCTAATGGCAACTGCTCATCACATGTTACAAACTATTGCTTTTCCCGATGCTGGGACGTTAACTGTTGAAGAGTTCTCCTGGTAAGAACCAGGAGAACTCCTCAACAACTACTCACCATACGCATTTTTTTTTTTTATTATTATCTTGGATTTTTATTTTACTGTGTTTAGTTTAGTTTGTGATCTTCCTGTACGAGTCGCAATAAATACTTTTTCTTTCTTTCTTTCTTTTCTTTCATTGTGACGAGCATAAATTGCTTAGTAACCATATTAAAGTAATCGAATCGCAACCCGTGAAATATTTGTCATTGAGTAGTTCCGATGGCCATCTGTGGTCTTCATCATCAGCTCCGCTTTACCAAATGATGATTTCCGAGAGCAAATGCTCAAGTTACTTTAAAAAATACCCAAATCGCAATATGTTTGCCTATAAAATTTGAGGGTTTCCCTCGATTTCCATGGGATCCTCTCATCAGATTCCAACTTTATGATAATGGGACCAAACAAAAAAAGAATTTTTGGAATCGGTCGAGCCGTCTTCGAGTAATCGGTGAACATACCTACATTAAAAAAACATTATATAAAGTCGAACATATGACCTCCTCCTTTTTGTAAGTCGGTTAATAACCTCCTTCTTTTTGGAAGTCGGTTAAAAATATTTATAAACCACTTAGCATGAGTTAGCTCAGGTTCTCTTCTTGGCTTGTGATAGGCCTCGCCTTATCATATATTAAAAGGGGAGTAGGTAGGTACTCTTCTTCTTCACACAATGTTACGCCTTGTGCACGCTACGTTAGACCTTATAAACGTTAAATAATACTCGCACCATATGTAGCATCGGAGGGATGCTAATTGTACCAGGATTCATGAATAAAAGACACACACTAACACACCCACACCCTATTCTTGATTATCTAACATTTTATTTTTCATTGTTTAGCATTTTAATTTTGATTTTTTAACCGACTTCAAAAAAGGAGGAGGTTTTTAACATTTCATTTTAATGATAACTATGAAATATTAGTGTTTTTTTTTTGTGTCTTAACAGGTTTCAAATATTAAAATTTCATTTGTAAATTAAAATTATCGACAAAGTTCTCTATAAAATACAAATGAAAAGTAAAACAATTAGGTATGTGCTAGCAAATTACATCCCCAATCCGTCAAAAAATTGTGTCGGTCCTTCTACCAAACACCTGTATAATGGTTTAAGAAAACAGAACCTAGTCAAGTAGGGTCTAAAATTTTAAAACTCGCTTCGCTCGCTCTTGCATTCCATTCTACATTCTCTTGATTCTTGAGCTTTTCTTTAAAAGTCGACAAAGCAGTAATTCGTAATACTTTTGGAATTATCAAAAGAAAATCTTACCTATCCGAGAGTGTAAAAAATGTTCGACCTCGCTTCGCTCGCTCGGGCATTTTATATTCTCATATTGCTTAGTCTTTCCTACATTTAAGTCAATGTATTTCTGTTTTAAAATATAAAACAAAACCTATCCTAACCGAGCCGGGTTGTTATAAACTTTCGATTCTCCCCCTACATAATCTACGGTTCTAATACCCCTACCATTTTAACAGCATTATTAAGGGCCGCAGCAATTTTTACATGGCGGGGCGCCATGTAAAAATTGCTGGTTCCCTGAATAGCATGTAATGTGGAGCTTTACATTATAATTAACATAACATCACGCCTTTAATCCCTGAAGGGTTAGGTGTACCATGTTTCCCCCAACCCTTTCTTATATTTTTTTGTTTATGATCTTTATTGCGTCATGTTTACCGCAAATAAACGTATTTTCTTTATTTCTTTACCTACATATTATAGTACTTACACCCACATTTCACCATTTATGTTTAAGTCCCATGTCATAGGGGGCGAACCTACTGCCAGCAACCGGGCACAAACCCAGACTCCAGGCGGCTTCTGAGAAATTCCTAATAAAACAACCTAATAACGCTTTACCCGACCTGGGAATCGAACCCAGGACCTCATGCTCAGCAGTAACGCTTGCGACCACAACACCAACGAGGAGATGTATCTCCATAAAAAGTTTCTCGGCACCCATACAATACTCAATCATTTATTGCATTCCACCATGTGCTTAGGTGGTAGGTAGACATTTGTTGTAACAATCATGGACCCTATCGGGCACAGCAAAGGAAAAATTTGAAGGAAGAGGAGTTATACATGCAAACTAACTTAGGTACTCATGGTGACCCCGCCCCCAAATCGTGGGCTGCGTCGACTAGTAGTGCGCCTGGTTTTTGTTTTTTAAGCTTTCTGCAGTGCGGTAATTTTTTTTATTCATAATTATTCTCACTTAAACGCGGTTTTACCGTATGTTAATTTTATGACTCGACTCTGTCTGGTCAAGATATTTCCTTCTTGGGTCTTGATCATAGTTGTGGCTGATGAATACCAATGAATACTAGCCTTTCAGTCTAAGGGACACGGTATCGAATAGAAATTATCGATACTGTACTCATGAGTAGTATCGAAAAAAAAATATCGTACTCATAAAAGTATCGAAACAAAAGTATCGATACTTCAAGGTATCGAGTACTTTTCTTAGTGCCTAATTCGCATAGAGCATAGAGTCAATATCAGTCAGTAAATAACGTCAGTTTAACTTCAGTAGAGCAGGACATGAAAAAACAAATGGTATTAGTACACAAATTTAATACAATAATAGAAAAAGAAAACTGTAACTTCAACAATTAAAACAAAATAGAAACAAAATTAAATTATTTAGTACTTTAGGCATATACATTAAAGTTCCCATTCCTCCTCCATACAATCACTAGATGGCGTTGCCATAACCATAAACATAAGCCGTAAAGATCGCAAGTTTTAAATGGGTAATTTCTAAGATTAGCCATTTAAAACTTAATTTCTTATTCGATACGATACCTGCCAAAAAGTACTCATTGAGTAAAAGCATCGAATACAAAGTATCGAGTACAAAAGTATCGGTATCGAATGGAAATGTACTCGATACCACAAAGTATCGATACTTTTTTCGTGTCCCTAAAAGTACTCTGTGTACTAGCCTGGCTGCTAAAAGTCATTGAATAGAATAATATGAAATAGTTCCGATAGATGTCGCTATAATCTACTGAAAAGAAGTGGCTTCTACAGAACAAAATTATATTTCATATTATTATCAATAAAGCCCAACTGGTAATTTCAATATATCGTAATAAAAATTTGTCCATTATGAAATATTTATAATTGCATATGGCAACTGCAATTTAAATTATTTATATATTATCTGTCTACACTTTTTTATTAATCTGGCATCCCTGCCGGGTGTGTGAGCGACGTACGAATTGTGTATATCTGTAATTTACTTAATTTTAAGTGTAAACAATGAGTTTAATAAATTGTTTAGCAGTGCGATATTGAAAATTTCCCTAATCTCATTGCCAATGTCGTAATTTAGGTGTTTTATACGCTTTTTATATTGATGTGAGGTTCTCGTGCTTTGTCTTCGTGTGTGACAATATACTCAAAATGGCGCATCAACTGGCACCGTCTGTAAATTGTTCATTGGACGACATTGACCTCAGCGCACTAAAGGTAAACTTTTAAAGTAAACTATTATTATTAATTACACATCCTGAATATCCAGAAAGCAGGGGCTCCCTAAACTTCCAGAAAAAAAGTAATCAAAGGGCAATGATCTCACAGGGCGTGAATCATAAGTGAAGGTTTACTTTAAATGGCAAAATAATCTCTCTAAGCTATTTCATTTAATTTATGTGTCATTTCAGGATCCTGCTGGTATATTCGAACTAATAGAAGTGGTCGGAAATGGCACCTATGGACAAGTATACAAGGTATGTACTAGATTATAAACCGGAGCGCAATAATAAACTATACCCGTACGAACAACTACACCTATCAGTAATTAAATTGATTGCTTTTATTGGATCTCTCCTCACGGTCTACTTACAAGCTGTAATACATGACATAGTGCTAGTAAAAATTAACTTAATAGGCTCAAATGAAAGCATTACAATTAAAGAGCACTGTCTATTAATGTCAATGAACTTCATTAGTTCCCATCAGTGGACTTTCAATAGGTACCACTACATTTTAAAGTGATGGATAATTTTGTCTTTTGTCTACTACTCTATTAGATTATGTATTATTTTCAACTCAGTCAAATAATAATATACAAGTTTAAATTGATGAATTTAGAGGAGTTGAAAATTATATGCTCTGTTGATTTATACACACCCACATCTGGGTCAGAGGTTCGTCTGGTGTATTATTGCTCTCCAAAAAATGTAAATTGGTTCATATTTACATGGTCTATGTGACCTACAAATAATTAAAAACAATTTAAAAGTATGAAATGTATCCTATTTAGGTCATTTTCACCCTACTGCTCTAGAAAGGGAGTTTAAACACAATATTTGAAATAGTGGAGTAGATAGACAGCATAGTTATTATGTTCACAACATTTTATTACCATAAAAATAATTTAAAAAACTCGTTCCATTTTGAATAAAAAATCATTAAACAATTTGTTAAAAGAGATAGCTCGTAAGCTAAAGAGGCACATTCACAAAGTCATATAGGTACTAATCTGATCAAGACATAATAATATTATACTACCTACAACTGTGATTAGACTATCATTATAATAATAATAATAATATAATATTCCACAACTATCACACAACGCCGTCTAGTCTCAAGCTAAGCAGAGCTTGTGTTATGAGTACTAGACAACTGATAAACATACTTATATATTATTTATTATGATTGGCCTTTAAACAGTACTGCTAAACATGACTGGATAGTTATGTGTCCTAAGGAATATTGCATTACTCACCTTTTTGGATAGAGTGGTGATCATAGAATAATATTTTTAGCAGATGAGAGAATGCAGTATGTAAGCCCATAATGTTTATTTCCAACAGTAAATTTTTAATATATCTAGATTAGCCAGAAAAAATAGAATTAATAGGCTATTTGACTGGTTTCTGATAAACATCTCAGATTATTTAACGGTGTCTAACGAGCCCACAAAAACCTATTACTTCAAATTGCATAATGTATTTCTTTTAGAAAATAGTAAATAAAAATGTACTGTTTAAATAAGCCGCCAAAACGCTATCTTTAACAGTATGGCGTCGTGACGTCAAAATACACGTAAACAAACGTTGAAACGGTCGAGATACTAGACAAAAGTCATCTGTTCTGTCAACGATAGACAGAAATTGACTATATCATGACGTCATCATTAAGTTCAGCCAATCCAGACCGTTTTCGATTACGTGGCGCCAGATTTAAAAAGATGAAGTTTTTTCGGGATTTTTTTAATAAATAATACATTGTTTTGTAGTAAAATTAATGCAAATCGATTTTAAAAGCGATAATCTATACAAGTGTCAATAATTATGACCTTATTTTTTACATTGTCAAATAGCCTATTATGAATTTAAGAAATAATACATTAGTAAACGATTGGCTCTTGCGTTAATAACAAAAACATTGCCTTAAAGATGTGCTTAAAAATTGAGTAAGAGAGTATTGTCAATGTTATGTAGTAGATTACATCAAACATAAGACATTTTTTTTTTAATAATGAAGATAATAATCACATTCACATCATTCTATTCCCATAATTAAATCGGAAGATTATTCCCTAATTGCTTACAAACAAAGAAATAAATAATACATCCAGTCTCTAAAGCCTAATCACATCATGTTGGATTATCAATAGGCTTCAAGAACTGCAGTACTTATCACATTTTGATCTAGAAACTAACAAGGTGAAAACTTTGTAACTTTGTGAAAATATACCGATAAACAAAACTGAGTGATCATTAAAATGAAGATATTAAAAAACAAACTAATACAAATAATTACATACTTAAAAGAAGTTATATTATTCTTAGTCCTTCAAATAATAAATGATAAAATTTTAGGGGCGTCACACAAAAACAGGGCAACTTGCCGCCATTAAAGTTATGGATGTCACACAAGATGAGGAGGAAGAGATAAAGCTAGAGATAAATGTGCTAAAAAAGTACTCTAATCACCGCAACATTGCCACATACTATGGAGCTTTTATCAAAAAGAGCCCTCCGGGAAAGGATGACCAGCTGTGGTTGGTTATGGAGTACTGTGGAGCTGGTATGTGTCCCTTGTAGTTTTTATGACTTATTTGTAATATAATTGTGTATTTGTATCTGTTTATTTGGAACAGGTAAATTAACAGAAATGTTATAAGTTTTCTATTTTCATGTATTACCTGATCCTGATGATGCCCATACTATTGCATATTTATTATTTCTTGAGCTAACTCAACATAGCTGTGCATTGCTACTAGCCCGACTTTGACTCTCATATTTTATCATTGCTGTTTCTAGGATCTGTGACGGATTTAGTTAAGTCCACTAAGGGACAATCATTAAAAGAAGAATGGATTTCATACATTTGTAGAGAAATTCTCAGAGGTCTTAGTTATTTACACTCTAACAAAGTCATTCACCGTGACATCAAGGGACAAAATGTCTTGCTTACAGACAATGCTGAAGTTAAACTGGGTATGTATTCAAACACTAGATAACATTCTGATATTTACATTGATATTTGCTAAGTAACACATAGGGCAAGTTGTTTGCAAGGCTACATATCAAACTATACTTATTCAGTATAAGTTGACTTCAGATGGCCAATTCTCGTAATTTAATACGTTCAAAATCTAATCGCAGTCTCGTCTCGGCGACAAACAAATGTCAAAAACTCTAACAAGTTTGTTAGTGGTATTAAGTTAACTCAGAGAACTATATCTCTGTCTGGGGAATGTAGACATATGATTGCTATGTTGATAGCATATAATATTAACGAGGTTATAGCTAATATAACGAGTTCTAGTATTAGTGACGAGTCCGTGTTGCCTAGTTATACTAACAACATGGTGATTAATTATGGATCGATATGTTGTACGAAGGAGGATCCACCACCACCACCTATAATACCAACATCCTTGGAGACTACTACCAGTCAGATAGGATATTCTCCTCCCGCTGGAACATACTCGGGCAATCCAGACTCTCCAGTTGTAGTTGTGGAGGTCACTCCGGATAACTATTTAAACTAGTCAGTGAGACAACAGAAGTTACCCCTTCAAATAACAAATTATTATTACAGAATAATAAAAAGGTATCTTCTGGCAATATAATTAATAATAATAAAAAACCAAAGGGAGTGCAACATATTTTAAAATTATTTAATCAGAATATCCAAGGTTGCGCTTCCAAATTATTGGAAATAGAATTGTTTTTGGAAAACACCAAGTTTGATGTCATTTGTTTAACAGAGCATTGGTTGAAAGATCATCAAGTAAAGTCAATTAATTATGAAAATTATTGTGTAGTTAGCCATTTCAGCCGAAAACGTATGATACATGGCGGATCATTAATATTACTTAAAAATTCTATTAAATCAAAAGAACGAAAAGACATAATCGGACTGTCTGTTGAACACACCATTGAATTGTCCTGTGTTGAGCTTGATAAGCATGTTATAGTATGTGTATACAGACCTCCAAGTTACCAGAATCTATCGGTGTTTGATTCTGTAATGGAAGATGTGTTAAAGAAACTTAGTACTAGTAGTAAGTCAATAATAGTATGTGGAGATTTTAATATTAATTTATTGGAAAATAACTCGAATACTGTCAGATTGTTAAGTCTTTTTAGGTCATTTGATTTGTCAAATGTTTTTATTGAACCAACCCGAGTGACAGCTTCTTCTGCCACTTGTATTGATAATGTTTTTTGTAATTGTGATTACTTACACAAAGAAATTGTAAATAAGTTGCCATCTGATCACAGTGGACAAAAAATAACATTTAGCTCCTACATGCCTTTACAAAAAATTCAAATAAGGTTTAGGACAATTACATGTAAAAAGTTAGAGAAATTAAATAATTCTTTGGCCAGTAAGTTATGTGATCAGAATTTTAATAATATAGGTGACCCAAATGAATTCTACGCCGAGTTCTTTTCAATATTAAACGCGCAGTTTAATGACACTTTTCCACTAAAAACTAAAAATATTCACACAAAGTTTTTATTTAGTGACTGGGCGACTCCAGGTATTCGTAAAAGCAGGGAAAAACTTTTTGAACTCTATGGCTTAAAGCAACATATGAATAATACAAACTTTCATCAGTATGTTGCAAAATATTCAAAAACTTTTAAAAGTGTGTGCCAAAAAGCTAAAGCTCTTTATATTAGCAATAAAATAAAATCAGCTGATGATAAAATAAAAACTACCTGGCAAATAATAAATAATGAAACAGGTAGGAAAAAACAGCCTAACACTGAATTTAATTTAGAGACTGCACATGGCCCCATCAACTCAGATGTAGAAATAGCTCAGGAATTTGAAAACTTTTTTTCTAATATTCCCCTTAAAACTACTGAAGCTTTAAATTCATCCCCCACGCTTTCTGCTGCCTTACTTAAAAAGAATGTAAAGGCATGCCCTTTGGAGTTTAGGTTTCAGCATACAAGCCCCCAGGCTGTTATAAAAGCTTTTAGAGATCTTAACATTAAATCAACAGAAGATCTCTGGGGAATGTCTGTAAAAGTATGTAGATCTTTCATCGAAACTATTGCGCCCTATTTAGCTTTCATATTTAACACCAGTGTTGACCAAGGAGTCTTTCCGGATCTTATGAAACATAGTAAAGTAGTACCATTGTTCAAATCCGGTGATAGTAAAGATCCTAACAATTATAGACCTGTGTCAATTCTACCAGTTCTCAGTAAGGTGTTTGAAAAGTTGATGCTCAATCAAATGTTACGTCACTTTAATAAAAATTCCATCTTTCATGAACACCAGTACGGTTTCACCAAAGGGCGTTGCACGACTGACGCCGGTGTTACCCTTATAAAGAACATTTTTAACGCCTGGGAAGAAGCACAAGATGCCATTGGAATCTTTTGCGACCTCTCTAAGGCGTTCGATTGCGTAAACCACGAGACACTTCTGATGAAACTGGAGCACTATGGAATTAGAAAAGCAGCACTTGACTTGCTAAGATCATACCTGAAAGATAGAAAGGTTAAAGTTCAAGTAAACGGCGTAAACTCATTAGGGTCTGAAATGACAATGGGTGTTCCTCAAGGTTCGATATTGGGTCCATTCCTCTTTTTAGTTTACATCAATGATTTACCCCAATTACTTCAAAATCAACCGAAGATGGTGTTATTTGCAGATGACACATCATTAATCTTTAAAATAGACCGACGGTCACAAAATCTTGACGACGTGAATAACTCTATTCTTCAGGTCCAAGATTGGTTTACGGTAAATAATTTAGTACTTAATGAAAAAAAAACCAAATGCATTAGATTTAAATTACCGAATGTTAGAAGTAGCGAATGTGAAATCATATTGAATGGCCAAAAACTAGAATTTATTGATCAGACAGTTTTCCTAGGAATCACGCTAGACGAGAAATTACAATGGGGACCTCATATAACATCTATTGCGGGGCGGCTAAGCTCCGCCGCTTATGCTGTTAGAAAGATAAGACAGTTAACAGATGTAGAAACCGCGCGTTTGGTCTATTTTAGTTACTTCCACAGTATTATGTCATATGGCATTTTACTATGGGGTCGGGCTGCTGACATTGAATCCATTTTTATTTTACAAAAGAGAGCTGTCAGAGCCATTTACAATCTACGTCGTCGCGAATCTCTTAGGGAACTATTTAAAAAGGTTAATATCATGACGGTACCTTGCCAATTCATTTATGAAAATATTATGTATGTAAGAAAAAATCAACATCTTTTTAATAAAATAAGTGATAGGCATAATTTTAATACTAGAAATAAAGATAAATTAGATCAACCTTTTTTCAGATTATCGAAAGTACATACATCTTTTATGGGGTACTGTGTTAAATGCTACAACAAAATACCTTGTGACATATTGCAATTCAATGAAAGAAAATTTAAAACTCATATTAAAAGTACACTTTGTAAACTAGGATATTACAAATTAGAGGATTATATCCAAGATAAGAATGTTTGGAAACATGCTGGTCCTGCTCCATAGGACAATCTAAAAGTCTAGACAAAATCAAACTTGTTCCTAATTTAATTTATATGTATATTTTTAATTATGACATCTTATTCTAATTCAATTTTACAATCTGCGACTACAGTGGCTCACACACTTGTTAAAGTTCAACTACTTTTGCATTTTTTCATTTTTCTTTTTTTTTTAAATAACTTGTAAATATGTGAGCACCATGTATCTATCACTTATTTGATTTACCTGTCATTGCTTAATTTTTAATTCTTTTTACCTTTTGTGGTAGACTAATTTTATTATGGGTGCATCGTGTTCACATATAAATTTTATTATGTATACAAGACCTTGTAAAACATTTTTAAAAGAGTAACGGTGGAGTTTCTTGCCCATTCTTCTCCATACGAAAACTACCTTTTCGAATGGGCGACTAGAATCATTTCTATTTAGTTTTTTTTTGACGTTCAAAAGTGCCTTTAATGTGCCTATTTGAAATAAATGATTTGACTTTGACTTTGACTTTGTCAAAATGTAGGGAAATTTGAGGTATTTTTGACAGACTGAGACTGAGATCAAACTGTGAACGTTCTTAAAATTACGAGAATTGCCCGTCAGATTGTACGAAAAGCCTATATGCAATGCGAGGTCAGCTAAAACTGGAAATTTATATCTTAAAATTTGTTTAAATTTTTGTGTGACTCAAATTCAAACATGACAAATAATTTGTGCAACCATTTATGTTATCAGTGGATTTTGGAGTGTCGGCGCAACTCGATAGGACTATAGGTAGAAGAAACACGTTCATCGGTACTCCATACTGGATGGCGCCCGAAGTGATTGCGTGCGACGAAAACCCTGATGCAACATACGATAATCGTTCTGACCTTTGGTCGCTCGGTATAACTGCTCTCGAGATGGCGGAGAGTCAACCGCCCCTTTGTGATCTTCACCCGATGAGGGCTCTTTTCCTCATTCCAAGGTATAATTTCATTGGCATTTTACAGCAACACCTATTATTTCTAGTGCAAAAACTAATAAAATAACTTGTAATTCCAGAAACCCGCCGCCTCGTCTCAAGTCAAAGAAATGGGCTAAAAAATTTCATAGTTTCATTGAAACTGTGCTTGTAAAAGACTATCATCAACGGCCGTACACTGAACAGCTGTTGAAACATGCATTTATAAGGTAAATCAGTATTTTAACACATCAGTTTAAAAAATCCAGATGTTATAAGTACTAAAGGGAAGTCATAGGTACTTAATTTTTTTTTTATTATTTTATAGAGACCAACCCACAGAGAGACAAGTGAGGATACAACTCAAGGACCATATAGACAGGTGTAAGAAGCGGAAGCAAGACAACTCGGTGCGGGAGGACTACAAGTACTCTGGATCGGAAGGGGAGGAAGAAGAGAACGCAGTCGCCGGCGAGCCGTCGTCCATCGTACACAACGCGGCCGCTCACCAGGGCGGTGACACTCTGCGTCGGAATTTCCAACAAATCCAGGAAGGACCAAGGTAAGTCATCGCTTATACAAAATTGTTTTGCCTATTAACTTCTGTCGCTTAACATTTGTGTAATTAACCAGACCCGCCGAAGTGCCTCAGCCCCAGCCGCCTCCGAAACGTAACAGCAAGCGTGAAGAACGTGAGGAAATTCCAGGTGACATAACTATCTAACTATTCATATGAGACATTTTGCAATAACTATGTGATGTTTGTTAACACTGTGCTTTTTGTTGGTACTGCAGAGCCAGGCCCACCGGCAAGGCCTTCTATTCCACAAAGACTGATTGTTGTACCAGACCCACAGGCACAACAGCCTAATAGATATAGGTAAATATTGTTATGTATAATGTAGTAAATTGTTTTGTAACTGATACAATGTTTAGTTGTATGATAATTTAACTTTAAAAAAATGTACTTTGGTAAAAGATTAATGAAAGTGGTAATTGCAGGCCTCTACCACCGACACCAAAGTCGTCCGGCTCGTCAAACAGTTCGGGCTCTAACAACGGCACGCCGCCGGCCAGCGGGCCGCAGCCTCCGCAGCGCGGCTCACATCAAATGTTCAAACCCATGGTAAGTGAGTTGGTGCCACCGCTATTATTATACTCCGGAAAATATGCGTTGATACTAATCACATCTGCAGCTACTCCCGATTTCAAAGATTTATTTCAGTATTTCACAATAGCACCTAGCATATAAATATAATGATTTTCTGTGGCGTTACAAAAGTACACAAATAAAGTCAACAAAAGCATAAGTTTTGTTTAGCCTCAGTTTGTATCTAGTGTAGAAAAAACGAAGACTTTTCTAAAATACAAATGCTTATGATGATAGTCACCTGTATCGCGCTATATTTTACTGAGTATAGTAACGACTTGATTGTGTATTCTGCTAAAATATTATTGTATTTCTTTGTTCCTTTAATTTTATTAGCTTTTTGTTTTTATTTTCATGTCACGCTGTTAACTTTCTTTGCACATCCGATTTAAACTGCAACTGCAGATTCCACCGAGAAGGCCAGAGGTAGGTTATTTGAGTTGCGTTTATTATTGATATGGTTGTATGGCTACGATATTTTTGTTGTTTAAAGTTGTTTTATACAAAATGTACAACTCGGCAGGACTTGGACAAGTTGGCTGCACAACTTAACGAACTCGGCGTCGTGTCTGGTAACGAGCCTCCTAACAGGCCACCTCGCGCTCCTACTAATGGTCAAGGTATTTACTTTAGTTTTCAAACTTAATAGTTGTTACTAAAAGTTTCATAAGATATTATTCATGTTTATGGTTTTTCTGTGATTATGTGGGATCTGCTAACAAATTTCGAACAACCCAGCTTATATTGCGGCTACGTGGCGAGTGGAACTAGTCAACCAAATTCTAAGCAAACACGTATCACCGGAAACCTGTTTTTCAATATTTTCAAGTATAAAAAACATTAACATCCTAATGTAGGACCACCAGTGGAAAGAAACCAACCAGAACCGGCGTTTGAAGACTCCGATAGCGATTCGGACAACGAAGAGAGTGGTGGACGAGTGCGCAATGATGGCACCTTACTAGCTAGCGACCCGCCTAAACCTCTGTAAGTACTTAATTAAAGAAACCGCTGTATTTTTTACACATTAATGAACAATAAGTGCATAATTATTCATTTTATAAAAGCACAACTAACCATGATTACTTTTATTTTAATTTTGTTTGCATTTTTTTTTTGGACCACATTTTTGTTCACCTTTCCCATCCCGTTCGGTTGTGTTTGCCTGTCAGTCCCGAGTTCTGTTACAGACCGGGCCTGAGCGCCGTGGCCGAGGACGGCGGAGGCGCGGGCGGCGGCGCGCCCACGCGGCCGCTACCGCCCACGCCCGACGACGACGACACGCACGCCGACCGCACGCTCGTCATGAAGCGGGTGAGTGTTCCCACACACCACACGGTGTTCCACTCGATGCTAACACGATCATCATTATGTTTTACGTTTGATATAGAAACATGAAGCTCGATCCATGACCCCTTGACTACATACACATGAGCAAAACTTAGTCAGTGCTTAAGACATCTAATATGCATACATAGCCTATTGATTACTCTACCTAAATCTGTTAACATATTAATTATATCACCACATCTGTTTTTACGGATAATGTACGCCAGGTGAAATGAAGTGGATATTAAAAAAATAGACTTTTTTCGAAGTATAAGGTTAGAAATGGATTGATTATAAAGAATACTAAACTTATTTTTCGAAAATGGTCTATTATTACCGAGCGCCTATTTCATTACAACTGGGAGTATTTGTGTGACATTTGTGCTATGTTGTGTGTGGCTTGATGAAAAATAGCAACTGACAGAATGGGGCCCTATGTGAACGAAATTGACTGTGTTTTTATTTGGATTTTATTTTCATGAATGGTTTTCACGCCAAAGTAAGATCAGTGAGCATAAAATACTGTTAATTCGTTTTTATTTATATGTTTCTTGGTTCTTAACATTTATATGTACTTTTTGTATCGGACATGTTTGACAAACATCAGAGAGAGAATACCGAAAACGATAAAAGGCAGTCTGATGTCGATGAAGCAGTGTTACTGAAGGATTGGGATTTCGCCCGATTTTTCCCATCGAAGAGTTCTGAAAAAGAAGAAAAGCATGATACACCCAAAGATTCCGAGCAGAAACGAGCTCAACTGCAACGACAATCACGGTTAGAAATGGAAGATGCTTGGTCTAAATATAAATCTATAGCCACTCCTCCTTCTCGACACAAGCAGCTATTCCAAAAACCCACCGAAAAATCGACGCAGGATAAATTTGCGGATATTTTGAAACACAAGAAGGAATCCGATTCAGACGTCAATTCTCCAAACCGCTTTTTCCGTGGCTTCCGTAGAGAAAATTCCGACCTCTTCCCACTACCCAGTACACGTCACTCCGCTATATACTTTCCGAAACATGAAAGCCCAGCAGGAGCAAATAAACAACTACGATCCAGTGGAATATTTAACAATTCACGCAAACAAGTTATGAAATCGTCGGCTGGAGAACCTATTTTAACAGATTTCATAAAAACTAACGATAGCTTAAAAAAGTCAGCACAAGGTGATGCGAGAAAGAGTGAAAAGAAAAGAACCCCCGATCGAAAAATTGCAGCCAGTAACCCTATCGATGCACTCAAAAATGTTGCTGCACTTATCAGGCAGGATAATGAAAACAACGGACCAAGCCGACAAAGCAGCGTAAATAGTGATTCTCCAGCAACAAGCATTTGCTTCACGAGTAGCACATCTTTTGAAAAGGCTGGGACGCCAGACTTAACAGCCGATACCCACGAGAATAAATCAAATTCGGATACTGTAAATGAAGGCAATGTGGTGAAACCACGCAGAGAAAAGACTGAATCTGATATAGTTTTCCGGAGAAATTCCCAATATAACCGGCAATCAGAGCTTATGGCAAGTTGTGGGCAGGAAGCGGTACTCGCTCAGGATCAGGTAAATTGCTCCCTGCTCAGGATAGTTTGATTAATAATTTATACTTACATTTGGTATGAGGGTTTGGTTTTCTAACATGGTTTTCACTAACATCTACAATAATAATATAATATGAACGCTTTTATAAAATAAATGTATGTTTTGTATTTAGTTTGTAGTGGTTTTGGTTCATATAACAATTACTTAAATGTATGGGAATGGTATACGGCTCTTGTTTGTCATACTTCATACTAAAATATCTACTTCGTCTATTTATCACTTAAGGAGAACATTGGTTTTAGATTTTGCTCACACGTCTTACATTTTGGCGTGATAATTCCCTTCTAGTTATTAGAATTATTTAGTATTAGTTCAAATCTGTTTGGGAAGACAAAAGGTGCAAATAGGTAGTGAGTAAGAACTTTTAACAAAGTAGACAAATTAAGATCATAGCTTTAACAATCTCTTAACAGCTTGCATCACCTAACAATGCAACTCATTATTTATTTTAACTAACCCCTTTCTTTTTAATCATTGTCTAAATGCGATACCGTCTTCCTGCCAAGAAATCAACACATGCAAAATATATGCGATACCTACTTACGCCATCAACACTTGAAAATTAACCATTTAGGAATGCTGCCTAACGTCATGCCACAGAAGCTGGCAAGAAACAATCATCAATTTGTGAATGTGTTTTACTACTGCATGTTTGGCTGCTGTTGTATGTCGAGCTCTGTTATTGTCCAAATTATTAATATTGCTATACTACACATTATACAAACGATTGTCCAAGTTTGAGATAAGTTAATAGTAACATAGGCTTATGATTTTGTGTAAAATATTTGTAAAACTTGTGTTATTTTCTATACGATTACAAATATAAATTAATAATGATTAATTAAAGTACTCCGCGGATTTTTTTGGTATTTAATAAAATATAGCACGAAAAATATTATGAAACAAACAACATTATATTAAGTAAATGAGAGAAATATATTTTAAAATTATACTTTATGAAATGCCAAAGATCTACGTGTAATGAAGTTGAATTGAATGTTTTAACAGAAGTACTTACCTTTAATAAAAAATTTGAACGTGGACATGTTCCAGAATATAGTATAATGTTAAATTGGATGTAGGGTCGGTCGAGCGGTGGCAATGAAGGCAGTGGATCTCGCACCAGCTCGGTACTCCCCGACCTGCTGAGTCAGGCGGGACAGCCGACCACCCCTCCGCGCCACGACAAGTCCACCAGTGAAGAGGTATGTTCATGTGCATTTATACAAATATACATTCGCCTCTCGTACACATTTAACATCGAGAGACTTCTTTAAATTTGATTTGTGCGATTCAGTTTAAGTACATATTATATTAATTATGCGTAAGCAGTATAACTTCTACTCGAGCTGCAAAAGAAGCCCCGGTTTGCTTTGTGTTACACTGGTGGCTATTGACATTATCGATAATAGAGTTTTCTCACCGCATAGATACTATGTGAATTTAAATTAATTATAATTTTGTGATTGCGTGGCATTTCACCGCACACGTGCTTAAAGGGTTAATTTACAATGGGATCTCTAGTAACATGCCATGATGTATTCATAATTAAATATTACTGAGGTGCTTCCAACGCTAGCTGCTTCGTATACATAAGTACATCTATGCAAAATGTATTCCCCATACTTTAATTTGCAATTTATCCGTAACCATTATTGCAAAGTCAGATAAACCAACAAACATTGTTTTTATTTTTAAATAAAAGTAACACTACTTGCTCAGTTACCTAATATAATCTCCAAAGTATAACATTAATATTAACATTGGAGTCTAAAGCTGTACGTTGGAAGTTCCTGCTCCGGATCATGACTGTGTGGTGTCTCAAGCTTTTGGTTTATCGTATTAATGTGATAATGGTTGTCAATCATGCAAACATCCTGGAGCCACTGCGCGACCGGTTTGCAGACACCTGTTAACACTGCGTAAGTACGAAACGAATTGATGCAAGAGGAAATGCTTAAGGTTCTCATAGATTGTTGTTTGTTGAAAGTTAGATCTGTATCTCACTTCTTCCTTGTATTTATGCATTTTCTAGAAACGCTTTCATTATGTTCGAAAATGTTTTGTTGATCATCGAATGCAGATCGATACATTTGTTAAAGCTTTCTATAGTAGTCCAATTTACTTAAGGGCTGCTTAATAACAGTTGTAACTCTAGCAGAGGTCTTTCGGGTAATTAATGAATTGCTATACAGCTCGTCATGTGAGGCTATCGTTAAACTATAAACAGTAAATAATTACCGTTTGTTAAAATATAACTTCACGCACGTTGTGACGCAAAATAAGTAAAGCTAACTACAGAACGGAAAGGTTTTGTATAAGCAATGTGAACGATTATGTGAACAATTCGAAAACAAACTAAACTTAATTTTATAATACAAGCTAATAATAGCTGTAGTAGAAATATCGGAGTTAATGTAATTAAAATAATAAAATAAATGAGACTTATCAAAGTGGTCTTTAACGAGCTATTCAATGAATGCATACATATCTACATCATACACAGCGAGTTCATGCCTGCTGAAATTTCACGTCCATTATCACATTTTATGTTATGGTCATGAATGTAGATAATAGCCATCAATCTAATAACTTTCCAACTGTATTTGAAATGACAACTAATCAATGGGAGATGGACTTATTTGACTAACCATCACTTATTAATTTACACGGTTGATGCTGCGGCGGAATGTGCTGCAAACATTTGATTGAGATCATCTTTATTGCAAAACTTATATGGTAATATTTTATGTTTTCTCTGTTCCAGTATAGGCAAGCCATTGCCGGAGGCACACCTCTTTCCCATCATCATCACCATCCGCCCCCATCCTCAGTCCAATCCACGCCGTCCAAATCATTCGTAGTGGGCGTCGCTTCACCACATCCCTTACAACATTCCCCCTCGAACTCGTCTGTGGGGTCCCAACAACAGTTCCTTCCCTTGCAACAGAAGCAGCGTTCGTTCCTCACGTTCGGGTTCGGCGCGGGCTCGACCGGCAGCGGCGGCACCGGCGGCTCCGGCGGCAATGCCTCGCGACGTGAGAGCCACGTCAACGTCAATGTCACTCCGACGGGACATGACCTGTCCTCCGATACGCCCGAAATACGTAAATATAAGAAGAGGTTTAATTCGGAAATCCTGTGTGCAGCACTATGGGGTAAGCAAATACTATCACTTTTCTTAACAACATGCTCGAGTAGTCGCTTCCTGGTGATCATGTTAGTTAATATAATCTTAATCTTGCAGGAGTTAATTTACTTATTGGCACCGAGAATGGTCTCATGTTATTGGACCGTTCAGGTCAAGGAAAAGTATATCAGTTGATCTCACGACGCCGCTTCCAACAAATGGAAGTGTTAGAAGGACAAAATATTCTTGTGACTGTTTCTGGAAAGAAGAATCGTGTGCGCGTATACTACCTTAGCTGGCTCAAGTCCAAAATACTGCGCACTGACGGACTTAGTGACGTAAGTTGATTTTAAGTCTAGTAGTCATAAATCACATTCCATGCATGCATGCATAGAAATGCACATTCCAGATCCACAAAATGTCAAACCCTATTTCCTAGGAAACAAAACAGCTAAAGAAAGGCATTTTTTTATAGTATCAATGTATAAAACCATTGACCACATGAATAACTTCATGCTGTTAAAACGAAGCATGTTGGATGCTTCGTAAAAGCGGGATAAACTGCTGTGTTAAAACTAAATCATAATACTAATTAAATTACAGCAAGCAGAAAGGAGGAATGGCTGGATTAACGTCGGTGAACTGCAGGGTGCAGTTCATTTCCGCATTGTCAAATACGAGAGGATCAAGTTCCTTGTAATCGCCCTGAAAGACTCCATCGAGATCTACGCGTGGGCGCCCAAACCATATCACAAATTCATGGCCTTCAAAAACTTTGGAGAACTACAACATAGGTATGAATATTTATTTCGGGAAACATAATTCACATCAGCATAGCTAGTCACAACCATCCGACAGGCTATTACCTGCGGGATAATTGCGTAACACACTAGCAATGGCTTTCATTTTGACAGTTCAGCAACATTCATTGCTTTATTTACGTTGTTGAGCAAAGTTTTCGAACATATGAAGCGATGTATTAGAAATATCCTTCAAAATTATTCAGATTGAGATAGATTGTGTGTTACGCAATTAGGGTCCTGATTTGCCTTGCCCCCGACAGCAGACAGCTGTCGCAAGAATAGCGGTCGGCTATTTTATTTAGGGCTGATTTTTCCATCAACAAATAACTTTTATTTGAGGAATAAAATTGACGTTTGACAGTTTTTGTATGATATTACCACAGATATAGATAGACCTAGATAACGCAAGTATCACGAACTGTATGAAAACCAAGCGTGCCATTTTTTGACTACCTACTATGACGTCAAAAGCTCGCGCTCTCGCTCACGCTTACCCAGCCAGCAGTACACAGGACTGAGCGCGAAAGTGGCGGCTTATGATTTTTTATCGTAAGCTGGTGCGATTTTTGGCACGCGAAGTAGTTGCTCTTGCGTTATCTAGGTGTATCTATATCTATGGATATTACAGTCAAAATTTCAAAATTATTCTTCGAATAAAGTTATCAGATGACTAGCTTCTGCCCGCGACTTCGTTCGCGTGAAATTTCTTGAGCCTCGCATCGCATCGCCTGCCCGCGCTCTGTTACTTCGTTTTCGCTTAGTGTTCGTTCTGATTTTTTTTTTGTTTTTGCACAGCTCCTAAGGATCCTAGCGTCATGATAAATAGCCTATAGCCTTCCTGAATAATTGGGCTATCAGATGAAAAAATAATTTTTCAAATCTGACTTGCAGTTCCGGAGATTAGCGCGTTCAAACAAACAAACTCTTCAGCTTTATTATTAGTATATAGATTGAAAAATCAGCCCGTAAACTGATAAAATTTTCGGATTTTGGACTTGTGAACAGCGTTTAGAGTAGAGTCTATTACGATAAACTCAACTCAGTTCTTGGTCTCCTTCTATAACATTTATTGATGTTCGATACGGTACGGAGGCGTATTGAGTGGTAGTGAATAGCTATGCAGGAGAACTTTCTTTCCAAAAGTATTGTCTACTGTGAACAAGTGTGAAGATGTTTATTTCATTTTCAGGCCTCTTTTAGTTGATTTGACTATTGAAGACAGCACAAGACTGAAAGTAATTTACGGATCAGCAGATGGCTTCCATGCTGTTGATTTAGACACTGCCACGGTCTACGATATTTATATTCCAAAGCATGTAAGTACATTATACCTACAGATCGCCAAGAGAAAGATCGGTAAACGACTTTATTACAGACACACAAGACAACTTCTCACTTTATGTATTAGTGTGGATAGACATCGACACGCGTATCAAACTACGATTTTCAACACACTTGCGAAGGAAAACTAAATATTTCATAAAGTTATTGTTTTGTGACAGAATTATGTCAGATGGGATTTCTTTTTCGCGTCTTATTGTCTGTCTGATATAAGTTATCTGACTATTGAAAAATCAGGCCTATTACTAGTTAATGTTAATTTGTTGACAAAAATTAATGATTAGACGAAATAAAATCATATTTATATACTGTTGGCATAAAAAAGGAATGCAAAGTAAACTACTAAAAACTACACATGTACAGACGCCAGCAGGTCAACCTACCCGAAACTGTCAGATTTTCCCAATCAACCTTGAACCTATAGTAACTTATAGTAGTAGCTTTAGCAATAAAGTCGAAAATCTATTAAAGAAATCTGACGGATTGTAGTAGCTTAATGTGCTGGCGTCTGTACTACACTGAGTCAGTAAAGTCGCTTTTCGTGTGTAACTACTTAGTTCTTCTAAACTACATAATGGATTTTGATGCGGTTTTTACCATCACATAGATAATTTAATATTATTTAACATTATAATTATAGCGCAGGAATCTTGATGTTTTGACATGACGCCACATCAGTTTATTGCACCCGTGTGAAGCAGGGTACAAAATCATGTGTGCTTTGGTTTCATAGAACCAGTTACTTTTTACCGACTTCAAAAAAAGGAGTTTATCAATTCGACACGTATGTATGTAATATTATTGGAACTGCAATATATTCACATAATATGACAATCTATTAGGGCTTCCAAACAAATATACAAAATTTTATAGATGTATGGACGTTTGTCCAGGCATTTCTCCGCAACTATTAATCGGATCATGAATTTTTTTTTATTGGCTTACATAGGGAACAGTCAAGTTTCATCAAAATCGATTCAGTGATTTCCAATATAATAATATGGACTAATACGTGTAAAGTGTGACGGCCTGACTTATTGATACGAACTACGGGTGTAGTGTCAAAGGGAAAACATCTCAAAGCCATGGTCAAATTCTAGTGCAATATTTATAACACAAGTAGTTGATAGTTTTTAACCGACTTCAAAAAAAGGAGGTTGTCAATTCGACACGTACGTATGTAATATTATTGGAACTACAATATACATATTATTTACATAATTATGATAATCAAATAGGGCTTCCAATCAAATATACACAAATTTTTATAGGTGTACCTATGTATTTATGTTTGTATACGTGCATACCTACCTAATTGTACTAGAATTTTTGTGTAACATAGTTGTACTTTTTGTTTCGTACCTACTTTTGATTTCGTTTTGTTGGTTAATTTCGTGTACCTTTAGTATGTAAAAATTTTATTTCATACTTTTTAGTTAATTTATTTTTGAAGTCGGTTTAATTTTTTTTAAATTATGTATCATCATCATTTCAGCCGAAAGACGTCCACTGCTGGACATAGGCCTCCCCCAAGCACCTCCACTTCGACAGTTCTGTGCTTCTCGCATTCAAATTATGTATACTTATGTCTATCTTTTAATGTTTACAGACACAAGGAGCGATTGTCCCGCACTGCATCGTGCCCCTGCCAAACTCCAACGGCGTTCAGTTGTTGTTATGCTACGATAATGAAGGAGTTTATGTGAACACGTACGGACGAGTAAGCAAGAATATTGTACTCCAGGTTTGTATTTTCACCACATTCGTGTAATTGCGACAGGTATTTTAATAAAATTTTAAATGATGTATATTGGTCTTCTTTCAGTGGGGTGAAATGCCAACATCGGTAGCCTACATAGGCACGGGACAGATAATGGGTTGGGGCAACAAAGCTATCGAAATTCGTTCAGTTGAAACTGGTCACCTCGATGGCGTATTTATGCACAAGAAAGCACAACGACTCAAATTCTTATGTGAGCGCAATGATAAAGTGTTCTTCTCTTCCGCCAAAGGTGGTTCCTCTTGTCAGATATACTTCATGACGCTCAATAAACCCGGCATGGCCAACTGGTAGTGCAGGGGCGCGGCAGGCGTCGAGCGCGCCGCTCATCTGTGATTGTAACCGCACGGCGTCCCTTACAAGTGCATGCCCGTACTGTACAAGATAATGCCAGTAGATTAGTCAATATTACAGAATCATGTGCTTTGGCCACTCGAAATTCAAAGACTTGTGATAGTGACAGAAATTAGTATATGTGCTCAAAAGACAATCCACAAAATAATATTACATTCAAGTATTCGAGGACCTTCTAGTAAATGTGGCATTTTGTACTGATGAAGATAATTTTCATTACAAGCTATTAAGGAATATATATTATTAAGCAATAACCTTTAGGATAAATGTTTTGATATTGACAATTATGCGTAAGTAAGTTAATGTGCTTAGGTTTTATATTATGTTGCAATTGATAATTTCTAAAAGAAAATGTAATTGAAATCAACTATTAATTCATATATGCCATATTGTTTATAATGTTAAGATAGTTGGGTGATGATTATTATTAATTGGTTACATAATAATTTTATGATATTAACAAAGAAAAATGCCATGTCTGACAGGTTATAAGTAATTATAACAAACATTCAACAAAACACAATTAGAGGTAATGTAAAATTATTCTTCAATTTACATTTGTAAGGTTCATTCACTTAACAAATTGGCATTTAGTCAAGTCACTTTGTATCATAATTATCACACCAAACTACATTTTTTATTAATGGATAAATCCTAAAAATTTGGTAATATTTACTATTTATTTGTTATGTACTATATTATTTACATGTATAAAGATATAACTGTGCATATTGAAAATATATATTTGACGACTTTTATTTGAAATACCTTAGCCCAATAAAATTTAAAAACATATTTGAGGTCCTTTTATTACAAACGTAGAAAGTATATAGAAAGCCTATGCATTTCATACATCATTTATTCACTACACAGTGCACAGGTTACTAATTATTCATAAACTATGTTGATAGGGAGGGGCAGAGGTGGACTTTCCCTAAGGCTCAACACACCAAAAGAGCGTCGAAGCGGAACGCAGTTTCAGTGTCATATGAATTTTAACTTTATTTTTATTACTATAATACTTATTGTCGCATGAGAAATCGAACGAGTCGCGCGGATGCCAGCGGCGCCGCCCGCTGGAATAGGCTATTTGACTGGTTTCTGATAAACAGCTCAGATTATTTAATGGTGTCTAACGAGCCCACAAAAACCTATTACTTCAAATTGCATAATGTATTTCCTTTAAAAAATAGTAAATAAAAATGTAGTTTAAATAAGCCGCCAAAACGCTATCTTTAACAATATGGCGTCGTGACGTCAAGATTCACGTAAACAAACGTTGAAACGGTCGAGATACTAGACAAAAGTCATCTGTTCTGTCAACGATAGACAGAAATTTACTAAATCATGACGTCATCTTAAGTTCAGCCAATCCGGTCTGGATTGGCTGAACTTAAGATGACGTCATGGTTTTCGATTACGTGGCGCCAGATTTAAAAAGATGAAGTTTTTTCGGTTTTTTTTTTATAAATAATACATTATTTTGTAGTAAAATTAATGCAAATCGATTTTAAAAGCGGTAATCTATACGAGTGTCAATAATTATGACCTTATTTTTTACATTGTCAAATAGCCTATTCCAGCGAATTAGCCGTGCGACTGCGCGAGAAGTCGCGGGAAGTCCCGAGAATGCGCGAGCGGCCGCTGGCAATATCCCGCCCCTCGCGCCCGCTCCCCGCGCGCGTCTGTTGCGCGCGAGCATTCGCATTCATTCCTTGCAGTGCAACGAATACAGAAGTGATGGAAATGGATGAAGAAAAGCTTATTTATTTGGTGCAAATGTACGACTGCCTATACAATATCAAATCAAGGCATTACAGCGATAAACACATAAAAGAAGAAGAGAAGGCGCGCGGAGTCCCGCGACTTCTCGAGCATTCCAGCGACTTCTCGGGCAGTCGCTGGAATCCGCGCGCCTTCTCCACCGAGCGGGTCGCGGCGCTTCGTTGCCCTTCGCCGCTCTTTTGGTGTGAGTTGAGCCTAAAGCTGAAGAGGCCCGGGCCTAGGGCGCCCAACCTGCGACTGGCAATACCTCGTGTCACTGACTCTGGCGGGGCCACCATCAGGGATTTTAAACGGTCACTGGTTCAAAAGGTGACCGATCTGGAGTCTCCCCAGCAGGCCCACATGTATATCTCAAAACCTAGGGCACCTAGCGAAGATCTGTTTTCTCTCATATTTTGTCGCCAATTAGTCGGAATTTGTCGCAAAAGATATAAGGGTTTATAGCGCGTACAACTTCCATTGCCAGGGGCAAACCCTTGCCGACTCGTAGTCACACCAGATTATCATGGATCACCATGCCAAAAACTTAGTTGTGAAGCTGAAATATTTGAAATTTTCAAGATAATATTTACATAATATAAAAGCTAACAGTAAGACCCGACTTCCACTCACCTACAGCCAGCAGTGAAACTGCTAAAAACTTACTAAAGATACATAGTAAAAGATTTTATTTTATTTTAATTTTTTCTCTTTGAAATCGACAACATTTTTCCTTTCCATTCCTTAGTAAAAACTAGGTAATGGTTTCAGACTTGTCCATTGCATACAAATCAGCATGTATACATACTCTACTTGTTAATAAGTTTCAGTCATAGACTATAGCAACACTTATCAACACAAACGTGTTTTCTACAAAAAATAAAAAGAAAATATCGCTGACTTAAATTTACCATTTAATAAATTAAAAACACTAGGAAGGAATCAAGTTTGAACTGGATAGACCTTCAGTTTCCTTTGATGACAAGGGAACTAGCATTAATCCAGGTACAGGCGGCTGCATTTCTAGATCCCGTAAATTGTTAACTTTAATTCTGAGATCACTACGAAGTTTGTTTATGTCAATATTTAACTGATTTTGATCAGCTTCTAATAGCGTTTTCGTCGCATCGATATTGTGTTTTATTAAAACAGATCCTACAGTCACCCAACATTTGTTTTGAGACGATTTAGATAGATCCCGCAGCGCCTCACGGTTATGGTTTCTTCTTTTATCTAACAGTATAATTTCACGCTTATCCGACAGGATTTCAGTCGCTAATTTTTCAACTGCCACTAAGTACTTCAAAACATTCTCTTGATCCTGCATCGCTTTGTTAATCTTCGAGACAGTGTTCTCAAATGATACAACCAGACGTTAGTACACTTCCGTACACTTGCATCCACAGAGCATGTAACTGCATCTAGATTTTAGCTAAGATTTCAGGATTTCTTTTGTGGCTGTTCAATATTTAATGAGGCTCTCTTTCAGTTTGGGCATGGGCACAAAGCAGCAGAACAGAACTTAATAAGAATAACATTGTCATGTCAAATATGTCAATGCTTGCTTTTTGTCATTGTCAATATCACAGAGTACTTTGATAGTCAATATTCTTCTCATAGACAAATCAAGTCAACAGATTCATAATCGTAGACAGAGTTTACTCCATTGAGATATACTTTTATAAGTCAATGGTTTACTCTGTCTACGTTCATAATTAAATGTCTATCTCATTATGCATCTGCCGCAAACTACAAATGCACAAACGTTTGGATGCATGGCTTTACCCAACTATGTTGGGGATTGGAGTCGGCTTCCAGTCTAACTGGATGCAGCTGAATACCAGTATTTTATATGGAGCGACTGCTTACCTCCACAACCCAGTTACTAAGTAATACCCCTTGGTAAGACTGGTTGTCAGACTTTCAAACAAGTACACATTACATATAATACTAGCTGCCACCCGCGGCTTCGCCCGCGAGATATGTCGATAAAAACTATCCTATGTCCTTCCCCGGGATGCAATCTATCTCTCTGCCAAATTTCATCGAAATCCGTTCAGTGGTTTAGGCGTGAAAAGGCAACATACAGACAGACAGAGTT
Organism: Oligia fasciuncula; assembly: GCA_963082905.1. Lineage (NCBI taxonomy): Eukaryota > Metazoa > Arthropoda > Insecta > Lepidoptera > Noctuidae > Oligia > Oligia fasciuncula. The sequence continues at coordinate 12,866,399 of OY720388.1, read as the reverse complement.
ACTTTCGAATTTTTAATTAGTTCATACAAACGTAATACCAAAATAATTTATAATTCAGACATATTTAAGGTAGTGTGTATTTATTCCGATTGGATCACAGAATATCTAGGTTCCCAAATATATATTTTGAAAGGACTCTGATTTAAAGACGAGATTTGAGGAGTTTCAAATTTCTATAGAAAACTTACTTTTCCCATAACTCGTCTTTAAATTAATTCAATTTAATTTCAATCGATTAAATTTTTGCACTTCACAGACGCGTGTCTCAAGCGGATGGCACCCTTTACTCTTTGATGGCACCCGCGCTCGCACTACCAAAGAGTAAAGTAACTGCGCACTACTCCCAAGTTCCCAACCCGTCCGTGAGCGGTGTCTATGTTTGCGTTGCTCGAACGATGCTCGAACGCACTTTGTATGTCATACAACCACAGATTACTGAATAGTTACTAATACAACAATTGTCTTCTGTAGGTACGTACTATGTGTATTTTGTGGTCTACCAGAATCCACAGAATCTCATGGAATAAAAAAGAGATTTTCTTATGGATGGACATTGCCAATGTATGAAAAATGATGAAAATCACAATGTTGTTTTTTTTTTGCCATGAGATTCTGGTAGACAGGTAGACCCACTGACACAGTGGCACAGTGTGTTAAAAGAGCTGAGTTGCGGTCATGTCTCGTTTATGTGTCTATAAGATAGATCTAGTCTTGATACAGCCTTGCCAAAAATACGCAGCATTTTTTTGCTTAGTTATTTAGATATAAATTTTTCAGTGAGAGGGCAATGACCTTAAGAAAATCTTGATTTCAAGATTACTCAAAAAATATAAAACTTATGGTGTTTTTTAGGATTGAAAATGATGTTGCAGGATTTCATATATTTAAATATTTAATTAGAGGGTTGTAGCTTTAATTATTTAAGAGTAAGAGATTTTTTTCAGAGTTTCACATATGTATTTTTTTTTATAAAACTCTATCGATGTAGCATTTTATTTTTTTCTTATAAAATACTCACTAATATTACTAATCATATTCTAAAATTTTACAAACTAAAATCATGCGGCAAAGGAGATAAATCGTTTCTATGTATTTGAGGAATTTCTATGGAAATAGGGTTGTCAATAATTTCGTAATAAAAAATCCATTCCATGATGTCATCATCAGAAAAAGTTAAAGTTTCTTCTGATGGCAATGAAAGGGGTTCATCATCTGGTGCCATTTCCCTGGTATCACCATCTATGGAACTTAGTGGTAACCATGAAACATAACATTTTCCGTTGACGGTTTTAAAAGAGAAATTACTTTTTCGGGGAGAGTCAAATGTTTCATTTTCTTTTTTCGTATTCCAAGGGACATGGTCGATATTAATGGATCTGAGGATTCTAACGCTCGATGAAACAAGTCAAGTATTGTAGTTTTACGATCTAACTTACGTGTGTGGTGCTCACTCTCTAGTATTGTAATAGCAGTCTATGGTGCTCACTGTCGTAACGCCAAAATTTGTTCCTTAAGGCGAAAGCGCCAGGCTTGCCCGCGAAATTCATTTTTTGACGTGACAACGTCTTAAATTAGGTTGCGACTGGGAGTCACTTATGAAAAAGTGTAACGCTCGGTAACGTTACGATGAGTCACCGAACGAGAGAGAGGCCCGCCGAATGCCTTGCGTCTCTCTCCCACTCAACTATGATCGGATGATCGGTCGTTGTCACGTAAAATCTTCGCCCGTAAAACCGACTTTACAGGCAACCATTTTTTTTAGGTTTTTTGCAATTTGCTGGTCAGTATTAAGTTGTACGTTGATTAAAATATGATTCGCGGTCGTAACAAATACGTATTTACAGAATTATAATCATTAAAGTCATCAACACAACTCTCTAAGACCATGTAATCCCCAAATGTCAAGATTTCATGAAATAGTCATTCTTGGGGATTACATGGTCTTAGAGAGTTGTGTTGATGACTTTAATGATTATAATTCTGTAAATACATATTTGTTATGACCGCGAATCATATTTTAATCAACGTACAACTTAATACTGACCAGCAAATTGCAAAAAATGTAAGAAAATTTGAATTTCGCGGGCCACCTTAGAGCTTCCCCCTTAACTCACCAGCTTGTTCTGACATCATTATACCAATTGGCAACGAAATGGAATCTAATAGGTTCGCAACATATTTTGTATTTTGTGCAATTATAACCTATACATGTAAAATTAATAAAGTAAAACAACTATCGAATTCATTTCCTGTTTCTGTTTTTGTTTTGAATATTAACGACAGGATTGCGAGTAGGTACGGACGCCAGCAGGTCAACCTACCCGAAACTGTCAGATTTTCCCAATCAACCTTGAACCTTATGTTTTAGCATTAAAGTCGAAAATCTATTAAAGAAATCTGACAGATTGTAGTAACTTGATGTGCTGGCGTCTGTACATACAACATTTGAGCACGGACTAAAATATAAAACAACTGTTTGCCTGTGTTCCTGTGCAAGCAGTATCCCAACATGAATTAAGAAAAAAAAAAATGGTTGCCTGTAAAGTCGGTTTTACGGGCGAAGATTTTACGTGACAACGACCGATCATCCGATCATAGTTGAGTGGGAGAGAGACGCAAGGCATTCGGCGGGCCTCTCTCTCGTTCGGTGACTCATCGTAACGTTACCGAGCGTTACACTTTTTCATAAGTGACTCCCAGTCGCAACCTAATTTAAGACGTTGTCACGTCAAAAATTTTCAACCGACAAAATATTTGAAAAAAATTCTCAAACGTTTTTTTTTGACGTGACAACGTCTTAAATTAGGTTGCGGCTGGGAGTCACTTATGAAAAAGTGTAACGCTCGGTAACGTTACGTTCTTATTTTAAATTAGGTTGCGGCTGGGAGTCACTTATGAAAAAGTGTAACGCTCGGTAACGTTACGTTCTTATTTTCATTTAATTCCTTGTTCCTATTGTGCAATTTAATTATATTCATATCAATAAATATTCTACCGAGAAAAAGACGTTGTCACGTAAAATCTTCGCCCGTAAAACCGACTTTACAGGCAACCATTTTTTTTTTCGTGATTTCAGAGTTAAAATAAAATAATAAAATAATAAAAACATTTATTTCTAGCAGCACAATAACAACCAAGGAAAATATAATATAAATAACATAATACAATTCAAAAGAGATATAAAATAACAAAATCTCATGACGGACGTATATGGTTGTTAGAGAGTACAATTTGTTGTAATTCACACTGACCTCCGTACTAGTAAAAACTGTATCACGGTAGGTCAGGCTTCCTCGTTCTCCAACAATCACACACTCAATCAGTGAACCTAGCAGGTAGTTCAGTAATAATTATTACATTGCTATCAAGTCGTAAGTGGCTAAATCGTAAGGTGGGTAAAATGAAAAAACATTAAGTATAAGCAAAATATTTAGACAAAAAATTGTTTAAAAGAAGATGTAGTGTTGATGTTTGTATGGTGTAGTGTGTTGATGTAATTGGTGTATGTGACTGAAAGTGTGTGAAAACGAGCTGTGTGTTTGTATTTATGATAGGCTTACTAATAGCTGTTCCGTGTTAACATAATCAACTTGAAGTAGAAATTTATTTAAAATCTTTTTGCAATTATAGCTTGACAAATCACGTAAACTCAAACTCCTAGACAACTGATTGTATAAATGAGGCCCGATATGGTCAAAAAATCTGCTAGCAAATACCGTGTTGGTTCTAGGAACAGAATACACTAAATCCTTTCTACGTCTGGTTGTCAAAAGATTGTTGGTCCCATAATGAAAGTTGTTCATATTCATGGGTAGAACACCCTGTAAAAATTTGGATGGTGATAATAAAATCTTCCTGTTTATGTTACAATCACTTACTTTGTTGACAACCCTAAGAAAATCTTAAAAAATCGATATCTCTGGAACAACGCCTTTGTAGCGTCTGATTGTTTGTATGAATACACATATAAATGTACAAAATATAAATACACTGAAAGAAAATGCGACCATGCAAAGTTTCGCCAGAAAAAAAATAATTACGGAATCATATAAAAATTAAAAAAATTGCTTGTAAGAACTTGATTAATCAGTTATTTATACGTTAATTTGTTCTTTTAGTCGTAATCTATTATACCACGAATCAGTTTATAATAAAATAATACATAGAATGGAAATAAACATTTTTTTTTATTTCTATGGAATTTTCTCGATTTCTTAAATTTCTCAAAAACTACTACAGATAAAGTCAAGGAGATTTTTTAAAATGCTATTTTCCAAGAATATCTTTCTAATGAGCATTGAAAATGGTGATGACCGCAACTCGGCTCCCATAACACACTGTGAGTGGGTAGTGGACAAAGAGTAAAGTAACTATATTTATAGGAAGTGGTGGACATACACCGGAGTAGTGAGCTCTTGATTAATGTTCTGTGGTAGTGAGCCCTTCAGGGTATGTGGTAGTGACTCAGAACAATAACTGCTTTAGTTATTGTTCTGAGCACATTATATAATTATATTGTAGTCTTTGGTATTGAGTATCGAAGCAGCACCGATCGGCTAAAAAGTCCCAACAACCAGGCCATAAAAAAAAAAAGCAGCACCGAACTACCGCTTGCCTGCCGCCATTTTGATTTCGCTTCGCTTCTAATAATTAATGGCCGCCGGTACTGACGCTTCCGCGTAAAGTTATCGCGAGTCGCATTACACATTCGTGTTATTTAAATAAACATCCGATTCACCCGTGGGCGCGACATTACAAGTTTTAATTCGTCGCCTGGTTAGCAGGCACTCTAACTTTAGTTTCTTGACTTCATTTGGCGACTGCATCCTTAGAGATGGATGGGCCGCCAAACCGGGGCTTTCGTGGTGGTGGTCGTGGAGGACCACCAGGTCTTAATCCAAGAGGAGGAAGAGGTGGTTTCGACATGCGCGGGCGGTAAGTTTTGTACATTTTAGTAATAAGTCTAATAGCCCTATAATCGCTCGTAAGTTTCTTAAATTTAAGGTTAAGTGACCCGTTATGTCTATGTCTAAACATAACCACATCATGTACTACAAGAGCACTGATGTTATATGTACATAAATGATTAATTGATTCGTTTCAGGGGTGGACCTGGCATGAGGGGCAGAGGTGGCCCGCCACGAGGTGGCCTTCCGTTTCGTGGTGGACCGCGAGGTTTTCGTGGCGGCCCTATGAGAGGTGGCGGTGGCGACAGAGGAGGTCGCAGTTTTCCTCCAGGTCCTCAAGGTCCGGGACCACACCCAGTACCCACAATTGAATCACGTGGGGCACCACCACAACGTAAGAGCCTACCTGATAATATCCCTAGCAACATGTTTTCAATTATGAGGTTAAGTTAGCTACCGTGATAATTGAACATTCTTATCACAATAATTGCATAAAATGTTCCCACTACTGGGGGACATAGACAGTTGATTTAAACTTTACCAAGACAATGTAGGAAGTAATAAAATTCGCTAGTTAAACTTTGTGTAAATGCACATGTGAGAGTCCCCAAAGATAAGTACTATGATCACGCACAATGGTCCACTGAAGGACTAAGTGCGGAAACCAAACCCATAACATAGAACATAGAAGTACTATGATTTGAATACAAATTTTATGAAACTTAATTTTGTGCACAGGTGGAGGGTTCAATAATCGCGGTGGCCCTGGTGCCATGAGAGGCAGAGGAGGCCGGGGACGAGGAGACTTTGGCCAGCGAGGTGACAGGGGGGGTGGCCGTGGGGGTATGCCAATGAGAGGTAAAGAGTTTATAGTTATCAAAATGACACACATTATATTATGACACACTTATCTATGTGTAATAACTTAACCTTGAAAATATGTTTGTAGGTCGTGGTGGTCGTGGAGGCCACGGAATGCCGCCTGGGGGACCTCCCGGTGGGCCGGATGGCCCGCACTCTGGCGTGGGACCCACAGGCCCGCGGCCTGCGCCACCGCATGTATCAGCTGCGATACCGCCGCTACAGTCACAACCTCAACAAGCCTTTAAAAGGGGTGGAGGCCCACCGCATGGAGGACCTGGAGGTCCACCTAAGAGAGCAAGGTTTGAGCATTCAGATCACCACATATTCCAACTAAAATAATGCCCAAAAAATCTTATAATAATAATTATGATTTGTTATCCCTGCTTTTTGTGTATGAGGTGATGAGTAACATTAATTTTGCTTGCTCAGATTCGACGGCCCTCGTGGAGGCGGGCGGCCGGCGCCCCAGGGCGGCTACCAGCAGGCGGCCCCGCAGCACAACATGCAACAACAAAACAATGGCTATGGACCATCGTAAGTATTTAAAACATCACATCTACTGATATTCAGCTGCATCCAGTTAGACTGGAAGCCAACCTCAACATAGTTGGGAAAAGGCTAGGCAGATGATGTCACACTTTTTTCTAAAGCTGTCTCTGTAGCTATACATGATGAACCAGAAAACGATAGGAATGTGCCGTCTGAAACACAAATGACGATTTTCTTTAATCTGATATAACAATACATTGTTTATCATTCATGAATTGCTCTATTTCATTTTGCTGAGCTGGATACAATGTTTACAGACACACTGGATATCAGCCTTACGAGCCACCTGCAGCTGATCCTTATGCCCAGCCCTCATACAACACGCCTAGGTAAGAAATTTTTTAAGAATAGAAATAATAAAAACTACTTTGGAAGTAAACAATTTAATGGTATGGTTAAAATATGTTATCATTTTAAACCAGCTTTTATAACTATGATGAAACAAATCTAGCAGATAGGAATTGCCGTCTGAAACACAAATGCAGATAATGTAGATTCTGAGAAATTAACACAGTTCAGGCATAATTTGTTGGACAGATACAGATTTCTTAAGAATGTTTTTCTTTTACCAGCTCTTATCAGGGTAACACTTACTCAACACCAGTTGCGGCTCAACCCACCTCAGGGTACAATTCTGGCAGCTATGGCTCAGGTTACGGTTACTCAACAGGCGGCCAAGGCAGCTATGAAAATGATGGATATAGGTCAGTACACCTTCATAAATCTTCTAATTTAACAGGATCCAGTGGGGTAAACAAGACTATAGTAGTTTTATTATTATGATGGCTATAGCCATGTAGTGCCCTTGAAAGTGTTAATAATAAGCTTAACTGACAGTGTTTGTCCCAATAGGATAAACAAATAACATTGTTAAGCACAAAATTAACATAATATACGAATTAGGATTAAAAGGGAATGTTTAAGCCTGCAAGTCTTTTTTAATATAATTATGATACGTTTTACAAGATTTCTAAAACATGTACCATAACTTTGTTCACCTTATTGGCACATTTTTAGCAAAATTTCTACAAGTTTTGTATACAACTAGTCTTAGGTGTAAATGATAAACTAAAATTTAGAATGTGTTTTTACCAAGTCTAATTATTAATTCACTGGAGTAAACCAGTTACTCCACATTCATTCACACAAAGTCATCTATTGACTTTGTGTGAATGAACTGAATCACAACAAACGGAATTCATCACTATTACAATAAATATGGCTTAGCATCTGTCAGTTTACTCCAGTGAATTAATAATTACACTATAGGTGTAAACGCGGGGTTAGAGGTAGATCATTTTTGTATTATATAATTAATTTCCATTTAACCTTAGCGGCAGCGGCGCTGGCGGAGCGGGAGACGCCGGCTACGGCGGCGCCGAGCAAGCGTACGGAGGCTCGGCGCCCACCTACGACTCATACTCGCAGCCCTCCTACAACTCCTACCAGCAACCGCAGCCGCAGTATAACAATAACTATGGTAAGTTTCGAAAATATTGAATCTGTAGAAGCCTACTTCTGCGACATTCTAGTCAAATTTCTTGTGATGAATGTTTCTAACCCTTCGTCCTAGATGAGCGAAAAGTATGATAAAGCCACGCCGCGGAATACTTGGATACAACAATCGTAATCGAGAATAAACATCCAATTATCTGCTTGAACCACGTCGCATCTTACTTGTGAACTGTGTGATGGTTTTGAACTTCTGTTAGAAACAGCTTTTTGAAATATATTTGATGACTTGATTTCACATGCTCATATTTATCGGTCATTTAGTACAGGGTAGGACAATGTTCGTCATTACTATAAATATTTATTCCTATTAAAAATAATCCCAAGGAAATTATACAATTCGCTCACTATGCAACAAAGTCACAAAATTTATAATAGTGATCAATGCTAATTAGTTTGAAGTAAAACATACATTAGGTTATACTTCATATTTAATTTGGCAATAAATAAGTAATTTATGAAAGAACTAGGTTAAGACGTAATAAGTAATGAATGCAAGGGGCACAACCAATATAAAGAAGTATTCATAAACCATAAAATGAAAGCATAATTTTAAATACATTATGAATCTAGGATAGTTGAAAAATACTCCAAGGATGTAGTGTAATACAATAAAATTGCAAAAGAACATTGCATTTTTAAATGTAGTTTGAAGTTTTCTCACATTCAGTCTCAAGGCTACTGAAAGATTGGTATATGCACCAAGTAGAAATGTGGTTTTAGGTACATGTAAAGTTGTTGATGACCATTTTATAATACTAATATAATCCCATCAAAATTGGGCCAAAAGTTTGAAACACTTGCTACATCAATGTCGATAAAATAACAAATCCTATAAAAAGTTATGTAGGAAGGAAAAGCTATGTTTCAGTTTTTTTTGTACCATCATTTTTAATGATGTCAAAAGAAAAATGGTTGATCCTATCAAACGGTCTAGTATTTTTAAATTCAGTCTTATTAGATAAGAATCGGCTACCTTATGAGTAAGCAACTGAGCTAATAAATATTAAAAAACCACGCAAATAAATACCTAATATAGTAATGGTCTTGCAAAAATTAATTACTTATTTTGTAAAATAGTTATGATGACGTAATCTGATATAATTATGCTATTAATTAATTAAATATGAACCAGTATTAAAAATATGTAAGGTATTTATTTAAACAGCGTAATGCTATTGAGGACCTTCAATGGATTACAGCTACATAGTGTTAAGTTTAGTGTATTTATTTGTGGATAAGTTTTGACGTCTATTATGATTGTTTGCATTACAGGCAGCTGGTGATCTGTTTGACTATACAGAATATCATTAACGTCTTTATGGTACACATTCAAAATAAAGTATCTGGATCAAATTATTGAAGCTAATGGATGTACTACTATACAATGCAGTTTGCGATGTATATGTCACATTTTAGTTAGGTGAGAGTTTGGACAGAGTGATAAATATTATGTAAATGACTGAATGAGACCATTGAGAAGAGACAATAATAAATATACTGGGGTGTTTTTTTTTTAAATAATGAGACATCTTACTAGAAAAGAGTAAGTTCTAATTTCATAAAAAAAATTGCCTCACAAAAGAATCTTATTATTAGGACTGTCACTATTTTACCATGCAAAATTTTTATATATTATTTAACTGTTGTAGCAACTTCTACTTTGGCTCATTTTTTTGTAACAATGGTATAGTAAATTACCATAATGTTTTAGTTTTAAGGACTCGATTCACAATAAAAATATGAACTAACATTAAATGTGTATGCTTTATTCCAAAATGGACGAGCTCATGCTTGTACCAGTTTTAAGATTATTTTATTAATTAGATAATTATTATTGTAATTACATAACCAACCAACCTGATACACATTTAAGCCATCCTTAGCTATAGTTTAGAAAAAGTAAGAATATATCCATAAAGTATTTGTGACTACATATTACGATAAGGTGCTATTCTTCAAATGGTTACCTAATAGTTTTGCTTTCAATAGTCACTGAGTCACAAACAGCAGGACGACGAAAATTAATATTACATCCATTGATAATAACTGACTATACACGACGTTCTGTACATAGACAGCTAAACACAAGTCTACTCCAAGAACTTGTCTAGGCCAAACTTTTGTACATCTACACATCCATGTTGGATGGAATAAATATCTTGTCCAACCTTTTAATGCAGCAGTTTCTAAAGTGGTCAATTACAGGTCAAGGTAAAACACTAACGGTTAACGGTCCACATTAGGACCAAAATAGCTGGAAGTCACAGAGGGGAGGCCTTTGCCCAACAACGGTATGAAGGTGGAATGAGTTCAAATAAACTGTAGAAATGGTAGGCTAATAATAAAAGACAACATAGTTGTTTAAAAGTGACAGTCTATACTGTTAATATAATGGGTATTATATAATATGATTACATAATACTAACCTTATAAGGACATGCAAAAATTGTCTGAATTAAATGTATTTTATTTTTATTAACAGTAATGCTTTTCATTTTGCTAGTAAATAGTCTGTTTTGGGTATGAAGAATAATGATTCAACCTTTCACATCTGAATCCAGATTCAGTATTAATTACCAAAGCATTCGTCCCAATTTTATGACTTCAATTATTCATATTAAAGGAAAAATAATTAGATATTCAAAATTATGACCAGAGAATATACATGATGAGTAAGGCGATTCATTAGTGATTCTTAAATGTTATGTGCTTTAATAGTCTGTACATTAAATATTACCCTGTGCACATAAAGCCTGGGATGTGAATTCCCTTTAATTTTATAAGTGAAGTGTAAGTTCAGAGTTTTTTACACCCATAAATATAGAAGCCCAGACAGCAATAAACCTTGGTAGACTAGTTTTTTTTTATTATTATTATTTTTAAGGTGTAAAATATATTTTGAATTACAGAAAAGTTTATTGTATGGAAACTCTAATGGGAAATGCTTCAAATGATTTAATTTGTAAGTAACAAAATGTGTCAAGAACAAAATGGTGGGCTCATGTAACAGATAATAATATGGGCTATATTTTAATGAACTAATGATAAACTAGGTAAATATTCTCTAGAACAAGGTATTTGGTCTGCAGCACGAGAGAAACTTACACATGCCTCTTCTTATTATTGACTACCTGCTTTCAAGATTCATTTTTAGAATACAAAATAAAGACAAACAGGTAACATATTTTTCTTAAACCATGATTTTGCACAATTTTTTATAGTAATAAGGTTATACATAAGTAAGTATACTACTTTTTACCTTCATGAGAGAGGCAAATTAATCCATACTATAGCTCAATAACTTAAAAGTTATGATTGCATAGAACATGTTATAGGAATGTCACTTGAATTCCCTGAAAGGGTAGGCAGAGGACGTACACATTTTCATCCATGATGTTATAGGAGCGAGCCTATCAGGTACCTTAAGAATTATAAGAATGGATGTGGTATAATATTTCTTTAAAAACAAGCCCATGCATCGTTATTTCATAAGACAAGACTAATCGAAAAGGTTGAATAAAAGAAGTTGAGCCGACATCGACCTGGTTCTAAAGTCAGTTTTTGTATTAAGAAGTTTAAATGTAGGAAGAATAAAGTTCAAAATACAAAAACTGGCTCGAAGTTTTAGTTGGAAGTTAGATCTCGATTTGTAATGAGATGTCTAACAGGTAAAACTAATTTAGGTCAATTTACTTTGTAGCACTTACAGAAGGCCATGATCAAACCGAAATAATAATTAGTTAATTATTTCACTCAAAAATAAAGGTTATCCTTAATGAAGATTATAATTTCATCACTAGATTGTAGAAAGACAAAAGGAAAGTAAAAGAGTTGTGTTTTTTAGGCTATTATTACTATGCTGACACTCCTAAGTTGACACCCAGAGATAGTCATGCACGCTCATGCTGGTTTTTGTTCGAAAAAGCATTATTTATACCATTCTTTGCAGAAACATGCACATTGCATATTAATGAAAATAATAATAGAAGAATTCTCTTGGGTGCAACATGGTGTGCATGCATACTAAGAACAAAACACTAATACTTTCAGGAAAAATTATACTTACCATTTTTTTTTTATTAGGAAAGTAATTGTATAAAAATATACACTTGATCCACAGTTATGTTGAGATGCAGTATGATGTAGATTAATTTAATTTGTTTACAGTACTAGTTATTAATTTTATTTTAATCTTTTTACTCACTTTTCAGGAATGGGATGAAATTGATCAACCCACTTAATCAACTGATATTGTTAATATTGAAAGGCTGCAGTCGATAGACTGTAGAAGATGAGAAGTCTTCCTAATCAGGTAAGTCACAAATGTGTTCAGCACATTATATTTTATTAATTTAAACATTTGTGATCTACTTAATTATTCCATATAGGTGGCTTTTTGAAAAGGGGCAGTAAGGTACAGTCCAGAGCATGTTTTCCTGTAGCTACAATGGTTAGTCCATTGTAGCTACAGGAAAACATGCTCTGGACTGTCCTTAACTGTTCAAATAATTTTGCTAACTGCATCCACCTATTTTGGGAAAATGGGATTTTAGCAAATCTTAAGATTTATTTTTATGATTCCAATCAACTAACTCAGTATTAGAAAAGCCAGACTTCAGTAATCTTATCTAAGATCTTTATTAGCATGAAAAAAGTAGGGAAAAATATCTGCGAAGTGTCCGCTTTCTTTTCATTCCAAATAGTAAAATCCTTACAATTAAATTCTATAAAATAGTAATCACACTAATATTATAAAGGCGAAAGTTTGTGAGTGTGTTTGTTTTTATATGTTTGTTACTTCTTCACGCTCAAACGACTCTGGACCAATTTTGGTAAAATTTTGTATGGAGGTAGCTGACACCCTGGATTAACATATAGATTTTTATCCCGATTTTCTCACGGGATCGACATTTACGCGGGTGACACCGCGGGGCGCAGCTAGTAAGGTATAAATTGGAATGATTGATATGCATGCGCAGTGTTTTTTTAGCCCCAAAAAAGTGACATCCACTTTTTATTGAGAATTTCTACTCACTAGTTCACTAAAAATGCACGAGTAGAACTCCCAGTTGCCAATTTTGTATACTCTATTTTTTTAAAAATCTTAAAGTTTTCGCGACCTTGAAGGTAAAAATATTGAAAATAATTCGTACAATAAAAACTGTATATGATTGAGTTTTGTTTGAATTGCATATTTATGAAGCAATCCTAGACGCATATTTTCCCGCTTTTACCGACTTCAAAAAAAGGAGGTTATCAATTCGATACGTATGTATGTAATATTATTGGAATTGCATTATATTCACATATCGTCGTTGATAGTCCAATTCCGCGTAACTAACATTGTTAAATACCGCGTATGTACACTTCTGCTAATTTTACAGGAGGGTTAAAAAACTGATTTTCTAAAAGACTAATAGGCCGAATTTTGAACGAACTTGAATATAGGACCGTTTCGTTCTCCTTAATCCAATATACTATTTTTAAAGTGAATATTCCCAATAGTTTACTTACAAAATCACTTACGCTGTTTAGTTTCGAACGATTCTGGTTCATAGACAGTACTTACGCGAAATTGTAAATGAAATAAAATAATGCTCACACCTCGTTGCAGAAGTATAGGTTTCGAGGTCTGACCCTGGAGTCGGACTGACATAGTGGTTTGGTTAGACATAGTAGTTTTCGTACAGACACTTCAGCACCTTGATGTACCGATAGTCGATCTGGCACCGTTGAAGAGATGGCAGTTTGCAGTACAGCCCATGTCTCGATCGAATCAAAGGCTTTCTCGTAGTCCACAAACGCTAAGCAAGGAGGCAGGTTATACTCTTCGGTCTTCTGTTTAACCTGTCGCAGCGTATGTATGTGGTCTACGGTGCTAAAGCCTTTACGGAATCCGGCTTGTTTGGGAGGCTGGAAGTCGTCTAACCTGCGCGCGAGACGGTTCGTGATGACTCTCGAAAACAGCTTGTAGACATGGCTCAGAAGTGAGATGGGCCTATAATTCTTAAGAAGGCCATTGTCGCCCTTCTTAAAGAAAAGTATCACCGCTCTTCTGTTGTTTTTGCGTTGCTACAGAGCCATCCTAATCTCGTACAGGCTGACGTCCGGGATGTCTTCGGTATAGTGTCAGGTCAATCTAGCTCTTGGGTCGTTTGCCAGATTCGTAACGGGGTTACTTGTTGATGTTTATAACTGTCCATAGAACCTCTCGATCTCTCCCAACAGCTCAGGTTTGGCGGATACGATCCTGCCATCATCGGTCTTTAATTTCGTAAGCTGGCTCTGCCCAATAGACAGAACTCTATCAACGACCTTTGACCCTTTATTTCCCTCTATCGCGTCCTTAATACGGTCTGCATTAAAGTGGCGAAGATCGCTTTTCAAGGACTTAGAAATCCGTCTATTGAGCTGCCGGTAATTGAGCGCATCATCTGAAGACTGCAGGCTCATCTCGCGCCTCTCCTTCATGAGCCGTAAAGTAGGATCGGAGAGCTTTTTTTTTGTATTCGTAAGACGGATCTTGAAGATCTTAGAACCGACCGTATGGACAGTTTCCACGAACCCATCGTTATAATCGTCCACGGAGCTCCCTAGGCATTTGAAACGATTCTGAAGTTCGAGCTGAAAGCTCATGGGGTTTTGGACCTGGATCGGTGCTGGGCGGAGCGTAGACTTCATCAGTCATCTTTCCAGCTTGATATTTAAGTTCAATGTGCCTCTTACCATGCGGTGAACACTTCCGGTTCATTGATCACAGAGACATCATTGAATACTTGCTTCTTCGTCGACATAATGAAGTTAATCTCATTTTTAGTAGCACCAGTTTCGAGATTGTAGTAATCGTTTCCTACAGTAGTCTACATCCCAATTTTATCTATATAAAGTATAAAATACGTGTGACATACTTACTTTAAAAATAATCCAGTAATAACTTTAAATAAACAATTTTTACCCGGAGCGTCACTTAGACACTGCACAAACAAATAGAAATTGGCCCGGATACGCGGTTTTCGTATCGTAACTTGTTCGTCGAAAGATCCGCGGTATTGTTATTTTTGAAATACTCGTCTTCCTTTTGGACGATTCAAAAAATTGTCATACGGGTCGACGCCAATCACAATCAGTTACCTACAGCCGCGAAATCTCATTTTTGATTTTTTTGTAGATTCGCGGTTTTGAATAATGTTAGTTACGCGGTATTGGACTATCAACGACGATATGACAATCTATTAGGGCTTTCAAACAAATATACAAAATTTTATAGACGTATGTATGTATGTTTGTCCACGCATATCTCCGTAACTATTAATCGGATCGTGACGATTCTTTTTTATTGGCTTACATTTACTTCAACTTAGGGAACAGTGCAAGTTTCATCAAAATCGATTCAGTAATTTTCAAGATATGGACTAAGACGTGAAAGTGTGACGGCCTGGCTTATTGATACGAGCTACGGGTGTAGTGTCAAAGCGAAAACATCTCAAAACCTTGGTCAAATTCTAGTGCAACAACTAAAAATTACCAAATAAAAAGTAATTTAAAAAAATTAAACCGACTTCAAAAAGAAATGAACTCAAAATTATGAAATAACTTTAATTTCGGAAGTCGGTGGCAAAAAACTAAAACTAAAATACAGATCAAAAGACACCGACGCTGGCTAGTTCGTCAAACTGCCGATATGAGTATGACGACGTTCGGTGATGCGATGGTTCGAATCCGAGTCAACACAATGGACTCTTTTTGAAGTATTCTTTAGATTATTCGTAAGGAATTCAATGTTGTAGCAGTGTAACATTTTAAAACTTGAGGGGTTAGGACATAGTGACGCTTTCTGTACATAAAAATCATTTTCTAAAAATCTAGGCCAAGTTGAAAGTAATATTTTTATAGGTCATAAACCTTAATATAAGGAATCTGATTGTACCAGACAGAGGTTCTAGACTTCGAACTAGAAAAAAAAAAAAAACTGATTTCGGAAAAACATTTTTTTTTTGTGGGTTCTGCTATGATTTCCGACTAATAAAAAACGGGAAAATATGCGTCTAGGATTGCTTCATAAACATGCAATTAAAAAAAACTCAATCATATACAGTTTTTATTGTAAGAATTATTTTCAATATTTTTACCTTCAAGGTCGCGAAAACTTTAAGATTTTTTTAAAAATAGAGTATACAAAATTGGTACCTGGGAGTTCTACTCGTGCATTTTTAGTGAACTAGTGAGTAGAAATTCTCAATAAAAAGTGGATGTCACTTTTTTTGGGGATAAAAAAAACACTGATGCGGCATGAGGCCGTGCATAAAGGCGGCGGTCGGCACGGAAAATCCGTTAGTTTGTGCCAAAAATTTACTACATGATTCGACACTCACGTTCATTTATTGTCTTTAATAAAATGTATAGATTTGATGCGCATCAGATATGAGGACTGTTTAATATAACATTACGTCTTGATATTAATGTACCATTGTTGTTCCCAGGCTTGGCAGTTCCAGGAGAGAGACGGCATGGATGAGTTACATAGTGTATTAATTATGAAATAATAAACGCTTTAAAAAGTCTTCTTCATTAATTTTATTTATAAATTCATTGCCACTTCTTTCAATTATGAACAGTATCATTGACTTAAACTTCAACCTGAAACAAATGGTTGAAGTTGAAATTACTCTTTCACCATTGGCTGACTGATTAATGATTGCTGTAAGCTGTTAAGGGGGAAGCTCTAAGGTGGCCCGCGAAATTCAAATTTTCTTACTTTTTTGCAATTTGCTGGTCAGTATTAAGTTGTACGTTGATTAAAATATGATTCGCGGTCGTAACAAACATGTATTTACAGAATTATAATCATTAAAGTCATCAACACAACTCTCTAAGACCATGTAATCCCCAAATGTCAAGATTTCATGAAATAGTCATTCTTGGGGATTACATGGTCTTAGAGAGTTGTGTTGATAACTTTAATGATTATAATTCTGTAAATACATATTTGTTACGACCGCGAATCATATTTTTATTAATACTGACCAGCAAATTGCAAAAATCCTAAAAAATAATAATTTCGCGGGCTACCCTGGCGCTTTCGCCATAAGGACGCGTTTACGAATTGACGCGCTTCAATTTTAGGTATTCAGTCTTACTACTACACGTGCACGTCTCACACACACAGCGACATGCGCGAAGCGGTGAAATGATGAGTAAACTGACACGACTTGATACTCGAGCCTAATTTAATTTTTGCCAATCTATCTATATATATAAAAGAAGAAACTGACTGACTGACTGAATGAATGAATGACTGACTGACTGACTGACATATCAACGCACAGCCGAAACTACTGGGTCTACGAATGTGAAATTTTGCACACGGCTTCCTTTTATAATGTAGGGGAGCACTAAGAAGGGGTTTTTGGAAATTCAACCTTTAAGGGGGTGAAAAGGGGGGATTTCGTTTGTATGAAAAATCTTATTCCTTGAGTTAATAAACTTGAAACTTGGCACAAATACTTATCTAAGTAAATTATTAAGTTTGGCATTTTTTGTTTTTCTTAACTACCCCCTAAAAGGGGATTGGGGGGTGTCAAAGTTTGTATGGAAGAATTTTAACGGGTTGTCCGAATATCTCGAAACTCAGTATTTATACTTAAGACCAAAAATAGAGAAAAGCGTGTATCATGGTTTTCCAAAAATGTACCCCTAACGGGGTGAAAAGGGGTAGTTAATTTTACAGGGGAGGATTTTACTGCGTGGCTTGATTAACTCGAAAATTGGTACAAATAATCCTTGAGTCAAGTAATGAGCACATCCCAAAGGATTTTTCGAAATTCCACCCCTGTGGGGGTGAAAAGCGGGGATACAGTTTATATGAAAAATCTTATTCATTTGGTTAATAAACTTGAAACTTGGCACGAATACTTATCTAAGTAAATTATGAAGATTGGCACTTTTTGTTTTTCTAAACTACCCCCTAGAAGGGGATTGGGGGGTGTTAAAATTTGTATGGAAGAATTTTAACGCGCGGTCCGATTAACTCGAAACTCGGTAAGTATTTATACTTAAGACCAAAAATAAAAAATACCACGTATCAGGGTTTTTCGAAAATCTACCCCTAACGGGGTGAAAAGGTGTAGTTAATTTTACAGGGGAGGATTTTACTGCGTGGCTTGATTAAGTCGAAAATTGGTATCAATAAATCTTTGAGTCAAGTAATGAATACATCCTAAACGATTTTTCGAAATTCCACCCCTGTGTGGGGGGGGGAAAGCGAGGATACAGTTTACATGAAAATCTTATTCATTTGGTTAATGAATTTAAAACTAAAGGGAGATTGGGGGTGTAAAATTTTGTATGGAAGAATTTTAACGAGCGCGTCCAGAGTCCAAAATAAATAATAAAATATTTCAAAGTTTTTAGAAAATCTACCCCTAACGGGGTGAAGAGGTATAGTCAATTTCATAGGGGAGTATTTTATTACGTGGTTTAATTGGAAAATTGGTATAAATAATCTTTATGTCAAACTATAGTAACATCCCAGACGATTTTTCAAAACCCTTTAGGGATAAAAAGAGGGGATACAGTTTATACGAAAAATCTAATTCATTTGATTAATAAACTTGAAACTTGGTATTTGGCTCACTATAATTATAATAAATAATGTCACTTTTAGTTTAAAAAAATACACTCACAGAGGATTTAGGGGGTGACAAAGTTAATAGGTTAGAAAAATATGTAACCCGCTGTCGGATTAACTCTAAACTCGGTAAAAAAGTAGGTAAGTATGTGTTTTAGGGTTTTTCAAAACTCGACTCCTACCAAGGTGGAAAAGGGTAATAAAGTTTAAGGGGTGGATTGCTGGGATATATAGTAGGAAATGCTGTATCCACTAGCAGGAATAGCGCCACCAGTGGTTCGCAGAGCACTGGCTCCAGCGAAAGAGCCAAAATGGTCTCCAACACATGACCCTTTGCATAACAACATTCTTGTGCCACAAAGTCTGAAAAGCCGAAACAGTTTTTTAAAGTGTGTCGTCCCACTTACTGGTGAACCATGACAAGAAAGACTGAAGCTGTGGCGAGACAGTCCTTCCTTACCCAAACCGTTCGTCCCACCCGCTGCAGACCTCCCACCTGGACATGAGTAACCTTGGGTAACCTGGAAGTCTTTAAACAGACTCCGGACCCAGGTTAGCTGAAGCAAGGAAAACCTGTTCAGGTGGAGATTCATAGACGACTCCGCCTTGGAGTGTAAATGTGGTGCTGTTCCACAAACGATGGGACACTTAATATCGTGTCCTTCATGTCCTGTCAGCTGCACGTTACAGGAACTGATGAACGCTGGTAGTGGCGCCAAACAAGTAGCCGAATTCTGGGCCGAGTCCATTTAGATTGCTATCGACACAAGGGGTGGATTTTACTACTTGCTTCCATTAACTCGAAAATGAGTAGGTATCGGTCTTTGAGTCAAGTTATGGACACGTCATCCCAAACGATTTTTCAAAAATCCACCCTTGTGGCGGTGAAAAGCGAGGATCCTGTTTATTTGAAAAATCTGATTCCTTTGATCTACAAACTTAAAAATTGGCCCGAATACTTATTAATCTAAATAAATGATAATGATCATAAACATACATATTCGAAATTTTTAGAGGAAAGTACGAAATACACGCGGACGAAGTCGCGGGCAAAGTGCTAGTGTTATATATGCTGAGCGGGAGTGAAAGGAAAGAACCGTCTTACTTGAACACTAGTTTAATACTGTCAACAACACACACACATGGGCCGCGCGGCGCGCGCGCTGGCTTCATACATGTCAATTTTTTTTAAAGCTTACGTTAGATTTGTTTTCAGTTTGTAGGTAATGTGAAGTGTTCATAAAAGTAGATGCTATTTACTTAATTTCACTGGACAGTGATTAATCAATTAACAATTTGCGGACGAGCATAGTGAAAACAAATATAAAACAAGCTTATTTTATTCGGTTTATTTCGTATTTTATATCTATTTTTGCTATGGTATCAAATGCAAGTAGGTTCTCGAAAACTAGAAAGAAAATAAGTTTATCTGGCACACAATACCAATGCTAAAATATTCATCACACTAATATCACAGTATAAAAACCATACAGTAGGTCGACGCCTTTGATCTCGTGGTAAATGCCGACAACGTCTAGACATTATCGCGACAGCTAGGGTTGTCACTTGTCTCAAGTAAACAATATTAATTTATTTGAGATCAACATCGTCATCAACATTACTATTATCATAAACAATAATATATGATCAAACGAACTTCCAAGTGAAGTTCGATCATTATTATGATGAGTTGCTTCATTTGAAGATATGATTATAACAATGTAGTTTCCCTACTTACTTGGTAACTTCGCACATATTTTAAAGATTTTTTAAAACTATTAGGTGACGTAATTCCGGTCTGACTGCACCTCGGTTGACACTTTGACGTGTAGCTCATTTTTTAGAGTCATGAGTATGATATAAAACTTTCTCTATATCTGGGAATCTTCAAGCGTCAGGGAGGGAGGGTGATCATATTATCTTCAAATGAAGCAACTCATCATAATAATGATCGAACTTCACTTGGAAGTTCGTTTGATCATATATTATAACTCGTTGCTTCATTTTTCAGATATGATTATAACAATGTAGATGTTAAGAGTCAGAAAGTTTTGAAATGGAAAACAATAAGGTTTTAAACATTATGGTTTTATTTACCTATAGACAAATCAGCCTTATAGTTATACTTATGTTTCCGTAATGGTACGTTACATTTATATTTACTTATTTCGAATTAACTTCAACGAGCTAAACATAAAGATCTTATCGATCACATGAACATAACATAAATAAACATTTCTGTAGTGTAATATAATCTTATAATAGGTACCTATAGTTAATAGGAATTAATAATCAGTCTGTATGTCTAATCGTAAGCAAACAGATTTGGCAAATTCGCCTTCGTTTATAACGCACCTATTATAAAAACGAGCAAATGAATTAGATGAACTAATAGTCCACCCTGCGCTTTTGCGAATGGTTTCTATATTAACTCCTGGTTAAGCTTGCGGCCGAGGTTGACGCGAGCCGTGTACTGTGCGCGGCGAATACACTGGTATCAATGCCGCTTTCTGACAAGACTTGTTTGATCCATCTACTGATGGTTTGCGTGGTAGTGGGTTTTTGTGGCCGTTTGTACGTCAACAACAGATTGTTTGTACTCTCAGGTCTTATGCTTTTAGTTATAGAAATATAACCTGAGAGCACCGTAGCTGGACATATACGCGTATTTTTCCTGAAGTATGGCAAGAACAATATTGGCTGGTCTCTGCCGGGTGCGGATGTCTTTATGATGTCTGTTATGACGATCTTTATGCCGCTATCAGAGAAAAGTATGTTCTCGAGTTTAATTAAAGACAGCGTTTGTACCCTGTGAGCTGTGTGAGTTAGAACTCACTATTAGGGAACCATGTTGAGACATGGTTTAAAACCAATTGGGGATTCCAGGCGGTGGAGTACTTGGGTTTTATGGGTCTTAATTTATAAACAACGTCGGAAACTATAAGGCTTTGCAATAGTGGGAACCATGGCTGTGATGGCCAGTTGGGATAAACTAGTAAGCCATGTGCATTTGTCATCAATAATTTTTCTAAGGCATTTTAATACCAGGGAAAATGGTGGAAAAGCGTAGAAGAAATGGCTCTGCCAGTCCATCGTAAATGCGTCTACGGATGCTGCGTCAGGGTCTTGTTTCCATGAGATGAATGTGGTACACTTCGCATTATCGCGGGACGCGAATAAGTCTATTTCAGGTTGACCAAAATATTTTATAATGTCTTGGAATGCTTCATCGGAAAGTGACCATTCAGTATCCGGATTGACTACTCTAGACGCGGCGTCTGCCCGGTTTTCTTTGGAATTTACGTATGATAGGTATATGACCTATAGGTTGCGCTGTTCACAACATTTCCAAAGGGACCTAGCCAAGTCGTTTAAGTGGGGGTATTGAATACCCCCATACGATTTATATAACTGATCGCAGTGGTGTTGTCCATGCGCAGTAATATTGTTTATTTTATTTATTTATTGGTTGCATCACTGGCGGAGGATTTCAAACCTAGAAAGGCTGCCATCAGCTCTAAGTAATTGATATGACAATAATTTTCTGAAGACTTCCATTTGCCATGTACAGACGCCAGCACATCAAGTTACTACAATCTGTCAGATTTCTTTAATAGATTTTCGACTTTATTGCTAAAACATAAGGTTCAAGGTTGATTGGGAAAATCTGACAGTTTCGGGTAGGTTGACCTGCTGGCGTCCGTACTTGAGCGTTGTTGCAAACAGAACCCCAGCCTGACATCGACGCGTCGGTATAGATTTCGATGTCAAAATTTGGCTGTCGCATAAGGTTGCGTGTAGCCACCAGTTCAGATCCTCTAATATAATATTAGGTAGGTTAATTTTAGCTTCGTAATTATTATTATGCTTAAGTAACGCTAGAAACTTCTGGCGTTCTAAAATCTTAGTGTATACCCAAGCGTATTTAAGGGCTGGGCTAGTGGCGACTAGAATACCGATAAAGCGAGCTAATTCGCGGATGGAACATGGCTGTAATTTAGTGAATTTTGTTACTAATTTGATGATGTTACGTCGCTTATCGGCTGGCAATTGTATAGGTACTGAGATACCTGGTATCGTAACAAAATCCTAAGTACTTGCAGAATTGTCGCGGTTTTAACATACTTTTATCGTAATTGACTTTGTTGTCAATTATCCTAGAAACTCGAGTAGTTTCAAAGTTTCATTTACGTTATTATGACCATTCTCGTAAGTATTTCCAATGCATAAAATGTCATCTAAATAACAAACTGACTGAAAACCGTGATGTCTGAGGTAAGTTATGACTTCCTTCATAACCTTAGTGAATACCCGTGGGGCAACGGATAAGCCAAACGCCAACGGCATGCAATTAAAGCCATATGTTCTTAGCGAATTATTGGGCTGAAATTGATAAATATTTACGGTCGGAATGCCTAATGCCTAAGAGGAAATACGCCTCTTTTAAGTCGATGGTAGCAAGGTATCCATCGCGTGGTATCAATTTGCATGCTGTTCGGTAATCCTCCATTTTTAAAATGTTCGCTATTGATTAGCTTGTTTATGGTTTTTAGGTTTAATATAAAGCGTTTATCGCCGTTAGGTTTTAATGTGAGGAATATTTTAGAAATAAATTGATCTTTAGTCACATTGCACTCTGAGATAGCCCCTAAAGATTTGAGTTTCATAACGGCTTTCATCATATCTGATTTCTCAGTATTTGATAGGTTGTTTTTAGGTATTATTGATTGTCGTACATGTGTATGAAAGGGTATTGGATAACCATTTTTTAACCAATCAAGAACAACATTGTTATTTTTAGCCATCGGTCATAAAATTGGGTAAGTCTAACCGCATGTACCTGCGTTAACGGTGACGCTGAGCGGGAGCCCGAGGTTTGTCCTGCGAGGCCGGGCGTTGTGGCGGCTGTGCTGACATCGTGTACGGACAGCGATTCCCCGCCGTCGTCATCGGCCTCCTGTATGCACCTCGCCCCCCCCCCCCTGTTCGCTGGGTATCGAGGAGGCAGGTTCCAGTTTCCCGGGTAGGACTGGCGGGTATTAGGAAGTTGAGGCGATTTTGAAACTTTGCGGTCTTTTTTATGGAAAGGCCTTGCTTTTCAATGGCCTTGGCGGCTTTAATTTTTTCTGATAAGAACGAGCCAAACAGTGATTTATCCCGTTCGGACTCGTTGATGATATTTATGAATGCCTTGTCCGAGCTAGGTGTGATTAATTTCACTCGAGCCTTGATGGCGGTGATTCCCGCACTAGCTGTTGTTGAGACGCTGTAAGTGTCTTGTCGCGGTTGCGAACCATGTCCGGTACCGCCGCCGAGATTTCAGCATTCAACTTGGGTGCTTGAAGGAGCCTACAATTGTCTGGCACAAGGTACTCTTTCAGTACCTTGTCCTTGTTTTCTTTAGGCATTCCTTTCCTTAGCAAAGGAAGCCACAACTGCGATAGATTATCGTGAATGTTATCGCCGTAGTCAGGCGAATCTGATGTCGATTCACCGAGTGGCGACAGTAGATCAGGATCTAACAGTCTAACTCAGGTTCCATGCTACCAGTAGTTGCCTCAGGGGGACAGGGTTCCGCCTGGGCATAGTGTTGGTTAGGAATGTCGCCAGATTCCGATTCCACGTCTTGTGGTACGTCGGTTGGCACGGGTATTGGCTCCATAATAGCTTCATTATCATTGCCTGGGACCACATCAGGATCTTCGCTACCTAAAATTACAATTTGTAATTAAGGTTGTGAAGATAACAATTCTGAGGGTAGTGTAAGAAATAAAATTTCTTAATTGATTTTGCACGTTAACGTTACATCTGTTTTAGATTGTACGTATTTTCTGTGCTTGTTTGTCATCGTTAAAGACTCGCAGTCAATCCCGATGCAATATTAAAGAATAAAATTTCTTAATTGATTTTGCACGTTAACGTTACATCTGTTTTAGATTGTACGTATTTTCTGTGCTTGTTTGTCATCGTTAAAGACTCGCAGTCAATCCCGATGCAATATTAAAGAATAAAATTTCTTAATTGATTTTGCACGTTAACGTTACATCTGTTTTAGATTGTACGTATTTTCTGTGCTTGTTTGTCATCGTTAAAGACTCGCAGTCAATCCCGATGCAATATTAAAGAATAAAATTTCTTAATTGATTTTGCACGTTAACGTTACATCTGTTTTAGATTGTACGTATTTTCTGTGCTTGTTTGTCATCGTTAAAGACTCGCAGTCAATCCCGATGCAATATTAAAGTTTAACTTTTATAATTTAGTTTTGAACAATGTCAAAGTTATTGACTCGCAGTCAATCCCAGAGCATTTACAAAACTGATATTTTTCACTATTCACTTCTAGATCACCAAAGAATAAAGTATACTTTGCTTACCTTCATCATCCGATGACGATTGTAACGGTCTTTGTTTTTCTTCAATTTTTCTAATTTTCCTAGCGTAGTGATCAATTTTTGATTGCGCGCTTCTTTTTGGCATGATGCTTAAGGGCGCGTGCGATAGCTACCGCGCACGAAAAAGGAATGAGCTACACGTCAAAGTGTCAACCGAGGTGCAGTCAGACCGGAATTACGTCACCTAATAGTTTTAAAAAATCTTTAAAATATGTGCGAAGTTACCAAGTAAGTAGGGAAACTACATTGTTATAATCATATCTGAAAAATGAAGCAACGAGTTATAATTAACAATTATCAAAATATCGTCTTTTTAACCCCCCACGCAAAAACGACGGGGTGTTACAAGTTTGACGTGTCTGTGCGTTGTGTGTCTGTCTGTGGCACTGTAGCTCCCGAACGGATGAACCGATTTTGAACCGATGGTGAATTAGTCGGAAGTGTTCTTAGCTATGTTTGATGAAAATCGGTTCAAGATGGCCCCCACCACAAAATGGCGGATTACATAATTTTTCACAACTCCCTCAATATGGGTATCAAATGAAAGGGCTTGACTAGTGGAATACTATACACTAAGATAAATTTCAAATCCAAGATGGCCGCCACCACAAAATGGCGAATTACATTTTTTTTTCACAACTCCTTCAATATAGGTAAGTATCAAATGCAAGGGCTTGACAAGTAGAATAATGTACACTATATTGAAAGGGAATGAGGAATATTAAGTAAAACTTGAAAATTATTTTTTTCCTAGATTGATGAGGAAACTGGAGTGATGACTGGTACCTACGACCGCTGAGTTTGACCATTTTTACGAATGGTATTATTCTACTTAACATACGTTTTTCTACATCAGATAGTGTCGCAGTCCCATTTCAAACAACAGGCCAAACGACATCTATGATGAAAAATTACATTGTTTCGCAGCCGCCATCTTGAATTTTGATTTTGACCTCATATTCGCTGTCAGCATCCTCGAAATCTTTGGAAACGACACCCATGACGAAATTTGAAAATTTTCGCAGCCGCCATCTTGAATTTTGATTATGATCTCATATTCGATGTCAGCACCCTTGAAATCCTTGGAAACGACACCCATGATGAAAAATTTTTAAATTTTCGCAGCCGCCATCTTGAATTTTGATTATGACCTCATATTCGCTGTCAGCACCCTTGAAATCCTTGGAAACGACACCCATGATGAAATTTGAAAATTTTCGAAGCCGCCATCTTGAATTTTGATTATGACCTCATATTCATTGTCAGCACCCTCGAAATCCTTGGAAACGACACCCATGATGAAAAATTTGAAAATTTTCGCAGCCGCCATCTTGAATTTTGATTATGACCTCATATTCGTTGTCGGCACCCTTGAAATTCTTGGAAACGACACCCATGATGAAAAATTTGAAAATTTTTGCAGCCGCCATTTTTGATTTTCGTTTTGACTGCACTATCGGCTTTAGCGTCCTCAAAAGCCATGGAAATGTCAAGTAAAAAAAAAATAACTGAAAAGAAAAATAATAAGTAAAATAATTAGAAGAAAAAAACTTAACAAATAAGCAAGCACTCAAATGTTACATGTCGTATCTCTGTATTTGTCATAATAAATTAAAAATGAAATAAAATGTGTACCATTACATTTTTGAAAATAGTATCCCAATAATAAAATCAATACCGAAAAGTCGAAATCATCAACCCTGAAAGTTATGTCCCGAACTACTAACACGGTGGCAGTATGCAGTTCGGGCTCGCACCTCCCGCGTCTCGCCCCTCACACCCCGCACGATTGCCCTGTCTAGTCTAGACGGCTTCGTCGAACGACTGTATGATGTATAGACTGTGCTAATATTATCAAGTCGAAAGTTTGTGTGTGTGTCTGTTTATATGTTTGTTACTTCTTCACGCTCAAACGGCTGGACCAATATTGATATAAAATTTGGTATGGAGGTAGCTGACACACTGGATTAACTTACAGGCTTCCTTTTTACCGACTTCACAAAAAGGAGGAGGTACTATGTTCGGGTGTTTGTATGTTTTATTTTTGTATGTTTGTTCATCGAATACTCCGCCAATTGTCGACGGATTTTCAAAATTCTTTTTTTTTGTTCGAAAGTAGATAGTTCTGAGGTGGTGCCATTGTCACCAAGTTAGGATCTGATGATGGGATCTTAGAGAAATCGAGGGCAACCCTCAAATTTTATAGGCTCACTTATTGTTTTTCGCATATTTTATTAAGTATCTTGTGTATGGTTGTCACCATCTCAGGTAGCTGGGCTCATGATGGAAGGTACAACTCCTTAACAGTAAGAAGTTACTCGAACAGGCAAGGACTGTTTTAGTAAATTGTTTTGATGTTTGATAGGGCATTTGCCACATTTGGTCTCATGATCATCAAGTCATGACCTGATGCTGCAGTCAGGATAGTCTGCAGAGTACCTAACTCCTCGACAACTAACAGCAGATATATCGTGTTTAGGCTCATTGAAAAGGGCTCGATGTGCAGTGGATAAACTTACTGTTATTGAGGAACACCGAAGACCTGATGCTGAAGCCAGTAGCATCAGAAAAAGTACAAACCTTGAAATTACAGCACCGTAGTCGTGTTTGGGCTCATTTTAAACAGGACTAATTTTAAGTTCAATGCAATGTTGACATAAGTCTGGCCTGATGCTGCAGCCAGGATTATCAGCATCTAATCTAAAAACTAATAAAAGGAGAACTCCTCAACAATTAACGTCCCTGCATCGAGAAAAGGAATATTTTATAAAAAGGCGATGGGCAAGTTGACATTAGGCTATTTTAACTTAGATAAATTATAAATAGACCCACTAAAAAGCGAGAAATAAAAACTTTTTAACAAAAAAAAAACACTACAAACTGAAAAATAACTAATTTCGGAAGTGGGTGGCAAAAACTAAAATACTGATCCCTAAGACACCGACTTCCGAAATTAAAGTTATTTTTCAGTTTGTAGTTACTTACCCGGATATTCCCACGGGATCGAAACTTATGCGGGTGAAACCGCGGGGCACAGCTAGTTGCTTCTTATAACAAATACAAACAACGCAATGGATATTGTTGAACTGTCAAATTTGAATGGATTGCCATATGTGTGTTACGCTCCGCTAGGAGTAATAGTGTTCTGTGGTGTTACGCAATTAGGATAACGTACTCAGCAGTGGCGTGTATTGCATAAAGGCATATAAGCAGTGCCTACCTCGATTCATCACCATAAGCCTGTCAATTACATTTTAGTGTAAGTAAAGAAACTCATTAAATTATAATACCTAAAAAAAAATCTTCTTATCTATCTATCTTTAAAAAAAAGACTAAGTGCATTGAAATATTTTTTATTTTGATTGTCTTTTTTTTTTTAATTTTAAATTTAAAATTTAATCTCTACGATGGAGAAAGCAATGTACAGCGAAACTGAAGTGGGGGCAATGACTTGCCAGTCACCGCCGGTGGCGACTGGGAATTTTTATTCCCATTTGCCTCCGGTGGCAATCCCCGCGGGGGCGACTGGGAATAAACGGCAGTCGCCAGATCGCCTACCTCACAGAACACTTACTCCTAGCGGAGAAGAACGTCATCTTCATAAAAAAATGTTGGTCTAAAAGTATGACTACTAGCGTCGCTTGTGGAACCCTTTGGCAACTTTGACATGGCGCGGAATTTGAAAGTGTGTATGCAGGTAATGTATGTTGTTTGTGCAAGTGTTCTTTGGTGATTTGAATTTGTAGTTTATCAGGAAGAGCTCGCTCTAAAACAAATTACTAATTCATATTATTAACGAGTTTCTGATAATAATAGGAATCAGTAATTTATTTAGAACGTACTCATCATGTTACTTGAAGTTCAAAAACAGAATTAAAAGCACAGTTTATTGTATATAACTATATTTTGCACATTTTCGGTTATTGTCCCTCAATTTTTCACCAATTCACTGATCAAAGAACACAAATAAACACAAAATAAGAGTCACTAGGCTTCTAAAACAACAAAATGCAGCGGTATGGTATCCCGTATTCGGAGTCTCGAGGAGAATACTCATCTCGACTCACACACTTGTTAAAGTTCAACTACTTTTGCATTTTTTTTTTTTTTAAATAACTTGTAAATATGTGAGCACCACAGAACAGATAAAGTGAGCACCATGTATCTATCACTTATTTGATTTACCTGTCATTGCTTAATTTTTAATTCTTTTTACCTTTTGTGGTAGACTAATTTTATTATGGGTGCATCGTGTTCACATATAATTTTTATTATGTATACAAGACCTTGTAAAACATTTTTAAAAGAGTAACGGTGGAGTTTCTTGCCCATTCTTCTCCATACGAAAACTACCTTTTCGAATGGGCGACTAGAATCATTTCTATTTAGTTTTTTTTTTGACGTTCAAAAGTGCCTTTAATGTGCCTATTTGAAATAAATGATTTGACTTTGACTTTTGCAATTTGGACGGAAATCGCACGAAATACAGGAAAATCAACAACAAAAACTAATTAACACGAATTATTCCGTTCTGTGACCCCACTTTGTCCCCTTAGGGGGACAGATCGGAAAAAAAGTTTGATCTGTCCCCCTGTTAGCAATGAGGGGACAGTTCGAACTTTATTCACTCCTTAAGACCAGGCACTCTAAAATAATTTCCACGCAAGCTCCGCTCCGCCCCATGAATGCACTAAGGAACCGGTTAGGCCGTTACACAGTGCTAGACGCTAACACATCAGTAATAAAGCTGAATACCGTGTGCGCTCTTTGATCGCGTTCGGGCACGAAACTAAATGTCGTAAGTTTCAATTATTATTTCGTTTATCTAAAGTAACAATTGATCTAGAGAAAACATTTCTTGTGGCTGGATAGTAAACTATGTTTTCTTACTGTGAACATTTATTTTAGACAGAGCAATCTTGAAAAAAAATGTAATAATCTTTAAAAAAAGACATGATTTTCGAATAAAAAATGTATCGAGCGAAAATGTTACAAGTACGTAACTGTCTTCTACATGGAAAGAAAAAGATCCAATAAATCATATACTAAAGTTCCATTTTGATTGTTTATGTGACTGTTTCAGAATATTAATGCAAATTAACATATCATTTAGGGAGCCTCCTCTTAACGTGTCACTGACTCTGGCAGAGCCACCATCACGGGTTTTAATTTTGATAGCACAAAAAATTAGTCGCTAATTAGTCGAAATTTGTCGCCAAATATCAGAATGTGTCGGTCACTGGTTCAAAAGTTATAAGGGATTATAGGTGGCCGATCTGGAGAGTTTCCCCAGCAGGGCCACATTTATATCTCAAAAACTAGGGCACCTAGCGAAGATCTGTTTTCTCCTCCTAAGGGGACAAAGCGGGGTGGGTGACAGATCGGAATAATTCATTAACTGTTTTGAACACCATAACCAACCATAATCAGCCTATAATGTTCCCACTGCTGAGACAAAACGTTTGAAAAAAATTAAACGCCATTTTGAATTTTTTATACTTTGACGTCTGACTGAAAACGTTGATGTTGCCATTTACCATCGAATTTTTAACATTTTTTTTTAGTACTGGAAGGTCTATATCAATCCCCCCCCTTGGACTACATACGTGTATAAACCGAAATGGAAGGTAAGCGACTTATTTAATCAGGTGTCGTAAACCTTTTGGTATGTTTGGCTCGATTGACTGATCCATTATTTTTGTTTATTAAAGAACGGGATTATTACCATGCTAGTCGTGTAAAACGCAAATATTCCTATTTTATAGTATTTCATAAACAAATAAACGTATTAATTATAGCTTTTGAATGAAATGTGTTTCGAACAAATCAAATCAATCGGAAAAATAAATTACAGCGGTGCTATTCTGTAAAAAACTCACCGTGAAAACTTAGGTGAAGTGAGGGTGGAGTGAGCTGTCAATAGTGTCAATTCCTAGCAAAAACAAACTCACTTCACCTAAGTTTTGACAGTGAGATTTTTACAGAATCGATCGACCGGCTGGTATTTCATTGAACATGAAATTATTTAAGTATTTGTTTAGAAAGATTCACTTGGTCTAGCTAGGTAGGTAGTTCCCACTAACACTATAACTCCCAACGGAGTTTCACTCGTAATCTGAATCAAATTGATTAAGTATCACTATCCTCGATTTCATTTTTTTAAAGGCTACAGCCAGTTACCGAAACGTTAGTTAATTGTAAATATATTTTTTATGTCCGTAAGGATTGAGGAGCCACATCAGATTTTTAAAATCTGATCTTACCATTATTTAGCAGCAATGTAGCTTATTTTGCAGCACGAATTCTAGATTTAGCAGCAAAATATATCACTAGTTATTTTAATGCAAAAGTGGCTACTCAATCTAAATGTTTGAATTGAGGAGCCACCTGGAACTCGTTAAGTAATAGATGAATATTTATGAAAATTTTGCATCATTTAGCAGCAATTTTGCATATTACCGTCTAAAAATTTAGGATCTGTAGCGCTAAAATAAAAGAAAATACAATACTTTTAATATGGCTCCTCAATCTAAACTCAAGAGGTGAATTTCTATTGGATGTGAGCGATCAATTAATATATTCGACATATTGATCATTTAGCAGGTGTTGTGTTTGTTTTTGCAGTATAGGAATAAAATAGTAAAACAGAGTAAATTTTGTATATGAACGCATTTTCTTTGGCTCCTGTAAGCTCAGTTGGAGCTAATAATTAAATACATGAAACATTATATCGTTAGCTTTATTAATAATGCGACTTTTACAAAAGCACTGTATGAACATTAACATAATGCTATTGGAATTGTTGCAATGTCACTGTCAACCAACTGTCAACCGATCATAGATGACTGGAACGTAATGTACGTTCCATATCTCTGACATCCCCCTTTCTAAGCGTAGCGCTTGGGAAGAATGACTGGCCGGCCACTGCGAGTGGTTTTAGGTAAGGAGAGTCCAGGATCCAGCAGCGGCTGTGTTTCTGGCAGTCTCAGGGGTAATGCTGATTTTGGCGGTGGTTCTGGTGCTGTCATAAGTGGTGACTGTTCTGTAGGCGGCACTTTATTTGACTCCGCCTGTTCACTACTAACCATCATGTTCAGGTTCTTCAATGGTTCTTCAAATGATGGTTCTTCAAGTACATTATTTAAGTTATCTGAAACCAGAACTGGTTTGTTATGTGAAGGTATTGGTGGAAGTGATCGCAAATGCCAGGTGTTTCTTCTGTAAATTGACCCGTCCGGCTTCTCAACCAAATAGGATCTGGGTTCTGAAGTTGGAGCTATGATCTTGGCCGGTACCCAATGTCTGTGATCCTCTCTCAGCATCACCTGTTCACCGCTATCAAATGTTTCTCCTTGTTCCTTTCCTTTGTCAGCATACTTCTTTTCCTTTTGTTTTGCAGCTTTTAAGTTATTTTCAATATTTGTTATGATTTTTGGTTTGAGTAATTTGGAATTTATGGGTAATAATGTTTTTGTCCTTCTGCCCATTAGTCTCTGTACTGGTGAACCTAGTTTCTCTCTAGGTGTGTTTCTGTGATGTAGAAGGGCTAATTGTACATCTGAATTTTCATCCAAGCATTTTTTCAACAGATTTTTTGCTTCTTGTACGTATCTTTCTGCCAATCCATTGGACCTGGGGAAGTGTGGGCTAGATAATCTGTGTTGGAATTGCCATTGATTACTGAATTCTTTGAATTGTTCACTATCATATTGTCTTCCATTGTCTGTTAGTAGAAATTCTGGAATCCCAAATGAAGAGAACCAAATTTTCATTGATTTAATCACTGTAGAGCTGTTTAGATTTGATAATTCATGGAAATCAAAATATCCTGAGTATGCATCTGCAATGGCTATGAAGTTTTTTCCCTTGTGATGAAATATATCAGAAGCTACAACACTCCATGGAAGTTTAGGTACTTCTTGCAATAATTTTGTTTCCATTGGTTTGTCTTTTTGTGTTTTTAAGCAAGTCTGACACCTTCTTACGTAATCTTGCACATCACTGCTCATGTTAGGCCAAAATACATTGTCTCTCGCAAGCTGTAGTGTACCCACTGTTGATTTATGGCTAAGATGACAATGCTTTAGTATAATTGGAACCATGCTTTGTGGAATCAGGATTCTGTTGTTTTTAAATATCATGTGGTCATATACACTTAACTGTTCTCGGTAGTACCAATATTTTTTTATTTCTTCTGGTAGTAATTTTATATCATCTGGCCAACCATTGAGTATGATTTCTTTTAATTTTCTTAGTTCTATGCTTTTTTCTGTTTCATATTTTAGCTCTTGTTTCCGGTTTTTTGAAAATGGCATTATGGCACATATTTGAATTTTATCTTCATTCATATCTTGGCTGCTTAATTCCCTGCAGTCTCGGCTTAAGGTATCTGCAATGAACAATTCTTGCCCCCTTTTGTAAATTATTTTAGCATTATATGGTAGTATCTGATACAACATTCTTTGAAGTCTGGGTGGTGCTTCTGACAGAGTTTTCTTAAATATTGTTTCTAATGGCTTATGATCAGACTCTATGGTTAAATCTTTGCATCCCCAAATATATGTGTGAAATTTTTTGCATGCTACTAAAATAGCGTTAGCTTCTTTTTCTAGTTGGCTGTAACCTTGTTCGGTCTTTGTAAATGCTTTTGCACAGTAAGCTATGGGTTTGCCATTTTGCATTAGTACACCACCACATGCATAACTGCTAGCATCAACTGACAGAAGTATGGGGTCTTTGGGCTTATAGAATCCCAGAACCGGTGGACTTTTTAGCAGTTGTTTAAGTTGTTTGAAGGCTTCTTCTTGAGGATTGTCCCAATACCACTCTATATCTTTTTGTAACAGCTGCCGTAATGGGTTTGTGATGTGGGATAAGTTTTGTATGAATTTTGATAAATATGTGATTAGCCCGAGGAACCTTTGTAGTTCTTTGACATTTTCAGGTCTTTTTATTTTATTTATTGTCTCTAATTTTTCCGGATCTGGTTTGAGTCCATTGTTTGCAAAAATGTGTCCTAGGAACCTTATTTCTTGTGTGTTAAGAACACATTTATCTGGGTTTAATTTGAGTCCAGCATCTTTCAGCTTTTTTATGACTTCATTAGTGGTGGCTTCCAATCCTGCTTTGGTTGGATGATGGATAAGGATATCATCCATCGAGACCTCCACATGGTTTATGCCCATTAAGAGAGAGCTCATTATTTGTTGGAATACTTCCGGAGCTGATGCCAGCCCAAATGGCAATCTAAGGCACGAGTATCTACCAAAGGGTGTACTGAATGTTAAGTATTTAGAAGTCCTTGGTGTAACCTTTACTTGCCAAAATCCTTTTTTGCAGTCAAGTAGGCTAAACCATTGTGATCCGGCAACTCTTGTAGCTATTTCTTCGATGGTATTTAGTGGGTAGAATCTTCTCTTCAAGTTTTTATTAATTTCTGATGGGTCAATACACAGCCTTATTTTGTTGTTTTTCCTCACTACAACCATGGGTGAAACTGCTGGTGTAGGTTCTGTAACAGGAATTATAATATTATCTCTTACCATGTTATCGAGTTCTTCTTTAACTTTATTTCTTATGATATGAGGTACCTTCCTTGCTGGACAAATTGGTAATCTTGGGTTGTCAATCAGGTCAATATCATACTCATAATTTTTGAGGCAGCCAATTCCTTCAAAAATATCATTTTCCTTTGTTAGAGCATCAACTCGCTTTATTAGATTCAACTTTATACATGTTCTTCTACCAAGGATCGGTGAAAAGTCTTGTTCAATCACATAGTATTTTATTTTAAATATTTTCTTTTTTACAATGGTTTCCATAACTGTTTCACCGATAACTGTCATTTTGTGTTCTGAGTATGATGTCAGGAATTTTGTATGGGATGAGGTAATGGTTGCTTTTGCCTTGATTGCTATCTTCTTTGGTATTACATTGCATTGGCTACCAGAGTCTAATTTAAATGTGACTTTTTTATTTGTTGGTAGTAGTTTTGCTGTCTCAAACCAATCTTCTTTTTCATTAATGACAGATAAGGCTGATACATACCATTCATCATTGCTGGAGTCATCTTCACTAGAGCTGTCTTTTTTCTCAGGCTTATAAATTGCATGAACTTTCTTTGACCTACAACATTTTGCGAAATGGTTCAGCTTTTGGCAGTTTGTACATGTTTTTTGATATGCTGGGCATGCTCGAGGCCCATGTGTCATGCCACACCTATTACATTCTGATGTAGACCCAGATTTCTGCTGGGTGGCCTTCATTTTTTTCTTAATTATCGCCACTGTAGGTGTTATTTCACTATTATTGTCAATTTTATTCATTTGCAATTTTAGTTGTTCCGCAGCTCTGCATATGTCGACTGCTTTTTGAAGATTTAAATCATTCTCAATTAACAATCTTTCACGTGTTGTTTTGCTTTTTATGCCAATGACAATTCTGTCCCGCAAGATGCTATCCTCTAATTTTTCATAATCACAGTTTCTAATTTTATTCTTTAGTTTGGTCAAAAACTCATCAAAACTTTCTTCGTTATTTTGAACCATTTGATTAAAAATGTATCTTTCGTATGTTACGTTGGTTTTTGGGATGAAATATTCTTCGAATTTCTTTTTTATAGTTTCTAAGCTCTGCGATTCATTATCTGTCAGGCCAAATGTATTGTAAATGACGGCCGCTTCTGGTCCAATTGCGCTCATGAACATTGCCACTTGAATCTCGGGTGGTCTCTTGTCCAGTCCTGTGGCTGTCGCATACCATCCGAACTGTTGAATCCACAGTTTCCACGTCGAAGCATTTCCCGTTCCGCCATTTTCTATAACCATCGGCTTCGGCGGTCTTATTCCTGTGCCGCCAGCACTCGACGTATTTTCTTCATAATTCATTGTTGTTGTTGTTTCGGCACCATGTAAGCTCAGTTGGAGCTAATAATTAAATACATGAAACATTATATCGTTAGCTTTATTAATAATGCGACTTTTACAAAAGCACTGTATGAACATTAACATAATGCTATTGGAATTGTTGCAATGTCACTGTCAACCAACTGTCAACCGATCATAGATGACTGGAACGTAATGTACGTTCCATATCTCTGACAGCTCCTCAATCCTGACGTTCTAATTATATAGGTATATTTGACTGTAGCCACCTGAGATCTCAACGGAATCGAAAGCCAGAGATACTAACATTTAGCAGAAATGTCTGCTAAATATATCTGCACAGTTCAGCAATGTATATATTTTGGATTCTGAAAAAACAATACTTAACTATTTTCTTGTAAATTCAGTGTGTAGGGTGACCATATTATACTCGTATTAATGAAACCAGGATAAGTAATATAATAAATTTATATTTCCATAACAGATTATATCTATCGTACCTATTGGTTATTTCGCAATCAATTTCGCTATAAGTTATAGAATGAATGAATATTGGCTGATTAGTACTTATACGTATTTTAGAATCGTAATCATCGTAACAGAAAGTCTCATCTTTCGGTGTAAGATAGTGACATTTGTAGTGGCCTATGCCTATGTCGATAGTTGCAGGAATAAATTCTATAGCACCTACTTATTTATATGATTTATTCGAAAACATTACAAATTCTGGTATTATTATTAACAAATATTTTAGAACATTAAAGTGCTTCAATTTGGTCTATTTTAACAATCGACCGTAGTACTTATGTATTTTAATTTGTAAACTTCGAACCCGAACATACTACATATTAAATTTATGTAAAAAAAATAACAATAGTCGGCACAAATGTACTTACATTGAAAACAGGATATCTAATCCTTTTTTTAGCCGCGAATATCTTATTTAGCCTTGGGTTAATCATACAATTCGAAACATTCACACTCTATCTCTTTCCCGCCATTAGAAAGTGAGAGAGACAAAGCAAAGACCAGCCCTTTCGAAGTTCCGATTTTGAATTCGACCTCAAAGACAAACACGTTCGGAATTTCGTACCAACTAAAGAAATTTTGCAAAAAGATAATTATGTCTTTTAATGTAATTTATTGAATTTTTAACTTATTGTTGTATTTAAACGAAAATAAGTATTTACTGCAAATAAAACTGATATATAACCTGAAAATATTTATTTCTAGTTTCAATAATGTTACGTAATATATTTTGAATAATAAATTAACATGGGTGCTATTTCCGAACACGCCTTACAAAGGGCGCTTTCCGAATTAGCTATAATCGCTCACATTATCTCACATGCGTTCCGATTTAAATATTACGATTATGACAGCTGAGAGCTGTCAACAATTCGGAACGCCCGTGAACGCGCTCACAGTGCTTACTCAATGTAAAAACGATATTATTTCAGTATTTGTTTGTATAAACACCACATTTCTTCTTCTTTGGTTAGGTGGCGACTATCAGCCAGAAGTACAATTTCGAAAATGCCACGTTAGTTTAATTTTATGATAAGATGCAAATCAAAACAAAACACACACTGACACATCCTCACACACACACACTGTCATTTTTGACAGCGCTCACGGTGATATTATTCTAGGGCATGGTCGGCGTTATCGCAAGATGGCGCATGTCATGACGTCATCTATGACGATTCACGGGACGTCGTTATCGCGCTCACGCTAATTTGGTACGGGTTTAAGCACGCTCACATCGATTATTTCCCTATCTCGGAACGCAGGGAAAGTGTTCTCGCTGCTGAAGTGAAAAGTTATGTGTGTTACACACAGAGTACTTTTTGATAGACTGAAAGTGTTACACGAGAGCAAAGTTTTTTGCATCTCGTGCCTTTGAATCCCTCGCCACACTCAAGATTCAACTTTAGAATAAAAAACAGCAAAAAAACGATTTTGCTCTCTTGTTGCACAAATAACTATTGTAGGTACCTACTCCCAAAATGTGGTCACCCTACACACTGAATTTACAAGAAAATAGTTAAGTATTGTTTTTTCAGAATCCAAAATATATACATTGCTGAACTGTGCAGATATATTTAGCAGACATTTCTGCTAAATGTTAGTATCTTTGACTTTAGATTCCGTTGAGATCTCAGGTGGCTACAGTCAAACATATATAATTAGAACGTCAGGATTGAGGAGCCAAAGAAAATGCGTTCATATACAAAATTTACTCTGTTTTACTATTTTACTCCTATACTGCAAAAACAAACACAACACCTGCTAAATGATCAATATGTCGAATATATTAATTGATCGCTCACATCCAATAGAAATTCACCTCTTGAGTTTAGATTGAGGAGCCATATTAAAAGTATTGTATTTTCTTTTATTTTAGCGCTACAGATCCTAAATTTTTAGACGGTAATATGCAAAATTGCTGCTAAATGATGCAAAATTTTCATAAATATTCATCTATTACTTAACGAGTTCCAGGTGGCTCCTCAATTCAAACTTTTAGATTGAGGAGCCACTTTTGCATTATAATAACTAGTGATATATTTTGCTGCTAAATCTAGAATTCGTGCTGCAAAATAAGCTACATTGCTGCTAAATAATGGTGAGATCAGATTTTAAAAATCTGATGTGGCTCCTCAATCCTTACGGACATTATTTTTTTACATCGGTTTCCGTATCATAATGAATGAGTTTTATATTGAAAAGGTTTACAACTCCTGAAGTATGCGTTTTCATGCAAATATCCCGAAGCTAACACTGGAATCGTAATCTGCGTGACAAAAGGACACTTTCATTTACGGATAACCACTGAAAAATGGTGTTTTATCCGAGTTTTACAGGTAAACATTTTGGCTCCTCTCGGGCGCCACACGCCATTCACAGAAAATACCCATGGCACCTCTACGGCGCCATCCGCACGGAATCGGTTAATCAATATATTAATTTCTGCAATAAGAGCTCAACAGTCACTATTCAATGGGTAAAGAAAACACCAAAATGATTTTTTAAATTATATTAAAGATACATCTACACCTGCGACTCGGGCAGTGTGGTGATGATGTCAGAATCGCCAGGATCGGTGATGGCGAGTGTGCACACCCTGTAGTACTTTCCGCATGCTGTGCCCAACTCAATGTTGTTTCCACTGTAGTGGTGGACGCCAGTCTTGGCCAGGAGTGCGTAATACTCAATTTCTGATTTCCTATAACAAAAATATAACATAGTTACAACCTGAAATACCCACAATATTACTTGTTATTAGATCATTCATAGTAAGTACATAATTATGTACCTAAACAGTAAGTTTGAAATGTTACACACTTTTATAATAAACACTTAACTTGCTCACCTGTCAAAGTTCAGCAAATGAGTTTCGACTACTCCATAGGTTTCCCGTGTGGATCAGAAACAGTCAGGGTTTTATTTGCATTGTTTCAATTGAAATAGCAATACATTATTAACCTGTTGTAAGATCTATACAAGACAGTTGGAATTTGATTGTGGCATACAAGTGGCCAAAGTCAAGGTTATCAAGTTTCATAACTTCAACATGACTGTTTCATGAAACACTATGAGGGAATCCATACTTCTTAGTCCAAAGACTCCATATGCTTCCCTTTGACAGACACAATATTGGGAAACTCTACTTCTCAGTAGTCTCACCTTAGAGGAGGAGCATTCTTTGCTATGATGACCAGCTTAGCTTTGCCCTGGCGGAGAGTCTTCAGTGTCTGCTTGTAGCCAAGACAGTACTTGCCAGATTTCATAACCAGGGCCAAGCGGGAGTTGATAGACTCAATGGTCTTTTTCTGAAAAAAAAAAGAGATACCATTGAAGGACTTGAACTTGAAATGTCAGTTTATTTGCATTCATCAGAAATCAACGGGGACTGGACCGGTCTAGTCATAAGAAGGTTGTACAAAAACAGTGTGATTTCAATATTACCTACTACGGATAACCTGCAAAATGTATAAATCATGTTTGATACGTTCTCAACCTTACAAATTATGAAATAAGCAAGCCTATCTTGTATCAATTGATCTTGGACTTTAATTTATAGAGGATTATTAAATTAGAAAAATATGAAATAACCCCGTTCAAGTCCAACTATAATTATATCAAACACGTGTGGGACACTAACCTGTTTCTTGGCCGCAACCATTGTTTGTTGTTGTAACTACGGATTACTGAAATAGAAAAGGAGAAATAAGTTTTCTTTGAAAACGTTAACACTATAAATACGATTCTAATAATTATTTTAGGTAATTTACAAGAGAATAAAATAAAAACGCACCTCTCGTAAAAGCGCGTTGCAAAGAAAAGAACGAATTGTGGAACGAATGGATGGATTAATAACGAATGAATCGAATGAAACTATGAATGAAGTAAAGTACAAGGAAGGAAGGAATGATTTTTGAATGTAGATAAAGAAATTATCTATGAACGAACTATTGACCGGACAAAGCACAAAATACAATCATATTAGTCGATATCATGGAATTAGTATGTACTATGTACTATATTATATAGTTAGTTTGATACCGATCAGCAGGGGGCTTACTATCA
This sequence comes from Oligia fasciuncula, assembly GCA_963082905.1. Lineage (NCBI taxonomy): Eukaryota > Metazoa > Arthropoda > Insecta > Lepidoptera > Noctuidae > Oligia > Oligia fasciuncula. The sequence continues at coordinate 12,826,067 of OY720388.1, read as the reverse complement.
CCTCTTATAGCAGGGCAGAAGTTGAACTGCATTGCTTTTGACGTGACAACGTCTTAAATTAGGTTGCGACTGGGAGTCACTTATGAAAAAGTGTAACGCTCGGTAACGTTACGATGAGTCACCGAACGAGAGAGAGGCCCGCCGAATGCCTTGCGTCTCTCTCCCACTCAACTATGATCGGATGATCGGTCGTTGTCACGTAAAATCTTCGCCCGTAAAACCGACTTTACAGGCAACCATTTTTTTTGTACTATGCGGTCTTATTAGCAGGCCCTATAATGTACTCTGTGAGCAGGCCTGCAACAGGCCTGCTACGCTGACGTTTACAAAATCTGTTCACCTTGTTTTTTAACCCCCGACGCAAAAACGACGGGGTGTTATAAGTTTGACGTGTCTGTGTGTGTGTGTGTGTGTGTGTGTGTGTGTGTGTGTGTGTGTCTGTCTGTGGCATCGTAGCTCCCGAACGGATGAACCGATTTTGATTTAGTTTTTTTTGTTTGAAAGGTGTATTAGTCGGGAGTGTTCTTAGCTATATTTGATGAAAATCGGTCCAAGATGGCCGCCGCTACAAAATGGCGGATAACATATTTTTTCACAATTCCCTCAATATGGGTATCAAATGAAAGGGCTTCAATAGTAGAATACTATACACTATAACAAATTTTGAATCCAAGATGGCCGCCACAACAAAGTGGCGAATTACATTTTTTTTTCTCAACTCCCTCAATATGGGTATCAAATGAAAGGGCTTGACTAGTAGAATACTATAGGTACACTATTAAAAATTTCAAATCCAAGATGGCCGCCACCACAAAATGGTGAATTACATTTTTTTTTTCACAACTCCTTCAATATAGGTATCAAATGCAAGGGCTTGACAAGTAGAATAATTTACACTATATTGAAAGGGAATGAGGAATATTAACTACCTAACGAAATGAAAACTAAAAACTTGAAAAATATAATAATACAAAAAAATCTGTTTAGTCTTAAAAATTATTCTTCAACTATAAATTAATCAATATATTTTGACGGATTAAAACCTGATTACACAAAATTACCAGAATCTTAAAACAGAAGAAAATAAAGAAATGAAATACAAAAATTAAGGAGTCCCTACAAAAAGCATGAAATAAAAAATTAAATTAAAAATTTAAAAAACCCCCGACAGAAATAAAAATAAGAAATCCCTACAAAAAGCATAAAATAAAAAAATAAATTTGAAAAACTCTTATGGAAGTCGGGGGACCTCAGAAGCAGAATAGAAGGTGTTCCACAGAACGGTCCCCCGACTTCCATAAGATTTTTTCAAATTAATTTTTTTATTTTATGCTTTTTGTAGGGAATTCTTATTTTTATTTCTGTCGGGGGTTTTTTAAATTTTTAATTTAATTTTTTATTGTATAGAATTTTATACTATGGCGTGCTAATTGACAACAGTAAAACGACTGCTGAACGTTTGTAACGTCAAATTATAACCATCTTGAATAAGTTACTATTAGACGAGCTTTTTCAACATTGTTTTGTAATTCAGTGCCCATACAACACTTATTTTTATTATTTCTCTAATTCTTTTGTAGATGTGTGACGAGCACGAAATATTTGGAGAGTGAATATCGAATAGAAAAAAGAAACCGACGGCGCGGCGTCGCACTAGGAAAATAAATAACCCTTTTGAAATGAATAAAGGGAATTTATGAATCAATATTTTTCTTATTTGACCTAGTACCTACTAAAAATAAAATAATAGTGACCACACATAGCAATGCCTAGTGTAATCAATGTACTGGCCCCTCTAAGTACGCGTTACTCTCTCTTTTTCTTGTGTGAATGCGACAAAAGACATCAATTTGTCTATAGCATTCTCTGTCTACGGAAACGAACGTGCTCCACTGGCAAGTATGAGTTTCGGGGAATTCTCGAACATCCTAACGCGTACCTAGATCTTTTACTGAATGAAGACTCTTTGCATAGTCATCATAGTCATTTATTGTATTTGTATGCATTTTTACGAAACTTATTATTTTTTTCTTTCGGTAATAACCACAGAAAATTGGTATAAATCTACAGTTTTACTACATTTCTTTTCTAAAACTAAACGAATTTTAGTTATTTTTGACAAAAAATGTGTACTTTACTTTATACGTTGTATGATATGCGATCTTTTCATTTCAAACCTTGGCATACGATTTCTTTGTAGTTGGCGTACGATCACACTTTTTTTGCACCTGGCAGCCCTATCGTGAAATACGTCACTCGTGGTCACTTGGTATTTGTGAATCTAGGAGAAAGTTGTGCTATCTATTAAACTATATTCATATAATTATCAAAAAATAGGAGCTCTTGCTTGAAAGATAAGTCACTTTTTGAGAACATGTCCGCAAAAAGTGCAAAAAAAGTTAAAAGTTCAGGTCCCTCCACTATAGGAAAATTCTATCTTTTAGCATACAATGGTATCCAAACTTTGGGGTAAGTTCAAAATTTAAATAATTTCTACTGGCAGGCAAAATAGCATGTATTGGAATAATGTATGTACCTACCTACCTATTACATAAAAGTAATTGTAAGCTATTCATAATACCCAAAGTGCAAGAGAAACAAAATCTGTTATACAGTGTGAGTCTTCATAATGTGCAGTTGTGCACATATCGAAATGAGGGAAACTAAGCTTAATTTTATCGAGGGAAAAAATATTAAAAAAAAAAAATAAAAATTGTAGCATTTTTAATATTCTTGTTCGCTGCTGTGACCCCTGTGTAAACAATAGCTCTCAATTGAGAATTATGGTTTTTTTTTTTAATTTGTTAAATCATTTTATTTATTAATCTGATATTTCATCAATTTTTACAATAATTGTAAAATTACTCAATAAAAGCCCTGATTACCTACCCTTTTTTATTACTTTAAATTATTCTCCATCATATCAGATTTCTAAACGTAAAAATACCATGTCTAAAACTCAATCACAACATTTCCTATCAACTGTTAAAGAAAGGCCTTGCAATCACTATACTTTAGCAGGTAAAGATCCTTTTAAATACTTTTTTATTTTTTTAAATATTTTTTCTGTCGATAAAATTAAGCTATGTTTCCCTCGTTTCGTTATGTGCACATTATGAAGACTCACACTGTATAGTTGAATAGGTAGGTAGTGCTGTTATGTATAAGTAAAAATCAACTTATTAATTGATAGTTTTCTATTAAGGTTTGTGAATTAATAGAATTTCCTCTGAAAGAATTAGTAATAATAGTAAATGTAAGTTTTAGACTGCTTGAATCAAATGACACATTTTGTAATTCTGTTGTGATCATTTAATTATTTATTAATGGCAGGTGAAAGTTAGAGAATTTTGGTATTTACATAAATATTAATAACAGCAATATTTAACATCGGTCTCTATTTCTGTTTCAGAGGAGAACAAGTATGTACCTAGAAAAATATAGCTAACTTAACCAATGTTTGTTTCAGATGGTCATACATGCTGTTGCAAACACTTTCACATTTCCTTAATCGTGGAAGTTTGGACACCTTCTGGCCATTAATTAAAACAACTGTGGTTATATTCCAAAATGCTGCAGTACTTGAGGTAAATTCATAGTATTAACAATATTTAAGTAGTATTTGGCAAGCAGCACACGGTGTGTTCGTTCAATACTACTTAAATGACCCCACATCCTTAAAAAGGTGGCTTGGACAGACTGGATGCAAAAGACAGAAGATAGGGTGTTGTGGCACAGCCTGGCATAGTCTATAGCCTGTATCTCATGAACCATAATAAGTAGACAGTTGAAAATTTCAGTGTGTATTTCTATTGCCGTTATAACAATGAATAAAAAAATAAAATAAAGATAAAAATTTAAGGGGATCCCTATTAAAGAAAAAATCATCATCATCATCCTGCCTAGCCTTTCCCCAACTGTGTTGGGGTCAGCTTTCAGTCTAACCGGATGCAGCTGAATACCAGTATTTTACATGAAGCGACTGCCTATCTGATCTCTACAACCCAGTTACTGGGTAATACAATACCCCTTGGTATGACTGGTTGTCAGACTTTCGGGCATCTGACTACCTGTAACAACTGTCAAAATCCACAAATGACAGCCGGGATCACAGCTTAACGTGCTTTCGGAGGCACGGATGGATCTCGGTATGTAAAGATGGTCACGGGATCATGCCGTTTTGCCAAAATTTCACTACCCAAACAAATTTTGACAACCTTTTCTTATACCAATGCAATGTTTGGAATGATTTTAGTACGCACATTTTCATTTGGTAAAATTTTTACTTGGCAGAATATTACTATGGATAATGTCATTTAGGCATTTGGTCTTTAATCAAATGATTTATTACAGCAAACAATCTTTAGACATAAACGTTTGGACAAATGATTTGTTATGACAAAAAATATAAAGGCAAAAATAAGATTTTTTGGGAATTATATAATTAAAAAATGCAATTTTATTTTAAAATAATCGTTTATGTAATACAAAATATTTGTAACTTACAATTTTAAATTTCTTGCAATGGACATTATCGAGAACCAAATTAGTTAGACGAGGTTAATTATTTAAAAAAAAATACTTAGGTTAGGTTAAAACTGGTGACCTCCTACGCACGAGCCGAGCGAGCGAAGCGAGCGGTGCCGCGGCAGCGGCCAGCGAGTGGCAGAAACGACTAGATTATATAGAAAAAAAATATGGAAAAAAAAATAGGCTACCCGAAACTGAATTAGTTAGACGAGGTTAATTATTAAAAAAAAAAATCTCAGGTTAGGTTAGGTTAAAACTGTGACCTCCTACGCACGAGCCGAGCGAGCAAAGCGAGCGGTGCCCCGGCAGCGGCCGGCGAGTTCCAGAAACGACTAGATTATTAGGTTAAAACTGTGACGTCCTACGCACGAGCAGAGCGAGCGAAGCGAGCGGTGCCGCGTCAGCGGCCGGCGAGTGCCAGAAACGACTAGATTATATAGAAAAAAAACAGGCTACCCAAAAATGAACTAGTTAGAAGAGATTAATTATTAAAAAAAACATACTACCACAATACTTAATATTATTAGTTATTACTTGTTTAGAATTTGTCCCAAGTGGAAAAAGCACCCTTGTAATAAAACGTCTTCAAAGTTAGATCTTATGCTTGAAATGGCTGCCTTAAAACTGCGAAAACTGACAATACTAAATATTTGGCAAATGTTATTTTGCGTAAAATGAGTTATTCTAACTGAAATATTTGACTAAATAAAAATTGGTTAAAGTAATAGTTGGTAAACAAGTTATTGTTTAAACGTTCACTTGCCAAACATTAGGTTTGTGTTATAATTATTTGTGAAGAGATTTTTTGCTAAGTAATAATTTGGCAAATGAAATTATGCGGGAAATTGTTTGGGAAGTGATAATTTGGCAATTTCTTTTTGGTAAAACAAGGGAGACCCGATGGTCAACCATCCACAGACCAAACGCGACAAGTTTAGCTTAACCTGACAATCAACCTGTGTGGCTGTTATTATGTAGCCACGGCACAGAATAAATAGTTGGCCAGGGGCTTCGATCAATAGTACTATTATTGATCGAAGGCTAGGGGCGCCTCCTTATTTATAAAAAAAAAATTGTGTTAAATATTGTACGCCGCGCGGTAGTCGGAACCCTTCGTATGCGAGTCCAACTCGCACTTGGCCAGTTTCTCGATCTTTTCTCAAAAAGGGTGTGAATGACAACAGGGTTTGAACACCATTTATTGTGCAAGGACTCATTAAAATTACAAAATAAATTACTATTTAGGTACTGTGTTCGTATTTACTGTCTTGTCATTGTATTTAAAATCATTATAATTATGTGTAGGTATTATGCATATGTATGGGTTGTAATATAAGTATCAAAGTGCATTTTAAGTATTTTTAAGCAAAGCACAAAGTAATATTTTGTTTACTTACAAAGTAATATTGTAGCAATATAAGGGGCTCTTTTTTTGGGGATGGGAAATCATCAAATGACCCCTCCCGCTCTGGGTGGAGCGGAAGGGAGTGGCAGACTCTTACTGACAAAAGCCACCCGTGTTCCTTCCTTAGCCCTTCATGTTCCGGGCCAGCGGTAACTGCGCCTCCTAAGAAATTCAAAGTCGTTCCGTCTGCCGGAAAATCTTGGCCACGGTGTTTTGGGACTCAAAGGGAATTTTGCCGATTGAGTACAAAACAAAAAGGTGAAACCATAAACGAAACATAAACGCAGCATCCTACGCATCCACTTTACGAAATTTACGGGAAGCAATTAAAGAGAAAAGAAGGGGTAAACTGACCACCGCACCGGTGCGTTGCTTCTTCACGACAACGCCCCGGTCCACACCGGCGAGTGTTTCCAAGGTTACTGTGCGAGATATTAACCACCAACCTTCGGACCTAGCCCCGAGTGATTATTATTTGTTCCCTAATTTGAAAAAAGACCTTCGTGGGACACGATTTTCTAACGATGAAGAGCTCAAAGCGGCAATAATGCGCATTTTTTATAGAAAGAGGAAAGTTATTTTTACAGGGCATTGAAAAGTTAATCTCGAGATGTAATAAATGCATTGGGGTAATACAGGTGGATTACATTGAAAAATAAAATGATTTTAGGTAATTGAATTTACGTCTTTTTTCATGCCGATACCGATACCTAATACATTCAACGCCTCTCGTGGGTCATCTCTGCTATCATTTTGATCTTCATTCGGGCATCCTCCAGTCTTATACTGGAGGATGCCAGATTTGCTTCTCAACTTTTTTCACGTTTTGTTCCATAGAGGCAGTAACCGGGCCGCCCCAGCGAGTCTCGTCTCCAATACAGAGAGTATTGGAGACGAGACTCGCTGGGGCGGCCTTTGACCACTTTTGAACCGTACATAACGAAGGTGCAGAATCTTGGTAAACAGCCACCATCTCTTCCGTGAATGTGTCTTTTTCTTTGTTTGGTAAGGAATTTAATAACAGCGCGGTGCTCGATCTTCTTCAACATTGTCACGTTAGCCATTCCAGTTGTCGTTGACCAAGGATAACTATAGCAAACTAATGATCACAATTATATGAAATTTTACCTTTATGCTAGCTTTTTACTAGCTTCTGCCCGCGACTTCGTCCGCGTGAAATTTTACCCTCCCCCCATTCACCCTCTCAGTGGTAGAATTTCGGAAAACCCTTTCTTAGTGGATACCTACTCTTCACAAAGAACACACCCTCCAACATTGACATATATATTAAAATCATTGCCCTCCAAATTTCGTGTCTCTAGGACCAGCGGTTTAGGCTGTGCGTTGATATATCAGTCAGTCAGGACTTTCAATCCATACTAATATTATTCGAAAGTACAATAATTTGAATAGGGTTGTAAATGGTCCATGTCGATAATTTTCTTCAGACAGTTAATAATTTTAAAACGTCTTTCAAATATAAATTTACGGTCGCCAGAAATTTCTGCAATTTGATTAGCTAAAACAAATTAGCTAATACTATTTTCTAATTTCAAAAGATAAATGAAATTCGAAAGTATCTCTGTCTGTCTGTCTGTATGCTACCTTTTCACGCCTAAACCACTGAACGAATTTCGATAAAATTTGGCAGAGAGATAGATTGCATCCCGGGGAAGGACATAGGATAGTTTTTTTTATCGACATACCTCGCGGGCGAAGCCGCGGGCGGAAACTAAAGTGTGTCTGCTGTCTGTTACCTCTTCACGCTTAAACCGCTGAACCGATTTAGATGAAATTTGGTATAGAGACCGATATTTCCACGAGATCGACACTTATGCGGGTGAAACCGCGTGACGCTGCTAGTTTTATATACCTAACTCAATATCGCCCAAAATGTCGCTTGGTAACTTTTGCCTTTCAAGCGTCGGCGTCGATATATATATGTATAGAAGATAATGTCATTAATTAATGAATTATTCAAATTACCCACATCATTAGTAAATCACCCTGATACCGAGAATACATTGAACGCCCCTCATAGACTCGTGACTTTTAAAAAATCCACAAAAAGAAGTCTGGAACGATCTTGCCGGCCAGTGCTAATCGCCAAAACGAGAGATTTTAGGCGACCCGAAACAATTATTCCGTTTTCTTTATGTGTAGGTATAGCGATTCATGAAACAGCATCATATTGTAGTCTTTGCATGAAGGTAACTTCTCTTCTTATTCTGTGGATTCATGTCATTGTCTGTTGACGTGTATTGTATCGGTTTGCTTCACAAAATGTCAAAGTGGAATTTACATTTGCCGCCATTTGCAAAAATTATAGCATTTTCCGATAGGGTCACCTTTTTACACTTCTATTATCATTGGATAGGGTGATGAACTGATGACTTTTGCACCACCTTGTTTAAGTAGATTTATTTGTCGGTACCTAATTAAACATTGAATTCGCACTGTCACTCACTCATACCGAACACACATACTATCGCATCATTACATAATATAGTACCTACCTATTAATACCTAATGTACATATACGCGTCGCCAAAGTCGCCACTCGCTTGTCATTTGCGCGATTGTGTAACTTAGAACGCGTGAAAATGGCAAAGACAGGAAGTATTTACAAAGCGACTATGATGAATAATTTTTTTTGTAAGTACCTACCATAAAGAACCTATACTTACATCATCATCTGCCTAGCCTTTTCCAAACTATACTTTTTTATTTAAAAACTTGTTTTCGTTGAAAAAAAAAAACTGGCCAAGTGCGAGTCGGACTCGCACACGAAGGGTTCCGTACCACAAGGCAAAAACGCCGAAAAAAACACGTTTGTTGTATGGGAGCCCACATCATCATCATCATCTGCCTTTTCCCAACTATGTTGGGGTCGGAGCCCACCTTAAATATTTATTTTATTCTGTTTTTAGTATTTGTTGTTATAGCGGCAACAGAAATACATCGTCTGTGAAAATTTCTACTGTCTAGCTATCACGGTTCATGAGATACAGCCTGGTGACAGACAGACAGACGGACAGTGGAGTCTTAGTAGTAGGGTCCCGTTTTTACCCTTTCGGTACGGAACCCTAAAAATCACAGTTGACATGGCATAAAAAATGACCTCCATCTCGCGGTGTGTTTGTTTACATTACACATTACGCAGCTATAGAGGTATGAGGAACAGGGTGTAAAGTTCACTCATACTCTATAGAAAAGGGAGGATCCTCCGACCAGACGGGTGTTATGTCTGGCGGGCAACTGCCCAATGATTCATGTCGGGCCGTTGTATCTATGCTAATTGCGCGGTAAACTCTGCTTGCGCGATGCAGGATTTTCGTGACGTAGTATGACGCGTTGTTCGCATGTGGCGTTGTAGATACCGCTACATCACTCCCCCCCGGAGACCGGAGGTCGATAGTGGGCTGAGTCTTGTATCTTGCGATGCTTGCCAGGCCAGCTGAGGTTCCAGTGAGTCGGAACCGGTTGCCGCATAGTTCACGGTGAGTCGGAACTGTCTGCGGTTGCCGCATAGTTCACGGTGAGTCGGAACTGTCTGCGGAGATGTCCCCAGTGAGTCGGGGTGGCGCTGCGTTATGCTCCAGTGCGTCGGATGTGGTACAGCGCCGGGTTGAGGCTGACTGCTGGCGTCGACCAGGAGAGCGTATTTCAAGGGCTCTGCTTGTGGACCGGCCGAAAGTGCAGTGTGCTGTGCCGAGGTTGCTGATGAGGCCGAGGGTGATGACCAGGAATGCGCGGTCGCTGCATGCTGGTGGTCAGGATACCCGTTGAAGCCGTGGAAGCTGGCTGGCTGGGTGACTCGACGCTAAAGCTTGCGGGAGTGATGATGACGTCACGCTGGAGTAGGTGCACGAAGGCTGCGCTGACGTTCATGTTCGGGGTCACCAGTATAGAGGTATGAGGAACAGGGTGTAAAGTTCACTCATACTCTATAGAAAAGGGAGGATCCTCCGACCAGACGGGTGTTATGTCTGGCGGGCAACTGCCCAATGATTCATGTCGGGCCGTTGTATCTATGCTAATTGCGCGGTAAACTCTGCTTGCGCGATGCAGGATTTTCGTGACGTAGTATGACGCGTTGTTCGCATGTGGCGTTGTAGATACCGCTACACAGCTATAGGCAACTTATTTGACTATTTTATTTCAAGTTACACATACCGCATAAGCTACACGTGAGTGCTTGCTACAGTGCAGTGTTGCAAGTTTGCAACACTATACCGTACCTTCCTGTACTTCCCCGAAATCTCGTCATAAGGCGAGATTCACAGATCACACATTGACTTTACTTAGTAAATAAATAAAGTATGTAATGTGCGTCTTATTCTAAAGTGTATAATGTTCATATTCATATAAGCAAATGTGAGCAAGCGTTTCATTCGAATACCTATCAACATTAATTATTGAATGTTATACGAATAAAGTTCACATTCGTAAAGTCACTTTGTAAAGTCATCGTGCGGTCTGGGCAGGGCCGTCTTAACCATATTGGGCGCCGGGGTGCGAAAATCAGCCCGCGCCCCCTTACAACAAAAGAAAAAACTTGATTTTGTGACTCATAACCGCACCGTTCCCGCGCAGTAACGGCTCGGCGGCACCGTCTCGGAAAAAATCCACCCGCTTGTCGCCAACGAACTGTCAGCAAGACGACCGTCCGCTGCTGGCACGCCAACGGTGAGGGAACAGCTTGTTGTTCAGATGCCGCTTACTAGTTGGTAGTTCAAAGTGTTCAAACGGGTGGATTTTTTCCGAGGCGGTACCGGGCCGTTACTGCGCTGGAGCGGTGCGGTTATAATGAATGATGACCTGACCGGCTTGCGCCCCCTAAGACCCTGCGCCAGGGTGCAGGCGAGCCGATTCTTATTCCCGGGATTGAACCACGGTCAGCTGTTACGCTTGCAACCAACAATGCTATGATACCCTTTTTTTTTTTTGCGGATGGGAAATCATCAAATGACCCCTCCCGCTCTGGGTGGAGCGGAAGGGAGTGTCAGACTCTTACTGACTAAAACCCACCCGTATTCCTTCCTTAGCCCTTTATGTTCCGGGCCAGCGGTAACCCTTTCGGACAATCCCGCTGACCCGGCAGGCTTCAGCCCTATGGGGTCCCTCCTCGATGCTGACATCCCTTTGAGGCGCGCGTGGAATACGTACGCGCCGTCCGGCACGGGCCTGGTCCTGATCGGACGGTGAGCTACCCATTACTCTCCGCCCGCAGGCCCGCGCCTACGGTGGCCGGGAGCCGTCACGCGGCTCCCGACGCCCGGAGCGTCTCCCGCGGCGGCTGGGACGGGACGCTCTCTCCCTGAGCCGTCCCGCCACCTCCTTCGCTAGCATGACTGCTTCGCAGAAGGAGGTGACTGCCTCCCACTCCCTCTCGCCCCGGACCATGGCTTGCACCAGGGCCGGACGCGAGAGGTCGCCGCCGCTGCCGATCGCCTCTACGAGGACACGGCGGTGCTCCGCCCAAGCGGGGCAGACCTCCACCGTGTCCTCTGGGCGATCCTGGCAATGCTATGATACCCTTGTGTTACGTTTTCATAGTAACATGTAACATCGACTAATCTACATTTGCGATTTATTATTATGGAAAAATAACTTTAAATCCTACACCATAAAGTTCAGTTTACGCTACAACTCAAAAAAAAAACTAACTTTTTTACCATTAAAATAAAGATATTAATTGTTTAACTTGAAATAATATTAATTTGGAACATTTAAGTTTGAATAGACTTTACGCATTTTGGTGCTAGAAAAGATTACGGAACTAAATTGAATGGTTCTGTTCTCAAAGCGTTGATTGCTACCGAATATTAGAAGTACCATCAATTAATGGATAGTGGGTTCGTCACTTCGTACCCACGTCGCGCGTCGCATAGATACTGTCACCTATTGATACTACTATAGAGCATGAGGAACAGAACAGGGTGTAAAAAGTTCACTCATCCTCCATAGACAAGTGAGGACCTTCCGACCAGACGGGTGTCATGTCTGGTGAGCTACTGGCCGACGATTGATGTCGGGGCGTTGTATATAAATTGCTAGTCGAGCGGTAAACTTTGCTTGCGCGATACAGGCTTTTGCGTGACTTCAGAGTGCTGCATAGTTCGCATGTGGCGTTGTAGATGTCGCCACACTATTTTCGAATCCTTAATAAAACTCTTGTTTCAACGTTAGTCGTGTTTCCTGGTGATTTATTTTTATTTTTTTCAGGTGGTGCACTCTCTTATAGGCCTGGTACCGTCGGGAGTAGCCGTGGTGCTGCCACAAGTATATTCACGTGTCTTCTTAGTATGTGGTTGTCTACTAGCCACTGAAGCAGCCCCTGTCAGCCCCGGCTTACCTCTGTGTATACTCGCCTGGTCCATCACAGAAATTATAAGATACGCTTACTACACACTCAATTTGATTAATTGTGTGCCACAGCCGCTGTTGTTCCTCAGGTAAAATAATAATTTAGTACCTACTAGCTAATTCCGTGCATTGTGCGTTGCAATTGCAATGTTTTTTTATTGTTAGGAATCTTCTCCGACGCGTACCTAAACAATAACTTACCGAAGTTTTATCATAATCGGTCGAGCCATTTGCGAGACAAACGAACGACAGTCGATTTCTGTTAAATATGTTATAAGATTTAATTAATAAAACTCACAAAAAAAGAACGAGCGCGCTAGTTCAACAGACTTCTCCTCGTGTGATAAACCCATATTCGTGTTTTAATACCTCTTACTATACAACATTTGCATAAAAAATTACTATTAATTAATGCTTGGGAGAGGTTCTATAATAGGTACGGACCTAAAGATGTTGATGTGTTAAATAAAAGAACATTTCTTTGTTTACAGATATTCCACGTTCTTAATACTCTATCCAATCGGAATAACAGGAGAGCTCCTGTGCATGTACCATTCTTTGGAGGAGATCGACCAGAAACAACTTCTTACAATTTCTATGCCTAACGCATGGAACGTAGCCTTCAATTACTTTTACTTCTTAGTCTTCTACATGTTCTTATACATTCCCATTTTCCCCTTCTTATATGGCCACATGTTGGCTCAGAGGAGAAAAATGCTCGGCAAAGACGCCAAGAAATCAAAATAATGACTTCTTATAATTTTAATCTTACTTATCACATTGATGAGTTGTATAATACGTAATAATACGCACATAGGTAGGTCTTTATTTTCATTTTCATATAAGTGCCCTTTTGGGTTACTTATAATAAATACTGACTAAAGTATAATCGCACTGGCCCGCGTCACAAACGCCGCAAGCAGCGTATTTTTCTAAAGACTGCTCACTTCCTATCTACATTCACAGCATCGCATTTGCATTTCTTTTTCATAGTGCGGCATCAGAGGCGACCAATTCCCCTAAATAAAAACGCTCAAAATCTAGTCGCAATCTCATCTCAGCGACATTAAACAGTGTCAAAAACTTGTAAAAATGTATGGAAATTAAATTAAATTAATAATCTTTTGTTGATAGGTTGAAACTGAGATTAGAATGTGAACGTTCTTAAAAATATGGGAATTGCCCATCTGATCTGGTGATGTCATTAGCACGCATGTGATGGCGATCGGTGTTCATAGTTGTTTATGTTTTCAAACAAAGAATTTAAAATAAACCGTTTCGTGTGGCACGCGCGGGTGTAAAGTCAAGTGCGCATCCATTTTAATTATTCGAATAAATTTAATATTAAGTATATCTCTTTCTGATTGTATATGGTCACAGTCAATTCGTGATTGCTCAATGAGTGGTAAAAGAATACTCAAATTGTAGCATTGCATTCCTTTCTAATGTAGGCATAATAATGACATGAGAATATCTGTTAGTTTTAACTATTTAAAACGTTGGGCTGGGTTTTTGATTATTTGATAGATTGTTATTTAATTTATTCTTGGTTGGGTTATGGGAAATGACATAATAATAAATCAATTATTATTATTACACACTATTGTTTTATTTTTTACCGACTTCAAAAAAAAGGAGGTTATCAATTCGATACGTATGTATGTAATATTATTGGAATTGCATTATATTCACATAGAACAATCTACTAAGGCTTCCAAACAAATATACAAAATTTCATAGACGTATGTATGTATGTTTGTCCACGCATTTCTCAGCAACTATTAATCGGATCGTGACCATTTTTTTGTATTAGCTTACATTTACTTCAACTTAGGCAACAGTGCAAGTTTCATCAAAATCGGTTCAGTAATTTTCAAGATATGGACTAATACGTGTAAGTGTGAAGGCCTGGCGTATTGATACGAGCTACGGGTGTAGTGTCAAAGGGAAAACATCTCAAAACCTTGGTCAAATTTTAGTGCAAAAACTAAAAATTACGAAATAAAAAGTAATTTAAAAAAATTAAACCGACTTCAAAAAGAAATCAACTCAAAATTATGAAATAACTTTAATTTCGGAAGTCGGTGGCAAAAAACTAAAATACAGATACCAAGACACCGACTTCCGAAATTAAAGTTATTTCATAATTTTTAGTTGATTTCTTTTTGAAGTCGGTTTAATCTTTTTAAATTACTTTTTTTTTTGCTTCTGATTACTTTACTATGTAAGATAGCTACATTAGCCTCAAGTTTACAGAGGCCACAAAGTTTTTTCTAAAGTTGTATAAAAAAAAATGTAACTACCTACTAAGAAAATGCTGAAGGATGATGATGTTTAACAAAACCCTAGTATGAAAAGGTACTATCTATGTACCTTTGTACAGACGCCAGCACATCAAGCTACCCGAAACTGTCAAAATTTCTCATCAACTTTGAACATTATGCTTTAGCGATAGAGTTGAAAATCTATTAAAGAAATTTGACAGATTGTAGTAACTTGATGTCTTGATGTGCTGGCGTCTGTACCTACACAAAGCTACTTACAAGTCTGATAACTGCACAGTTTTCTGACTATTACAATACTTACAATAAAATTATAGACACGGTATTTTATTCTTATTCAATATTTTATTTAACAATCTGATGATGAATACCAGCGGGGCAATTGCGTAACACTCAATCGGAATAGGTTTCATTTTGACAGTTCAACAACAATCATTGCGTTATTTACGTGTAGAGCAGACAAATTTTTCGAACTTATGAAGCAATGGATTAGCAATTTGCTTCAAAATGTTTCGGATTCCGACTGATAGTGTGCTACGCAATTAGGGTGCAGGTGCGAAACTACGACATAATTTAATAATAGGCGATTATAATTTACGTACTTGCCTATCTACACAAAATTGATAAGTAGGTACTTACCTATGTAATAACCAATGTTTTTAAGTAACTACGACCCTGTTGCCGGCGTAATACTAGTAGTATTCCATCAACGCAATGAATGATTATAATTGGTTAGGTACCTACTGAATTGTTATTATTGATAACGCGGGAACAAACATTATAATACCTAGCGTAGACCTCATCAATTATGATCAATATCTGTATAATCGGCATTGATTTGTACCTACATATGTAGCTATTTGGTAATCTGTTTATCTTCTTACCTGGCTTGGGCCTATTATAATAATCAAACTATTACCGAAATCACAGTCGATAAGTTGTCCTCGGAGCATCATGGATAAAAAATATACAGCCCTAGTGCTAGCTTTCTTGGTAGCTGCGGCTGATGCCAACTCTATCAACCTGAAAAGTCAGCCAACATCGAAGCTGTTGGAAGCTAGGTAAGTTATTTTTTGCAACGATTTTAAGATGCCTAGGCAGGTAGGGCAACGATTCACCTAAATAGGCCGTGAACATTACCTACCTATAACCGACAGGATGCGATGCTCTATATAAAGTGCATCCAAAAAAATGGAGCTCATTTCGAGCAACTATTTACTCGTTTTTTTCGTTCGAATAAAATAAGTTTAGATTTCATGGTTTTTGTTTAATTTAATTTACCATGTTTGCTAGAGAGATTTGATGCTTATGATTGACCCTATCGATTGGTGCCATAAAAGTAGGTTCAGGATGCTATTTTTCGGATTTTAGTCGGTTCGATTCCCGGGTGTGGCAAGCGTATTTTCAAAAATCTTTAAATGCAGTTTTGTTTTTTTTTTTTTTAAATAAAGAAATGTTTCATAAGAGTAAAAGTTGTCTTCGTTATTTAGACTAAGTACTTTCCCTTCAGGTACGCTGCGTAGATTCTTACCTATTGTAGGTGTCTTAACCGGGGTTGAAGGCTTTTTTATTGACTAAGTACCTACCTATCCACCTCGACCTACCTATCTCGTAAGTTTTGTTATTTGGTTATACTAATCGTGCAGTAAATTTTCATATTTCTTAAGCCGGCTCTACACTGCGGCGCGAACGCCCGCGACAACTGCGAATCACGAGTGTAGATGTTGTTCACGCCTTCGCGTTCGCGCTTCGCGCCTTTCCCCGATCAGTGTCGGATTTTTGGTCCGCGACAAAGGGTTTGCGGCGCGCGAACGTGAACGCATCTACACTCGCATTTTTCCGCAGTAGCGGACAGGACATCGTAAGGAGTGGTTGACGTCTTTTTCTCCATCTCTTTTTTATTTGCTTCTTATCTATAACACAAAGGTAATTGTAATAAGCAATAGCAAGCAGTGACACAGCAGCAGCAGAAATCACGTCGTCGTCGTCCATAGTCACGAACAAGACTGAAGATTTGCGAGTGTGAAGGGACACAGTTCACGCGTGGATCGCGGCATACATTACATTCACGGCGTGAAATAACTTCACGTGCGAGTGTAGAGCCGGCTTTAGGTACCTACTTACATATTTCGTTTCCGCAATGTGATTTATGCGTATGGTATTGTTCGTTTCTGCATTACAGCACCGACTCGTAGACAAAGCGCGCTGCGCGCCATCTATCTACTAATCTACCTAATTCCAACACAAGAAAATATGGATGTCACGTGATCAACTTTGAACCTTAATATCTCGGAAACGTGACACTACGGGGTTTGGTCTACTATTATTCTCTGTTTTCATCGATGTCAGCTATCAATTTAAAAACTTAGGTTTCATCCGAGGCGGCCATTTTGAAAAAATATCCAAATGGCGCTACAGTATCTAGGTATGCCAGGCTCCATATAAAAATCTTCAATTGCCTTTTTACACAAGTTCGGGTCAGGACGCTCTTGAGCTCCGGGACCCCGGGCTAGTAGGTGCTGCTGTGTCTTGTCAGGAACGTGAGGTCGAATCCAAAGTATTTAGTTCCACCCTCAGTTGCATCATGTAAAAGTACCTATGCGAAATATTTAATATTCTCCATTTGAAATAAGATTACCTATACATTTAAATAAACCTTTTTTACAGTTCGTTCAACCGATTTTGAATTCTATTGCGTCGCACGTTGGTGGCATGACAAATGGCAGCTGCAGTAAACAGTTGGTTGTAACCACTTTTTTGCTTTTGATGCCATCCTTATGCTTAACGCTATAGAAGTCAAAATCGATTGAACGGACTGTAAGAAAGGTTTATTTAAATGTCTAATCTTATTTCAAATGGAGTATAGGCACTGAGCTTTTTTAATTTAGTAATATTCTTGCAGTCGTAATTGGGGTGAACTCGGTCAGTCTGCTACGGTGAACGACTATGTGGACAACACCATTGACTTGCTCGTGCCCTTCATCCAGAAGCATGGCCTGGACCCCATGGACCTGCCAGACGTTATCGAGGGTTTTGAAGTGGTAAGTATATTTTTTTTCTGAAGACAACTGGTAGTTGTTGTTGTAAGTATATCTACAGATTACTAAGTTGTGCAACTTAAGAAAGGGCTATGGTAAGGAGTGGACTGTTATAGCTGTGATGATAGGCTTAGTTGAAGAATCGATTTAGCAATTTTTTGCCTATTCAAGACCAGCCAGATTAACCAAATGGCTTCCAACTAGTTCCTATTCGTCCATATCTTGTGACTTTGTGAGTTATTAATATTATTAATTGATAGTAATATAATTAACGTGACCAATGTTTTTCTTCTGGTGTTGTTTTAGAGGCCCTTGCTGATTACGTACAGCGCGTGGTTGAAGATACACGATGGTTACATGACCGGTCTAGTGAACGTGTCCCGCTCCGGCAACCAGGATGTTCACTATTTCGCCAAAATGTTGCGCGTGCGCGTGCAGCTGAAGTTTACTGATCTCAGGGTTAGCTCCACCTTTTTTTCAATTACTTAGTGAAGAAAGCGTATAAGTATTTAGCAAAACTTATGTTTAATTATTCGTGTTTTATACTCGTTGCAGTTCATATACAAGTACTTGGTGAAAGTGATGAATCTAGGACCCACGGGTGGTATCATTGCCACTCTCAGCCGCTTCGTAGTCATCGTCGACATACTTATTGACTTCAATAATGACGAAATTCAGCTTCAACAGTTTAGGCTCACCGACCTCGGGTTTGTTCTTTTTTTAAATATTGTATAATCATAATAAAGTAGGTACACTACCTGTACAGTGTGCCCAACACACGTGGTGAATTACAGCCAGCCCATTCCCTCTCACAGATAGGTTATCCAAGCAGTGGGAAAATAACCTCGATTGTGCTACTGAGTGTCCATTATATCTTGGTAGAAGGCCGAGCCGGTTGTGGTGTCGTCCTAAAGAACTAAAGTCGAGATTCCAGATAAACAGAACAACTGAAAGTTCACATTGGCACATTCAAAGTACCTACTGACGCCAGCACATCAAGCTACCCGAAGCTGTTTAATTTTCCCAATCAACTTTGAACCTTATGCTTTAGCGATAAACTTGAAAATCTATTAAAGAAATTTGAAAGATTGTAGTAGCTTGATGTGCTGGCGTCTGTACTTTTACTACACGGGTCACCTTAACTTTTTAACGTATTGTTTTTCCTCAGCCGTCTCCGCGTGCGTTTCACCGGCAACATTCTCACTGACTGGCTGGTGAACCCCGTACTCAACGTCTTCCTCAGAATCTTCGACACCATCATCATAAAGGTTGTGGAAGTCAACATCCGAAGAGCTGTCCAAACCGAAATCGATTCTATTAACGCCGGTGTCAAAGATGTGATCAAAGCCATTGAAGCATATAATTAGTAACGAATTTCTTGACCTGATTTGAAACTGTTATTGGGTACATACCTGCTACTTAAGATAACGATGCTGATATTATTAATAATAAACAGTAAATGAGAATATTTGTATATTTTAATAAACTATGTAGTACCTACATAAATAATTTAACAATAATAATTATTAGAGGAATGGAAGCTATACCTATTATTACACTGGCCGCACCACTTCCTTAGTAGCGGCCCTATATAGGGCGATGCGAGCGCGCGAGCGGTGCGACGGCACCGGGCGCCGTCATGGGAGACGCGCTGAAATCAACGGTCAGCCGCCGTTGCTGGACTCATTGATGATAGTAACTTACTATAAAACCGATCGTCCACAAGCAAGCAACTGCATATGCATATATTATAGGAACATGGTACAACATAGAGGGGGGCCACGTTAAGAATTTGCACCACCTAAAGAAAATTCTAGGGCCGCCGCTGATTCTCTTAGCCCACAGGTTTCAAGAACTGATCTTCAATTCTCATCATTCATAAGTACCTAGTTACCTACGTCTTAAGATTCTCCTCTTACCTCATCTGAGTGAGTGCCATGACTGCCATGCACCTAACCCAACCTCTAGTGGCCCAACTTTCTGACCCATTAGTCATGCCATAAAAGAGAGCTTAAACGGGTAGTTTATGGGCAGTTCGAGAACATGTGACTAAGTTATTTACAAAAAGTTATTCAAGTTAGTCCAGTCTGAACTTGATTAATGGATTAGTGATTAACATGATTTGCTGGATGAAACTTTACTGATAATAAATTATATTCCCAGCAAGACGAGGCGCGGTGGGGGGTGTAAGCGTTCCGACTCTCTGTATAAGATTACAGTATTCTGTATTCTATAGTTGCGCCGCCGGAGCGGCACCGCTCAGTGGTTTGTGATGGCATACTGTATGTACTGCTGTTCTTCCAACTCTCTTGTCTCCGCTCGCACGTCTATCTATGAAATTGCGAACCCACACCGCCTCTGAGGCCACCAATGCGGCGCCATGCCTTAAAATTATTGCGGTGCCGGGCCACAACGTATTGTATGGAGAGACGGGTTCGGGTTCTACGAGCGTTACTTGGTTACACGAAAGCTGCACAACAAAACAACATATCCAACCAAATAGCCTTCTTATTCTGTAGTCTGTAGACGGGTATAGAGTATGAAACGGTTCTACTCTACTATGAAATACTACGATGAAATGTCAATTGTCACTGTCATAGGTACAGCAGATTGTCAATGTCAAAGTGCACATGTTTTCATTTTCATTGAGTTCTTTTGGTTTGGCTACTTTTTCAAGCAAATTGAAATTGATTACTTCTACAATATATTAAATCAGAACTTCCTTTCTATATATTGTGTCGTTGAAATTGTATTATAATGGGAAAGGCTAAAAAGTTTAAACCCTCTCAAGTTGGGAAGAATTTAGCTTTAGCAGATCAAATCGAATCAGTAACCTCTGTAAAAAATAAAAACAGAAACAAAGAAAGGAACCGGCAAGATGATGATGAAGAAGTAAGTGTTTGACTTGATTAACAGAACATCAATGATACTCGAACTGTTTAATGTCAAAGAATTTACGATCCGAGTATTCATACCGCCATATATGTATACCTCTATATATGTATACCTCCATGGATCGTTTGCTTGACAAAAATTTGTTTAATATTATACCCTAAGACGACCCACTGACCTTATTATTCTTCAGTTCGTAAATGCAGACTTGTCCAAAAAAATCTTAAAATCCGCAAGAAGGCAACAAGCTGAATTAGGGGATGCTGAAGACGGACCATCCCCTGCAAAACATGTGACACTTCCTGCAACATTCAAAGGTGAGTCAGGTACCTGAAAAATAAGGACTCGCATAGTGATAGTAGAATAAAGTTGCTGTGCAGTCCATCCAAGTAGGCAGGAATTAGAAAACCATGAAAAATACTATTTATCTTCTAAATTGCTTTAATAAATTTATTTCAGAAATGCCAACAAGAAAATTAATGAAACAATAATTTCTATCCACAGATGCAGACTCTGATGATGATACTGGATCAGATAGAGATGACCTGGAGCCGGACACATATTACGATAATGTAGAAATAAACGAAGAAGATGAAGAAGCACTTAAAATGTTCATGTCAGCTAAACCGGAGAGAACACGCACTCTAGCAGATATTATAAAAGAAAAGATTACTGATAAGCATACCGAGCTACAGACTCAGTTCTCTGATGTTGAAACATTAAAGTTACAAAACATTGATCCAAGGTAAATTTTATATTAAAAAGCAGTATTTATTAGGGACCTTAGGGATTTATTTGGGCCTTATAAGAAGGCTAAAAGTCACCCAAAGGGCAATGGAGAGGGCTATGCTTGGAGTTTCCCTGCATGATCGAATCAGGAATGAGGAGATCCGCAGGAGAACCAAGGTAACCGACATAGCCCGAAGAATTGCCAAACTTAAGTGGCAGTGGGCAGGGCACATTGCTCGCAGAACAGATGGCCGATGGGGCCGAAAGGTTCTGGAGTGGCGACCACATACCGGAAGACGTAGCATTAGAAGGCCTCCCACAAGGTGGACCGACGACCTTGTGAAGGCCGCAGGAACCCGTTGGATGCGAGAAGCACAGAACCGGTCGAAGTGGAAGTGCTTGGGGGAGGTCTATGTCCAGCAGTGGACGTCTTTAGGCTGAAATGATGATGATGATTTATTTATTCCTTAACCCAGATACTGCAACGGGCATTTTAAAAGGCTCAAAAACGCATAATAGTATGTACGACATGCATACAACCCCTAAATTGCGCTGCCGTCTATATGCGACACTGGCAGAATAGTCGACATTGGCTCAATTGCAAAAAAAAAAAACCCCTAAATTACGATGGGCCTTCTAGTGAAAAATAGTTTCAGTAACATCTGGGTTAAGAAAATATGTTGAAAAGAAAGAAATAAAGGAAAATAGGTTAATTTGTCACAAAGGAAACAGGCAACTTTCTTACTATTCCATAATCAGATTAGGTGTTTTTCAAATATGGGAAGACTGTTCTTCAATAATTACTGATTTGCATTATCCAGAATAAAAACAATGTATGAAGGTGTCAGAGATGTATTGCAAAAGTACAGATCTGGAAAACTGCCAAAGGCATTCAAAATGGTTCCACACTTGCAAAACTGGGAACAAATATTGTACATCACAGAGCCAACTACCTGGTCAGCTGCAGCTATGTACCAAGTATGTATTTATGAAATGGTTATTTGTTATTTTTATTAACTTTTTTTTTTGCCATATACATACATGTCAGGCTGTGTCAGCTAGCACATGCCAATACCTATAACAAAGACATTGAAGACTATAGGTACTCAAGCAGAAATAAAACATTTAAACGTAAACAGGACATAATACCGAAATAAAAAGCTAAAGGGTGTACCCACTTCATTGTATTTCTAATATGTGTTCAAGCTGAATTTAACATAACATTTAATTTAACACCACATCTTTCTATGTTCAAAACTCACACTGAAATTTTGTTAATGGTTTTTTCTAGGCTACCAGAATCTTCGCGTCAAATTTGAAAGAGAAGATGGCACAACGATTTTATAATTTAGTACTGCTACCTCGTGTGAGAGATGACCTTGCTGAATATAAAAGATTGAACTTTCATTTATACCAAGCATTACGTAAAGCACTCTTCAAGCCTGGGGCTTTCATGAAGGGTATACTATTGCCCTTACTGGAGGTAACTTAAATTTTGAGTTTTGTTTTTAAGATTTAACAACTCGACTTTGTTAAACTAATTATTTGTGGTATTTTCTAGGCAGGAGATTGCACACTACGTGAAGCCATCATAGTCGGTTCAGTGTTGGCACGTAATTCAGTACCAGTGTTGCATTCCAGTGCAGCAATGTTAAAGATAGCAGAAATGGATTACACTGGAGCAAGTTCCATATTTTTAAGAATACTCTTCGACAAAAAGTATGCCTTGCCATACAGAGTCGTAGATTCAGTGGTTTTCCACTTTATAAGGTGAAGATACATAATTATTTAATTTTAGCCTAAAATTTATATTACTCCTCTGAAACAGAATATTATAATCTGTCCCCAAATCACATTGCACTATTATTTGGGTATTACCACATAACCACAGTTGGTACCCTGTTACATCCATGCTAATATTATAAATGCGAGTGTCTATCTGTTACCTCTTCACACTTACACCGCTGAACCGATTTAGATGAAATTTGGTATAGAGACAGTTTGAGTCCCGGGAAAGGACATAGGTTAGTTTTTATCCCAATATTCCCATTGGATCGACCCTTATGCGGGTGAAACCGCGGGGCGTAGCTATGTAGTTGGACATAAACATAACTGGCAAAATGTGGGTTATACCTCTGCCTAATCCTTTGGGGTTTACAGGTGTGATGTTGTTTCCTCAGTGCAGTTATAATTTTCCAATATAGACAAACTGCATGCTACTTGTAGTAGGTTCAATAGTAGGCTAGTTATAATATAATAATAATGTGTACAAAATTACAGTATCCTTTTGGTCTTTTCAGATTTCAAAGTGAACATCGCAATTTGCCAGTTCTGTGGCATCAGTCACTTTTAACATTTGTTCAACGTTATAAAGCTGACATATCTACAGAACAGAGAGATGCCCTTTTGGAATTACTTAGGAAACAGTTCCATCCTACCGTCACCCCAGAGGTATCATAAAATTAATTATATAATTTATCACAATTCAGATAATAAATAGATTTCCATGTCTACTTTAGTGTTGCAATTGTTAAATTTTCTGATTGTATTTACAGATCCGAAGGGAATTACAAGCCGCTAAATGCCGCGATATTGAAGTTAATGAATCAGTAACAAGTTCAATGGTGGTTGAATAAATGTAAAATTTAACAAAATGAAATACATTCAAGTTATAATCAATCTGTTTTATTTAATTTACAATATATTACTTAGCAAGTTAGAAAAACAGTATAGTGTTTCAGAACATAATAATATCATATCCTTAAATTATTAATATTTTGAATTTTTATTGGCCTATCAATTTGACTGGTCACCAAATGTATAGGTGGTATAACCGATGATCCACATTCACATTTTCGCCCTGATATATAGTCAAATGACCCAATTCTATTGTTACATTTCTGACAGTGCAGTTTGCCCTTAGTCCACTCCTCATTTTCGACTTTTTCTCTAATCCATTCAGGCACTTTGTCCTCACTGACGTATATGAACCTTTTTATATCATACGATTCACATTTTTTAGGATCACATGTAAGAGAGCTGACCAGGAGGCATGTGTCATCAAATAATATGTGGCGGCATTTGTGGCACTTTATCGCTTGAGAACTCATATTATTTCATCGCTTGATAAATTGTTTTCTAAAAGGTACGGCGTATATAAAATAAATAACTAAATACAATTAAAGAGTAATTAGAAAACGAATTCAAAAGGAAACATTGATTTGAATCACATGGCATAATTTTTCTACCTTGAGCATAGATAAAATACTAAATGTACAAACCTCGAGCTTGGTATTTTGGACATCCGAGTATCTGACAACTGGTTGACACTGACACTTTTTTTTTTTATTCGCCCAAATGGCTGGCTATAGTCTTTCGATCATACCGCCTCGTCTTCCGTGTAGAATTTCTTACGTGGATGGTAGTGGTCATGGTTACTTCTATATATTACGTCCATGGTAGTGGTACACTCATGGTCATGACACATGACGCTCTTTTTTTTTGTAATTTGTTGACCTGGTTACTTAGGCTTTTAAGGTGAATGCGCAGTGGTAGACCGCGAAATTCAAATTTTCTTACGTTTTTTGCAATTTGCAGGTCAGTATCAGGTTGTATCTTGATCAAAATATGATTCGCGACTATATAATAGATATGTATTTACAGAATTATAGTCATTAGAATCATTAATATATCTCTTTTATGTTAGATTTGTTCCATAAGCACCTTGCCATAAGAAATTTGTTCTTATGGAACAAATCTAACTTAAAAAGTGTAGTGTAGCAGGTTTGTGTCCCGGTGAAACTAACTAAATATCACTATGAAAAGGGACAAAGTCATGCTTTATACATCTAGGTTTGTCCGCACACAGATTTTATGTCGTATGTCGTCTATGGATGTTTGTGAATGCACCCTTGTTAAGTGGCAATTGCGCCACGTTAAGATTTTGCACCACCTAAAAAAAATTCTAGGGCCGCCGCTGGACACACTTTTAAATCGAAATAATATGGTTAAAAAGTATTGGTTACATCATTCATGTTAAAAATTATGCACGTGAAAACGATGCAGAACGTTAAAAGCGTCCGTAATAAAAAGAAAAAAAAAAAACGGGTCAAGTGCGAGTCGGACTCGCGCACCGAGGGTTCCGTATAAAATTGTACCTGTATGTAGCAAAAAATTTACGGTTTTCGGATTTTTTCCTTTACTTGTGCTGCATGATATTGATTCTTGCCGAATTTCATGATTCTAGGTCCATAGATATAGGTTTTGATTCTGGAACATAAACGCCCGTATCTTTTGATTGCGTTGACTTAGAAGTTTGATTTTTTCACTACTTCAAGGGATTTTAGCCGAGTATTTGATATTAATTTCTACTTGATAACTCCACGCGTTCCTGAGAAAAAGGGTCTTTACAGATAAACAGACAGAAGGACAACGAAGTGATCTTATAAAGGTTCTGTTTTTCCGTTTGAGATACGGAACCCTAAAAAACAATTCAAATATTAAATTAAATTAAAATGGCAGCAAAGAGATGACCAGTACATACTGACGGCGTCCATTCACGAACATGACTCATGGATTAGCACCAATCAGCTCAACCATTTTGAAGGGAGCTAAATGATCGAACACATGCATGCGCCACCATCAGCGAGACATTTGAGTGAGCATGACGAGCATGACATACTCTCAGCCGGTTCTCTATTGTGTTATCTAACGTTTTTTATCTATAATCTAAAGTGCCATAATTTTTTTGTCCTATCGTTTGTCCGAATGATATCTTGCCCGAACTTAATGTCACATAAAATTTTAATCCCTAAATACAATCCCAAAATTTGTTTATCATAAATACAATCAATCAATTTTATACAAAATACTTAAAACCATTTTCAATAGAAGTTATAAGTCCTAAATGCAAATTATTTAATGTTTATTTATCATAATAATGTTTTTAAAACAAATTTGTATTACAAAGCTTTTGCTATGAGCTTCTCTCAGGCGTGCAGGTGCAAGCAAGCATGCAAGCAAGCATGCAGCAAGAATGCAAGCAAGCATGCAGCATGCAAGCAACCATGCAGCATGTGAGCAAGCATGCAGCAAGAATGCAAGCAAGCATGCAGCATGCAAGCAAGCATGCAGCATGTGAGCAAGCATGCAACATGCAAGCGAGCACACAACATGCAGCAGGCATGGTTTCTGTCACGGTTCCGCCGTTTTGGGTCTCCGGCGGTCCACGCGTGCTAATCGTCGCAGACGGCTTTCGCTCACCACCGCACCTTCGGCTTGCTGGCCGGCAAAGCCGGACAGCCTCAGCCGCGGCGGCTCACCCCTACGCGCCTACGCGATTCTAAATTACACTCTAGGGGTAGGGCAGAAAAGACTGCGTGGAGTAGGATTTACAGTGATTCGTATAATAGGCTATTTGACAATGTAAAAAATAAGGTCATAATTATTGACACTCGTATAGATTATCGCTTTTAAAATCGATTTGCATTAATTTTACTACAAAACAATGTATTATTTATAAAAAAAATCTTGAAAAAACTTCATCTTTTTAAATCTAGCGCCACGTAATCGAAAACGGTCTGGATTGGCTGAACTTAAGATGACGTCATGCTTTAGTAAATTTCTGTCCATCGTTGACAGAACAGATGACTTTTGTCTAGTATCTCGACCGTTTCAACGTTTGTTTACGTGAATCGTGACGTCACGACGCCATATTGTTAAAGATAGCGTTTTGGCGGCTTATTTAAACAGTACATTTTTATTTACTATTTTTAAAAGAAATACATTATGCAATTTGAAGTAATAGGTTTTTGTGGGAATCTGAGATGTTTATCAGAAACCAGTCAAATAGCCTATTATGTCACTAAAACCTAATTTTTAGCAAATATTTTAGGACTAACAATTTTATTATAGGGGAGACCGAGGGGTTTTGACACAGAGGTGATTTGAAACAGCACTGATTTCGCGGAATTTATTTATTTATTTTATTTATTTATTTTATTTTTATTAGATATATATTATAAATATTTAAAACCGTTAGCGAGCTAGGACCGACACAAATTAGCCGCTCCCCACCACCCGCCGGGCCCCGCAGTTCGCGTGCGTGCCTCTGACTCGCGGTTGTGGCGGCAGTCGTTGTGGCTGCCAGGTCGCAAAAATCATGAAAAGTAAGTTTTAAACGTTTTTTTAAGATACATGTACTTTGATAATGCGTTTGTATTTTAGCTTGGGTTTTATATGTTTCGAAAGCTCATTAACTAACGATTGAAACCATGGCGTTGGTAAAACTAATTTCTTTGTGTTTTGCTTCTGGATTTTTGTTTGTTTATGCTTTGTCTATGCTAATACGGTGTAGTTTATGCTTTTTTTTTCCAATTTTGTTTCAGCATGCCTACTGACTGATTATAAAAGGAAGACTGATGGAGGTATGGCGAGTCGCGAAATTTACGATCTCGCCGTAGAAAAAGTTACCTACATTTCGTCAGAAAAGTCTGCGTGATGCTGCTTCGAGCTACAACGTCAACCACACTGACCGGCAAATCCGCTATCTTAACTGACACTCCTGTGAAGAGGATGAATTAGCTGCAATTGAAGCAGCTAGGACTGCTAAGACAAAATTAAGAAACCTGATTTCGAAGAAAAGAAATCACGTAAAAGATCCAAGCCAGAAACAAAAACTAAAATGACCAACCCATATCCAAGAAAAATAAACAGCGAAGATTATGCAGAATGCCTTTGTATTTGTTGTTTCGAACCCTATTCAAATAGCAAAGCCAGAGAGAAGTGTAGTAAGCTGAACCAATTTTCATATGCATTACGCATGTTATGGAGAACTGTAAGTGAATCAACATTACTAACCGCATATCATAGACTAGTTGCAACGGCATAATTTTTTGGGGTAATGCAACTGGAAAATAAATTGCATTTATCGCACAAAAACGATGTATCCGAGCCATCTGTAATCTACAAAACACTGACAGTTGTAAACCTCATTTTAAAAACTTAAAAATATTAACTTTACCGTCCATGTACATTTACGAAACTGCCCTTTTTGTCAGGCGCAACCTGTCTAAGTTTTCACAAGTGAGTAGCCTGCGTAGAGCCGATATGCTGCATTTGGTACCAAACAAAACTGCAATGTTTCGGAAAAGCATATTCGCAATGGCTCCAAAGGTTTATAATAAACTACCAAAGTGTATCAAATCAGCAGACAATATCAATGAATTTAAAAAGAAGTTATCTCTGTTTCTGATTGAGAAGACATATTACTCTATTGAGGAATTTCTTAATGACCGAATATTATAATTATGTGTAACTGCTTGTGAAGTATTGCTTGCTTGCTATAATAATGGGACTATAATATATATTACGTTGACTTATATTGTAACTATTTAATTTAATGCTTTTATCTGACATTTCCTGCTATTTTAAATTGTAATCGTGATTAATTGTTGATATTATTATTATACTATTATTTGTACACCACCAAGTGGTAGGACATAGAGATCATAATATATTTGACTGTAACACCTATTGTAACCTATGTTCACAAATAAATGAATTGAATTGAATTGAGAATTTGTTAATTAAAATCGCGTATACCTACATAATACTACTACTAAAACTATTACTACTACTACACTAATACTACTACTAAATACATACTACTACTACTGATACTTAATTTCTTAAGAGTATATGTTAATTTCTTGAGAAATTAATAAGAGATGATTTTTTGTTCTAGATTTAATTAATAGCTTAATACAAAATATTGTAAAATATGTTTGAATGTTTTATTTCAATAAATACCTTCAAATTATATCGTCGTTTCTACTTTACAACCCTTAATTCTACTCATACTATATCAAGTGTTTCAACTCACCTCGACCCCTGTTTCAACATTGTACCTCGGTATGAATGAGGGGAGTTCACCAAATTCATACTTACACGCTATTTGTGACAGGTATTTGAAAGTGTAAGAAATGAACTATCGATTGGCATTAAACTCATAAATACGATTAGTGTTTGTAGAATTTTGTTTATGAAATAAAATTTCAAAATTGTTTCAACTCCCCTCGGTCTCCCCTACAGCGTGAAATTTTAATGGTTGTTTTCCCGAAGCGAAATGATTTTGTCTTGATAGTACAATCGATTTATAAAAAAATAAAAATGAAGTATTTTAAAATGACAGATCTACAATTGTGAAAAACCACACTCGAACGCGATCTCGAACCAATACTACCTATATAGCTACAGCGCAAAAAGAAGACTGCGCGCATGGTCGTCCTGCTACCTGCAAAGATGGTAGGGGCGTGAGTTACTATTAATTCTCTTGGTTTCGAGTTGAGATCATATTTTTATAATTATTTGAAAAAAAATAATTTAACTCCATGAATCGGTAGCACCACTGAGTTCAAATCGTTCTGCCGCGGGAAAACAACCATTAAAATTTCACGCTGTATAATGAACATATCATCTGCCTAGCCTTTTCCCAACTATATTGGGGTCGGTTTCCAGTCTAACCGGATGCAGCTGAATACCAGTATTTTACATGGAGCGACTGCCTATCTGACCTCCACAACCCAGTTATTGGGTAATACGATACCCCTTGGTAAGACTGGTTATCAGACTTCCGGGCTTCTGACTATCCGTAACGACTGTCAAAGATCCACGAATGACAGCCGGGACCAACAGCTTAACGTGCTTTCCGAGGCACAGAGGGGTCACGGTATGTAATGATGGTCACCCATGCAGAGACCAACCGCGGCAAGCGTAGCTTAACCTGATCGATCGACCTGTGCGACTGATATCATTTAGCCACGGGCCCCTCAATTATTATATAATGGAAATTCGGAATAATACACATATTAATACAATACTCAGGACATGTGAATTTATTTCATGTAAAATTAGGAGATTCAATTATTATAGTACTCGATATTATGATAGAATAGTTTTATTAGTTTTTAATGATGATGATAAAGAGAATTATGTAAAACAAAATTTCGAATTTTTGAACATTCACATCCACAACATGGTTACTGAAGTTTATAGCGAACCATGTTAAGGATAATGATTTTCGGACAAACAATTTTAGGAGAAGAAAGGGAGTACCCTCTCAGCCGCCAGGGCACATTCAAGTCAATGAAAGACGTACCCAGTAAATGGTAGCTTTATAGTATGTAGGTACATAGTACTCACCACACATGTGCTATCAGTGCTATGCCACATGTGAAGCCTCCTTGTCGGAACCAGTGCGGCACCGCGCAGGCACGACCTAACATGCTGCTGCGTCCAGCAATCCCGACGACGCAGCTGTACGTGTCCAGACTGCACCACTCCACGAAGGTTGAGGAGATCATGGAGTACATGCGTGTGAAGACCAACTGGACTTTGAGGGTCGAGAAGTTGGAGTCGCGTCACAACACGAACTTCAAGTCGTTCGTGGTGCGTGTTCCGACACATCATCTCAAGAAGTTCCTCAAGGAAGAGTTCTGGCCGAAGGGTGTTAGACTTTATAGTATTTTTAAGTTATATTAATATTGTATTGTGTATTGTATGTGTTTAGGTATATGGGCCTTGTTGATGCCTGAAATAAATGGATAAATAAATATGCAAATACAATACTAGGAATTTATATAGGTAATGCAAAAATAGTATTTTAAGATCTTCAGCAGCTCCTAAGTGGTCTCTGCCGCGACCCCGCCTCACTGTCTCAGGGCACCAGTTTTGTGCTACTTGGGCCCACAAATTTTTCAAGTATGCGGCAGACATGTCCTGCCCAGTGCCCCAGTCCCTTTTAAGCTAGGCAGCCTTTTGAGTCACGTCACAGTTATCTTTGTTTTAGAGCACAGTATTGTGTTTCGAACACGATCCGTTAATTAAACCTAGGTATATAATTATACTGCGCTCCATTTCTCGTTGGCAGACCTTGAGCTTGGACTTCTGGATGTTAGTCAAAGACCTAGTCCGCGCACCATAGGTTAGGGGCTGTTCATTTATTACGTAAGACGATTTGAGGGGGGAGGGGGGGTCCATACAAGTTTTATTTCTTTCTTGATTGTTCTTACGTAAGATCCATAGATATCCGTGGTAAGATCACAAAAGTAACCAAAATTGTTTAGTTTTTAGTTTTATTGCTGCTTTTTCTTTGCAATTTTGATAAATACTGATCTTACGTAAGATTGAAAGGG
The DNA here is from genome assembly GCA_963082905.1 of Oligia fasciuncula. NCBI lineage: Eukaryota > Metazoa > Arthropoda > Insecta > Lepidoptera > Noctuidae > Oligia > Oligia fasciuncula. The sequence goes on along the minus strand of OY720388.1, from coordinate 12,794,629 downwards.
GCGGAGGGGGTTCATCCTTTCTTACGTAGGGGTCGGGGGGGGGGGGATTTTCAGAATGAGGTCAAAATTGTCTTACGTAATAAATGAATAAGGACGGGAAGAATACTCTACTACCTACTACTACACTACTGCAACTCACCCTTGAATAGTTCTTTCATGGACTACTTAGAAGCACTTCCAGGCGTTTTCCTTTCGTCTTGTTATTTCTTTATCTTGCCTAGCCTGGAAAGAGACTACTTGGCCCAAGTAAAGGTATTCCTGGACATCTCCCCGTCTACTTTTATGCTTGTGTTTCGTTGCATATTACTTTGATCTTCGACATAAAATAATATTCATCTTCAATCCAACCTCAAGGCTTGCAAAAGCTATTTAGGTACAATGCGAAAAGGTTTCTTCTCCATGGAGAACCTGATAATAATAATTTGTATGAAGGTAGATATCTACATTCACTTGAGGGAAGCCTTCTCTCAGCTGATGAAATAAAACAATATATCGCATGTGCGTGATATTTTATTCCACTGAACTTATTCCACGAGAATTTTGCGCTGTTCAATGAATGCAAAGTTTTGATTAACTATGTGACTAATGTGCTCTGTTTATAATGCTCTAAGTACGTACAAGTAAGTATTTAACATGTACTGTTTACGCATATTATTATAACAATAATGAACAAACGTTCAATAATTTGTATAAAAAGTATACCTAAAGCAAAAATTTGTGGCTTATAAATTAACTGTCATAATATCGTTCCAGTCAGTGCTTAGAATAACGTAGATGTAAATAAAATATTGATCGTTGTCACTATCATTATTGGGTGCACAAAATAAATAATTGCTATAGGAGTGAAGATTTTTAAAACAACACGTTCCATGCTGGTTATATTTACCTATATACACTGAACATTGAGTAGTTATTATTAGTATAAAATTGAGTCTGTACTAGCTGGGCAAGCTGAAGTCCTGATTATGTGGGTATACAGAAAGGGCTGCATGTAATATATATTTTTTTAAACATGTAGATATTGTAAGTATATAGGTACCTATTATACCTTAGTACAACCTATTTAATTTGATTGCAGCATCAGACGTAAAATAAAAACATTCTGATTCAAAAGCGTCTTTTAACTAAGTAAATGTGATAACAATAACTCAATCAGAAAAATATCCCTACCTACCTACTTTTTATTGCCTAAATCCACATGTCACTTTATTGTTTTCGGCTTAACTTAAGAATTCTTTAGTTTTATTATTATTGCAATTATTAGGTACCTACACTCCGACTGTTGATTTGCAGTTAAGTCATATATTTTTATACATGCCCAGATGGTTTAAACTTATCGACAGGATAAAAAAACATTACTTAGACTTGTAAATAATATCTACAGAATAGCATACAATGACGCGCAACCTGTGACCATGGATTCAGTAGATACCTACATGATTCCGAACACCCATGCGTTGAAATTTATCGTCGATTATAAAAAAAAATGCTGTTCCATATATTTTTAACGGGTATAGTCTTCTATTTTCTACGCTAGGAGGTCTAGAATCATGTGCTGAATCGATGGTTACAGTTTGCGCATCGACGTTCCTGTCACACTGTTTCATAATCACACTTTCGGTTGTCCGCAACTAGTTCCTTAAAGGGTCTTACAAACAGGCGCGACACGCGATAGGTATAATCGCGCGCGACACAAAGGCACCGCTCGTTGCGCGACTTGCGGTGCCATGCACTGTGTCGCGCGCGATTTTATCGCGTGTCGCGCCTGTTTGAAGGAGCCTTAACACTCCACTGCTCTATTTCTAGAACAAGAAAAGGATATAAATGCAAAATAAATATAGAGTTGCATATTACCTATGTGGTAGGTATTTCATAGAACGAGTCTCTTACGACCCGAACACGATCATTTTATAATTAACGGCAGACTCACGTACATAGGCATTACCTTATAACCTAGCCTTTATTGATAGATCGTACCCAACAGTTCACACATGTTCAATACAGCAAATAACTCAACAAGTATTGTTACTACCTACATTAGCTTAATATTATAGTTGTCACGATTCGGCAGACACGCAACATGCTTTAGAATAATGTTTTGTCAATAACAGAACTTGTCCATAACATAACTAAATGTACACTTTTCATATACTTAATTAGTGAGATATTTAATAACACTAAGATATCTGAGTCGTTAGGAAATATTATACACGTGTTCCTATTTGTATTCACCCATACATTCTGTAATGCTTTCTGATAATGAATCAATTATTTTAAGGGAGACGCGCAATGGTAACCCGCGAATTTTGCGGTTGTACCCTGGCGCTTCCTCCTTAAAGGGACTTAGGTACAAATACCTACATGAAATTTTACGAGTATGAAGGCAAGGAGACTTTATTGTCGATATTTTCGAGTACCTGTATTATTAAGGTACCTATTTATTCATTATATTTTTCATAATTTGATTGGTTTATAACTCTATTCGAGTCCTATATTTAATGCTAAAGAGGCATGATGAGCTTTCAAAACATGAGTAGGTGCTATTTATGTATGTATGGTCATAAACTCATAACATTATGCCTACATTTAGTTAAAGATGTAATTATTTAATGAATAGAAAGGATATCTTACAGAAAAAGTTAATCTCGCATAAAACAAGTGTGTAGGATCACCTGCAATATGAAAATTAAAAAAATCAAGTCGGTAGGTATACATACGTGCCTATATTGTATATGAGCTTAGGTAGTGGAAGTACTTAAAATGGAAAACGGATGACTAGTTAAAGCCCACAGAATGTATGACGCAATACGTTCAGCATTTCAAAATAATTATACGTGCGCTTAATTTTCAGCTTAACAATATAAAATTTCGATCACAGACAAAATTACATAATACAATGCACGCGTTAACTTTGCGCTTATGTTCTTGAAATATAAAATACTTAACTTATTGTTACAATATTCTAATATAATTGTGAGATTATTCAAAGCTGAAACAACCAGTTTTCTGTGACTAAAATATTTCAAGGCAACAATTTTTAAATGATTAAGCGAACATCTTTTCGCAAGGTGACGACTTAAACTACACTTATATCTATTGAATTCAGAAGGGCATTCTCAGCTAAAACCGCGGCACCTACGCTAGTTTTATACAACAATTCATTATATTACTTATAGTCCCAGAATAAATAATAGTATCTATATATATAGCACGGCTCCAAATTGCTTTCCTTAATATTTAAAAGTTTATTTGCGACAAGTTAATGTCTTTCTCAGTAAACTAAGTACCTACCGATGTTACTTAGTTGGTGATGACTGGTTTTGTAGGCGTGAGTGCTACCAACGCAGTTATAAGTAGTAAATTAGTGACTGAAAGATATTTAAGTGTCGCAAAAGTCAGTTCTGTGTCCTTAGGTTCACAAAGTTGTAAGTAATGCATTAAATAATGAATCTGAAGCGCCTGCGCACTACTTGGAGGCGGGCGACTACAACTCCATCATTGTAGCAGTAGTAGGCCTTTAAGATGGTTTTGAGTAGTGATCCTAACAAATGATACATCCATGAGTTCTAACCTACGCACATGTCAAGTTGAATCAGCAACAATTCATTGTAAATGTGTTAGAATTACCTATGTCGGAGAAATGACCAGTGTGCAATACGAATAGACTCTAAAAAAAGGTAACACAAGTGCCCCATTCAAAGAGTCGGTGCACCACAAACATAGGTACTAAGCGTTCGAAACTCTACGTTAATCAACATTAATATAGACGTAGATACCTACGTTATCTTTATCGATGCTAAGTAATTATATTATTTTAGTATTTAGTGTCTAGGATCTTAAGTTACCATTATGACTTATGAACAAAATTACACCCTGTGCTTAAGCGCTATTAGTCAAACTTCTAAATCATTCTAGCGTGTTTGAAATGTACACTTGTGGCGCTTCTAGCAAGGTTTAGATAATATTGAAGGGGTCTCTAGCCCTAGCTTATAACCAAAATAATGACAATAGCAAAAGATGGAGGTACGCGAGCATTTGTAGAGAATACACGTTTGGACTCTGCTGATTTTTTTATTAAGTGCTTGGAGAGATATACTAAGGGCAAGGGGAGAGCATAACAATAAAATTCGTTGTTAATAGAATGTCATAACGAACCTACTCTTAAGTGACCAAGTTGAACAGGTAGGTATGTGTATTTGCGTAGCAGACTTGTAAGTAGGTACCTACCTAACCATTTCCACACGTTTACTCAAAGTTATTTCGATTGGCTTATTTTGGAATGACTTTAATTGCTCTTAATTAAAGGGACTTGTCGTACTCATAATACCTAACATTAATCTAATTTCACTCGGTTTTATTTTATATAAAGTGCTTATAATAATAAAGTCGGTATTGTATTGTTATAGCTATGTAGTTCTTCTAAAGGAATCTGAAATTTAATAAATAACGAACGTAAATATTTAACATCAACTGTTTTTATTTGTAAATACATTTTACACTTGGTCTATATTATTTTCATTGATTTATTTTTATGAAACCTCCGTTTGTATACCTAATCCAAAGCGTAAATAAAAAATAGGGTATATTTTGAATGATGTCAGGAACTATTTAATTAATAGAAGAACGATACTTGCCGCATGCTTGCATATGTATTGAATATAATTTCAGCGGGTTACTTTGATGTTATATATACTTAAAGCATCTTTGAGTTTGACTAATGATCTAATTTTAATGTTTGTTATTTTTTAAATATACATAATGGTTTAAATTTATTGATAACTATTTAATTAAATGACATTCAGGCAAATTGTAATTCTATAACTACTAAAGCAAATAACAATGCTTAAACGTAGATCTAGAATGCTGGGCATATAATGTAGATCTAGAATGCTCGGCATATAATGTAGATCTAGAATGCTCGGCATATAATGTAGATCTAGAATGCTCGGCATATAATGACAGTAATATAAAGCAAAGCTATTAATTTTGATAAACTAGATAGATTGAAGAATAAGTATAACATCTGAGAATTGACCAATTTACAAACCTAAGTCTACCATATCTAAATATTTACATTACATACAACCTACTACGCGCAGAAAATGAACGGTACAACTAATGTGCGATGTTCCATGTTCTTTTCAAAACCTAGGTTTATTATTATCATTTATTTTATTTTGACTGAACTTTCTATTATTAATATTTGTGGTTACTTCTCTTGAAATTAAAGTTTTAATATTTATGGTAAAATTAAACAACATTTTCTTTGGTAGTTTACGAATGCGTGCATTTTTTATAGCGACTTAAAACGCAATTTTTGCCGCACTGTTTTTGTCTAAAGTATACCAATAAAAATAGTAGCGTGAAGCATATCTGTGTTAGCAAAGATACTGACTGTGTTTGTAATTTGAATAAAATAACTACTTTTTTGAAAATGTAATCATGTAAAATGATCAATTTGGCAGTTTTCTTGTCACAACTATGTTTTTCTACCGCTTGTCGTCATAAACTCGCTATTAATAAGTTACTATTGCCATGCAATACAGATGATAGTATTTTTTTATAGATGATCGAAGACATGAGATAAAATAGTGTACAAGTAGTAGGTATGTATCCAAAGTTATAGCTCAGCTAGAACTTATAATTCACAGATCAGTGCTGGTCTACATAAATAAACCCATAGTTAAAAGCCTGCTCGTTTAAGTATCATTGTAAAACAGAAATTTAATTTTATATAAACTCGCGTTATTTTATACAAAGTTAAATGAGATGGACCTATCGCAGATTCAAACGGAACGATAATGCCGTACATAAAATTTGTATAGGTATAATCTGTTCCAAAACTTTATGATAAAAATGTATACAAACCTGTTCAGGTTGAATTTTGATGCAATAACTCAACTTTTTAAGTCACCACTTTTTCCAAAAATTATTGTTTGAATAACATAATTGAAAAAACGACGACAAAAATTGAGAAAAAACAGTAATCTCAATTAAATGAAATACCTAGTAGATGGTTTGCCAAGGGAGCATAGGTATAACTATTACCTATTAGGTATGGATTCAAAGTAGGTACGTCACTTGAGCTTAAAATAGTGTTGCTCCCGAGGTGCACACTCTACTTCTTATCACCCTCTGTGAAAAAATAAGTAAATGCAACTTATGAATGGGAATAGTACGTTTATTTATTTACATAAAATTTTGAGTAAATAATTACGAACGAAAGCTTATTGCTTTTCGTGCGTTTTTAATGTTTCACATACTTTTATTTTTAATTTGGCTCACGCACGTTTTACTTTATCCATACAGCCTGTTACTTGTTCATACAATGTTCGTGATTGATCTCTTTGGTGATTGGAACTTTTGCTAACAATATCCACATACCAAATTCAAATCATTTTTAGGATTAAAGAGCTATTTTAGTCTACGAAGAATACGCTAGCTCCTTTTGTATAGATGTGATAAAAAACATCTATACGGCGATTTAAAATTAGAATTACGATAAAATACTGTAATTGTATTCAAATAATCAAATTACTCAATTTGAAAGTGGCTCTGCTAATTGGCATCCACATTTTCATCAAATCGTTTTGGCACAGAGTATAAATACTTTAAGGTAGCTATTTTTAAGTACTAGATTGGAAGCAGAAGTCTACAAAAGACATCAGTGAGCATATCAAGATGGTTTATTGAAAATGTGCCTGCTTTAAAATATGGTGCAAGTAAAATAATGCATTATTATGTTTATTTTAATTGACCTGTATTTAAAAAGCAAACACCTTAGTTAAGCATAAATACGCATAACAGGAATAATTGGAATACTTTCATTTGAATAAAGATAACATTTGAATTGAATACAGTGAAATGAAATGGTTATAGAGTGATATGACGCAGTATGATATGATGACGGAAACGTAGAAAACTTGAGAGTCCTAAGTGCGGCGACAACAAACTGCAGCTCTATCTGGTCGCTGTACACCATGCTGGGTGCTATGAGCCACTTAATAATCACGATGTACTTACATCCTAAACATACGGTGGGCTTCATTATTGCTTATAATGATATATTGGCGAAATCTCTTACTCCGTAACTAGGATACACATTACAACATAAAGTTAACAATTTGAGCCACAATTATAGTAATTAAAGTAAAGTCAGAAGGGAGACGAGGATTTTAATATTAAGTATGAGTATTGAAATGGTTTTGATGTTCGTAACCACTCGTCGTCAGATTGCGAAGTACTTGACGCTGTGAGTCATAAATACTTTAGTAAACGAATACAAGAAATCGAAAATAGTTTAATAAAATATTTATGTAGTTATGCATCATCAAAGACAACGCGGCAACGAATGTGTGTATACGTGTGTCGAGTGAAACCTCAGAAACGCACTTCCACAAGGAGCAGTTCATAATGTCGTTCATAGTAGTGTTACACATACCTAGCTACTATGTAAAGGCAAGGAGCAAGGACGGGTAGAAAGCGTTTATCGTTTAGGTACTCGCTTCTGGAAATACAGTTCACGGTATTTACGTAGTCTCTCAGTCTTATAAGCCTCATTCTGAATTAGCTGAAGTCTAGAATAGAATAATTACGTAGATACATTAATAAGTCAATTTGGATAATATATTTGGATTCATTAACTTAAACACATTAACCGGAAGGGTTGATGAACAATACGGTCAGATAGTGCTATTGTACACATACCCATACGTAATACATCATGTAAAAATTTACTTCTCTTAAAAGCCTGTAAATTACATACATAAAATTAAAGCACCCAATATATCCACCACTTATTGCATTTCTAACCACTCGTGTAGTCGTACACTACCATATAATGTGAAACGGTTTCGTGTCTTTTCGTCGAACCAATCGGATCCGGCCCGCTGGACAATCTTAAAGTTTTACTAAAGCGAACATTATTGAAATTTTATTACAAATGGACTCGGCACGGGCGGGAGAGGCCGCCCGCTCGCGAGATCGCGAGGACGTGTTTATTTAGGCGTTAACGGAAGTACAAAATTGGTCCATGCGTCGGGTGAGGGCCGCGTCAGAGAAAGCCTCGGACGTCGGCGGGCCGGCAGCGCGCGATGCGCCGGCAGAAGTGGAAGCGCGCGCGCGGCGGCGACGGGCGCGTGCCGCCGGGCGGTGCCTCCCCGGCCGGCGAGCCCGCCAGCGAGCCGCACGACACCGACTCGGCGAGCGAGCGCGACGACGGCCGGGAGCGGGGGGCGCTCGTCTCGCGCGCCTCACACTACCTGTAGAACGAGTGCGAGTGCGGCGGCGGCGGAAGCGCAGGCGGCAGCGGCGCGTGCGGCTCCGACGCCGAGCGCTGCACGCCCGGCGTGCGCTCGCCGCGCTCACCGCGCCCGCACCGCCCGCCGCGCTCGCGCTCCCCGTTCCAGTTCCACTCCCACTAGAGACATAAACAACGCATTATTGACTTGTCATTATATTACTTAGCAATTGGTTGCAGGTGGTGAACGTCACCTCATTCGTTTGAGGCACCGAGAGAGAGGCTTTGGGTAGCACTGTGGAAGGGGTGTGCACTGGCTGCGCGTTGTGGTGCGTCGTGCCCTCACGCGCCTGCAATAGCTGCAGGATACGTCGCACGTCTGCTGTGAGCCCGGACTCCAGCACGGCTACACGACGACTTAACTCTTCTAGTCTTGTAAGTACGGTAGCTACCGATGCTGCCGTCGCAGCGGCTCCTACATTCTGGTACTGTGGCGACATGTTATCCTGTAACACGAATAGTCTTAGTAGGTACGAGAGCCGTTCTTTGATTTAAAAAGTTCCGTGTGCTTAAATCTTACCTGTGCGGTTGCAGCATTTTGTGCTTTGTCATGAGACAGAGCGAGGGCGGCGGGGCGGCCGTTGCAGGCGGTCTGGTACAGGTTGACGGCGGAGTGTGGCGCGGAGCGGCAGGAGGGGGGGCGTGCGGGCGCTGGTGCGGCGGGGGCGAGGATGTCGTCGCACGATACATGCTGGTGCGCGGGCACCGGCGGCGATGGCGATGCGTTGGTGTAGTACGAGCTGGGGTTGGTGCTGAGGCTGGAGACGGGCAGCGTGGCACTGTGCGCGGGCGTGCTCACGGCCGGCTCACCCGCCGCCGCGCAAGTCAGCGGGGACGTGTCGTTGAGCGGGCCCGCCGACGACTGGCGCCGCACGCCCACGCGACTTCTATACGTTTGAGGCGTGGATTGCGCTGGAAATTATGCACGTGTATAGTAATTTATAGTGACTGTTACCACCTCGGGATACATAAGTAATTCATCGAATTATAATTAAATTAGTTAAGTAGTGGTATGAGAATGAATAATTTTGCACGTAGCCTACTAATTATTGATTCTTCTCATTTGAGCTATGGTGCGATGGTAAAATACCGTAGGTATTTTGATGCGTATTGTTAAACTTGGTGTTGCTGTGTCATAGGTAAAAATTGTTTCAAATATTTAATATATATAACCAAATTCGATGTAATTTTGGGTGAAAGTTTCGGTTTACAGTTGCGCATATTGTACAGATGAGTATTTTACATGGAAACCATTCAACCGGTACTTTGATGTGACTAATTTGATTTTTATAAACCATTTTTGATGTTGATTCATGCACTATAAAGTAGTATAATATGCATACTTACAGTACTTGTTGTGCAGTGGCTGATGTGTTTTATGATGGTAGAGGTCTGGGAAGCTCCGTTTAAGTTGCGCTAGCATGCCTGCACACAAGGGCCGCGCTCAGAGCGAGGCGGGCGGTACCGGGGGTGCGGGGTGTGCGGGGGCCGCCAGGTCGAGAGCTATGCGTCATCACGAAGCTCTCCCTATTTGAGCCAATGGCGGCCACTGACGGCCACTGACGGCCACTAGCGGCCACTGGCGGTCACCGTGAGCTCGTCAACAGTGCCGATACTAAGTGATAGCCACACCGCATCCCCTCCCACGTCACCAGTAAATAGGAATATAAATAAATAAGGAAACAAGCGTAATACATGCTGCCCTAAATTAAATAAACTTTAATTAGTCGCTATAATTTTAAACGTCATATAAGTACGTATTTTTTCAATTATTTATGTCCAAATTGATTGATTACAATGATATTTGTACATCTGTAGAAATTTTGCAAAAAGTTAAAAACTAAGACCACACAATGTGCGCGTAGAATACTTGATACCGATACGACATAACTGAAAACTTTTTGCAAAATATAAAAAAAATAATGATAGAAATTATTAAAATATCCCAAGACAAAAATTAACTCCCTTAACGGATCAAACAGAAAAATAAATTTTAATTGTAACGGATCACAAGGTATTACAGTAAAGAAGATACTTAAACATGGCGAAGGGAAATGCCTAATGGTCATCCATTTACTATAATGTGTAGGTCATCTACTCTATGAATAGAGAGGAAGGTACCACAACATGCCACCCGGGGTTTCTGTGACTTTGTATTGAACGGGCGTTTGTGGTAGGTATATTAAAGAAACAAATGGTTCATTCCTCGTGTGAGTGGGTATGCTTACCGGTGATGGAATTGAGCGTGGTGGAGCGCTGCTTGCTGAAGTTGAAGTTGAGCGGCGTGACGTCCTGTCCCGCCTTGTCCGCGGAGAACTCGAGGATGCCACGGCTGGCCGGCGACTCCGTGTCGTCGTCGCTGCACTGGGAGTCCTGCAACAGAAGTGGAGTACTTCAAATGTATTTGATGCGCAAACTCAGACTTCTCATTCTATTGAGAACATGTACCATGTTTCCACAAATCATAAAAATCTTTATGAGCAGCAATCTCGGATAACATTAAGCCCGCTTGCAAACAAATCACTAAATGCGTTTACCACTAAATCTATTTTAAATATTTTTTATTTCTATCAATCGTTTGAGGATGACAGAGTCGCATTTACCTCTTTATTCATAAACGTTGCTTAAAGTTAAGTAGTGATTAGCGTTTGTTTAATCATAAATTTTTGACGATTGAACTTCACTTAACTTTAATCATCTTTTATAAATAAACCCCTAAGTGATGCGTGCTGCAAGTCGGCCTAAATGACGAATTAAATGCACATTGTTAGAAGTTGAACTTTGTTTAAAAGGCTAATAAAAATCATCGTTTTTAAAAAGGCATGAACACAATAATGATTTAAGTAATTTAAAAGTTAACAAAATAATAGAAACATCTTTATTTAATATCGCTTGCAAAATGCATCACTCACCACTTTCTCCGCGAAGGTTTCAGTGTGCGGTCGACGCGTGGTGCGCGCGTACGCTTCCCGTAGCAGACGCGCATCGCACGGGTTCTCGTAGCGCATGCGACGCTTTGGCTCTATACCACCTAATTCGTCCTGCAACATAAGACAAAAAAACCATCAATTTCTGTCTCTTCTCAAGAGACTGTGACGCCGTGTTATGTCGTAGCCGTGCTACGGTCGTACGCTCGTAGCGCGAAATAGAAAAGTATTTTATTTCAAATAAAGAGATATTCTATTTTTATTTTTATTATATTCTTTTATAAATAAAAGACAGAAACGTCTTCGCTCGTACGTTCGTTCGTCGGCTCTGTCTTTTATAAAGAGCTTTATCTGTGCTACGTAGTGTCTACGCCGTCGTAGACGTGCTACGATTGCGGCCTCGTAGCCATTCTCGTAGCGCATAATCTTGCTACAATTTGCTACTTGTAATGCAGCCCTATCATCGTAACACGAGTTCCTTACAGGTTTTTCTAATTATTTTAATATTAATGAAGCTTCAAATATTTTCGATTTCTGTATGGCCTTATGCCAATCGGCGCGGTGGTAGAAAACATCTTGAGGAAACCGGCATGTCCTAAAAATATTCAAAGACCTGCGACATCCACCAAACTGCATTGGGCCCGGGTACTGGATTACGGCCCATTCCCTCTCACAGAGAGGAGGCCTGCGTTGTGTTTGTGCAGAATAAACAATTTTTCTTTCTTTTCTGTGTCGCAGCAGTGGGAACATTGTAGGCTGATTATGATATGGCCTTATTTTATAATCTCAATATATAACGTACATCTCTCATGGTGTAGGTGATCTCGAGGTTGTTGACGAAGGAGGAGCGGAACTCGGGGTAGAAGTCGAGCACGTCCAACAGGTCGTCTCTATGCACTCGGTGCAGGTCGCAGTACGTCAGCGCTCGCACGCGGCAGTTGCTGCGGCCCACGGTGCCGTAGATGCACGGGTTCTCGCCAAATATGTCGTCTTTACCTGCACAATACAAGACGTACATTAATTTTAGGTGAAATCTTTTCATTAAATAAACCAGTATACGTATTTTAATGGATTTAAAAATGAATCAAATGGGTTGCATCAACCAACTAAACAGTTCAACAGCACCGTTAGACACCACACATTACGCGTTACATTAACACGTGCGCCACACGTGCGTTACATTAACAGTTTCGTGAATCTGTGTAAAGTCCTTCATAAACGAAACAAACTTTTCATTCATACGATACATAATATCTATGCTTATTAGCCATCAGGCAAACGAGAGTTTGATTGATTTCTTCAGAAAAAAAAAAGAACTTATTAAACTCACCTAATATGGCCATAACAATGTCGTCCTTCAGTATTTCTATGGAGCCTCTGGATATAAAGTAAAGGGAGGTGAGGACATCACCGCGATGCACCAAGGTCTCGCCAGGGGGCGCGTGCGTCGTTTTGAACCTAAGCGAGAGGGCTCTATAAAGAAAACAAAAGAAGTTGGTTAAAACAGCTATGTGGGAAAACGCGTTGGATATTGCGTGGTTGGAAGTCGGTGGAATCGTTGGTTGTTTTTAGTCTCATTCAAAACTCAACTTTATTCTATTCATTTTAAAGTTGAATTTTCTATATTGATTGTCAATAAATTTACAATTACGTGTTCGGGAAAATGTAAATCGCAACGTTGCTACAATTTACACACGTGAAATAATGTTCAAAGTAAACGATTTGTTTGGTTTATCTACATAGTAGTAGACAAAGAATCGGTGATGAAAAAGTTTTTTTAGAATACACTACTTTTTCATCTTAATGACACTAGTTTAAAAACTGCTGTTACCTTAAGCATCCTGGACTAGCACCATCAAAAGCTGAGCAATTCGCGAGCAAGTTTCTGTTGAGATGAAGACAGATGTCTGCTTGGAGGCACTCCGGGAATCCTTTCAGTAAGCTGGACGTGTCGATACCGTTCGTGTAGCTCCAGGCGTGTTGGAAATACTCCTCCAGTCTTTGTCTTAAAGGGTTCGTTATCTACAAGTACGGTCAACAAACAGTTAATATTATGTTATGATGACAACGGGACCTCAGAGCGAGATAGCGCTATTCATCTGATTATCGCTGCAAAGAGAGCAGACGCCACGGAGCTACCTATCCTTAATGTCATAACTAAAATATGGATCTTAGGGTGCGTCTACATCTGGCGAATGTGCCGCAAATGTGCAGCTCGCGAGCCGTTTGCGCGCTACCCGCGAGCTGCGCGCGTGCATTTTTGTTCGTGCGCCGCTCCTGCGCCGCCCGCGCACAGTTCGCGCGCGACCTAAGTGCCGTACATGATCAGCGCGCGGGCGGCGCAAAAGTACTGAGCCAGTAAACGGAACTGTAAGTGCGAGAATTGAGTGCGCGCAGATCGCGCGCCACGCGCACGCCTTATACGAGCCTTGCATGAGATGCGCTAAAGAGGCGCACCAAACCATTGCATTGCCGTGACTCCACGCGCGCAGCTCGCGGGCAGCTTGCAAACGGCTCGAGAGCTGCACATTCGCCAGATGTGGACGCACCCTTATGTATATTACATGTAAGTTGGAAATAGTGTTCAAATAGTAGTCAGTCTCGTACCTGATGAAAGCGAATAAATTCCCGCACTCTTAATATCTGTGTATGATAACGAGCTGTTCCTGAATATAGTCTTTGTATAATAGCTGATACATTACCGAAGATACTGGCATACATGAGAGCTGCAAGAAGAAAGTTTTTATGTGATTTTGCTATGTTCTTTCATCGAGTGCAGTGGTAACTACTTTTTTGACCCGGTGGAGTAACAGTTTTAACTCTCCCATTAAAGAAAGAAAACTATAGTCACATATTATAGAGAAGGAACGTATAGAGGTATGAGGAACAGGGTGTAAAGTTCACTCATCCTCCTTAGATAAGGGAGGATCCTCCGGCCAGGCAGATGTTGTGTCTAGCGGGCAACCGCCCGATGATTCAATTCGGGCTGTTGAATATGCTAGTTGCGCGGTAAACTCTGCTTGTGAGATGCAGGATTTCGCACATTTAAGTCCAAGTTTAGGGAAACTCAACTGCTGGCCTTCACCCTGCTTATATAAACCTAAAAAAGTACTACTGTACTTTCTTGATTTAATTCCCACAATTGTCCTCAAGTCTGCTGCTATCTCCTACCTAGCCTGATTGACAACGTGAGCACCGGGTCAGAGAAGTAGGTGGTAAGTCATAAATACTTACAGCCAACCAGCATAACAAATATCGTAAACCCTTTCTCCATGTCAGTGTTCGGCGCAACGTTCCCAAACCCAACGCTTGTTAGCGAAGTGCACGTAAAATATAAAGCGGTTATATATCTAGATCTGAAAAGCAACAGTTCATATTAGTCTGATATTTTAATTGTTTATTTTAACACAACTTTTTGTACGTTACCTCATGGATGGACCAGTGGAGTTATCATAAGAAGCTTGGACATCATTTGCGAGAGCATCCAGCCATCCTATTGGCGCGTGGAGCTGAGGGCGTTCCCAACTGCCTATAGCATACCTGAGAGAAAACACGAGTGTTATAGGACAGATTAACAGGTGGAAGCTAAAGAACAATTAAAATTAAATTATTGAACCATGGGCTTGTGTCACTTCGCATGTGTAAGTATAGGATTATGTCTTTATGTTTTTAACTACCTAATTCTATAAATGAGGCTATTCAATTACAACGAGGCTAATTTAAATAAGGTTTTCAGTACATAGAGTGATAAGATCGGTTGTATATTGCACAAAGATTACGTTAGAATATTTAGGAAAATTGGGGTATATTATAGTCTCGTTGTTTTGAATTGCCCTCATGGCACAAGTATTCCTAAATACTCACCATAAGCACGCCAACCAATGAGCAATAAGGACAAAAGTGGCCATAAGTAGAAGCAGTACGGCGGTGCCATATTCGGAGTATCTGTCAATTTTGCGTGCGACGCGCACCAGCCGCAGCAGGCGCGCCGTCTTCAGCAGACCGATGAGAGTCGTGGTCTGCAAGCACCACAACCACACCTCAGTACGATCCGTGAGCCGCTGTGCTACGCAACTTAGCCGCAAACCCAACTCAAGCGTTATATGAAACGTTCGCTTAAAACTAAATAGCATCAACGAGGCCTCGCAGCGAAAACCACGCTAACTAAGCAAAAACTGGCCTATGAATGCTGCTGAGCTCAAACTTAGATATATGTATGTAGTTTGCAGAATTAAAAGCGATTATTTTAAAACTATAAAATTAGCTGGCTTCGTACATAATGCGGTGCACAATACTGTTTGATTACTGATATCACTTCACTGCCAATTACAAGTCCCTTTACGTTTATCTGACCACGGAGTTACACCGCGGTGTTGAATTGTGAATGTTTAATGGTCGTGTGAGTTTAAGTTTTAAGCGAATACAATATATAGAAATATATACAAAGATTAGTAATTTTCATACAACTCGGTGCATTTATAAAAAAACTCTTGGCAGAAATGTTTTGCAAATATTCGAACTTAGAGATTTTGTGGACTTACCTAAAGTTATCAACTTTTTCGACGGGTGTATGATAGTATACCATAATAAAGACAGGTATTTTTTCAATTATTGCCTAGAGGATTTCGTATTAATTGAATTAATTTATGTTTTAGAAGAGCTCTTGAGATTGTATAATAACAAAATAATGTGTTTAATTTATATAGAAAAAATCATATTTATTCAAAAGCTTTAGAGTGGCGGCTATAATAAAGGACACAAACAGATTTGAGTCAAGGTTATATTAATATGTAAGTCTAGTATTATAATTAGTTATAATATTCACACGTGTGATCGTTTTGTGCTGTATTTATCATGGGAAGCTTTTGCTTGTGAAGCTGATGCTGTTTGTCGATGGATTGCTCTCGATGAGTGACTCAAAGTATAGGTTTTGAAACATACCCCCCATCTCTCATGGGTTCTTAGTTAGAACCGTGCACTGCGGGTAGTTTTACATTTGATTTAGTTTTATTAACTTTGGATTTGGAAAAAAGGAAAAACAAAAATAAATAAAATCGTTTCAAAACAATTTATTTAAATTTAAAATAAAAATAGGTAATTCTTATGTATGTAAGAAAATAAATAACAATGTAGATGATAATTTAAACCAATTAGAAAATTTTAACAAACACAAATTACGATGAGTAAATAAATGTAAGTGGGTATACAGATCAGTGGCGGATACAGTATTGTACATCAATATATTGATATATATTGCTTGATGTAAGGTGGGTGCTTCAAGTAGTTATGTAAGTTTGGGACGGACACTATAACTTGGTGCTTCTTGTCGTGAATAAAGGCGATCTATTGATCGGTACATAAAGTCTGGGAAGTGTGAGCGTAATTGCTACCAAGCTCTGTGCATTTCGTGACTCTTGTACGTACTTTTACTAAGAAAAGCCAATGATAAATGTTCCACCGATGTAGTTTCGCTATAAAATCATATCCGCATGACAATTATGTAATTAGTATTTCTTTTTCAACATCTAAATAAATTACCGACTTGATGACTTCTAAAATAATTTTCGCTCTTGATGCTATTTTAGTGAATCTAGTTAGTGGTACTAATCAGTACGTACATTATGAGGTTCTCAACTATATCAGTAAGTAATTATGCAAGTAGTATATCATTACAAATCTAAGTATATAATGTTACTGGTATGTGCTAATAAAGCTAAAATATTATGCTCAAATATAAAAAAAAGATGATACATTTTCTGTTTACCAAGACGCATCTAACGCCACCACTCTTTGGTGGTATCATGTAACACTATTCAACCTCGGCTCTTTAATATTGGAAGGAGCGACTATTGAGACTCACGTATATTTTCTTATGATTGATTACATAAACGCTACGCAGAGCGACGTTCTGCTCGGATCTAGCCATGTGGTTCATGTCGGTAGTCGCTACCCTGCGCAAGCTCGTGATACAAACTAGTGAGCTCGGAACATGTCGGGAACGGTGTACGACTTGGAATGATTGACATTTTGCTCATGGGAAGCGTCCATATCTTCCATTAACGCATTCACTTAGTGGGTTCAAAATGGCTAGTGGAAATTAATGAATAAAATATGTCAACTAAAAATATAATAAAATTGAGTGGCAGCAACATAAAAATAGTTCACAAAGATGGTATACCTCATCACTTTCCAGCCCCTGCTGTAACAAGAAATGGTATTACAAATTCAATATGCACCCACCTTCGGGCATTCTCCACAACGTGACTATTTAACAAATGATAAAATAAATCACGACTGGTTACTAATAGTCAACAAAATCAACAGGTAATAAGTAGTTGTCTTAAATCAAAATAAAATCACAAATCAACTTTGCTTACGAACAAAACATACTGGATGATATGATTTTAGTCGGTTTTACACAGTTTGATTGTTTTTAAAATAATTTACTATGAATAGCTAATTGATTCAAATATAAAGTGGGATCTTTAAATGTTCAGCTGTGGTAACCTAATCGATAGTGACAGTTGCATTGACTGCATTCCACAACTACGTGACTCGCTATAATAACCAGAACTTCATTTGTCCGAACGAACCGTTCATCCCGAACGAAACAATCTTTAGGAGTTCAAACACTGTACAAGTACTTATTGTTTCGTCTTGAAATGTTTATCGTGTAACCCTAACTTGACCTAGTTCGCTTTCATATTCTTATGACCTATTTTACCCTTCACAATGCGGAATGTATCGTGCTTCGCCACCCTAATCTTGTTGTACTGTATGGCCTCCACTTGTGACCACTGTGTTATTTTTATATACACTAGTTTAACTGCATTGATATTTTGTGAACTCTCTGTGTATTCAGTTCGGGATTCCGAGAGCTGTGACACCGATTCGGACAACTGATCGTCTGGATATCCACCGTGAAATGCAAACTTACTTAGTTCACGCTCCAAATACGATTTGAATCGATTCTCGCTGTTTGGCGAGGGAGCCGTTAGTGCGACTATCGATACGAGTTTGCGAATCACGGTAAGGCCGTTCGTGTTTTTGTCTTCTATTCAGCCATTCCATTTTGTTGTCTAATTCTAAAATTAAGTTTGTGTAGGTATCGTATGTGAGATGAAACCAAATGTGGTGTATGTAGGTGGTAAAGCAGCTCACTTCGTCGGTGTCGGTGCCGAAGAGCAGCAGATCGAACGGGATGGCGGCGACGAGGTCGATGAGGAACCAGCCGCGCAGGTAGTGCATGGCGATCTTGGCGGGGTCCGACTCCACTTCATCGGCCACGTTCACGTAGGTGGTGCGGAAGTTTATAAGGATGTCTATTATAAATGTGACGTCCACTGGAAATAAAACATGCTGCGTTACATTTTACTGTTCTAGTTTACACTGAATATGCATGCTTACAAATTACTGTTGAAACTTAAAATAAAATGAAACAGTGTGATCATTTTACAGAATCAGAGAAAGATTTTTAGTTGGTTGACGGAATTGTATGGAATTGAAGAAGAGCCCAAGGTTTTCTTGGCTACTCTCCATATATTCGGAAAGAGAAAAAAAAGAGCCAAAGTATGTCGCTGTGCCACTGTTTAATTTATTTGATTGAAACCTTGAGTTTTAGAGATAAATATTACCGATCATGTCGATGACTACTATGGGGTCTTCGCCGAAGCTACGAGAACGTTTATCAAAGTCGGGCTCGTTCAGTTGAAAGGCGGCCACATAAGGAGTAAATATTGCCGTGTAGATCACCAGTATAAGGATCAACCAATCCCAAGCGGCCTGTAAAAGAAGTTTGTGCAAATTTAATAGACTACAGCTTACGATTTAAATATTTTACAACAAAACTATTTGGAATTGTAGCGTGTTGCGTGTCGACTGTGTCGAGTAGAGCGAGGTCAATGCGACGAATATAATTTATACTTTTCTTATGTGCAAACTACAATATGAACTATTCAAACGCTACAGTGTAGTTGTTAAATAATTACAGGGTAGATTAGATTTGTGGAGTGAATTGAATAATCGTTGTTCTAACATTTGGAATGTCATTTGTACACAGACGAAGATTTGCTGACGTAGATACAATTCTTACCTTGTAAGGAGAATGGTGGAGGATAGTGCAGGGGTGAGAAGGCTGCGTGGTTCCCTTGTGGCCGCCCGTCGCGCCCAAAGACAGTACCTGCGAACAATGACGTCACCACTGTTTATGTGGGCCTGCGAGTAAGGTAGCTGTGGACTGGCGTACGTGGGTAGGTACGATACGGCGAACACGCGCATTCAGAACTATACACGGAAATACTGTTAGCTATAAAACTTCACGTGATAATTATTTTCTATTGAATTGTACATTGGATTATTTATAGTTAGCCCAACGGAATATTTGCTAACAAAACTTAAATTTTAAATGTATGAATTGGGATCATAGAGGACTTTGTCGAAACTATACCTACATTGTTGAAATAAAGAGTAATATGTATTTATATCTACACAAAAACACAATATTATATTACGTCAAGGATGTTAATTACTTTCATAACTACGATGATTTACCGGGTAGGTTTGTTTTACGACACTATTTGCTTATTAGCCGTGATTTATGAACAATATACATAAATCTTCGTATGGAACGTTTTTGTTCAGGCAAAATTATTTTTTTATTCCTTCTTCGTTAATTACACGAAATTACCTACATAATGATTACAGATATACATTGTTTAAAACTACAGAACAGGTACTAGGTCATACGTACTATAAGTAAGTTTAAGACAAGTAGGATGCATTATTAGGTACGTCAGCTCAGGCATTCCCGATGAAATGAGGAAACAAAATCCATTCTCAAAAGCTAAGATTTATTACTATGAAAAATTAATGGATGAAGTATTCGTGTATGTACGAGTAGGATGTATGCAGAGTTGCAGACTTGAGACTATTTGTGGTTTCATGTCGATTTAATTCTGTGTTAGTAGTAATGTTCAACAAAAGCCTGTTTTATTGATGAACACATCTATTGAACATGGTGTTGAAACGTTTAGATTCTCGGAAGTTTAACGTTCCTATTTCAAAATGTTGTAGAACTAGTTTGATATTTTAGATGAATGAACAATAATGACGAACAATATCGTGTATCGGGATGGTCCATATTCCACCGCGGGTTGTAGAGATCGCAGAGGTGTGAAACATGTGAATAGTTCATTCGGTGCTTCACGTTGTATGCGCTATTACTTAGTATTAATTACGCAACAGCTTTCCACTATTGTTGCTGCCCGTCTGTCACAGAAAATATCATTTAAGTAAGTACCTACTAAAAGTATTTTCACAAGCAAAGGCCAGAGTAAACTAAACCTTCTGATTTACAACATTGAATAACAAAGCACAGTAGCCTACGTAGTAAAAACGGTGAATCGACAAATGACCATCAGCCATTTTAGATTGCTTAAACTTAAATTAATGTAATATACACTCATCGCAACACATTATCTGGCAAAGAGATAAATGGATTACCTCCTTGCCGATGGCGGGCAACCCGTTGAGGCCATTACAGGGCGGTTCGAGGCGAACGACGCTCTTGCGTGAGCCGCGGAAACCGGTGTCACGCACGCGCACCGACGAGCGCCATGTGGAGGGTGGCGGGTCGTCGCGGGAGCCGCGCGCGGACGCGGCGCGGCGTGATGTGGTGAGAGCGGCGCCGGCGCTGGCGCACGGCGGCGACACGATCAGCGGCACGTCCGGCGCGCGCTCCTCCATGCCGCTGCCGTGCCAACGTCCTCACCGAAACCCGCCGTGCTCCGACGCCTCCAGGTGCTCACATTCCAGCACGGCTCGCTCGAACGCCGACGCCGACTCCAGCAGTGCGATTGCCGTGTTTTGCATAGATGATCGATCTATCCCCACGTACACTTCTCAACCCTCGTTCTCTTCTAATCCGGTAATCGTATTTATGTATTAGTAAACAATCTCAGTTACTGCATGGTAGTGTTGACGATATTTTACGATGGTATGGTTTTGTATATTTTTATAACAGCGAAATGGTATAAGAATGGACAAAAGGAAACACAACTATATCGTATAAGTATTTGGAAGCACCAGCTTGAGTTTCCACAAATGTCGGCTAAGACAGTAGTTCAAGTGTATAGAGCACGTCTAATAGGCATACAGCTTGGAGCGCCTGAAAGCGGAGAACGAGGCCGGGCTCATTCAAGACACTGTGTCAATGGGAGGCGGTTCTTTTCATCTTTTTGTGCACATGTTCAATGTGCGCAAGATGTTCTCTCCGTTGTTGGAGCTCGAGAATAATGACGGACACGAGGAAACTGACATTGAACGACAATACAATACGAATATCGAATGAAACGTCTTGTTAAACCAACCCGTGCTGCCATTGTGATCTCAGCATTATAGAAACTGATACTTTAGCCAATTTGTGTATAAATCTGTATGTTGTTATGTTTTACTTTAAGTAATGCTTAGGTCTGTGTGGATAGTGGTGAATTATGATGACTGATTATAAGTAAGGCGTAATTTTGAAAAAAGCTGCATCGCTAGCATTCGCAAAGCTGAGTGAGTATGTACCTATTTATTAATATTTTACGTGTATCAAATAATGGCAGTAAAATCTGGTATTTCACTAACTTGGTAAGGAAAATATTCCCTAGTACCTAGTAAATAATTTTGGACGTATTAAAAAAAACATCGATACAGTCATGACTAAATTAAATACAGAAAATTGCCATCCTAAAATATTTTCTTTTTGATAATATTGATTTTAGTTTTTAAAATATTAAAACTAAGTAAGTATATGGTTTATTAAATTAATTATTTTAATATTTACTGTTTAAGAGCATCTATTGAATTTCGTTATGTGATATACCTTTAAAGATCACTTAAAACCACAATATGATTTGAATTTTATGAAAAAAATATCCCAGATTACTTATGTTAATTTAGTAAGAAAAAAATCCAAAGGAGCTTAGTAGCTTGAGTGAACTCAGTGTTAGAGATGTCTAGCATTGAGTGCCGTATTACGTAAACTAGCTTTACGAGGCCCAAGAGACGAGCGGCGAACTTGAAGCATATATAATATGTACACGTTCTCAGAGGAACACGATAATACACACATACATAATTCATAAATTATGAAGGCGCTTTGTTTATTACAAAACACACCTCATCCCCTTCGTGGAAACTAACTTAGTATAGCCGCAAGCTCTTCACCTCAGATTCCTGTTGATAATGTCGATTCTGAGAATTTTTACGAGGATAAATTCCTAGTGGTGCCTGTTTGCAAGAATAGTGGTAAATCATAAGCATTGCCTTTTTGCGACTGTATATTTCTTTGTTATTAGAACTGTGTTTTACAGTGTAGAAGAATATAAAAGTTAATTTTATATTTTGGGCAATGTATGCTGTGTTACCGTGTTCTGGAGTTATTCAAGTTTGTTTTTATAGTCTGCCTTCATACGTATGTAAAATAATGAATTAATTATTATAAGTTGCCAGTGTTATGAAATTAATGAAGAGAAACGAAACGACCTCTGCAGCTGTCACTGTCACTCGAGATTCAAAACGATTATGTAGCAATAACTGGTGAAATTTGTCACATACAACAAACGACTTTAAGCAGATAACGTTATGTAATAGTGTCCAGTAGCAAAACGAACTGATGTGGCTACAGATGAATTAAAGCTGTGCATTACGCCAACAATGCGAGAGTTTTGATGAGTATTATATGTAGCGCAATTCAAGCCTGAACAGAACCCCTGGGAATCCTTCCAGAATGTGAAGTCGTGGGAGGGGCAGCATGCTCTGCATAGTTTTTACAATGGAATCGCCGCCATACTGTGAATAGTAAGGTAAAATATAGCGTCTGTAACTCTCGTTACAATGAAGCTTCCAAAGCGAGAAGCACGGCTTTATTATAGAAATACAATGTAAACGACTAAATAAAATACAAAATTACTAGATAATGGCTAGATATAAACTACTCAGTCAGAACCAACAAACCCTACAAGAAATTATGAAAGAAGAATGGTTCGATGATCTTTCATAAAATGTTGTAACATTCGTTCAATCTAAAAGCATCAACATGTGATAATGTATGTGAACTAACTTCTTTTACTAAGAAGAGAAAAAGTAGATAAGTAACTTAGACAAAGGAAACCATACCATGGTAGTCATAACTCCAAGCATGGATCGCGTTTTTCCCCACAAGTATAACAAAACAAAGCAAGAACCAACCGAAAGAATATATAATGCTAAGCCCGCAACGAAACGAACGAAGAAAAACACCTCGACAATTTTGACGCACTGATGTTCACTGAGCAAACTAAGCACCGGACGGCACCACACTCGATATTATGGACTAGTCAATAAGCCTAAGCAATATTTGACCACTTTTAGCTATGTGTGTAAAATTTAACTAAAAAACACCTATGGCAGCGCAACAAAATCCGCAAAGGTCGACTGCAAAACGATAATAATAATTTTAACTTTTTAATGCAGTCGATCGATTAAGCGCTCGACTCGTTTACAGCACGAACGGCCCGTTTTGTGAGATATGCGTTAATTTCGGTGTGTCGTGTTGTAATTATGCGTTTTAGCTATGATTCGCGGCGGTCGTTCGCTAAAGGCGAGTCGCCTAGGAACGATATTAAGATAACAATTCGATGGCAGTGTGAGAAGCGGCAGAGTCCGCAGCGTGGTCGCTGGACGTAAACTCGATGGGGCACTGTAGCGGCGCACGCAAGAGGTCGCTGTGCGCGCGTCGTCCCGCGGCCCGAGCGGCGGCGGACGCGGCCGGAGACGACCGAGCACAGGCGTGACCTCGCGCAACCTCCCCTTCTACCATCGAATATTTCAGCTGAACGCACGGTGTCGCCGTGCCGCGCGCCTTGTCGCTGATGAACACGCTGCGGCCCGCGATCACGTGACACGTCGATACGGATACCCCGGAGCTGACACATGACTAGCAAATAATTTAATTTATTTTTCACTTCAGTAGCTCAAACATGTAGGTTTTGCTGCCTGAAATCAGTGAGCAAAATGCGATTTTGCTCACTGAGTGAGACCAAGTAACTTTTTAATTATTTTTTTCTGAAAGCCGCGAATATCTTATTCAGCTTTGGGTTAATAATACAATTCGAAACAGTCAGACTCTATCTCTTTCCCGCCATTAGAAAGAGAGAGAGACAAAGACCAGCCCTTTCGAAGTTCCGATTTTGAATTCGACCTCAAAGACAAACACGTTCGGAATTTCGTACTAAATAAAGAAATTTTGCAAAACTATATTTGTCTTTTAATGTAATTTATTGAATTTTTAACTTATTGTTGTATTTAAACGAAAATAAGTATTTACTGCAAATAACACTGATATTTAAACTGTAAATATTTATTTCTAGTTTCAATAATGTTACGTAATATATTTTGAATAATAAAATATCATGGGTGCTATTTCCGAACACGCCTTACAAATTTTTCTCGCTGCTGAAGTGAAAAGTTATGTGTGTTACACGAGAGCAAAGTTTTTTGCATCTCGTGCCTTTGAATCCCTCGCCACACTCAGGATTCAACTTTAGAATCACTCGCTACGCTCGTGATTCAATCTTTGAATCCTTCGCTTGCTCAGGATTCAAAATCAGCACTCGCAGCAAAAAACGACTTTACTCTCTTGTTGCACAAATAACTATTATGATCCTTTAGGCGTACGTTTTGTAACGTATTTATTGATCCCTAGCAATGTTTTCATTTATTATTATAATGTGTGTGTATGGGGACCGTAATTGATTTGCTTTATATCACTCCTTGTTGATTTGTCATTATCGTATTATTATGATTGAATTTTTATTTATTTATTGGTGTAGTAGTGTAGATCCGTGGTAGTGTAGCTACACTGATCCAAAGGCTGCTTCTAAAACAGAGAATTTATAATAACCAGTGCAAGATTCACTCATCAAATTTTTCTCAAGACATATTTCTTTTAAGTCCGAATCACATACCCATACAACGGTTTTCAAAATGATCATAAAAACGAAGAATTATTATCATAGACAAAATTTACAACTTTGACTATCGATTTAGTCTAGCTACAAGTGCTGAGCGTGTCCTCGGGGTCCTCGGTTCGATCCCCGGAACGAGAAAAGTGTTAATGTTTTTTAATTTCTTCGGAAATATTCGGAATTTGTATTTTTTATATTGAGAATACTTTATTATTTAAAGGGGTTTTGGTTCCGTGACTAAAGAATTTCTAAAAAAGAGAGCGGAACTCTTTGCAGCCGACAGCTATATCTGCTGCTATTATATTACAAGAGATAGCCGTACTTTTGGTAACTATCAGGAAGGCTGATTCAGTATTTGTGGGTGTAGGGCCCTCCTCTGGTGAGAATGGTCACGGTCTGCCCGCATGCGGCTGGCCAAATGATATGTATCGCCGCTCTTAGACGAATTTATTATGGTTACAAAAAGTGAACAATAACTAGGAAGGCTTATGATATGAGTAGTACCTATGAAAACAGTATAAAAACTGACAATATTAATCGACAGTAAATAATAACTAGCTAACTAATACACAAAGACATGGCCTAAGTCTTTGTATTCTTGAGTCTATTAAAATGTCTAAAAAACGAAGTAAAAAGTAAGCCTCGGCTTCTAAAAAAAATAAAATTACTTAGATACTTTAACAAAATTAAAAACCTCAATTAATTGATTAAGAAACAGTATCTTTTAAATGTATGTATTTATACGGTTTTCTAGCTGTAGGCCATATTTAACCGATCCAAAGAGTCCTGACATACACAAATAAAGGTTGATTTATCGAGAAGTAAAAAACATAGTGACTATTCATTCAAGTCACTATTAGTATTTTCAAAATAAGGTAAATAGGAATACTAAGTTAGTTATAGAATACTAAGAAGTATGTAGGTATCTATATTTTTAATATGTAACAAACCATTGGAACATAAAATCAATAACTTCGAGATACTTTGACTATGTTCGCTACATGGAAATAAATTCAGGGTGTTTTCCTAATGTGCAGCCTAGCAGTACACAGCGTTGAATACGCGTAGCACCCGCGTAGCACATGCGTAGCACACGCGTAGCACCCGCGTAGCACTCGCGCAGCACCCGCGTAGCACCCGTGTAGCACCCGCGTAGCACCCGCGTAGCATCTCGTAGAGGTCTCGTTGAGACCGCATAGACGCAAAGCGAGCGGTACGTCGATACGAACAAAGAGTTTTCGACGAAGAGACACTATTATTTCAAAAAAATATTATTATGAATAAAATTTTCGCGAGGTGGCGCTGAGAGTCATCTTTTAAGCACGAGTTAGAATTAATCAAAATATTTTTTTTATTGATCTAATGGTATAATAAAACAAAAAAGGCGCTAACAAACATAAAAAATGTTTTAAATATTGGTAATTT
This sequence comes from Oligia fasciuncula, assembly GCA_963082905.1. Classification (NCBI taxonomy): domain Eukaryota; kingdom Metazoa; phylum Arthropoda; class Insecta; order Lepidoptera; family Noctuidae; genus Oligia; species Oligia fasciuncula. The sequence continues at coordinate 12,767,987 of OY720388.1, read as the reverse complement.
ATTTCTGTAAATTAAAATATTAAGTAAGCACATAACAACTAATACCTAATTAATTAATAAAAATAACAAAATTAAATCCTAACTTAACTAAAACTATTGTGTTCTTTCTTTTCTTACGTGATTATTTTTAAAGATCTTAACAATTAGAATTACTCCAATCAATTAAGCAATACAATTTTACAGCAGTTATAAACTACGAACTAGTCAGACGTACATATTTAACTATTCACTAGAAGAGAGCCCCAATCATTACTAATTGGCATAGCAACAACACTTCAAATCTTCATTTGATGAAGATATACGATTATACCAATGAAATCAATGCCATCACGTTTGACAGCAGATTAAATTGGCTTTCATCGACCGGGGGTCAAACTCACTTTCTTCGCTAGTTAGTGAAAGTGTTGCAATAATCTATGTAAGTAGACGATGTAACTGCGTGACGGGGAAGATGGGCGTTAGATTGGCGAGGGCTACGAGCCGGCCTCGACGCCGATTAGCACGCGATAGTTCAAGGACTCGATACACAAAAGATAGCCACAGCACGTATAGATAACTCCTTCACGTTACGCAACTAACCTTTCAGATTTACTGGCGTGGGAACACGCTGATGTGGCTTCGAAGCTGTTACTGTTGGCTTTTGAAAATACACTGCACGTTTTGTTCGATGTAGGATTGCATGTGAGTGTTTGTTTGACAAATAAACTGGTAAAAATAAATAAATAGTAGTAAATTATTATACCTAGTGTGTAAAAGTAAGAGTGATGAAAATAAATGACAGTGTATAATTTTACAAACGAATATTTTTTTGCCATACCGTTTAATTAGTCCAGCTGTCGACTATTTTGTTTGTTGCCTTATTTAGCCGTTATCGTCATCGTGAAACAAAATATTCAACTCAGGGCTGATATTTCCAACGCCAAATAATTTTATCAGAGGAATAATTTTGAATTTTTGACAATTATTCTTCCATACAAAAACTGACAGACGTCAATTTTATTCCACGAATAAAAGATATCTGTCGATTTTAAAATCAGCGCTTAGTGAAACGTTTCTTAGATTTTCAGGATTTTTATCTGTAGAAACCTAAAAATACATATTAAAGAAGTTTAATCTGAAATGGAATGCGTCACAAACGGGAAATCTATAAAGTTGGATTTGAGAACTTCAGTCGTAGATTGTCTCCGAGGCTCTATTAGGAGTTTAGAGAACTACTATACCTAATGCTAACTATGATAGAAATAGTTGTATAACCTCATCACTGAGTTGCTGGTCTGGATGCCATTATTACTGTCGACGACAAACAATGGTATACTATAGTATGTCTCTGACTTAACCAATAAGCGAGACAAATATTTGCAAAGCTTTCGAATGAAGCTGTTTTGAACAGAAACTAGAAACTTTTATTTAGGCGATCTAACAAATTTATTATGATGCTTCTCAGTATCTCAGTGGCGGTATACCATCAAGTCCTAATGAAATATGTATAATTAAGTACAGCGTACGTCGTCTTGACGCAGCATGAATACGACTCGGTGGAATTGAATTCCTGCGAATTATGCATGAATTTCTGCGTGCACGCACGTCTCTATTTCCATCAGGAGACTGGCAATACCCAGGTGTAGCATCCGCGGATAACGTTTAATTAAAGAAGGATTATATCATCACTGCCCTTATAACGGGTAAGGAAAACATTGTGAGGAAACCGACGTGTCCTAAGCTAAGTTTTTTTTCGTCTTTTTGATGCTGATACATTAAGATAAGCCGTGCATTAGCCTTGCATTAATACTACGTACCATATACTATTTTATAGCACATGTGACCTAAACGCGCACTTAAGTCACGCTTTTTTGTGTAAAAAGGGACTACTTAAGTCACAGACTTAAGTGCGGGTTTAGGTCACATCGTCCCATAAAATGAATATTAATATTTTGTGTAAGAAACGCAGAAGAAGTTAACTTACCTAAAGGCCGATTAATGGAAAGGAAGTTGTTCTATGGGCCTAAAATGCAAAACTGCAATAACTCATGCTCCCCTGAAAGTTGATTCAATGCATTGGTTATGGTAATCGGAGTTCTAAATCTGAAATAATATTTCGTATTCGCAAGGCAAGCGAATAACTGAGGAAACAAGAATAATCAATATCTTACATGTAAGTTTGTCAAGGTGGACCGAGGAGTGGTGAAGGTTGTGGAAATCTGCTGAATGTGGGAGGCAGAGGAACAGTCGTGACGATGCTATTGGGGAGACCTGCAGTGCCTTCCAAAAGTTAATTGACATTTTTCCACTTCAGCTGTGATGCCACAATATGATTAAAAAAAAATATAATAATCAGGTACTCCATAGGTCGAGTTAGTTATTAAAACCGTTATAGTTCAAACATTTAGAACTAGAATTTTAAATCATAATGTGGTGTGTCGCAGCTGAAGTGGAAAAATGGCAATTAACTTTTGGAGGCCACTGTATGTCGAGTAGCAGCCGTCTTTTGGCTGCGATGATGACGAAGTTTGTCATAAGCGGTGATATTTCAAATGTCTCAGTAACTTTTATTATTTACGTGGGAAACTGGACGCAGTAAGTAGTAGCATAGAAAACTTATTATGCAGTAAGTTTCTATACTACTACTTACTGCGTCCAGTTTATGCAGTAAACTTGGAGGCCCATTTTGTCAGGCTGATTGGTAGTTTGGTAGGGGCAGGTATTTCAGCAGGCATATGCAGAATCATAATCATCTGCCTAGCCTTTTCCCAACTATGTTAGGGTCGGCTTCCAGTGTAACCGGATGCAGCTGAATACCAGTATTTTACATGGAGCGACTGCCTATCTGACCTCCACAACCGAGTTACTGGGTAATACGATACCACTTGGTAATACTGGTTGTCAGACTTTCGGTAGGCGTTAAATCACACTAATATTATAAAGACGAAAGTTTGTGAGTGTGTGTGTTTATATGTTTGTTACTTCTTCACTCTCAAACGGTTAAACAAATTTTGAAAAATTACTAGCTTTTGCCCGCGGCATCGCCTGCGTAGAGGTCGGAAATTTTCCTACGGGAATGTACTACCAAATAAAAAAGTATCCTATGTCCTAATGCAGATCATGGTCTACCGATGTGCCAAATTTCATTTAAATCCGTTAAGCCGTTTTACGTGAAAGCGTAACAAACAAACAAATTCACTTACGCACTTACAATATTAGTTAGAATGTAGAATTACCCTGGACTTGTACGCAAAATACGCGCATTGTCGTGGAGTTGCGGAAACCAGCCCGTATTACCTATTACCCTGGACTTAGAAACTACCCTCAAGTAGGTTAATTTTTTTAAGATTATTATTTGAATAATAATATTTCATAATCTAAGTTCTAAAACTGATGACCGAGCTGAATGCTAATATTAATAGAAAAACATTTTATATCTATCTTGTATGCCTCTTAAAGCTACTCCGCGTAGAAAAACCACTCTCTTGCAGAAAACCGTGAACTACTTAGCTAACTACCAATCTGGAAGCTTTTCTGATAATCTACTTATGCTTTTCTTACTTCTAAGTAGAGCTACTTCAAAATTATACCAGTTGTCGATTTCGCAATCGATGACGAGTATTTATCAAGAAAATGTTCGCCAGCGCAATTATCTTATTTCATAATAAATGAATGCCACTCGAAGCCTGTAGAAGCTTGTTGGAGTGTCTGTTATTATTAAAAAATACACTTGAAAGAGATTTTCGAACTTAGAATTCTTAACTTGAAACAACCTTAAGAAGTGATTTTTTTAAGCTAAGACGGAGTGTAAGAAAAGGATGTTTATATAATAAGTATAACTATATAGTGGATAGACATCAAAAGCTTTCACAGTTAAGTGTTCCTCAAGAGGAGTTTGAAAAACCCTTAGTTATTTTTTTCTAAAGACATTGTTGTTATAAGTTACCTTGAAATAGGTACCTAATTTCAATATTTTCATTCGAAATTCATATACTAATTATGATTAAGTTCAGGCTACAATAGCGCGAAAATTATACCAAAATAAAGCTTATAATAATGTTTTGAACCTTTAACTGTTTGATGCAATAATAATAACATTTTTTAATTTTATTTTTTATTTTATATAACTGTTTTTATTGTCTCCTATCATAACTAATCACGAACAGCAATAAAAGTCCTCTAATCTCAAATACACACTGAAACACAACTTTTGTGTACAGATTGCCCAGTACAACCTGACAGGCAATGAAATATCGAACTAGGTTAAAAAAAATATCTCAATTTGAAATGTTACTGACATTTGCCTCGAGCGCTGCGCTGCGCCGACCGACATAGTGTTTCAATATATGTTGGGCACACTGTACAGCCAACTGTTTGTTTATTATTGATAAACTATTTTGACGGCGCACGATATCCTAGCAACGTGGCGTAAAGGCGCAATCAGGTCGTAAATAGATGGATCGATACATTCTAAATTACTTATTTTGCTTTGCTGTCTCCATAGGCACTGGTTTTTATGAATTGCAATTTTGTTAGAACGCACAATCACAATGGGAGTTATGTACACACAGCTCCTTTAAGTAGTTACCCCACCAAAAGACATGTGCGTTCAAATCCGTGATAGGCCCAAGTTGGTTTTTGTATTTTGCAAAAACATTTTGTTTTAAATAATGTATTGTTTTAGTGAATAAAGAAGTTTAAGTAAGTATTTTTTTTTAAATTCTGTTTTTATTATTGTTTTTTTTCAATAAAACAATACTTTTGCGACGACAAGCAACAATAATAGGGTTAACATTTACGACAACTTATTCATCGTCTAAATAGACTGGAGGTTTCAAGACCGCTTACCGTGCATAAGATTGGAAGTTCAAATCCTATATAGGCACGAAATGTGCTTTTTGTTCATTATATTATTTTGATATATATTTCTATTTTGTTTTAAGTAGTAATTATTTATAAAGAATTAAAAAATCAAGAAAAATAAAATACTTTATTAATCATTTAATAATATTTATTATTGCTATTATTTAACAAAACTATGATCTTATTTTACAACAAACAGAACAACTATTTTAGTTCTCATAAAATCAGAAATCATTTAAAAAAATAATTGATAAAATTAGTAGTCGTTTACTCTTCGCCGTTTTAAGTGAACGTATACAAAGTTATAACTTGAAGGTATGGATTAATTTTATAAAGACAACGTAAGTAAGTAAAATTAATGGATACCCTCAAATTATAACATCTTTCGATTAGACAGGGACCTAAAGATATAATGACTCAGCCGATAGTAGATAACAATTTCATCGCAATTCATATGGGCTCGCTGGCTAGTTCGTCAAACTGCCGGTATGAGTATGACGACGTTCGGTGATGCGATGGTTCGAATCCGAGTCAACACAATGGACTCTTTTTGAAGTATTCTTTAGATTATTCGTAAGGAATTCAACGTTGTAGCAGTGTAACATTTTAAAACTTGAGGGGTTAGGACATAGTGACGCTTTCTGTACTTAGATAGATACCAGTTAACATAACTTGAATAACCGTTCAAGTTATGTTAACTGGTGAAGAGATAGAAAATGCAACAAATTAATCTGGAAGTATAAACTTATCTGAAAACTTGGAAACAATCTTTGAGGGAGCAGGAGTAGCGTTATTACACAATCTATCGGAATTGACATGCAGTTGGAAGCTACGAATTTATTATCAATCATACATAACGACTCCTCTGAGAGATAAAAGTTGCTTTCGCAAAAAGGTAGATTGCAGCAGGACCTATTTATTGAAATTTTATTCATAAATTATAACAAAAGAACGATTGATCACATCTTTAAGTATCTAATATCTTAGCTTTGTGTAAGCTATTCAAATTATGTTTACCCACGGTAGTATTCCAAAAAGCTCATAAGACGTCAGTCCGAGAATGTCAAATCAAAATAATTCATTTGATGAAATTATTCGTAATATTTCGTGAAATTGAACTGGTTCTACCTTTTCTATACCTGCACTCGTTTAAGAGGAGATTAAAGGGCGTAAAAACACTAATTTTATAAAACTGTGTAAGATGCATAGCAGCCTTAAATTGTAAAGCCGCGTTTTCACTTCCCTGCCGATCAAACATTTTGTTTTGAGCAAATGTTTGCTGTTCTTCCAATGTTCGTTTAAAACCGAAAACATTTGTTTTTACTACAATGGGGAAACACTAGTTCTAAACAAAAGCTCGTGCTGAAAAGTTCGAGAGGCGCAGAGCAGCTGTGTTCTCATTCTCACTCGGTAGATATGGACGTTGATTTGCTTTTGGCCAATGATTTCAAGTAATATTAATTATGTCAATGCTTTTGGCTAATGCAGCGTTTGTAATATAATTGGAACTTTACTAAATAAACGGTAAATAAAAAGGCGGTATTTGGTGTCTTTTTAGGGTTCCGTACCAAAATGGTAAGATGGAACCCTTATGGTGAGACTCAGTCTGTCTGTCTGTCTATCTGTCTGTCTGTCACAGCTGGATATCTCAAGAACTACTAATGCTATCAACTTGAAATTTGGAATAGTTTTAGATGACGTTTGCCCAACTATTTTGCAAATAAGAAAGAAATAAAAATATATGTATATTTTTTGCAACAGGGACTAAAAGGGGTCTGAAAAATTTGAAGTGGGGCTACTAGGGCATGTGGGGTATCATATGAAAGAGCGCAGTTTGCAGATTCTCAAAAATTTTTTTTAGGCCGCATTGTTTTTGACTTTTGATGAAAAATGTAAAAAAAATACCTTAACTCCGAAGTTTGCAAAGAGAAAAATCTGAAATTATTCTATGTGATAGAAGTTTATGTAAAGATTACAGGAAAAATAAAATGAAGTCTCTAAATAGCACACTCTTTCAGAAATCATCAACAAAAGTTACATTAGTTCCACTATCGGTCTAGAGATGGCTGACCTAAAACTGCAATAATCTACACCGCAGCGTGAAGTGTTAAAATTCTCTGACGAATATTTAGGCCTCGCCGATGAAAATTTAAAACATATGATGGTACGGAACCCTCGGTGCGCGAGTCCGACTCGCTCTTACCCGGTTTCTTTTTTAAACAGAGAGAATGAAATGCCAATATATCAAGGGAGGCGATTGCTCATTTCGAAGATGGAAGTTTTGAGGTGTACATTTCTTTCTCTCCTGTGCCTGAACGCTGCAACTGAGATGACTTCCAATGGTGTGCGTCACATGTCGGCTATGTATTATAAAACATCGTTTTTTATTGCGATATTTTTGTAATCTGATTTGCGGGTCCCATAAGCATTAATGGGCTAGCAACTGCTTGCTCGCCGGTGATGTCGTTTTCACTAAATGAATGAGCGAACGAGCAATCGTTCGCCGAATCCAACCCATTATTGAACGAACATGTTCGCTCACTCGTGTTTTCATTTACCGCGCGATCAAACGCTTGAACTGTTCAGAACGCTAAGTGAAAACGGAGCTTTAGCCAATAAATACTCAGTTACTATTCGCTTAGTAACAATTAAAATAAAAAGGCTGATATACAGGGCGTCCCACGGCTATGCCACATGGAGGGAAAGTACCTTGAATACTGTAGATGGAACATTTTACTGAAAGAAGACATTATTTTAATTTAAAAAACAATTTAAACTGCATTCATAGATTTTTAAATAATTACATGGTTGAACCGAGAATCGAACCCGCTACACGAGAAAAAAAATTACCCTGTAGCTTTATCATACCGATCGAAAGGCTTCATCATAAGGATTATTTTTTGCTAAATAACATAGTGTCAGAAATAAAAGGAAGATCATGAATTTTAACATTTGATGTGAAATTTTGGACAAATAAGATGGCCACTGAGATCCCCAGATCTAACCCTGTTAATTTTTTTAATGAGATTATGTAAAAAAATTAGTTTACAAGAACCAGTATGAAAATGTCCACGAGCTACAAACTGAACTTAGACGTATTATTCTAAATATCCACCACAACAAGATCAAAAAATCGACAGGGATTGAAATAATCAACAGAGTGCGACTTAGTATTCAACAGTATGGGACTCATTTTGAGCATTTGATAAATTGATTAATTTTGTATTAAAAATGTTAAAATTCATGGTCTTCCTTTTATTTCTGACACTACGTTATTTAGCAAAAAATTATCCTTATGATGAAGCCTTTCGATCGGTATGATAAAGCTACAGGGTATTTTTTTTTCTCGTGATCGGGTTCGATTCCCGGTTCAACCATGTAATTATTTAAAAATCTATGAATGCAGTTTAAATTGTTTTTTTAATTAAATAATGTCTTCTTTCAGTAAAATGTTCCATCTACAATATTCAAGGCACTTTCCCTCCATGTGGCATAGCCGTGGGACGCCCTGTATAACTTTTATTCGAGGAATAAAATTGACGTTTGACAGTTTTTGTATGAAACAACTGTCAAAATTTCAAAATTATTCCTCGAATAAAGTTATCAGATGATTGAAAAATCAGCCCTAAAACAAAAAAATGCAGATGGAGCTACTTTAGTTGAGGCAACTAACAACTTTTTGAAAAGTTGCCAGTTACTACAACCAAATAGCCCGAGATGTGTGTAAACAGCTAGTTGCTAGTTGCCAGTTGCTGCAATAGTCGCTCCATCTGCAAAGCGCCTTAGGCTTCAGTTCCGTAAATTGAAAATAGATTTAGAGAATCTTTATTTCTCATACAGTTCATTTACAGGAGATTAAAACACAAGTTGAAAGTTTTATATTAAGTTTTTTTACCAAAGAAATTAAGTTTTTGTATAAAGTTAAAGTTGACTGCAAATCTCTAAGATCTTCAGAGAACAGATATAGACCCTTAGATTGTATAGTTCGTATAACTCATCGCAAAACTTTGCCGGCAAACATAAGTTTTGAAGTCACATTCTATTTGTCTGTCTGGAAACTACTCAAGCGTGGTTGGTGACTATATTTATGTAGGTATGTACCTACGTTGCGATTGAAATTTTGTAGTTATAAAGCTGGTTATAAACATGGAATATACAAAATTAGAGTAAGAGTCCCACTCTAGTAACGAGATGACCTACTTGACTCTGCATGTCATGTCTTGAATAATATTCAATATGATTACCTTACAATAGTCGGCAGAGGCACGAAGTGCTACTGTTCTTAAACACTAACTAATAGTTTCTGCCTGGTATGTTTATTGGTAGGTGTGTCATATCAAATTGCACCCACTGCTTGAAGACGTTCGTCCACCAACACGACGAGTGGGTTTATATACTAGTAGTTTTTAATCCACAAGAGTAGAAGTTTTTATCACCGTGACCCAGCTGCGTTCTGGGTATGAACGCTCATTAGCGAATACGCTGATGAAAGAATATAAGAATATAAGTTACCAAGGACCGAAATATCTTCAGACCGGTAACACGGAAAAAAGCAAAGTTTAGAAAAATTAGAATTTTGCACCCTTTCTCTATCTTTGCATTGGTTAGAAAACAAAAGCGCACATGCACTAGGGACTCTAGAATTCTAGTCCAAACAAATAAAGCATAATAGTTCATAATGCCATTTTCTCAACCGCTATCCTACTGGAACTAAAAGATTTAAGTATATTGAACTTTTGTTCGCACATTTAACTTTAAACTAATAACGTGGCTAACACTACAATAATTATGTTATAAATTTGCGGGTGCTATGGACAAAATTATACCGTACGCTAAGCGGTAAACAAATCCTTCACTAGTGAGCTTAACTGGTTTATTTAATTTGTTATTTATTTAATTTGTTAATTCTAATCTTGTGTAAGTTTAGGTAAGTTGATTGATTGAACAACTGATTGAAATATTAAAACGCCCATTCTAAGCGGCCGATCCGTGTAATTTGCATGTATAAAGTAATGTTGGGCTGAGGAGGGATGATTGGAAATACGACTTAGAAGGGGTTGAAAAGGGGTGAAACCATTAACCACAGGGCCGCAGAAGAGAGTAAAAGCTAGTGATTAATACAATCCATGTTGATGAATGACTAAGAAATTGTGTAGTAAGTATCAAATAGTTGATTGCGTCGCGTAAGATTACACGGTATTTAGAACAGACTACGTTAGGTACATATAATAGGATAGTGTACAGTAGCGAAGGGTCAATTTTTGTAAGAGGTAAGCCGGAGTATATCTTTAATATGATTATACTATTTGTCTATAGAATACTGACTGTGCTATTTATCAAAGGGAAGCCGGTATTAATCGAGTTGTATAGAACCTTCGCCACTGATAGTGTAAATCCCATCAGATAGTGATAAGAGTAAACTGCCTTCTTGTGTATGTTTCGGGATTACATGCTGAAGAAAAGGCTACTAGGTTCTGGCTTTAAATAGGTGTATATATGCACCTATTTAAAGCCAGTAAGTTTAACAATATACAGAGTAGAAGGGACATTGACGCGCAAAGTGAAACCATGAGTTCAGCACATAGTTCTAGACCTCTATCGTAGAAATTTTAGCCCGGCTATAAAAAAAAATCTGCTATTTCATAGAAAAATGCAATACGTATGGGGTCAAAATATATGGTAGAGCTATTTTTTTTTAATAACCGACGAAAAATTTTTACGCAGGTGGGTTCAGAATCATATACTGAATCTATGATCGATGTCCCTGAGTTGTATTGTTTGACAACCGGCGCGCGGCGTGACTACACAAACCAGACCGTCCATTGAAGCACATGTAAGACCACAATCATATTATGTGATAATAGAAAGTAAAGGGCTACTAAGAAGTGGATGACACATTAGGTCTCTAGTGTCTACTAAAGTATTTATAAATCATCCAATTATCTAGATAATCTGCGCTTTAACGGTTTTCCGCGCATTATACTTTTATATCGGAAAGGGTGATAAACACATATTTGTGTTACACGCTGTCGTTGTTGGAGTCTTAAACTTGGTGGTCGTAACTCCTCAGGGACTGGTGGCAAAATGTCATAATCCACAGCAGTAATATACTTAAAGACGTTACAGGGATATGAAATTCTTCCCCCACTTTTATAATAGTTTGTGGTTTGTTGCTCTTTACAGAAATATGCTGAACAAGAAAAGATTCGCATAACTTATGAAAGTTGTTTTAATTAAAATAACAGGCAGCGTGCTCTATACTAAAGGGCGTTCATTGGATTCTTGCTTTGTTTATAACAGAAAGGTAAGTTTTTAGTTGCATTTCTACCTTTATTTCTATGGACGACTTATGGCTGATTTTTCCATAGCCAGATAACTTTTATTCGAGGAATAAAATTGACGTTTGACATGCGTTTGACAGTTTTTGTACGAAAGAACTGTCAAAATTTCAAAACTATTCCTCGAATAAAGTTATCAGATGAAAAATCAGCCCTTAGTCTAATCTATTATATCTATCTTATAATTATCATACATTGAAGCCACTTTGTGTGTCTGTCTGCGTGACCGCGTTGTTCTTCTAAACTACGCAACTGATTTTGATGGGTTTTCACCATCATTCTAGAATTTATTCCGGAAGGTTATATTTGTATAAGATATTAATATTAAACTTATATTAACAAAGAATCTCAAATAATAATAATATGTACAAGTATATAAAGGAGAGGAAATAAATGGATAATAATAATAAAATATATAAAAAAATAATAAATGTTTAAATGTTTTTTTATACTTATTTTTTTAAGAAATATTTAAAAATGTAATAAAATAAGGCATGTAAATTAATAAAGGACATAATAATAATAAAAGGCTGGCAGCATTGCCACGTTGTATGGCAATGCTGATTCTTTGGCCAATAAATAGGCCAGCCCTCTGGTCACATGAAGAGTCGAAAAACCGCTTGGCGATGTCTCGAAATACTAAGTGGGCACTCGGGCCCCATGGCCCTAGTGTTTCAACCCGAAACGGCTCAAACATACAAAACTTCAAGATTCTTTCTCTTTGGAACTTATATAAGTTCCAAAGAGAAAGAATCTTGAAGTTTTGTCAAGTCGTATAAACCGTGCAAAGCAGGGGCGGGTCACCAGGTTATCATAATCAAAACTATCCAGCGGTGCTATTCTGTAAAAAGATCACCATGATAACTTAGGTGAAGTGAGCTTGCAGTGAGCTGTCATTCCACCTGATGATGGGGATTGACACTATTGACAGCTCACTTCACCTAAGTTTTCACGGTGAGATTTTTACAGAATAGCATTACAGCTAATCTCACGATGACATTAGCGACGGACAGCTGGTCTACTCACGGATATTGGGCAGAAAGATGTTATTTTTATCACTGTACCAGTAATGTCCAACACATTAAAAAGAAGGAGAGCAATAAAAGAAGAAGCTAACGTATTAAGTAAATGGAATACCGGGTAGTAACTGCATCAGCAGCGTTTAAATTCCCGCGCGACAGCTGTAATGTGATTTGGTTTTAAAGTACACAGTTGAATGTGAGGGTATTTTTATACTGGGAATAGAACATGCTTCAGGTCATCACCCTCCAGAATTAGTGTAGTGACATTGTTTGTGTGTTTAACAAATAATTATAATACATTGGTGATTATGATAACTGTTCATAAATATTCTTGTAAAAAAAAAATTGTAATAAAAGAAAATGTACTAAAATATGAAAAAAAGTTAAGAATGCTGAAAATAAATGATGATTACGCATGTATTTGCCAAGCACTGCAAGTAGAGTTGCAGATTTCGCAAGAAAACATCAACGCGGCTACGAGCGTAGGCGTACGGCTACGTGCGTAGCGGGGTCTACGCGGGTTCATAGTTCATTGCGCGTGGTCACAAAATTTGCTTTTTGTTATTCATTGCTATCGAATGGCAATATTATTTGTTCCATGACTTTAATTTAAATAGTCCCGAGTAAATTAATACTGATGCACCGCCAATTATAAACACGCAGAATATTTTTTAAAGCATGGTATTAAAAAAGTTAATCTAAACAATTACATAACGTAAACGTTTTGATAATTGTCGAGATCAATAAAGCTGTTAATTAGTGACTCCTAGGTTTATCACTCAAGGCACTTGAATGAATGGACACAACTTTCAATACTATATAATAACTATTGTTAAAGGTAAAGATAACAATGAGGAATACCTATATATTTTAGATTGCAGAGAATATACACTAATGATATATACGCCAATAACTCACCTTCAAAAGGTGAAAGAAGTCTCTATTTGATATTAATGCTTGACGCGTTTTGATAGTAAATATTTATTGACATGTTTGAGAATAATAATAAACGATTGGTGTTGTTTGTTTTACAGTGATATGTTTTAGGTATAGATTAAATTCAACCACTACAGTTTAATATATAGATTGCTTTTGATAAAAAAAATCTTCTATTGGTGTGCATGCATTTAAGAACACATCATAAGATTAGAAACCCGTAGCAAGCCGTGCCGCCGTCCCCGCGTCCATATATTTTAGGCTATGTGTCGTATACGTAGTACATATAAGTTTGAAAGTTGAAAAGCGCGGCTGTAGTACACAAGAGGGTCTAAGAGTGAAGCTAACGAAGTACTCACCACCTTCTCCTCAATGATCTCATTGTTGTTGTTGTTGCTCCCATATTTTAAGGCACCGTTTTCCATGACCACAACTGATCGTCGTGTGTTTAACAATATCTTTAACACTATTTGTCCTCATTTACTATACATTTTTACAATATTTACATATGTTCAGTGATATTAAATTACACATCGTCCTTATGTTTCTAACTTTGCTTATGTTTATTAGATAAGTTTATTATGTTATTGATATATCGTTTTGTTTGTCAGTAATTATTATCATACCTACATTTCATTGGACCTGAAATTCAAATACGCGTAAATTGAAATGATCTTTGGATTTTTTATGTTTAATAATATTTGTAATTAGTTGTTCTATCAGCATTTAATATGTATAAAGAATGTCTGTAATATTAATTTAATTTGGAATAATGTTGATAGCTTAAAGTGAGTTACATTAAATTAGTATTAATCACACACGCATTACACTTAAATTATTTAATATTATTAGTAAGAATTACTATTTAACTTACTAAATGTTTACTGCACAACTCAGTCATAAAACAAAGTAGACAAACAATAGGATCATTACTTATTGTAGTTCGTAACCTACATTTAGTTAGTTTGCCGGTTACACATAAATATTTCTATTGTTTTTTATTTAGACTTCTACGCCAACTCTTCTTTAAATAATACGCCATGCTGAATTAATTAAAGACGTTACATAATTTTACTGATATTAATATGACATCCGTTGCTACGTTACTTTTCTTTGTAAACACATTTCTTTGTTCGTCAAATCACTTCGACAAAAATATCAGACAGCAATTTATAGATTTTGCAATATTCCAGTTCAAGTTTTATAATTTGATTAGTCTTTCTAACTCCACTGATGAACATTCACTTTTACGAAAAGTTTTCACATCGGTAGGTACATGAAATAATTACCTAACGATTTTATTTTTTAAATTGAAAGGCACGATTGTTTTAGGACACATGATAATATATGTTTAGTAGTAGATGCAGTTTATTAACATCGTGTCGGGTGTCGGTGTGCAGGTGACGCGCGGTGTCGCTCGGGGCGCGGGCGGGCGACTCGCGGGCCGCGTCATACTGCGGCGCGCGGCAAGCTGCCGGCCCCTCAGCGCCCGAGCGCCCCAGCGCCGCATACCCGCACTCTGCGCTCGCCCGCTCACCATCACCGACCACCATACCTCCGATACGCACCATCCTTTATTATTGACAGACGACCTTGCTCCACATTATATTTTCTCCACTAAAAGGATTTATTAGGTCAATGATGGACGGCCGCGTGAAATAGCACACCGACTATTTTGTCCCCTTCTTCTTTATTGATATTTTCTTTTCATTGAGAAGTTTTGTTGACGACTACTTTCTTATACCGCAATAAAAAAAGTTAGCACGTACGTTACTTGTAACATGCAAGGGTGTTATGTAATGTTATGAGAAACGCCTACAAATGCTTTAGCATTTGTATGCGTTTAAGCTATTTCTACGCATGCATTCAGTGTAACATAAAAACAAACCAGATACTGAAAACGTGTAAAGATAAACTTATTTCAAGAACGTTTATGTAGCCAAGTGGACAAATAAAAAAGTGCACATCTATTTACCTCAATAATACGCAAACATCCCGTCCCGTCCCGAGTAATTTGAGAGTGAAATCATTAAGCAAATATGTAACTACCAATATTTCATCGGTACCCAGTCGAAGCAGTGCCTCTAACGAACAACTGTCACTCTTATAGAGCTTATAGTGGTGACAATTTTAAGCATTACAGGCAAAATACTGTCGTGAAGCCTTCGGCTTTTCATCGTTGAAGTTAACGATGCTTTTGCAGTAAAAATCACAATCAAGTACTTTGTTTTTACTAGGCATATTTTTAACGAATGTTTATAAAACTTAAACCATTTGTTTTTATATTTGTTACAAATCGCAATAATTAAACAAACAACGCAGTTTTCTATAGCATTGCAATTGTGATGATTTTTAATGTCACATACCTATAAACTGTCTATAGTACACCAACTAATGTTGACATAACCAACCGTATCTCGCTTCCAAATACCTATAAGGATTCCAAATGGAATCTTATTTTTCAAGACGCTATGATAGAACAATAAAGCAAGTGTACACGGGTCACTGAGTTCAATTGTATGAACATTACACTCACACTCTGTCGTGCTGTTTTCTCTGTTAATAACGTTTACAGAGAAAATAGCACGAGAGTGAGTAAAAAGTTAAATAAACTTCAGAAAATATATGTAGCCCATTTTACATTTTGGAAGATCTGTATCTCTTAGACAAGTAAAGCTCTCTTAGGCAAAAAATACATCTTGTATTTTTTGAAGCCGGAACCGGCAAATGTTAATATTTTCGTAAGAGAAAATAATTGTAAAAAAGCGAGTGAGCTTCTTTCTAAAAAGGATGTTTCAAGAATGTTATAAATGTTTTTGTTACTAACCAAAGCAGGCGTATGTGTGTTTTCTTGAGAATCTCGCGTGAAGGGATTTTATTGTTCAAATTAACATGGATATTAGATACATTTTGAATCTAATATTAACTTATTATAGTATTTTCATGTTGAAATAATGAAAAACAACAGACTGTCTAATCCGAATAAAACTGTGATTACCTACCTACTACAATATTCGCCGGTGAGCGCCAATTGTACGGAACAGTCAGATAAGAATCCAATAAATCCAATAAGAATCCAAAAGCAGACGACGACAGTGGCCGATATAATCTTTATATGTAATTATTTAAATAATGTACAAATATCTACGCATTAATGAATTTCATTCTATCATTCCATTGATGTTGCCAATTAATAAAAAGGAAATTGCAATTTGAACTTTGCCAATCACAATTTTATTTTCCACAGTTTCAGGTAAACAAGCCAGTAACTCATACTTGTGCAATTATCTTTCGTTACCCACTTCCTAAAGTAAATAGCTCTGACGTGAATTGCACTGTCTGATAGCAAATTAATCTCATATATATAGATAGATACTAAAGGTAAACACATATTGGATTAGTCTGCACTGTTTGTTTTCAGCGTGGCTTCAGTTACAGATGTGATGATATCGTCAGATAGAGATAGTGATACTTATTGCATAAGAATTATTCTGAAGTAGGAATTTGCTAAGTATAAGTACATTCTATTAATTACTGCGGTGCTATTCTGTAAAAGTCTCACCGTGAAAACTTAGGTGAAGTGAGCGTGGAGTGAGCTGTCAATAGTGTCAATTCTTAGCAAATACAAACTCACTTCACCTAAGTTTTCACGGTGAGGTTTTTACAGAATCGACCGGCTGAACTACTAACTAAGGACTGATTTTTCCAACGCCAGATAATTTTATCCAAGGAATAGTATTGAGTTTTTGATAGTTCTGCCATACAAAATCTGTCAGACGTCAATCTTATTCCACGAATAAAAATTATCTGTCGATTGAAAAATCAGCCCTAAGAAAATTAATCCTTGTCTCAATTTGATCAAATTCTTGAAAAACCTTTTTGTCTTTCTTGTCTGCTGGCTGTCTGGTTGGTTGCAAGCTGCATGCTATGCGTGCCGTCTGATACTTACGACCTCTGTGCCGTCCTAGGCCTTGGGAGTCTCAACATGCATCACTGTCTCGCCCCGTCCGACGATGCCGTTTCCCTTATATCAAACCTTGGGTTGTTTTGCTGAGTCACTGAGTTAGCCTTTGAATCAGCAAAAAATAAAGCGTTTCGGAGGACTATCTTCAAATAATTATATCAACAACATACGTACATCATCCCTGATTATGTTTTTGCTATCGTTAAAATGGTCTGTTGTAACTCGAACTAATTTTATAAAATGATGTTATACGATCTATATCATGCCTGATCTTATCATTATCTCATCTCAAAATTTTATTATGCCATAAACAAAACATTTTTTTAATAGTAGATTATGCACTAAGGGGATAAAGTAGTGTCTTAATGTCGCGGGCGCTATGGAGTTAAGACTAGAATCCTGAGGGCAGTAAGGGATTGAAACTCGCCCAAGTCGAAGACACCTTTATCCCCGAGGAGAATACTCTACTTTTCACACTATCTACGAGACAATAAAAAGCCATAGTTCTAGGATCAAAGTATCTATTAAAATTACAATTACAGATAATAGACCTATTTAAATCTGTTAGTGTTTATAATAGAGGGGCGTAGAGCTTGATACTTTTCGATAATTCTTACGTATTCTCCACGGACTCCGAATGACCGCTCTTTCTTTGATTTTGTATCTGGCAAATTTACCAGCAACAAATCTGAATGTTTTTCGATATCTTCAATTTGAATGTTTACGAATTCATTTCCACGACAAGCGCCATTCA
Organism: Oligia fasciuncula; assembly: GCA_963082905.1. Lineage (NCBI taxonomy): Eukaryota > Metazoa > Arthropoda > Insecta > Lepidoptera > Noctuidae > Oligia > Oligia fasciuncula. Next base: position 12,750,131 of record OY720388.1, on the reverse strand, counting down.
CTTCAAAAATCAATACCACCTGTAACAAAAATAGGCAGGTAGGTTAGTATTTAAGCAAGAAGGTAACGTAATACCTATATTAATTTTTATGTATTACAAGGTATAAGCTTTCTTAGATTTGACTGAACACACATGAGTGTGTCAGTCAAATCGATATCCATGGTCAAATCTAAGAAAGTTTATTATTTTTAATCTATCTATATATACAACGTGCCGCTACAATGGCGACATTAATTTAACACACGGGTAGGGCTAGTGCCCATTAATCATATTTAACTTGATAGGTTAAAATAATACGTAAATTGAAAAAAAAAATTTTTCAAACAAACTAAATAATATTATATTAACTAAAATTGGGATCACCCTTGCAAAAATTCATTCATGAAATTACTTACGTAGCTGCTGGTTACGTTGACGCGGAGCGGCAACGCGCGTCACTTCGCGCGCTGGCAACCGCGCAAGCGCAACGCGTATTGTACCTACTCGTGATCGGTCCGATTCTTTGACGGCATTTATCAAAGAAACCGAGCGGCGGCGGCGCGCGGCGCGGCGGCGCAAGTGGTACCTACAGCGGAGGTGCTTAGTCAAACGTTTATCCTAACACCCTCTCTTGTTAGATACTATTAGTTATAACTGTCATCACTTATCATCACATCACTAACACTGCTTTTATTTGTCTTAATTTTTATTTTTTTGCGGATGGGAAATCATCAAATGACCCTTCCCGCTCTGGGTGGAGCGGAAGGGAGTGTCAGACTCTTACTGACTAAAACCCACCCGTGTTCCTTCCAGCCCTTTATGTTCCGGGCCAGCAGTAACCCTTTCGGACAATCCTGCTGAGATTTGTCTTTATTTTAAATTTTCTTATTTTCAATGAGACCACCTTGTTGGCGGATACAAAGGGCTAAACGGCGTTTCATGTTTTCCCGCATCTATCGCCATATCTCTCGCGATATTATGTTCTTATCGCAAGGACAGCATTTTGTTGACATTCTCCGTAAATTAGGATCATGTCCGCATATTCAGCTGCTGTGTAGTTCGGATGTGTATTTGCCATCACGATCACAAGTTTACACAAGCACAAAACAAAAAAATAAAAGCGTCTGTATCGCAAGAGATGTAAACGTACCTACTAGTAAAACAAAGCAAAGCGTCTTTATCGCAGCACCATAATCTAATTACTATCCTAATTACACAAAAATAAATAAATAAAACAATAGGTAAGCGTCTTTTTCGCGGAAACATTCACAACAATATTCGTAATTATGCGCACTGGTTTGACGAAGTGTGTCAAGGACACGGGTTCGGCTAGCACTAGAAACTAGAAAGCAAAAAAGAATTCGAGTGCATTGCGGGGGCGCGGCGGGTGGGAGGGGTTTCGCGAGTCACCTGCGCCGCCATCCCTTTGGCGGCAGCGGCGCGCGCGCGCGCCGCCGCCGACAAAAGGATAGCGGCGGGGTAGGTAAGAGATATCCCTTTGTCGGCGAGCGGCGCGCACGCGCCACTCGCCGCCAAAGCGATATGTCTTTCCTTCAATTCGCCTACTCTTTGCATTTGTTTCATTCTAATAGTATTGCTTATTCGTTTTATTTCATTGATGCGATGTTATGATCCGTGACCCCGGCAAATGACCGCTGCGCAACAGTTCTTTATGTACAGGTTGCTCTAAGATGCTATTTTCTAAAATTTTAAATAAATCCGTAAATAATAACGTTTAATGGAAATAGAACTTCTTTATGAAACGAAAATGTGAAAACGTATACGTGTGTTAATTTAATGTCACCATTGTAGCGGCACGTTGTATAAAAGGAGAAACTGACTGACTGACTGACTGACTGACATATCAACGCACAGCCGAAACTACTGGGTCTAGGAATGTGGAATTTTGCACACGGCTTCCTTTTATAATGTAGGGGAGCACTAAGAAGGGGTTTTTGGAAATTCAACCTTTAAGGGGGTGAAAAGGGGGGATTTCGTTTGTATGAAAAATTTTATTCCTTGAGTTAATAAACTTGAAACTTGGCACGAATACTTATCTAAGTAAATGATTAAGTTTGGCATTTTTTGTTTTTCTTAACTACCCCCTAAAGGGGGATTGGGGGGTGTCAAAGTTTGTATGGAAGAATTTTAACGGGCTGTCCGATTAACTTGAAACTCAGTATTTATACTTAAGACTAAAAATAGATAATAACGTGTATCAGGGTTTTTCGAAAATGTACCCTTAACAGGGTAAAAAGGGGTAGTTAATTTTACAGGGGAGGATTTTACTGCGTTGCTTGATTAACTCAAAAATTGGTATAAATAATCTTTGAGTCAAGTCATGAGCACATACCAAAGGATTTTTCGAAATTCCACCCCTGTGGGGGTGAAAAGCGGGGATACAGTTTATATGAATTTTTTTTTTCAATTGGTTAATAAACTTGAAACTTAGCAGGAATATTTATCTAAGTAAATTATGAAGTTTGGCAATTTTTGTTTTTCTAAACTACCCCCTAAAGAGGGATTGGGGGGTGTCAAAATTTGTATGGAACAATTTTAACGGGCTGTCCGATTAACTCGAAACTCAGTATTTATACTTAAGACTAAAAATAGAGAATAACGTGTATCAGGGTTTTTCGAAAATGTACCCCTAACGGGGTGAAAAGGGGTAGGTAATTTTACAGGGGAGGATTTTATTGCGTGGCTTGATTTACTCGAAAATTGGTAAAATAATCTTTGAGTCAAGTAATGAACACGTCACAAACTATTTTTCGAAATTCCACCCCTGTGGGGGTGAAAAAGGGGATACAGTTTATATGAAAAATCTTATTCATTTGGTTAATAAACTTGAAACTTGGCACGAATACTTATCTAAGTAAATTATGAAGATTGGCACTTTTTGTTTTTTTAAACTACCCCCTAAAAGGGGGGATTGGGGGTGTCAAAATTTGTATGGAAGAATTTTAACGCGCGGTCCGACTAATTCGAAACTCGGTATTTATACTTAAGACCAAAAATAAAGAATAACATGTACTTATCAGGGTTTTTCGAAAATCTACCCCTAACGGGCTACAAAGGTGTAGTTAATATTACGGGGAGGATTTTACTGCGTGGCTTGATTAAGTCGAAAACTGGTATCAATAAATCTTTGAGTCAAGGAATAAACACATCCTTAACGATTTTTCGAAATTCCACCCCTGTGTGGGGGGTAAGCAAGGATACAGTTTATATGAAAACCTTATTCATTTGGTTAATGAATTTAAAACTAAAGGGAGATTGGGGTGTAAAATTTTGCAAGTAGCCGAGTCCATTTAGGATTGCTATCGACACGCTAAGAAGAAGAATGGGTTGATTTTACTGCTTGCTTTCATTAACTCGAAAATGAGTAGGTATCGGTCTTTGAGTCAAGTTATGGACACGTCATCCTAAACGATTTTTCAAAAATCCACCCTTGTGGGAGTGAAAAGCGGGGATCCTGTTTATTTGAAAAATCTGATTCCGTTGATCTACAAACTTAAAAATTGGCCCGAATACTTATTAATCTAAATAAATGATAAAGATCATAAACATACATACCTATTCGAAATTTTGAGAGGAAAGTACGAAATACACGCGGACGAAGTCGCGGGCAAAGTGCTAGTAATATATACACATAAACCTTACGAAGGTTTTCAATAATAATTATTTAACTTAAGAGTCGAAACATCACATCAGTAGAGCGTACACAAGCGATTGATTCATGAGTACCCAGCTAGTACCTACCTACTTATACTTAGTAAGTATGAAGCCGTTTTAGTTACTAAAAATTTAATCAATAGGTAGGTAGGTACTAGCCACTGGGTACTTACTTTTGGGGCAAGAAAGCTGTGGTCAGGCGGCTTCATTTAGAAATGTTTCCCCATTTTGAGCTGTGAAAACTTTTCTTTTTTTTTTTGATTTCTTAGAACGATGTCCTTCTGATTCCCTTTTTAAAAATGCCAGTAATTTGGTGTAAGTATGTATTAATTTGTATATTATGTTTGATGCATATTGTTGACTTGAGGCTACTTGGCTTCTTTGTACAGACGCCAGCACATCAAGCTACTACCTACAATCTGTCAAATTTCTCTACTTGATTTTCAACTATATAGCCAAAGAATAAGGTTCAAAGTTGATTGGGAAAATTTGACAGTTTCGGGAAACTTGATGGCGTCTGTATATTATGATAAATGGTAGAAGTAGACTAACGCCTTTTGTAGATTCCTTGGTCTTTTTTGGGAGTAGATTTTTGACAATGCCAATGGCTTCACATTTAATGTACCTACTCCGTAGTTGAGCAGTGGTGGCCAAGTGGTAATGGCCGCGACTTACGAGTTGTAGGTCGTAGGTTCGAACCCAGACAGGCGCTTTACTTTGTGTAAATTATTTCATCACCACTGCTCTCAAAACGGTGAAGGAAAACATCGTGAGGAAACCTAGAATCAAAAATTCGAAGACATGTGACATCTACCAACCCGCACTGGGCCCGCGTGGTGGATTACGGCCCTCTCCCTCTCACAGAGAGGAGGCCTGTGTCCCAGCAGTGGGAACATTATAGGCTGTTTATGATGATATGATGACTCCGTAGTCAGATCACTATTGTTGGCAACACCGAGTGAAGCTACTTCGAGTGCTGGTGCTGGCTGGTGGTGAAGTTTTTGAAAGAAGGAACTTCCATAGAGTAGGAAAATTCCCGCCATTATTATATTTTCTCATGCCGCGAAACGCGTTTGATTTTGTGGATTGTAATTATTTTTCGAATTAATATATGTTTGCATAAATAGTTAATACGTGTTTTAAACACCCTCAATATAGAAATAGTTTATACAATTTTTGTGAGAATTTGTAGTTTAGGTAATTTGTTGCAAAGCAAAGCAATTTTCAGTATTCGCGCTCTTTTTGTGTTAATTTTTTTTTTGTATTCTTCTCGTGGTGGCCAGTTCTATTTACGACCAATTTACCAATTTTTTAGTACAGATCTGAATGCTCTGTGTGATCTGAATGAATCTGGTGAATGCATGGAATTAGTATGTACCTACTACCTATCGTAAATGTTCGTATGCGATTTCTAATTTATGTTCCAAATTCAAATCACATTAATGACCAGAGATGCATAATGAAATTCAGTACAATATTATTGCTCTGCTAGAACGCAGGGGGCCTAAAAAGGCCACTTTGGCAGAATCATAAAAGGATAATATGAATCAAAATGGACAGTGAACTGTTAAGTTAATCGTATCAAATCCCATTGGTGAAGGATTTTTCAGTTATTTTTTCTTGTCTGTGCTAAAATCCCAATCAATCCAATCCCAATCCCAATCTCTTTTGAGCGAAAAAAAGAAAAACACGGACTGTCTTCGCCATATTATGATTCATAATGTTATCCTTTTATGATTCTCCAAAGTGGCCTCTCTAGGCCCCCAGACTTCGTCTTAGACAAGTTTAGCTTAATATGTTGTAAATGACCTAAAATATCATCCCTTTTAAGCTTTGCACCCATCTCCCAAACACCCTGTATAATATTTCATAATGAGTTACAACAAAAACTTATAACTTTCATTTCGTTTAAAATTGAAGACTGGTGTGAACCTTCCAGTTTGAAATTCTGTAGCAACAATTGCGTTACGCAATACAAGACGTAAAATCTGTGTCTAAATGCCTCCCTCCTTCTCACAAACGTTTCCCAAACCATTAGCTTCCAAATTCTGTAAACTGTATTTACTTATGTTATTTACTTTTCCGTACCCTTATGTGTTCAGCAAAATGAAGGTCAATTAAACGTTTAATTAAAATGCACAAACCATTCGCTTTTATCTTTATACTTATTGTGTCGCTCTGCGCGTTATTGTGCGCGCTTCTCGAACGCGTATCGCTTTCCTGTAAGGGTGTTATTTATGTCGCGAGTTTCGTTAAAAGTATGTTGACAGTCAAACAACGCAAAAAATAATGAAATGAACTTTTTACGGCCCACGGGACGAAACATTGTTGACGTTTTGAGAGCATGCGAGTAGGCTAACGAGGTGGGACAGACAATTCGTTTTAGAAATTGAGGTCAATGAAGATTTATAGGAAGTGTGACGTGTGATTATGTATCGTCACGCTCCCTTCGTCCGCTAAGTGAGCAGAAGCCCTAGTGATAAGAGTAAGAGTCGCGTTAATACCGTTTCTTGTCACGTTCAGCTAACGTAATACGTGTAAAGCTATATATATATAATATCAAAGTAGAGGAGTTACGTAACCGTGTTAAACTAACATAAATAGCTAGCGCGATGGTTCTGCTTAACCCTTTTAGAATGGAGACAGATTAAAATCGTAAACGTCTTTTAACTGTCTCGGCATAATTTGGGTAGCAATCATCAATCTGATGAAAAACTGTGGAGGTTTTTAATGAATCTCTGTAATTTGATTTAGCTATCTTCGGCGGCGAGATGGGTGGACGATATTGCTGCCATGGCTGGTTGAACCTGGATGAGGCTGGCACAGGAGCGTGGAGATTGGCACATGAAAAGAGAGGCCTATGCTCAACAGCGTGTGATGTCGGGCTGCAGATGATGATGATTGCTGTGACCACAAACTTCCTACGAGCTTACACTACGTTACAATACAAAGAAGTGCAATAAAATTTTTAAGAGAGTAGTCCTTAAGGTGCTGACGAGTTGGAGTAACTCATCTTTATTCTTCCGCCTGACGAGGAGCTAAGAAGGGTCGCTTTATTCTGCTGTAAGTTGTACAGTCAACAAAACAGATAGAAACTAGCCAAGAAATTAACATTTTTGTGCTACATAAGCATTCATTCTAATTATGGACTTAATAACTTATTACGTACATTCTGCAGACGAACAATGAAAAAAAAAATGTTTTGTATGTCATGTTGCTGTAGCCGCAACTTCGCTCGCGTACTGTATGTACAGAAACCTGTCGAAATGTACCACTGTTTTTACCTTACCTTTATTACAGTATTAGGTGATAATCTTTTCTACCCTGACATTATCAAATCTTTGGTTTTACGGGATAATGCGAAAAGGGCAAATAGGGGGGGGGGGGCTCGGGAGAGTGCTGTTCACTATGTTATGTCACCGAAACTACATTACAGTAATGGTTTCACATTCATCCATTCGGATATTTTTCCTGTCCCTTTTTTAGGATAAAAAGTGGTCCCGTTTGTTTTATTGTAGAATTGAAGATATATACACGTAGGGTACCGTCACGAGCGTAAGTATGTATATGTTATTGCGAACATAGTATTTTCGAACACATAGGTTTATATAAAGCGTCGTATTTCAACGTTGCATACGTTGTTTCATGAAAAAATCGCAATTGAAAGTTGCCGAGTGTTGACATATTAGTGCTCGTGACTGTACATGTCAGACTTTTTTTTATCTTCTTATTATTTTATATTATTATTATAGATTAGTTTAATCTAAATAGAAATTGTTACTGACTCGTATTAGTGTTAATATATTGCTAAACAAGTGAAACACTCGAGCCATTGCACTAACATTGATCTGGGGGCCTAAAAAGACCACTCTGGCAGAATCATAAAAGGATAACATAATGGACAGTTAACTGTTAAGTTAATCGTATCAAATTCCATTGGTGAAGCATTTTTCAGTTATTTTTTTAACCAATCAATCCAGTCCAAATGCAATCCCAATCTCTTTGATTGTACCTACGCAGTGCAGCGAAAAAAAGAAAAACACGGACTGTCTTCGCCATATTACGATTCGTAACCTTTTATGATTCTCCAAAGTGGCCATTTAGGCCCCCAGGCAAACGTATCTACAACATAATGCCTGTCATTATTGACAATTATGCAAGGTATGTGTAATGTCATTTAGTGATTGAATCAAATCTTTGCTAAAAACAAAAAACCAGCTAAGTGCGATTTGGACTCGCGGTCAAAAGGTTTCGTACCAGTAGAACCATAACAAAATATTTTCGAAGTTGCTAGTATGGCATGCAGTTTGTCGTGTCTTCTCAAATTTTATCACTCGGGCGGAACTGCAGTCCCAGCTAGCATTATGCAAAGTGTAAAAAAAGACTATCTAACACTTGATGGGGATCAATTTGTTGACACCAACCACTTTAAAAATAAACGAAAAAAGATTAGATATAACATGTAAATTTCATTAGACTTGAAAATCTATCGTGTACATATCGTGTGTGTGTATGTATCGTGTGTGTGCTGTAATATGATGTGTGTCACACTTATAGGATGCATCAGGACAGATAGGTCAGGATTGCCACAAAGTGGGTGCCTAAAGAACGGCGTCGGCAGGTCTAAGAAACGTGACGATTTCCTGACGGACTCGTCCCTGACCAGCTTCTGTGGAGAGCCAACGTTACCCGAACATTAATGTATTCGGAGGAACCCCGAAGGTTTTAATTGTTGGTTTAGAAAGTTCGCATAGCCCTCGAATTTTTCGGGTGGTGGTATGACAAACAAGATTTTTTTCTTCCTACCAAATTGAAACAATTTGCCCCATAGGTAAGATCGTATCATAATACATATTTTTTGACAAAGTAAAATCACGAAGATATACTCTGCGTGTGCATTTCTTAGGAGTGGAACTGACAGCTCGTGTCGCTTTGGTAGAATATTTCAGAATACTTGATATCAATCGCATAGTCGTTATATGGATTCAGCAGTCGAACCGACGGGAAGTCATGTAGATTCAAACGTGATTTGTTTTGTTCAAAAGTAAAGTAGGATGTGAGAACCCGTTTTTTTATTTTATTTTGGGCAATTAAGTATAGCAATAATATTGCCCGATGGAAATAGCATTTTTATTCAAGTATTATACTATTTTTTTAGTACCTATTTATGTAATCCATAGGAACTTAAGAAATATGTATATGAAGATACCAGGGGGCCTAAAAGGCCACTTTGGAGAATCATAAAAGGTTACGAATCGTAATATGGCGAAGACAGTCCGTGTTTTTCTTTTTTTCGCTCAAAAGAGATTGGGATTGGATTTGGATTGGATTGATTGGGATTTTAGCACAGACAAGAAAAAATAACTGAAAAATCCTTCACCAATGGGATTTGATACGATTAACTTAACAGTTAACTGTCCATTATGATTCATAATGTTATCCTGTTATAATATTGCGAAAGTGGCTTTTTTAGGCCCCCTGGTTTAAATTTGCTGTCTTATAAGAATCAAAGTGAGCTTCAAGTTATGTTGTCACTCTATATTTTTTTTAAATAGATGACCGTTACTGGCTTGTGTTGTGTTTCACCGCACCTTTACGACCCCCGCGAATATCTGCGAAAATGATCAATTATATTATCATTGTAAAGTCACGATGCATATTAGTTTGCAAAATATCGTCATCGCCGCGCCTTTGGACCTTAGATTAGGCGGCTAATAAAGATTATAGTCGTATTCACCATAAATAATAATTATCACTAAAGTAGAGCGTAAATGCCGCGGTTCAGTCGCCTCGCGCGATACCGTCAGTCTGAACGAAGCGCGCATGCCGTGCGCAAGAGTACGCTCCACGCATCTCTCGTCACTAATATAGTATGCTCACAGTTAGATGATACTATAAAATTAAAAAAGTTAAAATTAAATAAGTTTGCGTTCTAGTAAATTAATATTAATTTAGTGATAGTTAAGATGGGTGCAGAGAAAAATGCGAAAGACGCGAATAATGCGGTACCTCCGAAGAATGTGCCGCCTAAACAAAAGAGTGTGCCAAACACATTTATGAGGACGATGTTCTGTTGGATGTTGCCTATATTCTATTTTGGCAATAAAAGAGACTTGGAAGACGATGACCTGCCGCCTCCTAAGAATATTTATCAATCAAAAGCGGTCGGAGATGCACTGGAAAGGTGAGTTCAAAACAATAATTTTAACTCCAACGCCGGCTGTCGCTGAAAACCAGCGCTGGGACTCTGTGTCGTATAGGGTCTTAGCATTATGCTGAGCGATGGCCATTTTGCGTGCATATGACGCATGTTTTCTCCCAAGTTGTTATTTTTTTTTTGAGTTTGTGTTCTTTTTATGCGTCATGTTTGCCGCAAATAACCACATTTTTTTTCTTTCTTTCTAATTTAATATTTTACAAATGGGTCGTTCGTTGTGGCTGAGGTGTTCACAGACTTAATATTTTTCTATGATAATGTGTAGTTTATTTAATGTTGCTTTAGTTGGAAATTGTCTGAGTTATTTAATAAGACAAACAGTTTATTAAATGATAATATCGCATGAGATTTGTTACTCTGTTTGATAAACTTTCATCTAGCCAAAATTACACTTACCAAAAACAATGGTTAATGTTATTATTTAAGTTTAGTTACAAACTAAATCTTGACAATAAATACCTCGCGCAATAATAAATGTTTTTTTTCATGTAGTTCGAACACATTGAAAACTGTTTGACATTTTCTATATACCTGTTTGACATTGTATTAAAACTGTTGTGACATTTTATTTAAAACGTTTTGACATTATAATTATTTAAAACAGTTGGTCACTTGGATGGTTATTAATAATTCATAGTTCTTTGTATTATTCTTTAATTATTTATTCTTTGCATGTGTACAGTCACGAGCACTAATATGTCAACACTTGGCAACTTTCAATTGCGATTTTTTCGTGAAATAACGAATGCAACGTTGAAATACGACACTTTACACAAACCTATGGGTTCGAAAATACGTTGTTCGTAATAACATAAAATTCCATTCAAATATAAAGGATAAGTCTTTGAATAAAGCCAAGTGTATACATACTTATGCTCGTGACTGTACATTATATTCAACACAATGTAAATTGTTTTATGCATAAATGAAATGAACAGTTTTAGATCAAAATGATCTAGGCATGTATTAAGTACATATCCAACCTATAATGTTCCCACTGCTGGGGCACAGGCCTCCTCTCTTCGAGAGGGAGTGGGATATAGTCTACCACGCGGGCCCAGTGCGGGTTGGTGTATGATGTATTAAGTAATATTGTTTTATTTTTAGAAAATCGAAATTATTTTTCATATCTTACCAACATTTGCGTTCTGTTATCATCACGTAGCTGAAGCTAGCACATGTTTATCCAAGCTCAGATCTTTGTATTAAAGTTTCATCGTATGATATTGAACAGACTATGCTGTATCCGATTTGCTTCCACTTTGCGTGTGTAATATGAAATTCTAATACAAAGTTGTAAAGAACAGTTTCGTTTAAAAGTGAAGAGCGCTGCGCTTCGCCGCGTACATGTCCGCTCGACAACCAATTCGTATTATGTAGGTACATAATATGTATAACAAGTGTACGATATTCAACTTCTATATTTTAATGCTTTGTACCCAGAAAATAAAGGGCCAACAAAAGAACAGAGGGACAATTCCCGTACCTTTAAAAGGTAATCTCTTAATAAATAAACAAGGCCACAAAGGTCTCATTTGCCCCTTATTGGACACAACCTCACAAAACATTGAAATGCCCCTTTGCCGGTAAATCGTCACACACCGCCTGGGGGCCTAAAAAGGCCACTTTGGCAGAATCATAAAAGGATAACATTATGAATCATAATGGACAGTTAACTGTTAAGTTAATCGTATCAAATCCCATTGGTGAAGGATTTTTCTTATATTTGTTTTTGTCTGTGCTAAAATACCAATCAATCCAATCCAAATCCAACCTAACCTCTTTGATTATACCTACGAAGTGCAGCGAATATAAGAAAAACACGGACTGTCTTCGCCATATTATGATTCACAATGTTATCCTTTTATGATTCTGCCAAAGTGTCCTTTTTAGGCCCCCTGATCTAAATTCAGTAAGCCAACCTCAATTTTACCTTAACGGACCGCGGTTAAGCAAAGTTCTCCTATAATACTAGACCAGGTAACATGTCCCCATAAAAGGTTATGGGGACTTTTACTAGTATAATATAATCGAAGGAGATTATATTATATTAGTAAACATGAAACTATTGATTTTCTCCAGTTATTAAATCATTGCGCATACATACTTAGGTACATCTTTAGCGTTGTACATAATTTCGTGGTATGCCAATTTATTTTTAATTAGGATTCCATTACAATACCCTTGGGCTAACATATTCGACGTGCTGGTAATGTGCTTTTGATGTATGTATGGGCAAACGTAAAATACCTACGTCATCGAGGAGGTGTTTTTCATCCGTTTTATAATTAAGCATAGTTAGAATTAACATTATTTCAGCCTTTTATTGTCCCACTGGAGAGGCTTTGATTGATCACTTCGTTTGTTCATTGCGTGTTGGCATTACAGAGCATTGGGTTCGGGTAGGTCAGGGTGGCTATGGTTGACTTAGAAAGCAACTACATAGACAATTAACACTGCATGGTTATATAACTTACCGCTACTGATCCGCTTTTTACCCCGCAACCTGCAAAATCATGTTTGCGCTATTAAGTTTAAACTAAGTAGTATCTATTTTGTCAAAAAGTCAAGTACTTGCCTCGTATCGTTTACTTGAAACGTAAAACTATCATATCCACCCCTTTAATATCATTATGTAGATAGGTATGTGTGAAACATGTTTAGTTATAGAAGCCGTTTCGAATGTACAAAGCCGGGTCCATGATATACGACTCACGGTACGGTCGGTGCAGCCCAAAGGCTTCCTCTTGGAATAAGGAGAAACTCCATTACGTCGTACATTAGGTACAGTTTTAAGAATGGTGTTTACCTTTGAACTGAAGAAAATAGGGTTTTTAAATACATACTACTGAAAAGTTTCAGGACAATGTTGTTGCAAGAAATCATACGGACTTTTTTTACAAAGAAAATTTGAAATTAGGAAATACAGTGTGGCAATGACATCGCCGCGCAAACTGTAATAATGAATTCAGCACATGATTCTAAACCCCCTAGCGAAGAAACTTATCGTCGGTTATTAAAAAAAATAAAACCAAGTGCGTGTCGGACCACGCACAATGAAGGGTTCCGTAGTTGGAATTAATTTATCCCAAGACAAACTTAACATTATAGTTGAAAATCATGTTCTCCCATACATTGTAACTGCAAAATTATGTTGGTCGACTATTACTCGTAAACTTGTAAAGAACAACTTGTCTACTTAGCTATGATACATTTCCTTTTAATTTAGTTAACATACTTACCTTGAATTTTTTTACCTATCCAAAAACAATAATTTAGCTGGCTGGGGCACTTGGGGCATTTTAAAGCTTAATATTTCACAAATGGATCCCTGAAACGAAAAATGGTTTACACAAATCAGCAATATTTTTGAAAGACCTAACCAACGATACCCCACACTATGAGGCAGACGAGAAAAAAAAAAACATCCCCGCTTTACGTGCAGATGCATCCAAATATAAAAAAAAATGTTATATTACTTTTTCGGCGTGATATTTTCAATTATTATTATCATAGCTTTCTGATGATTGTTGTAATGAAATATACGCAATAAAATTAAAAGTAGTTGGTTATTAATAATGTTCTATACTTTCTGGTATCTACTAAGAGTCTCTGAGCTAAGCTGCGGACGGACAGACGGACATGGCGAAACTATAAGGCTTCCTTGTTGACTACGGAACTCTAAAAATCAGCTGTTTCATAGAAAAGTGCAATACCCGCGCGGTCAAAATGTATGGAACAGCAAATATTTTTTTTAATAACCGACGAAACATTTCAACGCAAGGGGGTTCAGAATCATGTACTGAATCCATGGAAACAGGTTGCGTGTTGATATCCCTGCTAATCCGTACAGATTACCAAATATTATGAAATAATCAAGGTTTAAACACTGCTAACAACACAATTGATGTGAAATATTAGTTAAGGAAATAATAACAAATTTTGATAAGCCGCAAGTAAATATTTAGGTATTGTATCCTCCACAAAAGGTACTGAATTTAATGAGAAAGAAAATAGAATCAGCGAGACAGTACGAGTATCTACGTGAGTCACAATACTCAGAGTACGTCGCTCGACCATCGTTTTGAAAATAAAAATACGTTCTTGCAAAAACAAATGAATTTGTGCCTTTGCAAGGCTGGGAAAAATAGATAAAAAGCTCGTTTTTAAAATTCGCTTGAAAAATCCTCAAATAAATTCCTGCGATGGTTTTGAAGAAATCTGTAGACACTATGATCAACTATGATGATTCTATATTCAATTACTCTATGTTTGCTTTATACTGTGCTTACGAATAGGTACAAGTTTTACATCGGCAAAAGCATATTTCATGATTGGTGTTATTTTCACATGACTACTTCGGAAGTGTCGAAAATTTTAAGATATTATATATTTATTATCACATTTTATGGTGCTTTGGTTGCATCATTTTGAGATTAACCCTTTGAACGCCATTGTCACATATACGTGACAAGCAAGCGCGTGCCTTGTACGCCAGTCGTGTGTCACCTATCCTATTACGAGCGACACAAATATGTGACAAAAAATGCGGTGCACTTTATCACGAAATAAACAATTAAATCATTACCTACTTTTGTGTGTTTTTATTTGTACACCTTAAATATTTAAAATTGTGGCTTGGCGTGGAGGGCACGCGCGTGCGTTTATGCTCTGGAGTTCAAAAGGTTAAACGCGCTAAAGCCGCACGCGTGAGACGCGTGAGGCGCGAAACACATATCTAACTTAACCGTACTGGAAAACGTCGTGCTATTATTTTGGTTTCCTGCCTCATGACAAATTATTGTTTACCCAGCTTCCCTCATTATTTTATTATACATCCAATTAGGCGTTAGGTAAACTACAACAATTTCATAAAACTATGGTGTCAGCAACATTTCCAGACAGATTAACTTTTCCGATAAACTGTGCAAGTAAATAAAAGCTCAATTATTGTAACTGGATTAATAGTAAAGACCACTTGTGTGCATGTTAAGTGTATCAGAATCGTTCAGAAGCCATATAAATAATTATGTTACAATTGGACATGATCGGATTACCTACTGTAGGTTACAAAAGATTGCCTGTAAAGGTTTTATAGTAGGTACTTTGTGGTTACCTGTAAGGACTGAGCTAGGTATTGGCTAGGCATTACAAGGTACTGGCATAATATATTGTTAATCCAATAAAGTTTAACATAGAAAACATTATGAGCATGTTCCGCAGTGGAAATTTACGAGGTGACATTGATAAAATGTACAATGTGAATTTACGGCTACATTGGCCTGAAATTTGTCGGGAGTCCTACTATCAAACCACTCGTGGCAACTAGATAGGTCTACTTTGAATTATAATCTTTAATTTAACTGTTGTCATTTCTAATTTAAAAATCATGCTGATATTCAATTATTACTCACCTTGTCGCATTATGGTGATAGGTTAATCCGACATAGGTATATGGTCCGCAAACAGGTAATTCCAGAAAGATGTGAATGATTCCATTGATCTCCTTATATGTAACAAAATAAGAATTGAAATGGTCCGTCAGCTGGTTGTTTTTGTTTGACATCATTTTGTTATCATGTTATCAGGCGCTGATAAATAAAATGTTTCAATGATCGATCGTAAATGAACATGTTTTAATCACTAAGCTTGAAATCTGATTGGTGATCTCAGTTTGTATTGTCATTGTGGATCTTTAGTTGTTGGTGGAAATCGTTGAAGGAAAATATACATTGAAATATTGAGATGAAGAGAGATTGCGAGGATGGATGCATTCAGTGATAGACTGGATACTTCTTTTGCAGAAACGCATCTGCAGTCTGTACTTCCATTTTTTTTTATTGATGAATGGGCCTGCTCTTGACCTCGATCACGCCTGATGGAAAACGATGGATGAGGTCTATGATGGAACGAGCGTGCCCAGAAGTTGCCTAAGGCACTGGAACTCCGACGCATCGATGAAACACAGCAGGTTGCTTGACTCCGGTGGGATGGTGGTCGCAAACCAGGCGGGCGTTAGCCCTATCACTGCAAGGGATAAATTGGCCAGTCAAATAAGGTGTTAAGTGTGACTGTCCAGGATGCGCCGAGCGCTCGGTTCAGATGAGTAACTGGCGGAACAAACTGCGCTACACGAGGAGGCTTCTTCATGCATGCCAACAATGAACAGACCTGCGGAGGCCCACCTTTTTGATAACGAATATTTATGAACAGTGGTCATGGTGTCTTTTGGTATCTTTTTCCGGCTACTAGATTCTTGAAATACTACAGTTGTACGTGGTAAACTTTGATTGATTCTTGTGACATGTCCGCTGAGGACTTTTGACTAAACGTTACTGAAAGTCTTCGTACAATTAGTTCACTGAGTAACCCCATGATTAGGGATAGACGTTTACGGGATTATGATGAGTAGTTATTTTTATATATTCATGTAAATTCAAATGCATTGTATATAACCGCAGTCTTGGAAATAAAATCGAAACGTCTGAATGATTAAGAAGGTTATTAGTCCATAATTCAAGGAAAAATGTATCTTGTTGACTTTTGATTGGTGAATAACATTGGCTTAGCGTGTTGTTGGTCAATCGATGATATTTTATGACTCATACATGTTATTCTTATCAGACTTGTTCCAAATATTCATCTTCTGTAATGTGATGTCCCAATTAAGAATGTGACTTGACGTTGAGTCAGTATGGCTATGTTATGAGTTCATGTGCTTGGAAAATTAAAGTGTAGGTATAGGTACTGATAATAATATACCTATCGGTACTTATGATTTTATTTAGGAAGTTCTCGACTGTTTATATTAAGAAACAACACAACACAACACACACGTATTTTCCCGGAGGGCACAGGTTTATACACCCCCCCACCTTTTTCAGTTATGTTAAAGCCTCATGTATGTAACAGGTGGCGAGCAGAAGGACATCGTTTAAAGATTAACGATCACTTAAAAAAATATTCTTCATCAAGTTAAGAAAACATTCCTCTATATGCCCAGACCCAAATTGATTCGAGAACCCCATAGATTTGCTTTATCTAACTATAAAACACAATTTTAAACAGTTTAAGCATATCGTTCGATTAAATATAACAAAGAAATAGGTATCGATAAGATTAGGAAAATAACAAAAATGCGATAATCACTAGATACCTATTATGTGTAATTAGTATTTATTCCGTAAAATTAAATTAGAACACTGGTAAACGTTGCAATAATGCTGAACTTTGTTTCCGAAGTAGGAACTAAAATGAGCATTTTTTTCAAGTGAAAAATAATCATGAATGGGACGAAAGTAAACGAGAAATATAAGAAAAACGTAAAGTGGTTTTAGAAAAACCGGCAGCGGTTACCACGGAATATGATATGTGTTTTTTTTTTGTTATTCTAAAAGGATAAGTTTTCTTATAGAGTCACACCACGGATATCAAAGTCACACTAACTAAGTGAGTTTGCCTGTTTGGAACTTTTCTGGATTTTATCATCTTCTTACCTTACTATTGAGAAAATCTATAGTCCAAAATCTATTTTTCTTAAATTTCTCGATTAGTTTCTCGATACAGCGCGCGTCATAGTCAGTCCCATTCATAATACATGCGGGTCGTTTTCGCAGCACAGACGTTTCGCTTTCAAACCGATATATAATACAGTCGTGTTTGGGATTGTTGTACACCCTAACAAAATAACACAAAAGTTTTTGCAATTTTTTTTTTGCAGGAATTGGCTGAGAGAAGAACGAGAAGCAAAAATGGCTGGACGAGAGCCGAAGTTTGTGAAAGCTCTTTTCAGAACATTCTTCTGGTCTTACTTACCAGGAGGTATTATGCAATTCATTGGAATAGCCCTTAGGTAAGCACATAATGAGACATGATTATAATCGATAATAGGATTTTTTATAATGATTTGGCTTTTTATAGTAACAAATCACACAAATCTTCAATTAGGTTTTAAAAAACAAAAGAGCGTCAGATGTATTAGTAAAGCCATTTTCCTCCTAGAACGGCGTCACCATTGCTGTTCAGTCGCTTGCTTCAGTACTGGTCAGCCGGCTCGGACATGTCCCGAGAGACAGCCATGTACTACGCCATCAGTATGATACTGGTGAACTGGGTGTCAGCGTTCATGAACCATCACGGAGTTCTGTTCTGCCAGCAGTTTGGTATGAAGGTTAGGTGCGCTGTCGGTTCCTTGATGTTTAGAAAGGTATATGATTGTTTTATAAATTTGCATTCTAATAGTAAGAAGTAAAACGGCCAAACGGCTAAATTAAAAGGAAGTTCAGAATAAAAGTTATTTAAATTTTGACCAGTCTACAAGAACAGCTTTATTTCATTGATATTGTCGCAACTATGGAAAAGAAGGCCCAATTTTTTTTTGGTAATTATAATTGCACGTGTTTCCTCACCATTGCCAGTGGCCAAAGTGGTGGAATATGTATAGGTACTCTATTCTGATAGTTTCTAGAATTTACTCCATAAAACCATTGCAGTCACACTTAGGCTTCTAAGTTGTAAAATCCGATTCTTTTTATTAGATAATGCGCATGAGCAACGGCTCGTTAGGCGACTCGACGGCCGGTAAGGTTGTGAACCTGCTGTCAAACGACCTGCAGCGGTTCGACCTGGCCCTGATGTTCCTTCACTACGTGTGGATTATCCCGCTGCAGGTCGCCGCCGTCATATACCTCGGGTACATACAGGCGGGAACGGCCGCCTTAATAGGGTTCGCTGCCTTGATCATCATTGCACTTCCCTTCCAGGGTAATTTTGTGATTTATTTATTCTTGTTTTAATTTATTACAATATGTACAATTTAGTAGCATATTTACCATCGAACATTGTGCATGCAAAATATCTTTATCGTAGTAGTAAAGTACAAATATCCCACGAAAAGTATGCGCTTCGGGAGTCATCGTCTATCTTTGGAAATATGAAGTCGCGATGATAAGATCTAATATAGAGCTGTTACTACCGTGTATTTGCCTATTTTGTATTACCATGATTACAAAATTATAGATTAACAACTATTATGCAATGCCAAAAAAAGATTTTTCAAACTTGCGTGATGATTTACCACCGGAGGAGGTAACCCGACTTATAGAAAACTCATACAGACAGTACAAAACTAAGTTTTGCCTCTGTGGGGGGTTACTTAGTGGCGAGACGTGCATGTTAATTCGGAAAAACGAACATTACTGAAGCGCGTAACATTTCTGGTTCACCTGGACGTCATCATTTATCACCGTCAAGAACCATTTTTGCTTTCCGATTTGAAATGGCACATAAGACATTGCACTTTGTCTCAAGAGTTAGCAGTCTTTCGGCAAATCTCTAGGGTCTCAAAGTCGGAAAACCACAAAGTAAATAATACAATGAAGCGACATTTTCACGAAAATAAAAGTTTTAAAGCCCAGTTATTTTTCAGGTGGTTTGGGTCAGTACCTAGGTAAAGTTCGACTTCGCACAGCTGAAAAAACAGATAACAGAATTAAAATAATGAGCGAAGTTATTAATGGGATACAGGTGAGTAACTGTAGACATTGTGAATTAAGTATATTTTGTGTTAATTAATATATCTACTTTGTTTATAAATAATTATATTAACCTAAAAACCCTTGAATTAAGATAGAATTTCCTGACGTTATGGACTTATCGCAAAAGTGTATGTATAACACATACACATACAAACACTGTACTTTTTGTGGTAAAATACATTAAATATACATTACATTGAATGAAATTAATCACGTTTACAGTTTATTCTCGATTTTTTTAATGACACATAATGTGGTGATTACATGACTCGTACAGACAGGTCACTAACTCTACTTTTAATGTACATTTACTTTTTACACACACATACTTACTTTTTACATTTACATTTACTTATAATGTACATGAAGCTACGAACCACAAACATGTTATAGTTTTTGGCTAAAATAGTTAATTGTTCTATATCAGTGGTACAGCTTCATAAATTAGGAAAATTGCAATAAAATATGTATTATGTTTTAGGTAATAAAAATGTACTCATGGGAGATTCCGTTCCAAACCGTAGTGGGTCAGAAGCGTGCGGAAGAACTGAAGGAAGTAAAGACGGCCACACTCCTGAGGACAGTGTTCCTCGGGTTTATTTTGTTCACGGAGAGAGCTGCACTGTTCTTCACTGTTCTCACTTACGTCTTGTTAGGAAACGTTATGTCTGCTAATGTAGTAAGTGTCACTGTATAAATCTATATTCTAGATAGACGTTACTTCTACGACTTTACGTTCTTTGAAGTCTTATTTTTTGGTATTTTCTTCTATTAAGCCGCGTCTAAAAAGATTACCTACTACTTATACGCGGCTATAAAGCTTACTGATGTGATGACTATGATGTGAGGACTATGTGGGTCATTTCTTTTTCCTTCTTAGTTTTAATCATGATCTGGCAGTTTGAGTTGTTTATGCGGCCTACCCAAATGTCCTGTCTTTGGTATTGTTCGTCGAATCGTTGAGCTCCTCAAGTTTTGAGTTGAGCTGCACGATTTTTGACAAATGCGTGCACTGATTGGACAGGTCCGCTCAATCTGTGTGGTTCTTTCCTCAAAAGACCATTTCAGACACCAATCTACATGGTCTTCACACGATCTGACCAAGATTTTGTCTGGACTTTAAAAGAGACTGTGACTTCTGAGTTTGTTTCGGCCTTTCTTCTCAGAATATTCAGTTAGGAAACGCCGACCTCATCTAGTTTAAAAAAAAATTTGATTGACGTGTAAAAGTGTTTGTACAAACCTACTTACAGAAATAAAAACATTTATCATTTACTACAAAGATTACTTTGTAACAAACAATTATTTAATAGGTACCTGTAGTATTTAATAATTTCGAAAATGCTTGTGCAATTCACAATGTTCAGGAACCTATAAATATTTTAGTTGAAATGGCTGACTGACTTTCTGAGTTTATTTTGTATGCGTCTTCTATCTTATTCAAGCCTAGCTTCATTAGCCTAGCAAGTGAAGACATGCCAACATCAGGTTTTGTCCGTACTCTTTGTGCGCAGTAGCCATACCATTAACGTCATGCAGAGCCATTACAATAAAATCACAAATCCCGTTGAACATAAAGCGTTATCTGTGGTACATTCGCAATTCAATATTGGCTGCATTTTATTGTCTCCGTGTTGAAGCGGCTTGCCGATTTTTGGCACCGAGGCTTTTTCGATTTTGAACATGCATTTTACCCAAATGCATGGAAGGATATAATCTCAGATCAGAAATGTTTTCTCATCACTTAATTTTATGGTTCCTCTGAACAGCTACTCTATAAAAATCCCAAGTAACAATAATAAACCGAATACCGTAGATAGTGTGAAGTTCGGCTCCAGATTACCTAGCATATATTGTAATTTGGTTAGTAACGTTAGTGATATAGGTATCTACTTTATGGATTCTCTGTGGTCAGATATATAGATTTAAATGATTATGGCCTGTGTTCACCAACATTCAAACCAGGTCAGGTATTTAGGTAAGCATTTGGTGTACCTATGTAAAATTTCCTAAAGAGATTTTAGATAATAGAACTGATTAATATTTAATCAGTTATTTCAATGTAGGTGAACAAAAGGCTTAAATAGTCATGTTAGAAGTTGAAACATAAAGCTGGCGAGTTATCAGAGCGTGAAACCGGTGCGCACTGCATCCGATTGTAATCGAACTGTCATCATAGATTTAATTCTCGGAGCTGTATACAACCTTACAACCGCTGTAAGGTCTAGTTTTGCAGTAAACACTGTATTCGCATATCGTAACTACACTGCAGTGGATTATGCTAAGCTATATTTAATATTGATGGTAAATGGCGTTTCAACGTTTCTGCTTGAGAAAAAACCAGCAGTTTATATCACACCTACTAGCGACACGCGCCTGTTTCACACGGGTAACATGACAAAACATCAAGGATCCTGCGCTTTTTTTTTTTTTTTTTGGGAAAAAAAACGATATTACATTAAATATAACACTTATCAGTAAGGTACTTGTTTAAAACAAAATCAATGTAATAACCACAACATTTTCCACATATTAATGAAAATCGCATCAAAATCCATTGTGTAGCTTAGAAGATCAGACAGACAGGCACGACAAGCGACTTTGTTTTATTTAAAATATGTATTACTAGCTGACCCGGCGAATTTCGTACCGCCCCCGCCAGATGCTCTGCCCCCGCTTTCTAAATGTCTGATATCTTCTAAGATAATTATTTTAATGATATGCTGTAAAGAGCAATTTTGATCTCCATGAAATGCACAACGTATTTAATTGGATAAGGAATAATAAAAAAAAAAAAAAAAAAAAAAAAAAATATATTTACAGACTACATAGGCCCACATTGTGTTAGTGACTAAAATTAACTTATAAATTATGTTAGTATATCTAATATTAAAACAGAAAAAGGTGAAAAATAATAAAAATAAAAACAAAAATAAAAATCGACCACAGATAGTTTCATCAAGCCCCATGTAATACATGAAGCTTGATAAACCTACCCATGGTAGGCCCCTCCAGCCTTTCAGCAAACACCCTCAGGATACTGTTGATGCTTTCTCCCACTCTGCGCGTCACCGACGCCACCTTCTTACGCATAACTGCAAAATAGTCGTCAGTGTGTGCATCGGCGAACATACCTGACGCACTACAATAGGGTGGAAGCCTCAACAGCACCCTAAAGGTATTATTATATTGTATTCGCAGGGCATTGTCTGCTTTTTGGGTATGATTAGCCCAAAGGCTGCTGGTGTAAAATGTTTGACAATAAGCCTTGAACAGAGTAATTTTTACTGGTACTGAGCAACCAGCAAACCTTCGAGCCACCATATTTCCCCTCACAGCCAATGCCCTGCGCTCCCTTTCCATGTCTGTGTCATCTTTCAGATCTTCGGTAACAATGTGACCCAGATATTTAAACTGGGTTACTCTCTGTAAAAGTGAACCGCACAGCGTTACCGGAGGGATATATGATGGACTTTTGTTTCGACCTCTAAACACCAGCAGCTCACTTTTCTTAGGGTTGTACTTTAGCCCGTACTGCTCTGCATACCCCTCACAAATAGAAAGCAACTTTCTCATTCCACAGATAGATGGGCTCAGCAACACCATGTCGTCTGCGTAGCTCAAGTTATTTAAACTAACTCCATCTATGTGGCATCCGACATGTGTGTTGCTGAGCTCAACCAGTAATTTATTAACATAAATGTTAAAAAGTCTTGGGGAGGTAATTCCCCCCTGTCTCACACCACACTCTAGCTTATAGGGGTCAGACAGCGCATTTGACCATTTTACATAGTTTCTCTGCTTACCATACCACATAGATAACGTGGAAACCAACGAAGCAGGAACGCCCGCCTCACGAAGCTTTCCCCACAAGGCATTATAGGAAACCAGGTCGAAAGCTTTTGACAGGTCCAGGAAACATGCATACACTGGTGTTTTTCTATCTGTGTAATACTTGACAGTATGTTTCAACGCAAAAATGGCACTCTCAGTAGACAACCCAGCACGAAAACCAAACTGTGAGTCGTGTAACTGGGTATATTTACCGAGGTGGGCGTCCAGCACACTGTCAAGTACTTTGGCTATAACGGTTGCCAATGAGATAGGCCTGTAGTTACCCTTGTCTGCTATGTCCCCTGTCCTGTCCTTCACGATAGGTATGACTACTGTATCCAGTAGCTCTTGTGGTAAGTGAGAATGTCCCAGACATAGATTGAAGAACATAGTCAACACTCGCGGCAGATGTACACCGGCGTTTTGAAGATGCTCGATGCTGAGCCCATCGAGACCGGGTGATTTACCCCTCTTCATACCTTTAATAATAGATTTTATTTCTTTACATGAAAATCGCAGGGGTGATCCTACACGACAGTTCTCAGCATCGTTCCTCCTCGCCACTGACTCGAGAGGTGAACTCATTTTAAAGTGATCTTTGAAGATATTCGCTATGTCAGTGCAGTCATTCCTTCCCTCCACGCTAGCCGACACACTTGGGGTGTTATTATTTAGTTTTTTAGTACCTTTCCAAAATGCCGTGAAACTTTTTTTTGAATGTAGTGAGGCTAAAATGTCCATTTCAATTTTATCTTGGTTTTTAATACACCATTTTAATTTTGACTTAAATATTTTCCTCGTTAATTTCATATCTTCAAAAATAGGCCCGCTACTGGGTTGACCGTGCTCCATCCAAATTTTAAACTTAATCTTAGCCTGGGTGTGAACTTCTTTTACATGTTTGTTCCAACCCTTTATCACTTTATTTTTTCCTACAATGCCCCTTGGGGTCCTACTACTACTGGCAGCCTCACTTAATACATATACAATTTTGTTATACATTTCATCCAACAGAATTTATGTCCGTAAGGATTGAGGAGCCACATCAGATTTTTAAAATCTGATCTCACCATTATTTAGCAGCAATGTAGCTTATTTTGCAGCACGAATTCTAGATTTAGCAGCAAAATATATCACTAGTTATTTTAATGCAAAAGTGGCTCCTCAATCTAAATGTTTGAATTGAGGAGCCACCTGGAACTCGTTAAGTAATAGATGAATATTTATGAAAATTTTGCATCATTTAGCAGCAATTTTGCATATTACCGTCTAAAAATTTAGGATCTGTAGCGCTAAAATAAAAGAAAATACAATACTTTTAATATGGCTCCTCAATCTAAACTCAAGAGGTGAATTTCTATTGGATGTGAGCGATCAATTAATATATTCGACATATTGATCATTTAGCAGGTGTTGTGTTTGTTTTTGCAGTATAGGAGTAAAATAGTAAAACAGAGTAAATTTTGTATATGAACGCATTTTCTTTGGCTCCTCAATCCTGACGTTCTAATTATATATGTTTGACTGTAGCCACCTGAGATCTCAACGGAATCTAAAGCCAGAGATACTAACATTTAGCAGAAATGTCTGCTAAATATATCTGCACAGTTCAGCAATGTATATATTTTGGATTCTGAAAAAACAATACTTAACTATTTTCTTGTAAATTCAGTGTGTAGGGTGACCATATTATACTCGTATTAATGAAACCAGGATAAGTAATTTAATAAATTTATATTTCCATAACAGATTATATCTATCGTACCTATTGGTTATTTAGCAATCAATTTCGCTATAAGTTATAGAATGAATGAATATTGGCTGATTAGTACTTATACGAATTTTAGAATCGTAATCATCGTAACAGAACCACAGTATAAAGATCATACTATAAACTGTAACAGAACGTTTCATCTTTCGGTGTAAGATAGTGACATTTGTAGTGGCCTATGCCAGTTTCGATAGTTGCAGGAATAAATTATATAGCACCTACTTATTTATATGATTTAGTCGAAAACATTACAAATTCTGGTATTATTATTAACAAATATTTTAGAACATTAAAGTGCTTCAATTTGGTCTATTTTAAGAATCGACCGTAGTACTTATGTATTTTAATTTGTAAACTTCGAACCCGAACATACTACATATTAAATAAATAAATGTACAAAAAATAACAATAGTCATATATCAAATCCTTACAACTTACAACAGGATATCAAATCCTTTTTTTAGCCGCGAATATCTTATTCAGCCTTGGGTTAATCATACAATTCGAAACATTCACACTCTATCTCTTTCCCGCCATTAGAAAGTGAGAGAGACAAAGCAAAGACCAGCCCTTTCGAAGTTCCGATTTTGAATTCGACCTCAAAGACAACGTTCGGAATTTCGTACCAACTTTTCAAAAAGATAATTATGTCTTTTAATGTAATTTATTGAATTTTTAACTTATTGTTGTATTTAAACGAAAATAAGTATTTACTGCAAATAAAACTGATATTTAACCTGTAAATATTTATTTCTAGTTTCAATAATGTTACGTAATATATTTTGAATAATAAAATATCATGGGTGCTATTTCCGAACACGCCTTACAAAGGGCGCTTTCCGAATTAGCTATAATCGCTCACATTATCTCACATGCGTTCCGATTTAGATATTACTATTATGACAGCTGAGAGCTGTCAACAATTCGGAACGCCCGTGAACG
The DNA here is from genome assembly GCA_963082905.1 of Oligia fasciuncula. NCBI lineage: Eukaryota > Metazoa > Arthropoda > Insecta > Lepidoptera > Noctuidae > Oligia > Oligia fasciuncula. Next base: position 12,724,177 of record OY720388.1, on the reverse strand, counting down.
CGCTCACAGTGCTTACTCAATGTAAAAACGATATTATTACAGTATTTCTTTGTATAAACACCACATTTCTTCTTCTTTGGTTAGGTGGCGACTATCAGTCAGAAGTACAATTTCGAAAATGCCACGTTAGTTTAATTTTATGATAAGATGCAAATCAAAACAAAACACACACTGACACATCCTCACACACACACTGTCATTTTTGACAGCGCTCACGGTGATATTATTCTAGGGCATGGTCGGCGTTATCGCAAGATGGCGCATGTCATGACGTCATCTATGACGATTCACGGGACGTCGTTATCGCGCTCACGCTAATTCGGTACGGGTTTAAGCACGCTCACATCGATTATTTCCCTATCTCTGAACGCAGGGAAAGTGTTCTCGCTGCTGAAGTGAAAAGTTATGTGTGTTACACACAGAGTACTTTTTGATAGACTGAAAGTGTTACGAGAGCAAAGTTTTTTGCATCTCGTGCCTTTGAATCCCTCGCCACACTCAAGATTCAACTTTAGAATCACTCGCTACGCTCGTGATTCAATCTTGAACTCGCAGCAAAAAACGACTTTGCTCTCTTGTTGCACAAATAACTATTGTAGGTACCTACCCCCAAAATGTGGTCACCCTACACACTGAATTTACAAGAAAATAGTTAAGTATTGTTTTTTCAGAATCCAAAATATATACATTGCTGAACTGTGCAGATATATTTAGCAGACATTTCTGCTAAATGTTAGTATCTTTGACTTTAGATTCCGTTGAGATCTCAGGTGGCTACAGTCAAACATATATAATTAGAACGTCAGGATTGAGGAGCCAAAGAAAATGCGTTCATATACAAAATTTACTCTGTTTTACTATTTTACTCCTATACTGCAAAAACAAACACAACACCTGCTAAATGATCAATATGTCGAATATATTAATTGATCGCTCACATCCAATAGAAATTCACCTCTTGAGTTTAGATTGAGGAGCCATATTAAAAGTATTGTATTTTCTTTTATTTTAGCGCTACAGATCCTAAATTTTTAGACGGTAATATGCAAAATTGCTGCTAAATGATGCAAAATTTTCATAAATATTCATCTATTACTTAACGAGTTCCAGGTGGCTCCTCAATTCAAACATTTAGATTGAGGAGCCACTTTTGCATTAAAATAACTAGTGATATATTTTGCTGCTAAATCTAGAATTCGTGCTGCAAAATAAGCTACATTGCTGCTAAATAATGGTGAGATCAGATTTTAAAAATCTGATGTGGCTCCTCAATCCTTACGGACATACAGAATTTTATGGTCAAGCTTATTACAATATTTATCCGCACACAGACTAAAGTTTTCAGGAAAGTCTAAGTTCTTTAATTTATTATTACACTGCAACAAGTATTTATTTATTTCTTCTGAGCTTCTTTCACCCCAACGTATGTCATTACATAATTTTTTAACAAATGTTTTTACTCTAATTGTATTAATATCACATTCCAATTTTAATGGAAAGTGATCAGACCAAAAAGAGTCATAAATCACCTCAATGTTTACTATTGTTTTGGACGCCGACCGTGTTACAATACAGTGGTCTAGCCAACGTTTACACCCATGTGAGTCACTAATAAATGTAAAAGTAGGCGACAACATGCCGAGACAATTGACATCCGCACATAATAATTCTTGCTCGTTACAAAAATCAAGAAGTTCATTAAAGAATGACTCACCTGGGTGCGCGTTGAAGTCCCCTAGTACAAACACAGATTCAATATTATTGCTTTGTATCATTGAGTACATTTCACTAAGACATTCCGTAAACTCTAACAAGTTCTCACTACAGTCCGTTGGCATGTAAATATTTATCACCATAAATGATCTGTTATTAACCACTACTTTGACTGCACATATCCTGTTATTATTACTTTTTACTACTGACACATGATTAAAAGCACTTTTTCGCCACAATGTGGCTACACCACCGTATGGTCTACCTTTGCATATACCAGCAGACGTGTCAATTGAAGACTTCGCAGTGTAGCTGAATTCTTGATCTATGTTTTCGAGAAAGTGTAAATCATGTGGATATAACCACGTTTCTTGCAACAAGACTATATCGGCTGTCTTGCACAGTGATAATACTGTATTGTTTAAAATAGCTTGGTAAATAACCCATATTTTTTTTGTAATATGTAAAAGATAAAAATCGTTACTGTGGGTTATCCTTAGGGGATAAACATATCCCATCGCGGACTTTTTTATCGATATTTTTAATATATACAATTCCATAGTACATTAATTTGATCTATCTCGTAAGGTATCAGCGTTTGCAATGTAAGCGCACAAAAATATGTTTGTTACGACATCACTTTACAAATATTTGAATTTCTCGGCTTTTCTCTACTATAACATGCATGTATTATACATATAAACCTTCCTCTTGAATCGCTCTATCTATTAAAAAACCGCATCGAAATCCGTTGCGTTTTAAAGATCTAAGCATACATAGGGACAGACAGACAGCAGGAAGTGACTTCGTTTTATACTATGTATTGATTTTATTATAGATCGGCTGTGCAATTTCAAAACACAACTGACATTAAACAATAAAATCGGTGTTTTTGCATAAGTTGCTAGGTTTTGAAGTTGCACAGCCAAGATGTTTGTATGTATTCGATGGCTACATTACATGGTTTTGTTCCAGTTCTACCCATTACAACAGTTCATGAGTGCGGCCCAGGTGAACATTACATTAATCCTGCCGCTGGTGCTATCTTTCACTGCAGAACTTGTGGTGTCTCTTGGAAGAGTTCAAGAGTTTCTGTCGCTACGTATGTACTACCTATAAACTACTTACTCTTTCTAATGTTTTTCTTCGTTCGCTGGAACGCGAGACACAATTGTTTTTTAATCGTTTCTGTAATTACGGCATTCAACCGGTTAATAGACAAAAAGTATTTTGGTAATATTTTTATTTCATTTTTATATCAAGACATATTAGGTATTTAATTATGTTTCTACTTCAGAGACAACAACCATACAGCCCTGGGATTATGAATATTTTAACACCACGTTTAAGCATAATCGCGCAAAAAACGCAAATCGTTTCGCATAATTTACGGATTTTGATAACAAAATCCGTAAATTATGAGAAACGTGGCGATATACGAAAAACATTGGAAAACAAAACCCTTTCCTCAGCAGTCAGGTAGAAAGAATTATCGGCCCTTGGGCGTCGTAACGCGACTTGAGCTACTACTCGGCATAAGTTAGCGCATGCCCAGGCAACGAACAAATAAATAATTACGTAATGCATAATGCACGCAGCATTATTTATATAATTTATTAGCTTAGTATATTTTGTTACCATTAATTTAATATCTTAATGGCACAATCATTATCTTATTGCCTAATGTTTAAATTTTATCAGAAAGCGTTATCTCTTTAGGTTTCATGTACCTTTCTCAGTATTAATAACATGCGATACTATTAACATAAATAGAACAAGAATGACATTTAATTCTAAAAAAGAATGGAGAAGCTAGACTGGTCATAAAAATGTGAAGTCGTTACGAGGGTTCACACTTAACCATTTCATGTTTTTTTGTTTGAGATTTGACCCATATTATGAATTTCAGACGTTATATGCGTCACTATAAGCCCTGCATTCCACTGTGGCGGTATTCGACGCATGTTGGGGAAATTTGAATGCGTAACCTTGTAGGCTGAAAGACTTCATAAAAAGCTTAATTTGCTGGTGACGTACGTCATATGGTTTGTTATACATTGGAATAACCTGAAACCTGAAGGCCAATTCCCGTAACTAAAAATGTTCAAAATCTACTCTTAGCGACAATCAATGTCAAAAATTTGTCAAAAATGTAGGGAAATTAGACATATTTTTCACAAATTGAGACTGAGATCACTGTGAACGTTCTTAAAATTACGAGAATTGCCTCTCAAAACCATTGACCAATTAACATTTAGGGTCTTTTAATTATACAAATAGTACATGATACTCATTTGGTTCTTTTTACTTTCCGATACGTCAGTCAACGTCTTATCATAATAATTATGACGATCAAATTAACGAAATGTAAACAGGAAAGAAGTAAAGAGTTTCAGTCAAAATTCAAGTCAAGTTAAAGAATGAATAAATAAATAAAATAAATAAATGCTAAGTGAAATTCACGTTACGCTACAGTGGCTCATCATCCTAATTTCACGTAGAGTTGCCAAAACGATATATTTTAATTTACAGAGGACAGGCCAGACTTGGCGGGGCAGTCGGAGGAAGTGTCATCCAACTTGTTCCGCAACTTGTCGTTTAAGAACGACTTGGAGACGAGCCCTTCTATCCGACCGCTCTCCTATCATCGGAAATCGGATGGATTGCCTCCAGGTAAGAGATATTGAATTAAAATGCGGTAAAGTTAGATTGGCAAAGCAAATGGGCTTAGCTAAATTAACTTTATCATTACGTTCAAATGTCAACCAGCATTCAGTAATAACACCAAATCATTTGCGGTTAGAGATATCAAATTTTGTAACGGTATTGCGGAAGCAGATGGCGATTTTTTATTATTTTTGATTAGATATCGATGCTCATTACGTAAAATAGTAAAGTTTTACCAGTCTTTAATGATTTCTAAATTGATTAATTAATTGATTGATTGCTACGTAATACCAGACTTAGCAATCAATTAATCAGTTTCCCGTAACACTTACGTGCACATATTTATCAACAAATGTTATCGATATACAGACAATGTCGTAGCACGTCTTCACATGTTGGTTCGTGAAAACTTTTCAAAGGTCAATATAACTGTCTGAAGTTCAAGTCATATGTTTGTAGGATATAGTTTCGACGCGTTGTTAGTTCTATGAAATATTTATTAAAGTGCAATAACCTCACTCGTACGTAGAGGGAACCGCGACGAGATCATACCTAGAAAAGGTCTTTATTTAGCTAGACTTCACATTTTCCTAGTTCGATAAATTACCCGGGAAAATAAAAAAAACTATTTTATATGCCTGTTGATGCTCAAGCATGAGTCTCACTAATAATGGAATAAACATAAATTCCGGTTGTCATAATTTGAATCTGATTCCAGACTCGCCTTTAGATGTACAACTCAAAGCGCCGGCGAATCGCAAGTTCTCGAGAAGTATATCACATCTGGATGACTCTGCTTTGGTTTTGCATGACGTGTCGGCCAGTTGGACAGGGGACCCTAACGTTTTGGCTCTCAAGAACATCTCCATGCGGCTGCGTAAAGGGAAACTATGCGCTATCATTGGAGCAGTCGGATCTGGGAAGGTAGAATAGAAAAGAATAGAATACTCTTTATTATGTACACCATATAAATTACAGACATAAATATAGAAACTGTACAAAGGGTGACACAGGTAGATTTCATTGGTGTACCTAAAGTTTGTGGACGAAATGTTGACTTTTTTGTATTGAATATTGAGCGAATGCACGACAAAATGTCAGCTGATTCTGTCTGTAGTATAGAGATAAAGTCATATTTTGTATTATTATGACAAAAAGTGTTATGTGACTATAAATCTGTAGGGTAATATCAGTAAAGATATCAATTCAATGTTAGGTACTTTCCGATATTAATTAAGTTTATTATTATAGACGATAAGTACATTAACTAAACTTTTTAGTTATAATATGTATTTGGAAACAACTTGTTCATATATGATTTGTTTTTCATTCTCAGTCCTCGATTTTGCAACTACTACTAAAAGAATTGCCCTCGGCGACTGGCACTGTTTCAATATACGGAAAGATATCGTACGCCTGCCAAGAGGCGTGGCTGTTCCCCAGCACCGTCCGAGAGAATATACTTTTCGGTTTGCCTTATGAACCCGGAAAATATAAAAAGGTACGTAAATAAATCTGGATTTGCATATAATATGTATTTTCGTCTTATTTGTTCACTTTATTTGGGCCATCGATAGGATTATAGATTATAGCTATGTAGGTGAATCGTGTCATAGATACGCTCATAGTTTCACCGATAAATATAATTAATCCTGGCAATAAAGGTTACATATAAATATATATTGTTATGTCTGTGTTTGTGGCATCATTCCAAGAGAAAACAATATGAGGTGCCATATTGTCGTTTAACGCCCCCGAAAAACAATAGGGTGTTTTAAAATTTTAGTACCTACCCTACGGCTTAATTGGTGGGCATTTCAGCGTTGCAATTTTTTCAAAAGACTCTTTTAAATGCAATTCATTCTGTTTTACATTTAATGAAATAAAATGTGGATTTCATGTTTTTAAAACAAGTAGTAAGCCTTTTACTGTTGAAGAGCACTGAACCGTCACCTCGCATATTTATTCATATTTCGCTCGTGTGCTCACATACTTGTGTGTTGTATAGGTTTGCAGGGTATGTGCACTCGAGAAGGATTTCAAGCAGTTCCCGTACGGCGACCAGACGCTGGTGGGGGAGAGGGGGGTGTCCCTCTCAGGAGGCCAGCGAGCCAGAATCAATTTGGCGCGGGCTGTTTACAGAGAAGTAAATTGATTTCTATTTTGTTGCTAAAATACTGAACTAGCAGCTGGGAAATGAACAATTTTTTATGGAGACGTTATCTTGATTGAAATGTTTATTTTTAAAACTTTATAAATTACTTGTAGTAATACTGGTTAAAATATTTTTAAGTTTTTTTCAAAATAAATCTTTGTACTTACAAAATTATCTATACGTTACAATTTAGCAGAGTTCTTTATTTCAAGAAAGATTCGCTTTTAATAGACACTGACGCAGCTCCGATTAGAGCTTATATCCGCAAAACAATAGAAATACGGATACACTTTCGATGCAATTCCTCATTTAAATATTATTTAGCTTGAATACACAATTTTAGTCATAGTCCTCATTTTGATAACCGTAAGAGTACACTGTGCTCATTTTCATCAGGTTTCTATTTTTGGGATTCAGCGTATAGTGCTAGATTTTACACTCACATTCAATTTCAAATTCCTACGCTACGTAGAGAATTCAAAGAAACTTTTGTCTTTTTTTTCTCTCACAGTCTGCAGAGCATTTGTCTGTCGGCAGTCGGCACTGAGGGTGTGAGTGCCAAAACTTAACTACGGAATCAATGTAACGAACTTTACGAACTAAAGGAGGAAGGAAATGAATTTGTTTCAGCAAAAGATTCATATATCGTGCCACATAAGCTTTGCTCTGGTTCCCAGATATTAAATTTTTCTTCTTTCCAGTTTCATATTGTTTAATTCTAGGGTTCCCAAACAACTTTTAACTCAGATCATTTTAAATATGTATGGTGTACGTCTGCGCGAAATTCGTTTCCTCAATCGCTTTTAATGATTCTCACTGGAAAACACCGTTTTTTCGTTTTTACTTCGGTTTAAGGTCGGAGCTAAATGTAGGGCAGCTTTAGTATTGCATGTACGCCATGGCATATTCATAAACCTGAAACAGCGTACTTCTTTGTTATGGGAGGGGGTTTTTCGCATAACAGGATACATTGGTGCTATTCTGTAAAAATCTCACCGTGAAAACTTAGGTGAAGTGAGCGTGGAGTGGGCTGTAAATAGTATCAATTCCTAGCAAAAACAAACTCACTTCACCTAAGTTTTCACGGTGAGATTTTTACAGAATCGACCGGCAGTTCCGATGTAGAGAAAATATACTTTACATAAACAACGAGTAACTATATTCTCAAATCATATCAATCGCAGGTATAGATCAGCGTCCACGTACCCTATAAAGGTGATTTACCTAAATCTGCAAAACATTGAAACAAATCGTTATATATTTGCAGGTTAAACTAAAGATAGAAACAAAAAAAAGACGCAAAATTAAATGACAAAGGCTTTCTTGATTGTTTAATTTCGAAATCCTGACAACTTTTCCTTATCCTTTATTGTCGTTGTTCTTTACTTGTTTTTTATTCTTACAATATAATTAATTTACTAGGCCGACATCTACCTTCTGGACGACCCACTGTCCGCCGTGGACGCTAACGTGGGCCGTCAGCTGTTCGAAGGCTGCATCAACGGCTACCTGCGTGGACGCACCCGCATCCTCGTCACCCATCAGATTCACTTCCTCAAAGCTGCCGACTACATCGTTGTTTTAAATGAGGTTTGCACATTTATGTTTATTAATTTGTTTTCATTTTTCTTTAATTGATTTCCAATTAGCCTACCAGTGTTATTTTCCTTGTAATAATATCTGTACCTTGGGTTTTTGCTGAGAATTTTATTGCACAATAACTTTTTGTATTTTATTTTTAAGAGTGAGCCTTAATAGGCAATTCTCTTAGTTATAAGGTGAAACTTGAAAGTCTTCTCTGACCAAAATATGCTACAACGTTATTATACCAATAACTGAATGAATTTTTTATAGGGTCGTATTGAAAACATGGGCACATTCGACGAGTTGGTTTCATCGGGCAAAGATTTCTCCATGATGCTGTCCCAGCTACAAGAAGGCAAAGACAAGGACTCTGACAGTCTTGGATCACGAGTAAGTTATCCTATTGAACTAGGACAAAAACCAAGGTGATGTTCAACGAGGATTGAGCTTGGAGGTGTGCAATTGGAGATACCTATGTCCAGCGATGTACTGTGTGGCAGATGACGATGATGTAAATTGCCAGTTTCTTAGGTCGTGTAAAAGTTCTTAGGCTTATAACGGTGAAACGTAGATACTTAGAATCTGAGCTTTACGATATATAGGTGCATTGATCTCTAGTTCGTAGTTCTAACAAACAATCAAATTGTAGCATTTGCAAAACTATTTGCTGCATTCCAATCAGTACAGTTGATACAAGTTTACGATCGCTGTACTGGACGGCCGTGATATCGACCCCCACTCAGCTGCTAAAGCTACGTTCCATTATCGGGCCCAGAATATGGTAATTTATGTAATTGTAGTCTCTTTTGTTCGCCCAGCACCTAATAGGACACTTAATTTCTCAATTAGCATTTCTCATAATGCTTTAATTTAAATTCAATTTATTCTCAGCACGCAGGATTGTTACAAATAATTAATTGGCATTTAATTTATCTTGCATTTACATCAAAGGTAACGACCATAATAATCACGAACTACCCCATGATCATAACTTCGAATTAGTGTCATAGAAATAAATCTTTCTTTATACCTCGTACTCAGAAGTGTATACAAAGCAAACGTTCCTAAATACTCCTGCCCAAGTATCTTTTGGTACCAGCATATACTTTTTATACTTTCATATTTTATGAGCATCTCACCCCGCACTTCGTAAAAATACAATTTATCCCGAAAGGTCTGACGGAATCCCTTCATAGTGGCAACTAGCTTTTTCAATTATGTAAAAGGTATACGAGTACCTACCTATAAAAAAATGAGCTTGGGTCATTCCTTTACCGGTGAACTCTAACTTTAATATTTTTCGATATTTATGTGAATTTTATGCCAGCACTTTGCTGAAGGGGTTGATGCATCCTTAGCGACGATAAACTATGAAAAAAATCATTTATGAAAATAGCGTGTGAATTTTGACATTTTCATGGCGGTTTAGAGAGCTTTCCTTGCTTTTATTAACGTCTTTGAGTTACCTTATCGAGACTAGTAGATTAACAAATATTATGTCACGATGGTATTTTTTTTAGTTGTGTGAACAGTATGTAAAAGAAAAATGTAAAATTTCAGTATAAACAATGATTATGTGCAATGGATTTAAAAGGATCTCATTGTTCAATGTTGGTATATACGAGTATGTATTATATCGGCCTAGCCTTTTCCCAATTATGTTGGGGTCGGCATCCGATCTCAATCAAACCGAATGTAGCTGAATACCAGTATTTTACATGGCGCGACTGCCTATCTGACTTCCACAACCCAGTTACTGGGTAATACGATACCCCTTGGTAACGACTGTCAAAGATCCAATAATGGCAGCCGGGACCAACGGCTTAAACTTGCTTTCCGAGGCACGGAGGGGTCTTGGTATTTAAAGATGGTCACCCATCTACGAACCGACCGCGGCAAGCGTCGCTTAACCTGATCGATCAATCTGTGCGGCTGTTATTACTTAGCCACGAGCCCTCCAATGTTGGTATGCATCCTATCTATTATACAGTTTTCAACCTCCTCAAGTAGTCTGTTTATTTTTTATTCTTTATAGTTGTCAGCTTCATGAGATGAGGTTGGGAGATCGCCGGAGGCCGAGACTCGAAAAAGAAACAACACAAAACGATGGGCGAACGTAAAATTAATAAAAACCACTCATCCTTACTAAAGTCGATATTGCTTGTACCTACTTTACTTGTTTCGAAGTTTCAAAATGGCAGAATGTAGTATTAAAATCTTTTTACATAGGTACTCTTGCACACAAGATGATGAGAAAGCAAAAAAAAAAAAACAATACTTTTTTCACTAGTCATCATCCGCCTAGCCTTTTCCCAACTACGTTGGGGTCGGCTTCCAGTCTAACCGGATGCAGCTGAATACCAGTATTTTACATGAAGCGACTACCTATCTGACCCCCACAACCCAGTTAGTGGGTAAGACCGGTTGTCAGGCTTTCTGGCTTCTAACGATCGGTAACGACTGCCAAAGATTTACGAATGACAGCCGGAACCAGCTGCTTAACGTTTTTTCCGAGACACCTAGGGGATGGTCACCCATCGACGAACCGACCGCGGCAAGCTTAGTTTAACCTGATCGATCGACCAGTGCGGTTGCCACTTAGCCACATTTCACGAGGGTCAACCAAATTCGATTTATAGGTAGTATGATAATAGTAGTACGAATATCTGGATCATTTTGTATTTCAATTATTTTTATGTTGTTTTCCATCAACAGAGCACCGAAGAAAACGACAGGCCTGCCTTAAAAACCATGGTAAGCGTGGCCGAAAGCGAAGATTTACAAGAATTTGAAGCTCAAAAGATGGAGGCAGAAGAAAGACAGTCAGGCAACCTGCGGTGGGAAGTCATCTCGGCGTACTTCAAATCAGGAGGAAACATCTGCTTCATAATCTTTACGCTCTCGATTGTTGTTCTGGCCTCCACTAGTACCGCTTCTGTCGACTACTGGGTTAGTTATTGGTAAGTCGGTTTAGTTGGTATTTATAGATCACTAGTGAACCGGTACCCCTGCTTCGCAGTTTTTAGGACTAGACAAACCTTCGCAATTGCTTATAATTATGTAAGTTTAATATTAATGTGCCGCGACTTACGAGTTGTAGGTCGTAGGTTCGAACCCAGTCAGGCGCTTTACTTTGTGTAAACTATATCATCACCACTGCTCTCAAAGCGGTGAAGGAAAACATCGTGAGGAAACCGGCATGTCCTAGAACCAAAAATTCAAAGACATGTGACATCTACCAACCCGCACTGGGCCCGCGTGGTAGATTACGGCCCACCCCCTCTCATAGAGAGTAGGCCTGTGTCCCAGCAGTGGGAACTGGGAACGTTATAGGCTGAGTATGTATGATGAATATTAATGTATTATAAACATAACACTTCTAGAGTAAATTATCTAAATCATTATGAAAACCGCGTCAAATCCGTTGCGGAGTTTTATATGTAGAACAAAGCGGTCACACAGACATAGGTACACGAAAAGTGGATTTAATTTATAATATGTGTAGATTTGCTTGTTTTACTATGAAATGTTCCACTAAAAGTAGTTCTCGGAGAGGAAAATGAGTTAATCCATTGCTTTCAAAAGTATTTTTGGTGCCTCTTCTTTGGGTAGTTATTTATTTTTTTGGGATTTGAAAGAAAGTACCTTGCGTTTTTAATGCTATTTTGGTATACATAAAGAATTTAACATTGGTATTTTTTTATAAAAGGAAGGAGGTGGGGGGAGGTCTATGCAAAATAAAATTATACTAAACTTTTGATTGTTTTGTTAAAGGACAAATCAAATGGCAGGGTACGAGGAGTCCCTGGGTGGCGCTGACATTGGTACGTACTAATTGATATCCCAACGTGATTGATTAGTTAGATTAGATAGCAATGAGAATGGAGTAAATGTGACATTAAAAGCGATTCCAATATTTGTGGTGATAATTCGTATGATGTACCTATTTATAAATTAGAATAACATTTCAAAAAGTTTAACGGTTTAAGCATTCATGCATTCAGTATGAATGCGACAGTAATCTCGATGTATCATTCTAATTAAAAATAACTTTATTATCTATCAATGGTGATGTAATGTTTATTCAAAGTTGCTCATTTATCAGCCAACAATGGCAACTTTGCGTAATACAAATATACCTAAGCCCAAGTTTTCCATAATCACATTACTACAATATAACGTACTACTACACTAGTCCCAAGTGGTGGGTCCTAATTAAGGTAGCCAACTAACAGGAACCACTAATTAACAACAAGCATCGTTAGGTAACTTGATTCACGCCATAAATCCTTGAGCTTAAGAGTCAAGCTGTGGATCGAATGTTAAACTGTTACAAACACCTTAATGGATAGGTAGTTCACATTAATTAGTTTGAGTACCAAACTACTTTTAGAATAAGAAAAACTTTAAATTATTTTTATTCATAAGAGCCAAAAGAAATCTAATTGAAACAAATAAAATATATGTTTTAATGGCAAAAAGAAAATGTGATGATAGACAGTAATCTTACTTATAAATACAAATATTGTGTAAATCACAATTTTTTGGTTTGACCGTTGACCCCGATACTAAACAAGGCTTAATGTTTTGTATCTTGGGGATTGGTCAAATGATTTGACTTTAACTTTTAACATAGGTTTAACGCCAGGATTAGGTAATTGACTTTCTTTAATACCCGATAAATGTATGTATGTATATAAATTACTTGAGATCACTTCCGTTTCAATAATATTAAGCCCTGATCAGTAAAACCATTCAGAGGGTGACAGTGTTAAGAGGAAATGGGATCGGAGAGAAAGTAAAAAGTCATAATTCGAGGTTTGGCTCTCGCGTATTTCCTCCTCCAATATTGGACCAATTTAAAAGATATTCCATAAACTGAATAAGAAGGATATGTACTGTGTCCCTATGTTTTTCTTTTTTCATTAATAGTTGCCAAATCTGTACACTAGGCAGCGGTTGAAATCGACATTTTTTGAGGGTTATAGTGCTTATAAAATTAATGTAAGTATCATCAAAGAGGAAAACATAGGGGCATACAGGTAGTTAATATTTATTATTCTGTAAAAATCATTGCTTTATGGTCATAACCAGAAAGAAAACAGGCGAGAGCGTTTCTATGGAGAATAGACCAACCGCATTTCCCCTTAAGTAGTATTTCGTAGTAACAGTCAATCAATAGGAAAATAGTTGTAAAAACATAGATGAAACCAATTTTATTGAAGCAACGTCGTGGGATTCCACAAGTGTGTTGCAATGTGTCACATTGGTGCTATTAAAGATTCAAAGTGTAAATCGAACGTAATTATACAACTGTATTCTAATATCATGACCCAATAACTTTGTTCTAGTGTTGTAGCAAAAGTCTAGTCATTTCATCTAATACTTATCAATCTCGTGTCACAGTGTTTGTTATCATCGAACTCCTCCGAAACGGGTTGATCGATTTTTATGAAATGTTTTGTGTATTTGGTAGGTCTGAGACTAGGTCGTAGGCTACCTAGATGATAAGGGTGGCCCCCTCCAGATTGTTTTTGGAATCGAAACTTACGCGGGTGAAACCGCGGGGCGCAGCTAGTATTACAATAAATTTTTCACACCACCTGCTCGAAAATGTCAAATTATATGTCAAGCAACCTTAACCTAAAGTGAGTCATTAGTGGCCGGGGGGCACAGCCGGTCAATAATGTTGTACTGGATTTCATTATGACCCGCTGGTCAATAATGTGATTTGAATTTGGAATCTCACATGCTCAGCTAAATTGGCAGTATAGTACTAACAAACACCCTTTGGTGCCAGAAAGAGGAAAGCTATTCTCGATACCCTTACTACGCGTGGATGATATTCTCGATTTCCTACAAAATCATAACGACTGCTTCTTCATATCGTTGCCATGTTTTCGAAGACATAATATTGTAAGAATAATTAGATAACTACGAACCATTTTTTAAAAGGAATGGAATAACATTAAAACTGGCATTAATAATAACAAATACCGTACCGCGCCGTAATACCGTAATAGTAATTGGCTGTAACATTAGTTAATTTATTTTAAGTAAACTGCGCAAAGATTGCTGTGGATTTTGTGAATAAATAAATAAATAATAAAACCTATCTATACTACAGTCGATTTATCACATTTTATCAAAAATACTCTATTTTCAAGAGCGTCTCCAATGACGTTCTAAATTCAAAATGCATACAGCCAATCATCCAAAACCATTCTACCAGCCCTGTATAAAGCTTAGTTTACACAAACGCCACTTCCATGAGAGTGATATCAATAGACACACACGACAAAACCGTAGAAGAGACTTTTTTTTATGAAAATCGAATTGATCGTGGCTTGGCACTTATTGGTAGGCGCAATAAAGGCGCGAACTTTTCGCATTTAAACTTTAAATTTATCAACAAAGTATTATAAAATGTCGAGTGATGAAAGTGATTGTACTCCTGAATTCATTACAACCGAAGCTAATAATATTTCCAATGATTTACTGCCGGAAAAGTCAAAGGAAACTTATATAAAAGCCTACGACAATTTCCAAAAATGGAAAAGTACGAAAGGCGTCACGTCCATTTCGGAACCAGTTCTATTTTGTTTTTCGTACTATGGCTATTATTTTCTCACAGTAGGTGTAAAAAGTAGAGTATCCTCCTCTGGGCTAAAGGTGTCTTTGCCTTGGGCTAGCTTGAATCCCTCGCTGCATTCAGGATTCTTGTATTAACTCCCTCGCTTCGCTCGTGAGTTAAATCCCGAATCCTTCATTGCACTCGAGATTCAATATGACGCCCGTGACATAAGACACAACTTTAGCCCCTCGGTGCATAATCTACTATTACCTATTTATATGTAGGTAATTTATTTAGCCCTCGTACGCACGGATCTAAAAATATCGCGGTGGGATTTTATCGCACACTGGATTTTCAACTCTCGGTGAAGCCGAGCATACAGAATCCAACAGAGCGCATCCGAGAGCGTAAAAAAAACAAACTCTTGGATTTTCCACTCTCGGTGAAGCCGAGCATCCAGAATCCTACAAAGCGCATCCGAGAGCGTAAAAAAAAACAAATTCTTGGGTTTTCCACTCTCGGTGAAGCCGAGTATCTAGAATCCAACAGAGCGCATCCGAGAGCGTAAAAAAAACAAACTCTTGGATTTTCCACTCTCGGTGAAGCCGAGCATCCAGAATCCAACAGAGCGCATCCGAGAGCGTAAAAAAACAAACTCTTGGATTTTCCACTCTCGGTGAAGCCGAGCATCCAGAATCCAACAGAGCGCATCCGAGAGCGTAAAAAAACAAACTCTTGGATTTTCCACTCTCGGCGCTAAGCAGCGCGTTGAATATCCAGTGCAGGGAAAAAATCGCCCGTACGAACCTGGGCTTATATCTACACGACGAGATGTGTCAATATTGATGTCTTGTCTGTATAAAATGGTATTGCGCTTTTCCAACTTTAAAAAAAGCTAAGAATTTTTATAATAAGCTTAGGTAGGTACTTGAACTTGAACCTCGTTAGGGGCCAATCAAGTATTACGTACACACTACTGGGGCCTTTGCTTTGCTTATTTTTGATGACATGGATGGGGGGGTCTGGATGGTTCTTACGTCAGCAGTATTTATTTTATTTCTTTTTCGGTTTTTCTACAAACTTTAGTCGATTTTGGTTTGAACACTTATGGCAACCCTACTTGTTTATGCTTGAAAACAAAACGCATTTATCTGCTGCTCATGAATCAATAAAGAAATAGCATGGGAGGGGGGTAAGACCTGTGCTTACTTTTGCTGACGTGGGGGGGGGGGAGGTGTTATTAATTGCAAATAATCTGCTTACGTAATACTTAAATGGCCGCTATATTCTTGAAAGCCAATAAAAAAAGCGTTTTTTTGGCATTCATCATAATTATTCTGTCTACTTTCATGAATAAATATTGATACTTTGTAGTTTAAAGTTCCTTAGTATACGCGGTATCATGTAGTTACATCATAAGCTTAGCCAATAAGCCGCTGGAGATACTTAGCTTGAATTCAAATAGCCTGAAGGAATGCAATGCCAAATCTCCACTGTAACCACGTACAGGCTATAAAGAGACTCTCGCATAGGTAGATGGAACTGGAATGCCACGCAAATCTCATGAAATATGCCGAAACTACTGGTTTTTATTTTCATTATTATTATGGGTATTAATAAAGGGGTGAAGGGCTCGTGGTTATGTAATAACAGCGACACGGGTCGATCGATCGGGTTAAGCTACGCTTGTCGCGGCCGGCCCGTGGATTGGTGACCATCTTTATATACCGACTCCCGTGCCTCGGAAAGCACACTAGGCCGTTGGCCCCAGCTGTCATTCGTGGATCTTTGACAGTCATTACGGGTCGTAAGAAGCCCGAAAGTCTGACAACCAGTCTTACTAAGGGGTATCGTATACCCAGTAGGTACTTAAAGAAAGAAAGAAAAATGCGTTTATTGGCATTACAGCAAAATAAATACATCTTAAAACTATAAAAACAGAAAACAAAGATTATAATGTCAAAAAGGCCCCAGCTCAGCATAAAATGCATTTAATTGGATTGTGGAGGTCAGATAGGCAGTTGCTCCATGTAAATGTAAAAAAAGTAATTAAAAAAAAAATAACCGACTCGACTTCAAAAAGAAATTAACTCAAAATTATGAAATTACTTTAATTTCGGAAGTCGGTGTCTGTGGGATTTGTATTTTTATAGTTTTAGTTTTTTGCCACCGACTTCCGAAATTAAAGTAATTGCATAATTTTGAGTTATTTTTTTTTTTAAATCGGTTTATTTTTTTTAATTAAGTACTTTTTTATTTCGTATTTTTTTGTTTTTGCACTAGAATTTGACCAAGGTATTGAGATGTTTTCCCTATGACACTACACCCGTAGCTCGTATCAATAAGCCAGGCCGTCACACTTACACGTCCATATCTTGAAAATTACTGAATCGATTTTGATGAAACTTGCACTGTTCCCTAAGATGAAGCCAATAAAAAGAAAATGGTCACGATCCGATTAATAGTTGCGGAGAAATGCGTGGACAAACATACATACATACGTCTATAAAATTTGGTATATTTGTTTGGAAGCCCTAATAGAGTGTCATATGTGAATATAGTGCAATTCCGATATTACATACATACGAATTGATAACCTCCTTTTTTTTTGAAGTCGGTAAAAATGACTGGAAGCCGACCCAAACATAGTTGGGAAAAGGCTAGGCAGGTGGTATGGTACTAATAAAGCAATATACTATTGACTAATTGGTCTTGTGGCAAGCACTTGAACGGGTACTGGGTTCGATCCCTGAGACGGGCAAAGCGTTATTGGGATTAGCAATTAAGAAATTCTCATTAGTCCCCTTTACATATGACACATAAATAACTGGGCTTAATACGGGTGACAACTTTCCCTCCAAGGAATACAGGCGACATATTATGTACAGGAATATAAGCTTAACGATATTAATCAGCGTTGAGATTTTTTTTTTTAATCCGAAAACGAGCACACGGGAAAGGTTTACCTACATATCTTCTGAAGCGGGTTCCGAAAGTAGGAAGCGACTGTTTCGGTAATCTAATTAAAACTTTCAGCATAGAAAGTGGATTGTAATCAATTAAGTAACAAAAGACGGTGAAAACGGACAGTCAACTGTTTTTGGGCCTCGTTTTCTGTTATCTAATTCAAAAGGGAGTATACACCTTTACTAAACTTTGTAATGAGTACCGACATGGTTCAATAGTGCATCATTCATATCTCACGGGCTTGAAGTAAATAACTCTTAGCTAAATGCTGTAAAGCAGTGTATTCAATCATTTTGTATGAATTTAGCAATGTAAAACCTAGAGACATAGTTTTAGTTCGCGAAAAGAAGAGCAGCTTTTAACGCTATATTCCTATCCATTCAGATCCTGGCTTGGACGTGCAAGTGGGTCTATTCACGGTGGGCCAGTACCTGATGATCCACGGAGGACTGGTGCTGATTTGCGTTCTGATGGTGAACCTACGAGTGTTTCCCTTCGCCTACCTCTGCGTCTCCGCCTCCAACAAACTGCACAACACCATGTTCTCCACCATGCTGAGGGGAGTTATGCGCTTCTTTGACACAAGTTCTTCAGGTATGTTTACCTTTATTTTGAAAGCAAATAAATGTAAGTGTCTCCTAACAGCGAGAGGTCAATATTTTATTCAATGTTCAAAAGTCCTAAAAAGTTTTGAAGGCCAGAGAGATTTATCTATTCTAATTACGGAAGAACTTTATGCTCTCAAAGTAACAAAATCAATTGTTTTTTGGTGTAAATCTAATGAGAAAATGAGTCTACAATTTTGTTTCGGATACCATTCCGAATAAATTAAATTCCGTAACAAGTTTTCACCTGATTAAAAATTTTCCCACAGGCCGCATATTGAACAGGTTCACAAAAGATATGGGATCTCTCGACGAGATCCTGCCACGAACACTGCTGGACGTGCTACAGATCTACGGAACCTTAGCTGGTATTCTAGTCCTCAATGCTATTGCTCTGTACTGGACCCTGATACCGTCAGCCGTACTGCTTACACTGTTCTTCTTTTTGGTCAGGATATACTTGAAGGCGGCTCAAGGAATCAAGCGATTGGAAGGCACAAGTACGTATTGATCAAAGATTGTTAAACTTTCCTAAAAAAGTGTAGAAACACGTAACACTTATTAAAATGTCATAAGATAAAGTGACGCGATCTTTCGTCGTCCGGACGGCGCGTTAAAATATTCACGACGGCGTAATATTTTGGCGATACGACCCTTTTTCCTTTGACAAATATCTGAAATATTTTCAATAGCTAATGCTACCTCTACTATACCTTTTATCTACACAAAGAGCAATGTTTTTCATGTGTCTTAAGTATGATTGACGACTTAGGAACATTAATAGGACATTCATATTATGAGCATGCTGATATCGTCTTGATGTTCTTAATTCCTATTCCAAATAAAAAAAAATACGTTTATTTCAGACAAGAGCCCAATGTTCGGTACAGTGACGTCGTCGCTTAGTGGCATATCTACCATTAGGTCAGCCAATGCCCAGAAGAGACTTATTGAACAGTTTGATTCTAACCAGGTACAGATACACTTACTTATTTTAATAACATGAGGATGAACACTGAACAGCCCTGATATTGTACCAGATTGAACAGTGTCTTACATTTCAAATATCTATTAAAGAACCTCAGTTTAGATTCATATGGCTGCTCCATGTTATTGGCAGCCATCCAAGATAACTCCGCGACATAGGTACACAACTCATCCATCTTCTAAAAGCCCGAGAAAGTCGCTAAACGCCAAATTCGCTGGGAAACAATCATGGTTCTCAGATGTAACAAAAGCAAATACAGTCACAAGGCGAAAATTATAGTGTAGAGGCTTTCATAAACCTAGTTTAGTTTTCTGAGAGCATATTCCACGCAGTTTAATACTGTAGGTTAACTTGCATGAAAGTTATATTACATAATATACATATAACTTGATACGGAAATCGCTAATGTTAGATTAGTAAATTAAACATTTTGTTTGTTCTAGGACTTGCACACAACTGCATGGAACAGTTACTTGAACGGAGGCACCACATTTGGCTTCTACTTGGACACCATGTGTCTGATGTACCTCACTACTGTGATATTCGTCTTCCTCTTCCTTGACTTCGGTATGTATTCACAAGCTTAGATATTTAATTAAAGTCTTACAGATATTTCAGTAAGCAGCATAAATAGGGTTTTAGTGAACAGAACCCCCCGTGTGAGTTTACGGTAAAGTTAAAAAAGCTCTCCTACCACTTAGCATAATATTGTAATAGCGCACATCAAATTACTCTAAATTAAGTCTCTGGGATACTGGTACACTTAAATTGTGTTAACTAAAAGTAGGGCCTAGAGGGTTTTACGCAAAGGGCTTTTGGGGTTGCTAATGTAATTTTTTCAATGTTCGGTTCGACTGAATCTTACCAGTACCTATAAAATAGTTTCTTGAATGATTGACAGACAGAAAAGTACTCTTCAAGTAATTATGATAATAATGTGTATTTTGTGTTAGATTCACATAGCTAGTGCAAATTAAGTGTACATAATTCAATGTAAATCGGTGACAGTTGCCGGCACAAGGAAACTTGCATTGTCATCTTGATATCAGGTACAATACTTTATATTTTACTTGCTATTAGTTAGTTTACGTACTACAATTAGTTCAATTACACCAGCAATTACCTACTTTGTTCACTTTTAGTAAGGCTACTTGATGCCAATGACCTTTGAACGTAAACATAACCTTACTTAGGTTTGGTGACAGAACTCCTTTTATTTACATCTAAATTTTATTTTTCCCATTGACTTATATATTTTACTTTTAAACTAATCACCTTTTCAACTGCTGCCACAACAACCTTCTCTATTCTTATTTCTTGTCGCTTCGCTTCCTTACTTTTAATCATGATTATGACTCGCAGCGCCCGTGCTCGCCTCGAAGAGTCCAAACTCAATGAGGCTTTGAGCGCTTTAAAGGCGTCAAAGGAGTCCTGTGACCAACTAATTAAGGAAATAGATGACAATGAAAGGGTGCTCTTTGATGCCCATGAAAAGAATAGGAAGTTAAAAATTGAAATGGCTCAGATATATACTCAATACACTGATGCCATAGAAGAACGGGATAGACTTCAGCTTGTTGTGGACGGGTTCAGCCAGTGTAGCGTAGAGTATGAACAAGCTCTTAGCCACAAACACTTATTACAACAGCAGCTACATGAGGCTCAAAGTCAGATTACACAACTTGAGACTACAAACCTTAACATCACCGCCTCGCTGAATCAAAGTCTGTTCAATGAGTTGGTGTCTATTGCCCCGTCAATGGTTTCTGCCATAAACCCCACTATTGATTTGACAGGTGATGATGAATCAAAATCATGTAATTCAGTGAGGGTAGTCACTAGTAAAAATAAACTTAAAAAGTACATCAAAATTAATAAATACATTGTTAAAACCCAAAAAATGGTAAAAAGACAAAAGTTCTTTATTAAAAATGTTAAACTTAATAGGGAACGGTTAAATCTACTTAAACAGCTAGATATGTATTCTTTTAATCTGGAGCAAAGTACTAGGAAATACAACATTGACACACAGGACTTGCAATCTCAACTTGACCAGCTGCAGGAGAAACTAAGATCAATGACTAACAAATATAATACCTCTGAAGATCTAATGAGGGAATATGTGTTGGCAATGAATGAGCTGGTGAACTCACAAACGAACAGCTGTGAGCGCTGTCAAACACCATCCAATGTACCTACACCAGACCATTCATTATCGGCCTGCAATACCACATTACCGCAGCCTTGTGTTGATTTGGCAATTCCCTCTGTTGATAGTACCATTATACCATCTAAAGAAATTGTAAATCATGATATTATATTATTTTGTGATGAGATTGGAAAGGAGTTAGGTCACTTGTTGACAGATGAATATCCGGGACACTCAATAATAAATTACTGTATGCCTGGTTGTTCTTTATTTGATATTATGAAAGCAATTGTTAAATGTAACTTTAAACAGGAAACAACTTTATTAATATTTATGGGAAATAGGGGTAATTTAAATAAAGGAGAATTGCTCCAATATCATAGAACATTGTGCAACCTTAGCTTAAGAAAAATTGTTTTGTTTACATTACCTTACAGTAACAGTTTGCCACAGGAAGAAAATAACTTAAGATTTGATATAAATATGACATTGCACAATTTGACATATAATGATAACTTATTCCAGTTAATTGATACTAACTATTATGTTGGTAATAATTTATATTTGACAAAAGATAGATATAATATTGTTATGTACTATCTTTCTAACTATCAAAAAAGACAGATAGCTGTGTCGCTATCATATTTTTTTTCTATTACAGCCAAACATTTGGCTAAACAAATTGCTCCTATTGAGCAATGCAATGACTTTTTAAATTACTCTGGTAATAATTTGGTTGAAATTATTGACATTAATCATTTAAATTAGAAATTAAGACAATAGAGGCAACCTCTTGCAAAAATGTAAATAAGTCAAATGAAAGTGTAAAAAAATTAAATAGTATCAATCTGGTGCATCAAAATATTCAAGGTTTTTCAAACAAAGACTTAGAAGTAGAATTATTCCTGAATTGTTACAATATAGATATTCTTTGTATGACAGAACATTGGCTTAAAAGTCACCAGTTCATGTTCAATTTTAGTAATCACCAGGTTGGTAGTTCATTCAGCAGAGTAAATGCTATACATGGTGGCTCATTAATTTTAATAAATAACCAGCTTAAGTTTAAAGACCGAAAGGATATTGTGAGCCTCTCTGTTGAACGGACAATTGAAATAGCCTGTATAGAATTGGAGCAGTTCATTATATTAAGTGTGTACAGACCTCCTTCAGGATTGTATGATTGTTTTGAAAAAGTTATGGATGAAGTGTTGCACAAAATCTGTAATACAAACAAGTCCATCATCATTTGTGGTGATTTTAATGTTAATTTGTTAGAAAATTCTGGGTTAAGTACTAAAATTATAAGTTTGTTTCAGTCATACAATCTTGCAAACCAATTTTTGGAGCCCACTAGAATAACTCCTACTAGTGCCACATGCCTAGATAACATTTATACAGATGTTATACCAACCCACAAAGACATTATTAACCTAATAGACTCAGATCATTGTGGACAATTAATCACTATTCCAAATAAAAACAAAAAAGTTACTAAAAAAGATATCACTGTTAATCCAAAAACAACTAATCGCTTGGAAACATTTAAAACTAAACTCATGGGTAAATTACCACTTTTGTTCACTAATGATGACCCTAATCAACAATATAATGATTTTTTTTAATATGTATTGCACACAATTTGATAACACATTTATTCCAAAAACATTATCGGTTAATAGTATTGCTTCCTTCAGTAACTGGGCCACCATTGGTATACATAAAAGTAGAAAACGACTTTATGAATTATATGAAGAACGGATTTGTATAAACACTGCTGAATTTAATTTATATGTTAAGAATTATTCTAAAATATTTAAAAAAGTTTGTAGTATTGCCAAGTCACGTTATTTGAGTTCAAAAATTAAAAATAGTAGTAACATTATTAAAACGACTTGGAATGTCATTAATAGCGAAACGGGAAGGTCATGCACCCGAAGTAGTGACTACAGCCTTGTTATTGATGACAATATAATTAAATCAGATTGTCAAGTCGCCGCGGCCTTTGAAAATTTCTTTGCAGAGATTCCCGTATCAACTACTAAATCTCTTAACTCATCACCCATTGCTGCAGAGTCTTTACTTAAAGAAAACGTTCCAGTTTGCGATTCTGAATTTCACTTCCAATATGTAACTTGTAAAGATATAATTAAAACTTTTCACACGTTAAATGTTAAAAAGACCGCAGATCTATGGGGTAATTCTGTGGATGTTGCTAAGTCGATTATAGACATTGTAGCACCTACTTTAGCTGTTATATTTAATAATTGTATTGACCGTGGTGAGTTTCCTGATCTTATGAAAAACAGTAAAATAATACCGTTGTTTAAATCGGGTAGTACATCAGACCCTACTAATTATAGACCTATTTCAGTACTACCTACCTTTAGTAAAATTTTTGAAAAACTTATTTTAAATCAATTGCAAAGATTTTTTAATAAAAATAAATTACTACATAACAAACAGTTCGGATTTACAAGGGGTCGTTCGACTACCGATGCAGGAGTTGAACTTTTAGGACATATTTATAATGCATGGGAGGACAAATGCGATGCTTTGGGCATCTTTTGCGATTTGTCCAAGGCATTCGATTGTGTTCTTCATGAAACATTAATCAGGAAACTGCACCACTACGGAATCCGGAACGCCTCTCTGGATCTTCTTACTTCTTACTTAAGTGATAGGATTCAGAGAGTTGATGTTAACGGAAAAAGGTCACCCGGATCTGTAGTAAGAATGGGGGTCCCCCAGGGCTCAATTCTCGGCCCATTTTTATTTATTATTTATATAAATGACTTGCCTTACCTCATAAGGGATGAACATGATATAGTGTTGTTTGCAGATGACACTTCACTTTTATTTAAACTCAAACGTCAGCAGCTGGTTACTGACAATGTAAATAACGCCCTTGCAAAAGTAGTTAACTGGTTTAATGTCAATAACCTACTTCTTAACGGAAAAAAAACGAAATGTATTAAGTTTACCATACCCCACGTTAGACAAGTAGAAACTAGTGTTCTCATTAAGGATGAAGAGTTGAAACCTGAAGATACCACAGTATTCCTAGGCATAACGTTGGATGCCAAGCTTCAATGGGGCCCCCATATAGATAAATTGTCAAAAAAGCTTAGCTCTGCAGCATATGCCGTTAGGAAAATTCGTGATTTAACTGATTTAGAGACAGCCCGTTTAGTATACTTTAGTTATTTTCATAGTGTGATGTCGTACGGTATTCTGTTGTGGGGAAATGCCGCCGATATTCAGACAATTTTTATTTTACAAAAAAGGGCAATTCGTTCCATTTATAAATTAAGTCCCAGACACTCCCTCAGAGACAAATTTAAAGAGATTAATATAATGACTGTGCCTTCTCAGTACATTTATGATAATCTTTTGTATGCACATAAAAATATTAATCTGTTTAAAAAATACAGTGATATCCATAACATAAATACTAGGAACAAACACAAATTTGTTGTTCCAACAACAAGGCTCAAAAAAATAGGTGGCTCGTTTAGATGCCAATGTATACGTTTTTATAATAAACTTCCTAGCCACATTCAAGAACTAAGCCTTAATAAATTCAAATCTTTTATAAAGCGAAAACTATGTCAGAAAGCCTATTATACTGTAAAAGACTATATTGAGGACAAAAAGGCTTGGGATTGAGCTGCTCCAATAGGTTTAGAATGTTGTTTTTATTTTTCTAATTTACACTTTAATAATTTTCTTTTTTTTAAGTATCTATTTACTTAAATAATGACATGTACATTTACTGTATAAAGTATTATATGATTTTAATTATTGTGAATGTGAGGACTATGTGGGTAATTTTTTGTTTTTTCTCTCTTCGTTTTAATCATGATCTGGCAGTTTGAGTAGTTTATGCGGCCTACCCAAATGTCCTGTCTTTGGTATTGTTCGTCGAATCGTTGAGCTCCTTAAGTTCTGAGTTGAGCTGCACGGTTACTGACAAATGCGTGCACTGACTGGACAGGTCCGCTCAATCTGTGTGGTTCTTTCCTCAAAAGACCATTTCAGACACTAATCTACATGGTCCTCAAAGATTATGTCCGGATTTTTTATATACACATTGACATTGATGAATTTTATTTAGACAATGACATGAATATTTACTTTGTAAGTAATTTTTATTATTATTTTTTATTTAATTATTGTGAATGTGAGGACTATGTGGGTCATTTCTTTTTTCCTTCTTAGTTTTAATCATGATCTGGCAGTTTGAGTAGTTTATGCGGCCTACCCAAATGTCCTGTCTTTGGTATTGTTCGTCGAATCGTTGAGCTCCTCAAGTTCTGAGTTGAGCTGCACGATTTTTGACAAATGCGTGCACTGATTGGACAGGTCCGCTCAATCTGCGTGGTTCTTTCCTCAAAAGACCATTTCAGACACCAATCTACATGGTCTTCACACGATCTGACCAAGATTTTGTCTGGACTTTAAAAGAGACTGTGACTTCTGAGTTTGTTTCGGCCTTTCTTCTCAGAATAGTCAGTTAGGAAACGCCGACCTCATCTAGTTTAAAAAAAAATATGATTGACGTGTAAAAGTGTTTGTACAAACCTACTTACAGAAATAAAAAATCATTCATTCATTCAAAAAGACAGGATTTTTCGAAACTCCGCCTTCGGTCTCGCCGAATGCGGAGTTTCGAAAAATCCTTTCTCCAGAGTCTTCCTGAGCTGGAAAGTTTGCCTACCAAGTCGCAGGCAACAACGAATTTTGAAATGAAAGTAGTAGTAAACTCTTAGAAAAGGAAAGTAATACCACCGTATCAATTTTTACAGTCAGCATTGCTATGGTTTGTAGGTAAAATTACAGCAGAGTTGTTACCGCTTTACCTCTAGCCCCGTGAATGCGAGGCATTTCTAATACCTCTGATATTGAAGATGTGTATAGGCGGCAGTGACCACTTATCACCAGGTGGGCCTCCTGCTTGCTACCCAATCCCATAAACAAACGTTAATGCATGTGTGTGTTGCTAGGCGACGCGATCCCCGTGGGCAGCGTGGGGCTGGCGGTGACGCAGAGCAACACGCTGACCATCATGCTGCAGCACGGCGCGCGCATGCTGGTGGAGTTCCTGGCGCAGCTCACCAGTGTCGAGCGCATTCTGCAATACACGCGCATCGACACCGAGCCCGACTTGTTTGAAGGAAGTGAGTGCACTCTTACCTTACCTTGTTTCTTATCTTCTACTAGCGACTTGTCCCGGTTTTGCTTAAGGCCGCCGCCCTTTTTTTTTTTCACCGGCAACGAATCGTGTTTTTTATATTTGTATTTGTAGGACTTGGACACCGGTCCGGCATCAAATGCATGTACCTACTATATACTTTCATTGTTGCCTAAGAACCACCGCAAGTCTGTTGAAAAAAACGGGCCGTTATCTAGTAAAAGAACAGATGTGTACAAGCAGGCTAATGCTATTTGTAAGTTGGTTGTATGCATTTTAATACACAACCGTTTGCTAATCTTTGTTCTTTTCAGAGATCGCCATGCCGCCTTCCTGGCCGTCACAAGGCAGAATTGTGTTCCAAAACGTTTCCCTACGATATGCTCCGAACGAAGAGCCAGTACTTAAGAACTTGAACATTATAGTCGAAAGTGGACATAAGGTATGTAAACCTACTGTATATTATTCTTTCCTACTAAGTCATCAAATATGTAAAATTTAAGTACTTACATATATAGTAGGAATATACTATATTTGTTCATTCGTTCAGGTCGGGATCGTGGGGCGGACGGGCGCCGGCAAATCTTCCTTGATATCGGCTTTATTCAGATTCGCCTACCTCGACGGATCAATATCGATTGACGGACTCGATACTTCCATGGTTTCGAGACAGGTACGAATTTCACGGTTACGGTATTACTATGCGAGCCCGTGTAAGCGGCCATTATTTTCTAACTTATGGGTATTTACAGGGGCTGCGATCAAAAATTTCAATTATTCCTCAAGAGCCGATCCTCTTCTCTGCAACAATTAGATACAATTTGGATCCGTTTAACATCTACAGCGACGAGGACCTCTGGAGGGCGCTCGAGCAGGTTAGACTCTACAATAAAACTTGCCTGTGTTTCGTTATTGATTGATATATTACTGTTTTTATTACATTTGAATATTACAGGTTGACTTGAAGTCGGCTATTACTTCGTTGGACTTCCATGTAACAGAAGGCGGTGCTAATTTCTCAGTAGGGCAGCGACAGTTGATGTGTTTGGCGCGCGCCGTACTGAGATCCAATCAGATATTAATTATGGACGAAGCTACGGCGAACGTAGATCCTCAGTGAGTATTTGGAGAATTATATCCATACTTAACAACAGTGCGGCAGTAATTGATGTTCGGGGTTGTGTTGCAGGACGGACAACTTCATCCAGGAGACGATACGGCGTCAGTTCGTGTCGTGTACCGTGCTGACGATAGCTCACAGACTCAACACTATCATGGACTCGGACAGGGTGCTGGTGATGAGCAGCGGCGAGGTGGTGGAGTACGAGCACCCCTACGTGCTGCTGTCCGACCCCGCCAGTCACTTCTCCGCCATGGTGCGCGAGACCGGAGACAAGAACAGCGCCAGCCTCTTCCGGATAGCCAAGGACGCTTACTTCCAAACCAATCTGAAAGAAAACGCGAGATAAACTAATTACGCGCACAATTTAAAGTAATAGTTACTATTAGAATAAATGTTGTATATATTTGTTAATAGGTACGTTAGAATCGAGCATTGCAGGAAGTAGAAGAGTATTGTTATAATATTTAAGATTATGTCTGTGAAATAAATGATGAAATGTTGTTATTTTATAATTTTGAATTGTACCTCGATATTCTTTTAAATTAGTCAGCAGCTACTGCGTGCGCGCCTGGGTTTTCGGCAGAGATACAGTTTATACGCTAACGCGCATGCAATAAATATTAGAACTAGAAGAAATCCATGAACTTTGTGGTCATCGTAGAACACTTCCCAACAGGCGTCAGTACAGCCGTAGCAACAATTTGCACCCATCTTACATTGGTATTATGCTTCATAGCTCTTGCCTACTTTGCCTGCTTGTTATTTTATTGTAATTCTTTCATGATGTGATATTTAACGGGACTACATATTTTTCAGATGACATTTACCAAACATGACAGAAACTCCAAACTGACAGACATATTTTTTCTGGTAGGAATCCAACTGTTTGTATCACAGAGCTTTGTATCTTAATTCATAAACGGATTGCATAATTTTTTTTCACGTTTCGGGATTATTATATTACTAGCTGTGCCCCGCGGTTTCTCCAGCGTAAATGTCTATCCCGTGGGAATATTGGGATAAAAGTAGCATATATGCAAAGACTACAATATGATGCTGTATATGTAAATCCAGCTACCTCCATACAAAATTTTATCAAAATTGGTAAAGCCGTTTGAGCGTGAAGAAGTAACAAACATATAAACACACACACACAAACACTCACAAACTTATGCCTTTATAATATTAGTGTGATTTCACTAAACGCATCTACAGCACCCTAATTGCGTAACACACTATCAATCGGAATCTGAATAATTTTGAAGCAAATTCATTGCTTCGTAAGTTCGAAAAATGTATGTGCTCAACATGTAAGTATATAACGCAATGAATGTTGTTGAACAGTCAAAATGAAACCAATTCCGATTGATATTGTGTTTTTACGCAATTGCCCCACAGGATGGCAGGAGCAGCGACACGCAACCTGCTACCATGGATTCAGAACATACCTAATTCTGAAACCCGCCGAGTTGTTGGCCGGTTATTAAAAAAAAATATTACTGTTCCATACATTTTGACCGCTTAGGTATTGCACTTTTTTATGAAACAGCAGATTCTTTTTTTGATAACCGACGAAATATTTCTACGCTAAGGGGTGGTTTTGGATGGTTTCAGTTTGCACGTCGATATCCCTGCCACCCAGTATACAAGTGATAACAATAAAACTTATGTTTTGTCTCGTTTACTACCCGCATATTGTTAACGCAAATTCAACGGTAGAGTTAAAGAATTAACGTAAGATTGAAGTGATCAGAGGCCAATTCTCGTAATTTTAAGAACGTTCACAGTGATTTCAGTCTCAATCTGTCAAAAATATCTCGAATTTCCCTACATTTTTGACAATTTTTTTATATTGATTGTCACTGAGATGATATTGCGACTAGATTTTGAACATTTTTAATTACGGAAATTGGCCTTCAGGTAACCAACGAAAACCACGTGTATAACTTATCTACCACTACTTTTAACGTAAATATTACTTCTATCAAAGATGTAGGTATGCATCATCGGTGAACAGTGAACTACTGAACGAACTACACAACAAGCTAGATGGATTCAGCATCAGCACATCGTAGCAAGTAGAATTTATATAACTACAATGAAGATAGATGTATATCAGTAGGAATATATATTCGTACATTGATTGATACATTGATACATTTCGTAGCGATTTTTATGCTGCGTTTGTCGAAGTGCTTGAAAAGAAACGTAAGCCGTCATTTTGTTTACATTGACAAATACTTTTGGCGTTCGTTTTGTCATTCCGTTGCTCTCGAGTTTACGTGAATTTTATATTTTGCTATAATTATTACCTCCCCGCACCCTAATGAGTGACAGATCCTACCCAAAGCACACAGACTTGTGTTGTTTAGGTTAGAACGGTGACTACTTAGCGCTAGCCGAGCGAGCGAAGCGAGCGTGCCGCGGCAGCAGCCGGCGAAGCGGCAAAAAGTAGCTACCTCCCCGTACCCTAATGAGTGACAGATCCTACCCAGAGCACACAGACTTGCATTATATTGTAGTCTTAGCTTTTGTGGGTCAGTGTTGGTTAGGTTAGGTTTGACGGGGGGACATGCGGGGCCCGCCAGCTAGGCGGGCATGCGCCGGGGGGGTTGTGGATGCAAAGGCTGAGCCGGATTCCCATGACCTCCCCATCAAGGCGATGAGGGAACACCGCTGAGTTTTAGTGGGTATACTGCCACCCTGGCAGGGAGTCCCACATACTCCGTCTCGTCCCCCGACGAGCGGAGATGCGTAATGTCATTTCTAAGCAAAAAAAAAAAAAAAGGTTTTATTCAAAGTGGAATAATAGAAAATTACGCATCTCCGGCGGGGTAGGGTAGGGGAGGTTTCACCCCCTCCCTCTCCTGCTCCCCTCCCATCTTCGTACGAAGGCGACTTGATATGAGTTTTGTACCGACATTCGATTCTGATTGGCTATTATGTCTTGTCTAGTGAACTAAATGGATTAGGTATCATATGCATACAAGAAAAAAAAATAAGCAGTGCGCAAACGGTAACCATGAATTCAGTACATGATTCTGAAATTTTTCATAGGTTATAAAAAAAAACATTGTTACTGGTTCATAAATTCATGTCATAATGTTGGTAAATTCATGGTTACTGGTTATTTTGTTTCCTGTAAATATGGGTAAATCTATTAATAATATTAAAGGTACTCAAGAAATTCACTTACACTTCAATAGTGTTAACGACGGCCTCTGCCACAAGAGCCTGCCGCCCGTGCACCACGGCATCGGTACAGTGCCCCCAATAGGTACATAATGACCAAAAGCAGCGCAGCAGTCGCGATCACCACGTAGGGGTTTGTCAACACGGAGACTTTAACACAACAAGGATCTGGCCCATCGCAGCATCCCATTTTTGTAACATTAGTATAAATTAGCCCAATAATGTGCCATTTTATTTCATGTTTTGTGTTTCATGAAGCTAATTTTTATACTTTATTTACAAATAATTAGGTTTGTTTTTGTTGTCATTTTGATTGATTTTTATTTATTTTTATGACATTTTGTAAATGTTGTACAGAATATAAATCATAGAGTACTTTTTGATAGACTGAAATGGGATCCCACAATACGATCCTACTTTGTGGGATTCGTTAGGAATGTGCATAAAGAACAATGAGAAATGGTGGGCCTACCTCTCAATAGTAATAAGATATGTACTCATGAATGAATAGGTATTTTTATGCAGAATAATACTTAGTATTACGACTAAAGTTAAAAGTACTGCCATAAAAGTGATCCCAATCTAAGCAATGAGGGATTTTCCTTTTTTTTTTAACTCTTCCCTAGTCGCTGTACCTATAGATGGCGCTGACCTTGGTAAGTTACTGCAAGGAACGGAACTTCACATATTTTTTTTATTATATCACTTGGATGTAATTTTGAGATTGAAAAACGAAAGTGTCAGTCAACGAGCGTATGTGACGTGACGCAATGATTTTTTTCTAAGCGTTTTGGCTTTGTCACCTAGTAACGTAGTCAGTACAACGCCATCTACAGTTCTTGGAAACAATTTTTTTTTTAATACTCAAAAAGAAAACCTCTCATTAATGATCGTAGTTTACTTCATTATAAGATTTATCTTAACCACGACTAGGGCTTGTAAATATTCGAAGTTTTTAGATATTCGAATATTCGATGTTTTTACAGGCAGTATTCGAATTATTCGAATATTTATTCGAATATTAGCTTTTTCCTTTGAAACCAAGTTGAAACCTTGAAGGGACAACTTGCTTATACAATTAATACACAAGTTTGAGTTGAGTATTTTTATTATATAAAATTGAATCACCTTTAAGCAACATAGTTTGACATTATAATGAAAAAAAAAAAAACAAATCAAAAATATTAAGGGGGAAGCGCTAAGGTAGCCTGCGAAATTCAAATTAAGTTGTACATTGGTTAAAATATGATTCGCGGTCGTAACAAATATGTATTTACAGAATTACAATAATTAAAATCAATTTGTTCGACGACACTACTTTTCACTTCGCTGCTTCCCTACGTCTAGGCACTCCTTGCTGTTCTCCCCATCGCTGTCACTGTGGCGAAGATGTCAACAGCCTCGGACACCACGGCCTGTCTTGCAGCCGAAGTGCGGGTAGCTTGGCGCGGCACGCTTAGCGCGAACATTAATGACATCAGCCGAAGAGCTCTTGTCACCGTCGGCGTTCCAGCTGTATTAGAACCCAATGGCTTGGCACGCGACGATGGCAAGAGACCGGACGGTATGTCTTTATTTCCATGGAAGGTGGGTAGGCCTTTAGTGTGAGACGCTACGTGTGTTGATACTCTTGCGCCATCCCATCTTCCTGGCTCGGCATGCTGTGCTGGTGCTGCTGCTGTGGCTGCGGAAAACCTCAAGCGGCGAAAATATAATAACCTCATCGGAAACTATATTTTCGAGCCGTTTGGGGTTGAAAGTCTCGGGCCGTGGGGTCCGAGTGCTCATGGTCTTTTTAAAGAAATTTCGAAACGGCTGGTTGACAATTCCCGTGACCCAAGGGCTGGCTTTTATCTTGGCCAGAGGCTAAGCATCGAAATACAACGTGGTAATGCCGACAGTCTCTTGGGTACATTACCAGTCGACAGCGATGCGGATGAATTTTTCGACGCTATTTTTTTAGTTTCTGTATAGTTTTAGTTAAGTTAGGATTTAATTTTGTTATTTTTAGTTTGTATAGCCAAATAAATATTTTCAAATAAAATAAAAATCAGTAATACAACTTGTTAAGTTAGTATAATCCCCAAATGTCAAGATTTCATGAAATAGTCATTCTTGGGGATTACATGGTCTTAGAGAGTTGTGTTGATGACTTTATTGATAATAATTATGTAAATACATATTTGTTATGGCTGCGAAACCTCGGAGTGGCGGCGCCGGCACTGTGTGTGTACGTGTAAAGCGCGGTTTGTAGGTAACAACTTGTAATTGTTCCGGTCTGGCTGTTTGTGTATGTGACTTTACATATTTGTAAACGCACCAACAATACGGGAGAAATTCCTAGTGTGGGGCAAAGTTAAAAAAAAAGAAAACAGCTTTGTGACGTCTGACAGTTTTTGTATGGAAAATTTGACAAAAAATCAAAATCAGCCCTTAATGGACTACTTAACTGCATCTCGATTGGTTTTGTGGAAAATAGAACAACATCGTAACTGTGTTGTGAGAAAATACATGTATTATTACTATTCTACCTCATATATATCCATAAAGAATATGTTAGACTCAGACGACTTTAAGACGTCGTATCTCCGAAAGTACTAACATTTGACCATAGTTTTATTAGTAACTAATGCTCCGCTTAAAAAGCCCTATCCAACGGTATATCACATGTTACTATTGAATGGTGGGCCCAGACCTCATACATTTAATCCCTACTCTCCATTAATATTTTGTTCCGATCCGATCCCATTTTGATGGGTTCGTTAGGAATGTAGATAAAATGAATATGTTTGCCCAGCAGTGGAACAGTATAGGTTATTAACCTTATAAAAGCATATTTCGCTCATTCCACTCATTCCTTGATAGAATTTATTAGAACCTCTTGCCACCATTAGTAACTATTATAGAACGTTGGTGCAGTGGTGACCCAGTGGTAAAGACTCCGACTTACAAGTTGTAGGTCGTAGGTTCGAACTTAGCCAGGCGCTTTACTTTGTGTAAATAATAATTTCATCACCACTGCTCTCAAAACGGTGAAGGAAGACATCAAGAGGAAACCGGCATGTCCTGAACAAAAAGACATGTGACATCTGCCAACCCGCACTGGGCCCGCGTGGTACTTACAGCCCACTCCGTCTCGCAGAGGAGGTCTGTGCCCCAGCACTGGGAAAATAGGCTGATTGCTATAGAACGTTGGGACAATCCAAGGGCTTAGACCATTTTGACCTCTCTATGGTCTAAGCCCACGGGACAACCAGTCAACAAAATCAAAGATCTACTAAGTACCTACTTTTTCCTTCAGAATTCTTTTCCGTTGAGAATACCGCTGTACGAATGGTAAACTCCTTATTCTTTATAAAGATAAGAAAATAAAGAAGTATTTTTTTATTTAGAGAGAGAGAGGTGAGAGTTCTCTGGTTAGAATGGAAGCCGAGCCCAACATAGTTGGGAAAAGGCTAGGCAGATGATGATGATGAGAGGGGAGAGTTCTGGTAGTTGTGTCACAGCTCATTAGAACGTCCACACATTGCGAATCATGCGATGAGCGCCGTGCGCTGCGCATTCGCAATTCTGTATCCGCCTTTATAAGCACGCAACACATGGTATAGGTTCAATAGGTACTTATAATGTTACGTATTGTACAAAACATTATACCTATTGAACGGGGACGAAGTTTTCGCTACTGCGTAACTGAAGCAGAGAAAGTTAGATTGTATTTACAAAACAGTTTCAGACGAGAACGGCTTGCGTTTGAGGTTAAATACTTCCTTACCTGCTAATGTAGTACGAAATGCCGCAGAAGAAATCCGGCAGGCCTCGTTGTATGAAAGAAAGGAAAGAAAATAGGTTTATATGTCACAGAAACGCCTTTGGTACCTATTGTCACTTGAATAGTTATTTTCGTGAAAAATATGCATGTTCTCCTCAGTTATTTCTGGTTTGGACGATACGTAGTTAGGCCCTGTACACACGGCGATGATCAGTACGATATTTACTGTATAATTTTGGGAACGGTAACTTTTTACCGATCTTGACTGCCGCCGTCACCGCGGCCGTTATGCGGCGGCTACCGTACTCCTACGTAACCATAGCTTTACTACGAACTCGAATGCTCAGTCACGAGCTCGAAGTGTTGCAAGGAATATTTTGCAATAAAAATGCCAATATATATAGATATATATATTACACTTAACTAATTATTTATTTACTAAGCTTCCTTATAATCACTATCATATTTCGTTTTAGCGACTTCAAACAAAATCTTGGACATGTTATCCCCTGTTTCTTTGACCATGGAGGTGAACTTGCTGTTGGGGTTGCTCAACAAAGTGTGCGGGTGGTCGAACTCGGCGGCCACTCCCTGGTCCATGACCAGCACTCGGTCCGAGTCCATGATGGTATTCAGACGATGCGCGATGGTGAGCACCGTGCATGACGCAAACTGACGACGGATTGTCTTCTGGATCAAAGCGTCCGTTCTGTAATGGAGAAATGCGTTATTAATTCGCGTACTGATTATATCCACCGGTTGTTACGAGTTAAGACCCAGGATTAAGTAGGTATGAATCCTACTAATATTATAAACGCGAAAGTTTGTGACACAAAAACTAGGTATCTACTGAACGGATTTTGATGAAACTTTATAATAATACTAGCTGCGCCCCGCGTTTTCACCCGCATAAGTGTCAATCCCGTGGGAATATCGCGATAAAAAGTAAGTTAATCCAGGGTGTCAGCTACCTTCATACAAAATTTTATCAAAATTGGTCCAGCCGTTTGAGCGTGAACACGTAACAAACATATAAACACACATTTACAAACTTTTGCCTTTGTAATATATGTGTGATAGCTTATACAATAACACATAGGATACTTTTTATCCCGATGTTCCCACGGAATCGACGCGGGTAAAACCGCGAGGCGTTCCTAGTGTAATATAATTAATAACTTAAACGTTATGTATACTATAGCATAACAATAATTTTCTTTTCTCAATCTCGTATCTTTAAAATAGTTTACATAGGTATTAGATATTAAAACAGGATTTTTCTTTAGAAACTCACTGAGGATCGACGTTGGCGGTGGCTTCGTCCATGATGAGAATTTTATTTGATCGCAGGATGGCCCGCGCCAGGCATACCAGTTGACGTTGTCCCATCGAAAAGTTGCTGCCGCCTTCAGACACTTTATAATCTAGTGCCGGAATTCCCTCTTTAAGCTCCACCTTAAATGATAAATTCATTCAGTAATTAGTTTACTTCGCAAGTGCCGAGTTTCTGTTCAAGATATAATTAAATTAATCCTACCTGCTCCAACGCCCTCCAAATATCATCGTCATTGTAGTCGTTGAACGGATCCAAATTATACCGTAGTGAAGCAGAGAACAGGACTGGCTCTTGTGGAATTATTGATATTTTCGATCTCAAAAGCTGGGAACATTAAAAGTTATCGCTGCATTAATCTATATCTATACTAATATTATAAAGCTGCAGAGTTTGTTTGTTTGTTTGTTTGTTTGTTTGTTTGTTTGAACGCGCTAATCTCTGGAACTACTGGTCCGATTTGAATGATTATTTTAGTGTTGGGTAGTTCATTTATCGAGGAAGGCTATAGGCTATATTTTTTTTCTTCAAAATTAGGGATCCGTAATAAAATTGCTATTTTGTAACACAAGGTGTAAAATCGAAAACCTATTTTTGCGTGCGCTGCAAAAACTATTGACAATAGAACAAAATAATGTACTACGGGTTTGTAGAGCCTATTAAGACCTACAAAAAAGTCCGCGAGAACATATATCTAGCTATCATGGTTTAATCACAATAACCGATTTTGTGTTCAAAATAATTATTAAATCGTCTGAAGAAAAAAAAACTACGTTAAATATGTATCGTAATATTAATCTTTATCGAAATTAAGCATTATGTTATCAAGAGTATTTATGAAGAAGTAAAATACTTTTTGTTTCATCTCAATCGGATATTTCGTTTAAAAGTTATCACGTGTGTAAGATGTTATGAGTTGGTACAGACGCCAGCACATCAAGTTACTATAATCTGTCAGATTTTTTTAATAGATTTCTTGCTTTATGCTATAGACTAGACTTTATTGCTAAAACATAAGGTTCAAGGTTGATTGGGAAAATCTGACAGTTTCGGGTAGGTTGACCTGCTGGCGTCCGTACCTATTAAGGAGTTATGGGCCATAGAGTTTTTACACTAATAATAAAGCTGAAGAGTTTGTTTGTTTGAACGCGATAATCTCTTTAACTACCGGTCAGATTTGAATTCTTTTTGCATTTAATAGCCCAATTCTTGAGGAAGGCTATAGGCTATATAACATCACGCTATGACCCTTAGGAGCCGAGCAAAAAGAAAAAAAACTCAGAGTGAACGGTAAGCGAATATGAAGTGTTGCGACGCGACGGGGTGGGGGTACAAGAAATTTCACGCGGACGAAGTCGCGGGCAGAAGCTAGTGTTCCAAATAAAAAAATAACTTGCATTCCTGAACTTGATAATGGCCCCTGAACAAAATTGCTCATTTCGAATATTTTAAAATTCCATTAATAAAATTAATGTTACTTTGTACTTGATGGACCTTTTGTAAATTAATGGAGCGTCTCTTAAAATTTTTAAAAGAAGCCATGATATTTTAATATACTTAATACATTTTTGGAATTTTTCGTACTTAACAAAATTTTGTACCTTTTTGGCTATTCCTTGCGTATCAAGGCCGTCAATTTTGATGCTTCCCGTTATATCGCTAAGGCGGAACAGAGCCGCTATTAGTGATGATTTACCAGCTCCAGTTCGGCCTACTACTCCGACCTATAAAATTATTTAGTGACTGTAAATTACAACGGTGTGCCGGTCGATTCTGTAAAAATCTCACCGTGAGAACTGAGGTGATGTAAGTTTGTTTTTGATAGGAAATGACACTATTGACAGCTCACTTCATCTAAGTTTTCACGGTGAGATTTTTACAGAATAGCACCGCAGTTTATATCAATTAAATGACACTTAATATAGTTTTATTACCTTCCATCCGCTTTTAATTTCAAAGTTCAAATCTTTCAGCACTGGTGGGTCTTCAGCTGCATACTTGAGGTATACGTTTGAGAACACCAAATTACCAGCAGTTGGCCATTCTTTTGGTGGTTGTGTTGCTGGAAAATGTATGTTTCAAATAAAGCAGAGTTGGCGGAATCAATAGAAATGTTAATGAGCCCCTGAAATTGCAAGTTCATGTATCTTAAAAATAATGACTAGAACGATGTTCTTACATCCGTGGTCCATATATTCCTCTGTGGGTAGCTTGGTGTACTCCAAGATCCTCTCAACTGCCGTCATTTGTCCGAGGAAGTCGGCAGTAAACCTCGCCGCCATCTGCAACATCATCGTCAGGACCATGGACTGACTGACGGCCAGGCCCACGCTACCAACCGGGATCACATCACCTGGAGAAAGAGAATATTATATGAAGAACTTTAAGCTAGGATATTGTACGAATTGTGAGTAGGTTTGTCTCTCTCTGTGGTTTGTGTGTAGGTTTGTTGTTCGTTGCTGGCATCCTGTTCTTGATGCTGTTGGATTTGCTTCTTTTATTATTTGAAATATGTATTAATAAAATGTAATATATATTGCTTCACTTAGCAAATTGTAGAGGTACCTAATATTAGCGATATTATTGTTCGATGTGAACGTCTTCCTACTACTTACAAATCTTTAGCACAGTATAAAGATCATACAGTATTTCGACTTCATACAAACGGACGAAACGCGAGCTATACCTACGTGCCTCGACCTCGGAATGCGCTCGGTATGCAGACAGTCGCGACTGCACAGAACATAATTATATACCCTAAAGGGGCGCGACTGTGCCGCAGTGACGAACGGACGGTGTGTTGTTTTTTTTAACAAAAACCGCGCGATTTTTTCACTAAAAATAAATGTAAGTACATATTTAATATGACGAGTAGGCTATATTGTGCTGTTTTTGGTTGCATGAATTCGTCAATAACGCATCCAGAGATAACTTTTTTAAATTACCTGGAAACTCTGAAAGGTAAGACTATAAAATAATTTTACTTACTAGTAGGTAGGTAGGTACATAATGTGTGTCTTTTTAATGGATAAGTATTTCCTTTCATCTCCCGAAAAAAAAGATGTCTGGATTAGTATATAAAGTGAATAGAGTAAAGGAAAGTGATGGACACGAGTGAAATAGGTAGTTATAGGCGGTTCACGAATCATTATACGGTAGGTACGCTTGTGTTAAAACCTCGGAGCATGTGTGTTTTGTTTTGTTAGTTTGTATAAAATGGTTTTTTAATTAAATCTACCAATCAAAACACAACACGCATTTTTATTAAACCCTTCTTATTCAATTCACAAAGTATTTTATTTGTTTATATAAAAAAGTATATTTATTTATTTATTTTATTATTTATGTACACACAGTAAAATACAATAACAAAACTAAATGGAAACACAAAGTAGGCAATAGTACATTATGATACATGTCGCCTCTTTGCTTCAATAACGTGATAAGTCCAACAATTTCAATTTCCAAGATAACACATTATTGAAGCAAAGAGGCGATGTGTGCTATGTTGATCATTATGCACGAGGCGATATTATCGCGCGAGCCGCAGGCGAGAGCGATAAGAAAGCCGAGTGTATATTGATTAATGCACACGCGTTTCATACGACGTTTTTCAACACACTTGCGAGGAAAAAAAACAGACTTGTATTGTTAAATATTAACTTGTATGGAAAATGGCGCGCTGGTTTTGTTTTCCCGCGCGCCGTGCTAGCCAGCACTAGCTATGCGCGCGCAACATTGACTCATTTTAAACATATTAATCTATGGCACAGACAAAACCGATACAGCCTATAGAATTAAACATATTAATCTATGGCACAGACAAAACCGATACAGCCTATAGAAAAAATATAATAAACACAAACCTGAAAATTGCAAAAAACCTAAGAATTTCGCGGTCTACCACTGCGCATTCACCTTAAATTGTCTGTGGTCCCCTGCGAGTTCATTTTGCGACCAAGGACAATACGGACTATTTAAAAAAAAATTGAAATATAGCCCGCGGATTTTTTCTTTCGGCATGAAGTCTCTTTGGGCGCTTTCCGAATTAGCTATAATCGCTCACATCACAGCGCTCACATCATCTCCATGGACGTAATATTACGTCCATGCATCATCTCACATGCGTTCCGATTTAGATATTAATATTATGACTGCTGAGAGCTGGCAACAATTCAGAACACTCGTGAACGCGCTCACATGACAGTGCTTACACAATGTAAAAAAGATATTATTACAGTATTTCTTTGTATAAACACCACATTTCTTCTTCAGTTCTTCTTCTTTGGTTAGGTGGCGACTGTCAGCCAGAAGCACAATTTCAAAAATGCCACGTTAGTTTAATTTAAAGATGATGCAACTCAAAACAAAACACACACTGACACAACCTCATACACACACTGTCATTTTTGACAGCGCTCACGGTGATATTATTCTAGGGCATGGTCGGCATTATCGCAAGATGGCGAATGTCATGACGTCATTTATGACGATTCACGGGACATCGTTATCGTTATCGCGCTCACGCTAATTCGGTTATTTCCCAATTCGGAACACATCGATTATTTCCCAATTCGGAACGCAGGGTTTGATGAGATTAAAAAAGCGCGCGTCTCCGACTAGTAAATAGTTATCTGTGGTATTACAGAACATGTGGATTAAAGTAAAGAAAAAGCACGCGTTCGTAATACACTCCATTATGGACCTAAAAGCGGTTCAATAAGAGCCACTTTACGAGCAAGTGTGTTGAAAACGTAATTAAAATGCTGGAGGCGGGCAGCCCTATCGCATGTTTACGTACCGCGCGGCTGTAGGCATTTATTTCAAGGTTACGGCCGAGTTACAATACTGTATGATCTTTATACTGTGTCTTTAGTCAGAGCGAAGTTAAAAAAAACAAAAGCTAAACACACAAACCAACCAAACGTTTTTTTAAATAATTACGAAATATTTCACGATTTCGATTAACCTGTACGGAGAGCAAAGACCTAAATAAATAAAAAGTACATACCGAAGTTACCCAAAACAAAGATTGCCATCACAACTCCGAGGTAAGCCAAGCAGAGAGCGTCTAAATACAATCCGAATGCAGTTGAACCTCCAAGGAACGTATAAAAAGCACTGGTGTGAAGATTCTGTAACATTTAAAGTAGCAATAGTAAGTAGGAGCCAATTAAAGAAAAGTTTTTAAAGAGGTAAGCACTGCATACCTGTGCCTCATCAAATCTTTTGAGCAGTCTGTCCTGGGCACCCGAACTTCTAATGGTGGAAAGTCCAGAAATAGTTGAGTTAATCATTCCAAATACTGGACTTTTTGCTGTGGAAAAGAGTTCAGATTATAAAAGATGTTACAGACGGTTTTAACAGCTGAAGTGACCATAGTCCGGAAATTCTATACTTACTAGTTCCTTCCAATCGTTTTACAGCCTGAGCAGCATTCAGGTACCATCTCAGTAGAAGAACAAAGACTACCATCAGCACGGATGTGGGTATCAGCGTCCATGGTAAAGCTATGGCGTTCAACACTAGCACACTGATTAGCGACAGGTACATTTGAATGGTTTCCAAGATACTTCGCGGTAGAAGCTCATCCATTGCTCCCATATCCTTTGAGAATCTGTTAAGGACACGACCTGTGGATGAAAGACTAACGTTCGATCGTAGCACAAGTCAAAAAAATGTCAACTCATTTGAAAGAAGTAGGTACTTCGTCGTTTTCAAGTTAATTAACCCCTAATAAGACTGACTGGACCACTTTACCGCACGAAAATGAAGCCAGGAAGGTCATTGAAGATGACAGTAGGTATTACGCTGGCCACTTTGGCTATAGCCATTGAAATTTCATAAAAGTTAAGGCCCAATGACCGTAAACTTGGCATATGGCCAGTCCTAATCACAAACTTCAGGGAATCCTTTTAAAGTAGGCTTCATTACGACTCATTGTATAGAAGCGGTTTTCGAGAAGACCCGTGTTCAACTGTCGACTACAGTTGAACACTGGTCTTCTCAAAAACCGCTAATAGTGGCAAACAAACCGAACTGATGTTAGGCACTTCATAATAATTAAGACCAAGACCCCTACAAAAGAGCATAAGAGGTTCACGATAGATTATAAAACACTATTGATTTTTACTTACCCGAGGGGTTGGTATCGAAAAATCTCATTACGGCTACTATCAATTTCTCGTAAATGATATTATGAAGATTTTCCGAAGCTCGCATAGTCATCACTACGAAGGCAAAAATTCTAACGTGTGTCAAAATAATGATCGTCAATATCACTCCGCCGTAGACGTAGAGGTACTGGGCTGTTGTTAGTAAACCGATTTGAGCGTTCATATCCGTATCTGGAATATAAAAAATAAATCAATGAACTATAAGGTTCTTTTAAAACTATGGTTATTTTATCCACCGCTCCCGTAAAAATCTTGCAAGAAAGGTCAAACGGAGGGTTGTGAAGGTCGTTATATTTTCTAAGTTCAACTAAGAAAATAGGTGAAAAACTGTTTTTTTTTTGCAAGCAGGACCTAAACATCAGCAACATTGTGATATTTCGTTAACGTACCTACAACTTGCCCATCAGGTAATCCTTGTTCATGAGCGTCCACTTGGTTGGTCCTGAAATCAAAGAGAAATTAATACTTC
Organism: Oligia fasciuncula; assembly: GCA_963082905.1. Classification (NCBI taxonomy): domain Eukaryota; kingdom Metazoa; phylum Arthropoda; class Insecta; order Lepidoptera; family Noctuidae; genus Oligia; species Oligia fasciuncula. The sequence goes on along the minus strand of OY720388.1, from coordinate 12,681,519 downwards.
TTTGAAAGTGCCGCTGACAATCTAAATCGTTTCTAAATACAGCCTGGTGACATACGCTGCTTAGATAGTGTTAAGGTAAAACTTAAATAAAACTTTTATTAGATAGTGTTAAGGTGTTTTCGCCTCTTACCAGAAACTCAACCAAAAATCTGTGGTGGTAGCAGCAGCCTGCGTGATGAGCAGCACCATGAAGGCCATGAACACCATACACCAGGAGTCGACCGAGCTCAGGTACTTCTGCAGCACCTCCCACTTCAAGCTGCCCGACGCTCTCTCTTCTGCCTCTAACTCTTGAGTTTTCTCCTCTCCGTCATTGTCATCGCTTCTCACTGAGATCTTTGATATTCCTCGCATCATTGATGGTGTTTCCTTTTAAGAAACACAACAATGATTACTTCAACATTACGTATTCAATTACCTGTGCTTTGAAAAATAAATTTCAGAATTGCATAAATATTATAATGACGGTAAAAAAGTCCGCGTATGTCTACGTTCACATTCTTATTTGGTTGTGTTTTAGAAGCATGTTCAACGATGTAGACAAGATAATGTTGAAAGCTGTTTGCTGGCAAACGTTCAAGTCTGGGGACTTTGAAAAGGAAAATACTAGATTTTGAGTGTGTACTTACTTTTTTTTCGATATCTTCGCAATCACTAGCTTGGTCGGATAGAAGGAGTGAGAACTCGGTTCCAGACTTGACCAGCTCATCATACGTTCCCATATTTTCAATGGAACCCTGTTAAATTGCCATAATCTGTATAAATAAAAATCAATTGCCGCATGTATGAAAGATCATCACATGAGAACGGCTCGACCGATTTGGCTGATTTTTTTTGTTGTGTTTGTAATTGTCAGGACAAGATTTATATAAAATATTTTTTTTGGAAAACCCTCCGGAAAAGTCGACAATTTGGATGGAGATAGAGACATGAAATTCACCCGGGCGACGCCGGGTACAAACAGCTATTTTAATATAAGCCTGTGATCGTTCACAGCTAATCAAGGGCCTGTAATGAGAACTAGAAGGAACGAACTCCTTAAATCATTGCCATTACCATCCATCATTCTTGCTAGACGGATTAGTGTTCGTGGATTGTTGTTATTTAAATTAACAAAAAAAAAACCGACTTCCAAAAAAAACACTACAAACTGCAAAATAACTTTAATTTCGGAAGTCGGTGTCTTAGGGATCAGTATTTTAGTTTTTGCCACAGACTTCCGAAATTAAAGTTATTTTTCATTTTGTAGTGTTTTTTTTGGAAGTCGGTTTTTTTTTTGTTAAAAAGTTTTTATTTCTCGCTTTTTAGTGGTCTATTTATAATTTATCTAAGTTACAATAGCCTAATGTCAACTTGCCCATCGCTTTTTTATAAAATATTCCTTTTCTCGATGCAGGGACGTTAATTGTTGAGGAGTTCTCCTTTTATTAGATTTTAGATTAGATGCTGATAATCCTGGCTGCAGCATCAGGCCAGACTTATGTCAACATTGCATTGAACTTAAAATTAGTCCTGTTAAAATGAGCCCAAACACGACTACGGTGCTGTAATTTCAAGGTTTGTACTTTTTCTGATGCTCCTGGCTTCAGCATCAGGTCTTCGGTGTTCCTCAGTAACAGTACGTCTATCCACACATCGAGCCCTTTTCAATGAGCCTAAACACGATATATCTGCTGTTAGTTGTCGAGGAGTTAGGTACTCTGCAGACTATCCTGACTGCAGCATCAGGTCATGACTTGATGATCATGAGACCAAATGTGGCAAATGCCCTATCAAACATCAAAACAATTTACTAAAACAGTCCTTGCCTGTTCGAGTAACTTCTTACTGTTAAGGAGTTGTACCTTCCATCATCAGCCCAGCTACCTGAGATGGTGACAGCCATACACAAATACACAAGATACTTCATAAAATATGCGAAAAACAATAAGTGAGCCTATAAAATTTGAGGGTTGCCCTCGATTTCTCTAAGATCCCATCATCAGATCCTAACTTGGTGACAATGGGACCACCTCAGAACTATCTACTTTCGAACAAAAAAAGAATTTTGAAAATCCGTCGACAATTGGCGGAGTATTCGATGAACAAACATACAAAAAAAAAAAAAAAACATACAAACACCCGAACATAGTACCTCCTCCTTTTTGTGAAGTCGGTAAAGAGAAAAGTTGCTACGCATTTTCATTACTTTTGCAAACAATGTCGTTTTATCTGAATAGATATCATCTCAATAATAAAGTACAAGAAATTATTTGCACTATATTAAAATAAACAAGTTACCCACTTAAGCCCTTTTGTTAGAAAAAAGATTTCAGATTATACTAGATTTAAAAAACGAGGACGAAATAGTATATTTTAATACAGTTGCTCAAAAAGTGGTGCATTGCAGGGACGTATAGCGTTCGGGATGTGGACTATTACATATTAGTGCTTTTTTTTTACCTTTCCCGAACTCGTGCGTTCTCTTTCCCAACTGTCAAAATAATGTCTATTAAAAAAAAAAACCAACCATGAAGTTTTTACTAAAGAGTTTTTGTGATTCATACAAATACGTATATTTCTAAAAAGAAGCTACTAATTTATTTCAATATCAGATTTAATGATTTAATTGAATGAGTTAGGTTAGGTTTCATTTCATTTCACATTTTCATTTCATATCAATAAAAAAAATATACTGAAGACTAAGCTGTATGGATAGTTCCCTTTGCCTACCAAAATGGGTGAAGAAAAAAAAACTCTGCTTATATTCTACGGTTGGCGCCATTTTCCAGAAATTTTCTTTGCGAGTTTAGTTGTTTGTTGCACAAAATGAGTAATTTCGACCCTATTTTTTTTTTAATTAACACCACCGGAACTCAGTATAATTGCACAAAATGCTTCGGAGAACATTTTACCGGAAAAGTCAAAAAGTCGTTATTCACTCGTCGTTATCCAGAAAAAATTATTAATTAGTTGAGTTTATTGTGTTTTTATTATTTTATTCAATTGCTTCATTTTTTCGCAACTCCAGTAACGTGAATACGTCCGAGATTCTACCTCGTGTGCACATCCGCTTTTTGACCCGGTCCAGATCTAGACCATGAAAAAATTGTGACAGCAAGCACGTTCCACGCCTCAGTATTTTATTTTTCGTAATTTTGTCTATGGGAGTATTATAAATATAGTACATCTGTATAAATATAGTACATCTGTATAAATATAGTATAAATATAGTACATCTGTGCCAAAAACCGTGAGTTCGTAGCAGCATTACGAAATTAGTTATCTGTAGTTGAAAATCATAAAAACAAATGACGGCGATGACGGGTGCGTAATAGGATACTCCCGTGATGTCAATGTTATTGTTTATAAAAACTTTGAAACTACAATGGTATGTATTATATGTCATTCGATTCGGTATGAATGGGGCTATTTTTTAGGTAAATAAAAAAATATAATATAATCGCTTTCGATTTTGAATGAAAATTATTTTAATTTTTAATTTTCGTAATGTAAACAAACATTAAAAAATAAATGATTATTTAAAAAAATCTAAGTCTCTTAAAGTTACGAAACAAGTTTTATAATCTACCCTGGTCTATCCACTTAAAGAAACAGCCATTAGTTTAACAGCGGTCCATAGAATTTTTTTCTGTACGAGTCGTGTATGAGTGGCGAGGGCGCCCCGCGGCGCGTCGAAAAAAATTTAGGTACATGGTGATGACGTAACCTTGGGACGCGGGACACGTCACTGGGTATTAAAAATAGTCGTTCAGTACACCTGCGGAACCGTCATTGCAACTTGTTCCGACTGTCAACACTCGCCTTCGGCTGCGCCTCGGCTCGGGTAGACATTTGTCGGAACTCTTTGCAATGACAGCCTTTCCTTTTCTTTGCAATGACAGACTATTTTTAATACAGTTGCGAAAAAATGAAGCAATTTAATAAAATAATAAAAACACAATATTGCTTTTTTCTCTTCTCTCCACGCAAAAAATTAGTCGTATGTGGATATGTAACGACTTTTTGACTTTTCCGGTAAAATGTTCTCCGAAGCATTTTGTGCAATTATACTGAGTTCCGGTGGTGTTAATTAAAAAAAAAATAGGGTCGAAATTACTCATTTTGTGCAACAAACAACTAAACTCGCAAAGAAAATTTCTGGAAAATGGCGCCAACCGTAGAATATAAGCAGAGTTTTTTTTTCTTCACCCATTTTGGTAGGCAAAGGGAACTATCCATACAGCTTAGTCTTCAGTATATTTTTTTTATTGATATGAAATGAAAATGAAATTTAATGAGATGAAATGAAATGAAACCTAACCTAACTCATTCAATTAAATCATTAAATCTGATATAGAAATAAATTAGTAGCTTCTTTTTAGAAATATACGTATTTGTATGAATCACAAAACCTCTTTAGTAAAAACTTCATGGTTTATTTTTCTTTTTAATAGACATTATTTTGACAGTTGGGAAAGAGACACGCACGAGTTCGGGAAAGGTAAAAAAAAAGCACTAGTATGTAATAGCCCACATCCCGAACGCTATACGTCCCAGCAATACACCACTTTTTGAGCAACTGTATTAAAAAGATATTATTTACAAGGTCCAATTGCAATGCTATTAATCAATTTCGGCGTTGAAAACCTGCTGTGCTAGAGTGACTTGTTAGTTGATAATAGTTTTTATTGAAAGATAAGTTAATATTAGGTACTCACTTTGTTTATCTTTCCTAATAATAGGTACTCTCATTGAGGTAGTCAATGAATGAATAGGTAATTTAGCAGAACTTTTTGTCAGAAGCTCGTCCGGGGTTCTACCACATGCCTACTGCTATCGTTAGGAAGTATTCCTGCGTTCTGGTTTAAAGGGTATGGGGTTAATCATATTAATAGTCCTCTAGGCCGAATTTCGGCTATGGCGGTCAATTTCAGCGGAGACTAGCCGTCTACTCGGGAGATATTATAGTGCACAAGTGTGTCATACACAGGTGCACTCACTCTTTCCTCACTCTCAAAGTCCGATGGGACGGTAATCCAATACGACCGGAGAGATATCAGGCGCAGGACCAACGGCTTAACGTGCTTTCCGAGGCACGGGGGAAACACGAACACATGAGAAAGTTACAAAGTCGGAAAATGTAGTTTCGATGCCTCTAGCACTGCAGCGAGATGGACGAAGGTGATGACCACTCACCTTATCTTGAATCGTCTTGGCCAAAAACTTGGAGAAGTTTGCAACACAAGAACGTAATATATTTTTCACTTCAGTAGCTCAAACATGTAGGGTTTGCTGCCTGAAATCAGTGAGCAAAATGCGATTTTGCTCACTGAGTGAGACAGAGTAACTTTTTAATTATTTTTTTCTGAAAGCCGCGAATATCTTATTCAGCCTTGGGTTAATCATACAATTCGAAACATTCACACTCTATCTCTTTCCCGCCATTAGAAAGAGAGAGAGACAAAGACCAGCCCTTTCGAAGTTCCGATTTTGAATTCGACCTCAAAGACAAACACGTTCGAAATTTCGTACTAACTAAAGAATTTTTTGCAAAAAGATAATTATGTCTTTTAATGTATAATTTATTGAATTTTTTAGTTATTGTTGTATTTAAACGAAAATAAGTATTTACTGCAAATAAAACTGATATTTAACCTGTAAATATTTATTTCTAGTTTCAATAATGTTACGTAATATATTTTTTAATACAGTTGCTCAAAAAGTGGTGTATTGCAGGGACGTATAGCGTTCGGGAAGTGGGCTATTACATACTAGTGCTTTTTTTTTACCTTTCCCGAACTCGTGCGTTCTCTTTCCCAACTGTCAAAATAATGTCTAAGTATTAAAAAGAAAAACCAACCATGAAGTTTTTACTAAAGAGTTTTTGTGATTCATACAAATACGTAAGTATATTTCTAAAAAGAAGCTACTAATTTATTTCAATATCAGATTTAATTGAATGAGTTAGGTTAGGTTTCATTTCATTTCATTAAATTTCATTTTCATTTCATATCAATAAAAAAATATACTGAAGACTAAGCTGTATGGATAGTTCCCTTTGCCTACCAAAATGGGTGAAGAAAAAAAAACTCTGCTTATATTCTACGGTTGGCGCCATTTTCCAGAAATTTTCTTTGCGAGTTTAGTTGTTTGCTGCACAAAATGAGTAATCGACCTTATTTTTTTTAATTAACGCCACCGGAACTCAATATAATTGCACAAAATGCTTCGGAGATCATTTTACCGGAAAAGTCAAAAAGTCGTTACATATCTACATACGACAAATTTATTGCGTGGAGAGAAGAGAAAAAAGCATTATTGTGTTTTTATTATTTTATTAAATTGCTTCATTTTTTCGCAACTGTATTAAAAATAGTCGTTCAGTACGCCTGCGGAACCGTCATTGCAACTTGTTCCGACTGTCAACCCTCGCCTTCGGCTGCGCCTCGGCTCGGGTAGACATTTGTCGGAACTCTTTGCAATGACAGCCTTTCCGCACTTGTAATGAAATATACTATTGAATAATAAAATATCATGGGTGCTATTTCCGAACACGCCTTACAAAGTGTTCTCGCTGCTGAAGTGAAAAGTTATGTGTGTTACACGAGAGCAAAGTTTTTTGCATCTCGTGCCTTAGAATCCCTCGCCACACTCAGGATTCAACTTTAGAATCACTCGCTACGCTCGTGATTCATTCTTTGAATCCTTCGCTTGCTCAGGATTCAAAATCAGCACTCACAGCAAAAAATGACTTTGCTCTCTTGTTGCACAAATTCTATTTTCACTTACCTCATTCAGAACTACAATAAAATCAGCAGCTTTGAGGTAGTGGATCTGATGGGTGACCAGCACACATGTCCGTCCACCGAGGTAGCCTTTGATGCAGCCATCAAACAGCTGTCTGCCAACGTTTGCATCCACTGCCGATAGTGGATCATCCAGCAAGTAGATGTCAGCCTGGAAAAGTTGCAAGGATTTAATTTGTCATAGTACCTATATAAAAGTGTCATACTTCATTTATAAAAGGTGTAACGTTTGTAGTGTTTTTATGACCACCCAAATATTAAATATTTGTTGTAGTTGGACAGCTTTAGCCATGGTTACTGTTAATCATCATTGTAACATCTATATAACTTATAAATCATTCTTCGACTCTTTAATCACGAATTTCAATGGTAAGGAAGAATGGTAATCGAGGTAAGAATGATAAATAGATACCTCGTAGTACAACATATCCTTCTTTGAATTGTTTTTTCAATTAGGATAATCAATTACGAGTAATTACATGAGGCTTATGATATAATGAGATTTTTATCTATATTCAATGTCTTTGGTAAATAATTCAGGTGTTGAAAAAATATGATGTAATTCGTCATTTTGTTTTACATTTCACAATACGATTAACAAAGGTATTTGGTATTCAGCTGCATCCAGTTAGACTGGAAGCCGACCCCAACATAGTTGGGAAAAGGCTGGCAGATGATGAATACTATTAGCAAAGGTCCGCAGAAACTGTTCGCCTAATATCTTCTATTACAATCAGTACTTTAGAATAGGTAACATATATTTATTTGTTTACCTACTTATATGTAGGTAGTAGATAAGTAGGTACCTAAGTCTTATTATATAATAATTTGAAAACATCAAAATTTCAAGCAGATTAAGAATAAAATAAACACATCTCAGCATACACCTGGTAAAAATCACTAGGCGTGTAAATTACCTCTCGATAAATGGCTCTGGCCAAATTAATCCTTGCTCTTTGACCTCCTGATAGAGAAACTCCTCGCTCTCCAACCAAAGACAAGTCACCATACGGGAACTGTTTGAAATCTGGCTGTAACGAAGACACCTTGCAAACCTGCATGCAAATAATAAAAAATAAAACAAATGAAAATAATTAACAAACCATGCCAGCTCGGATTGGTGTGAATTAAATATCAGCGGGAAAATTGACTTTTGTCATAAAATTTTAACCTCCCTCGCACAATCTCTGTTTCTGGTTTTACATATTTTTTTTTCATATTTTTATTTTCAGTGAAGCGGATAGCACAGTTAGCCATTGTCAACCATCCGCATCGATAAACAAAAACTTTTCGATACATTATTTTTTCTTTACAATAAGCCCAGGTTGGCACGGGTGCGTTTTTCCCGCGGCGATTTTTTTTCGCGCACTGTAGTTTCAACGCACTGCTCAACACCGAGAGTTGAAGATCCAATGCGCGATAAAACCCCGCCGCGATATTTGTATGTCCATGCGAAAGTACCAAATCAATCAAACACTTTGTCAAAATGTGGTTACTGGTCGAAATATTAAGGTAAGTACCTCTTTGTATTTCGTAACATCATATGGCAGTCCAAATAGAATGTTTTCCCGCACAGTCCCCGGGAACAGCCAGGACTCTTGACAAGCGTAAGATAACTTTCCCGATATGTTTAGATTACCTATGGCCACCGGTAATTCTCTTAAGATTAGCTGTAGTAGAGACGTCTGTAACAACAATATATAATTAATTAAACACCGCAAAGTGCAAAGAAACGCAGTAAAGAAAAAAAAATTACCTTTCCAGAACCTACAGGACCAATGACAGCGCACAATTTGCCCTTGCGAATACGTAAAGATATATTTTTAAGCGTCATTTCCTTAGTATTATCATTACTGTTCCAAGATGCGCTAACTTTATTAAGTTGTATAGGATAGTCAGCCATATTAGGTTCTTCAGTGGTTTCTTTCGGAATCACGACGTCGGTAGAAGCGTACTTCTGAGGTAGCACGATGCGTGATTCGTCCAATCCTCCATTCTTGGAGTTGAACAAATTTGTATTAACACCATTTTTATTCATTCTTGGCGTAACTTGCACGTCTGTTCGTTCGGCTGTTTAAAAAAAAAACAATTGCAACTGTACAGATGAAGCAATGTGGTCGTTGGCGTTCGTAAAGAGGTGTGCCTGAAAGTCACACATCACTAAAAATGTATTAATGTATCTTTTATTCAGCACGGCGCGGCGGGAATGCCAACGACCTTATTGTAGAGTCTATTACTTTAACACAATATTTACCCATCACGAGGAAGCCCTGTATGCGCTCGAGAGATATCAACATCTCGGAGAAACTTGCTATTGCCATTGGTAAGATCATAGTAACGTTCATTTGAATAATACTGAAGTACTGCTGAATAGGATAAATCTGAAAATAAGAACGTTTTATGAAACAGAAAGGGAGACAAAAATTTGGATTATCCAAAAGTACAACAGCAGTATTTTGTAATTACCGTTGTGGCAGTAATCATGTTGCCGGTGAGTGCGAGGGTTAATACTGTGAAGAACATGATACTGCGGTCAGTGAACAACATAAACCCGAGGAACATGCTCCGAATGAAGATGGATTTCCTGAGGGCACTCATTTCGAAGGCTCGCGCTGCCTTCACGACCAACTGGAAGGGTTTCTCCCACGCGTACATTTTGATGACCTGAAAGGTAAATAATTTGGTATGAACTTGGACCCAGTGTTACGTAGGTACTTCCGTGTGATTATGAATCAGTTTTCTGCTGAATACGAAGATACAAATACTTTAACTAAAACTTTGTTCATATTTATGTAATAGGTAAGTTAAACCCAAGAGCTTTATTGTGTACCTGTATACCGTTGATAATTTCACTCATCAACTTAATTCTTTTATCCGTCCTCTTGGCTGTAGAGCGTCTAATAACAGCAGTGAGCTTCGTCAAGCCGGCTACAAAACAAAAGAGTATCGGTTAATATATTGCTGAGAGACTTCAGCAGGGTTTAAAGAAGACATTCGATAAGTTACACTAAGTACCTTGGAGAGGCAGAATTAATATGACGACTCCAAAGAGGCCAACAAAAGGCGCCCATCCGGCGGCTTCGTACAAGAAGTAAAGGACGACGGCGGCTTGAATAGGGACCACCCACAAGTAATGCAGGAACATGAACCCATAGTCGAACCTCGCGATGTCGTTCGACAGCAAGTTCACTAGCTTACCTCCTGCCACGTCGCCCACGGACACTTGACTCATGCGGAGTAACTAAAAGAATAAGAAAAACCCATGCATTTGGGCTACATAACGTGGCTCCAAAACTTAAACTTAGATTACCCTTTAACCGTAGCCTGGGCAACGTTAGCCTAGAACCCACTCATGCATTTGAGTACCTGTTAATACGCTTGATGTAATCAAACCAGTAAAATATGAACCTAAGTTAATTTGATTCTTACCTTTCTATACAAAAGTGAGGAGCAGGCAATCTTGATTTTCATACTGAACCGCATCACAAACAATGAGCTGTGATGCTGGCACATCATGGACACGAAGTTGAGCCCCAGCATAGCGAAAGCATAGAACCCAGCATCCCGTTGAGTCATCGTACTGTCTACTGACCAATAGGAGAGAAGCTGGGAAAACAGCAAGGGTTGAGCTGTCCTGTGAACATATCATTGAATTTTTAACTTGTTATGAAAGCCGATTCAGTGTTATGTGTTTGTGAATGTTTGGAGTTATGTCAGTAAAACAATAACAAGACAAATATATTAACAATTGAATGCACTTTTACGCAATCATTTGTTGTTTTACTACAGGATACAATCAAGGATAATTATGTATGCTTATCTATCTACGCATATCAGAAAATGATAATGTAGTTTGATTTCTTTATTAAAAAAAAGACGCAGCGTTAAGACAAGAATTTCTTGTCTTTTTGCATGCTCAAAACGAATAAATGAAAATGATGTATAATTGTGCATACCTGGTTATGGATATAGTAAGTACAAATATTGCTGCAGGCATATAGGAAAGCCAGTAGGCCCTCCGTAGTGCCTTCCATAGTGATGGCTCCCGGTTATTTCGTGTTGCTTCTTCTAACTCCTCAAGCCAGTATCTAGAAAGTTCACAAGAAATGTAATACATTGAACCTTACCCCTATTGAATCACTATTATCCCTGATATTTATAAACTAAGTCGGTACAAAAGTTCCTCTAAAAACCTTTTACAACGAAAACGATATAATTTTAAGAACGATAAAAATTTCATAAAATATCTTGAAAATTGTGTTAGCTCGCTAAAGTAAACACGAATAAATTAAATTTTTTGAACGTGCTACAAATACTTAACTGCGAAGTTATTTCTCGTTAATATGGCTAAGGTACGAAGCTTTTAACCAATTTACGAAGTCTCTCAAAGCCGAAAAGAGATAGACGAAATATCTTTTTCCTCGCTCTTACATTCACATGAGAAAATCTTGTTACTCACTATAATTTGATTTGTTGAAACGAAGTAGGGCAAGAAATATATGGAAATATAATGATAGTCTAGTTTTGTTAGGAGTAAAGTTCCTACTTACATACTTGTAGTCTGAACAGAATTATAATATAATCATTAAAATCTACAGTAGGTAGAACTCTCTAAGGCCCGTATTACATAACCTCACTCAAGACTCAAGCATTACTTAGAGCTCGTTTAAAGCCATTTGATTGGTTGAAACTAGTTTTAAGTAATGTCACAATGTCTTGAGTAAGGTTCTGTAGTACGGCCCTTAGTTCAAATTGCCCTATGGAATGAACACGTTCGTAATGAAATCAAAACATTTGAGGCCAATTCTAACTTAGAAAGTTGTATTTATTGAAATATGATTATAATTCTGTAAATACAATATTTGTTATAGTCGCGAATCATATTTTATTTTGATCAACATACCTCACAATGACATTGCAAAAAACTTAGAAGATTTCAATTTCTCGGGCTACCTTAGCGCATACTCCTTAAATGGAATGATTCACCAAAATACTAAGGAGGCCTTTTCGTTTCTTGGTACTATTATACACCTCTAGGCCCTTTGTACACGACACGGTTTTCTTATGGTACGGCGGCGGCGTATAAACCGCGCAGAAGAAAAAAACAGTGGCACTCCGGGAGTGCCGACAGAAGTGAAAACAAAACACAAACAGGTAAGAAGTTTTCACTTCAAAAAGTGTCCGTCAAGAAGCTTTCATAGTGATCAATACAACACTGATGGCCGTGCCTACACACGGCGAATAAACCGTAGTTATTCACGGCAAAAAAAACGTGTGTGTACAAAGGCCCTTAAGTGACAGAGGAAGCAACGACCTAACGGCGCTTTAGTTTTGTTTAACTATTCGGCCCTAGAGTCGACAATTTCAGCTCAAAGTCCACAATTTAGTCCATTAGACGTCACAACACATCGTCACAAACATGTTTTGCTTTATTATTACTTTTTATCGATAAAACCATGGGCTCACAATACTTCGGGAGATAACTGAAATATTATCAATTCCGGACAAATATTGTTAATTTTAACTAAAAGAGCAGTGGTGGGCCAGTGGTAACTGGTCCGACTTACGAGTTGTAGGTTGTGGGTTTGAACCCAGTCAAGCATGTTACTTCGTGTAATTTATTTCATCACCACTGCTCTCAAAACGGTGAACGAAAACAACGTGAGGAAACCGGTATGTCCTAGAACCAAAAGTTTGAAGACATGTGACATCTCATCATCATCATCAGCCTATAGCAGTCCACTGCTGGACATAGGCCTCCCCTAATGAGCGCCATAGCGCCCTGTCTTCAGCTTGGCGCATCCAGCATCTGCCTGCAGTCTTTCGCAGATCGTCATCCCACCTGGCCGGAGGGCGTCCCATACTACGTTTGCCGAGTCGCGGTCTCCACTCAAGAACTCGTTTACCCCAGCGGTTGTCGGTTCTTCGCGAGATATGGCCGGCCCACTGCCACTTCAGCTTGCTAATTCTTTGAGCTATGTCGATAACTTTCGTTCTCTGTCGGATGCATTCGTTACGGATCCTATCCTTCAGAGAGACTCCGAGCATAGCTCTTTCCATACCGCATCCAACCCGCATCGCCCGGGCCCGCGTGGTAGATTACGGCTCACTCCTTCTCAAAAAGAGAGGAGGCGTGTGTCCTAGCCGAGCCGTGGGAATATTAGAGGCGGATTATGTAGTTTTATCTTATTAGTCACTGAAGTTAAAAATATAGAACATTTAATTCAGTTTTAATTCAGGGAGAGGGATGTAATCTATGGGTTGGTGAATTTAATAGTGATATTCTGTTTCAGTAGAATTTTGTAATCATCATAGCATCATAGCACTTCGTCTAATGAACCTATCTATTGCAGAAAGTGCGTAAAGATAAACAGCAAGCATTGTAGGTAAACACAAACATATTACACGTGGTGCAGGCTTTATACAAATATTTGTGCGCATGAAGGGACGAATCAATTGAAAGACGGAAAACACGACATGTGCACAGAACGGTATCGATCCGTTCGTAGATGTTCCCTATTGTTTGCTAGCATTTTGCCACATCCGTATATGACTAAAATGTATTTTTTTTATTTGCAGCAGTTCGTAGATATTTTTCAGTACTACCTATTCCTATTGAATAGTTTACACACACAAGTTATTATTTAAATTCTTACCTTTCAAAATATTCTCCTTGTTTTTCAGAATTGTATCGTTTACTGGGAATTATTAGATCTTCCTCCTCCACGTCTCTTCTGTTTCCATTAATGAGCACAGGGCATATCCACCAAATGAAAATACGCGATAGGATGTTCGGTTTTTTTCTTTTTCTATGGTTGCCTTCGTCCGCAGTATTTTGTTCATTATTTTTATATTCTTTGTTCATTTTGAACATTTACTAAATAATATTTCACACACTACAACTTACTTATACACACTTGTATTATTTTTGTTATAACAATATTTTGTACATGACGCTGACTTACTGTGAGCAATTATTGCTAACTAAATATTAAATACACCCGTCTTTCGACTAGGCGTATAATCGTGAGCTATAATATGTGATAACAATCATAAAGATACATGTACCTAACAGCAGTTATCACTCTTTTAAAACCTAAATTCTGAATGATTATAGCTTTGATATCGATTATTTATCGCAATGATTAGCCTAAATAACCATATTGGAACTGCGCAAGCTGGCTATGTGGAAATTATTGAAATTTTCTTTTTAACATTACAATATGAATGTCCTGTATTTATGGCCGTTTTTTTTTGTGATCGATGTAAGTATGCGGTCAGATGAGAGCCTGTGCCATCATCAGACACCCGCAAACATAATCAAAGGTAAAGAACCTGTATTGTGTAAACACACTGTCGCAATTGTAACAATAGAGGTGTTATCTCTAACAATGTTTTGTTTTTTAATCCTTACCGAATTTGTATTTTTTCATGACAGACTGCTAGTAGGTTAGGTTGACAAGGTACGGAACCAAGCTTTTGAAACGTTAATAGTACTCATCGTTTAGACGTTCGTATGAAGTTAGTATATCTGCGGGTACGTATATGTGCTGAAATTGTTTTCCAGGATGACTCTTTTTTTCAGCTTATCCTAATACTATCAACAGACAATCAATTTGAGACTGACAAGATGTATATAGGATTGGTCATTGTTTAAACCTAATGTTCTAAATTAAACACAGCAGGCTTTTGTTTCATTTTATGTGCATTGATGAAAAAATCATGGTTGTATTAAACACAGCTTGCTACTGATCTTCCGTCAGAGATGTGTACCGCGTGTTAACTTTCTTTAGGATTACCAAGTAACCAATCAGCTGTGAATTTATCTACTGCAGTGAAAATAGTACCTATCAATAACAATCGCGATAAGGCCGATATATAAGACGATCGATGACAAAGCAAATATTGCACTAGGAATAGATATCAGTGCACCGCCGCGCGTCCACGACCCCAGGTGAGACAGACCTGACAGACTGATAACATAGCGCGTACTTTTATCCGCACGGCAGGGTTACGGCATTTTGCTTTACGTATGTACCTAGTGTAATTTATGAATCTATAGGAGCAAGGGATTCCAGTAGTGTTCAAGGGCGCTGATGTCAAAAATGAGGAAATTAAAATCTAAGATGACAGCTACGAAATTATATAAATTACTAGCTTCCGCCCGCGGCTTCGCCCGCGAGGTATGGCGATAAAAACTATCCTATGTCCTTCCCGAGGATGCAATTTACCTCTCTGCCAAATTTTATCGAAATCCGTTCAGTGGTAAAAGAAAAGGTAACATACAGACAGACAGACAGACAGAGTTACTTTCGAATTTATAATATTAGTATGGATATGGATGCGTCGTATATAGGTATCTTTTAGGAACAGTAGTAGTCCAGTGGTAACAGATGCGACTTACGAGTTGTTATATAGACTTGTAAGTCGTCGTAAGTCGAAACCGGACAAGCGCTTTACTTTGTGTAAATTATTCATCACCACTGCTCTCAAAACGGTGTAGGAAACCAGTGCAGCGTAAGGAAACCGGCATTTACTGGAACCAAAAAATTGTAGACATGTGACATCTACCAACCCGCACTCGGCCTGTGTGGTGGATTACTGCCCACTCCCTCTCACCGAGAGGAGGCCTGTGTCCCAGCAGTGGGAATATTATAGGCTGATTATGCTGTGGTGTATCCAGTTTCCATGTAAACCAATCATAGTATTTTACAGAACCCTATGGTCATAGCATCAAGAATCATAGAAAGTAACAAACTATGTTGCTACATTCTGTGACTGACAAATAAAAGGATACCGAACACAGTTACCTAGGGCTTAAGTATGTCGTAAAACAAAAACAGGACTAATAATGTCTTGTTGGAAAGTAAAACCCGGTAGAAACATGCCATTTCCCGCGATCCACTGAGCTGATTAATTAGTACAAGCTACAACATTATTCCAAAGTCCATATTGGTTACAAAAATATGTAGTAGTACCTAACTACCGACACGAAAACCAATAGTTGTCTAAAAGTGAAATCATGAAGTCAATCAATCTGCCTATCCTTTTCCCAACTATGTTGGCGTCGGCTTCCAGTCCAACCGGAGCAGCTGGATACCAGTATTTTAAATGGAGCGACTGCCTATCCGACCTCCACAACCCACTGGGTAATACGATACCCCTTGGTAAGACTGGTTGTAAGACTTTCGGTCTTCCGACGACCCGTAACGACTGTCAAAGATCTACGAATGACAGCCGGGACTAAAGGCTTAACGTGCTTACCGAGACACGGACTTCAGAATAATGTACTGAATCCATGGTAACAGGTTGTGCGTCGTCCCTGCCAGCCTGTTTATTTACTTAGATTTCCACTTTTCTAAATTAAAAAGAGGATATCTTCAAGACTACACTAAATGTGTGAATAAATGCAATAACATCATTAGGTACAACGCGAAAATTATTTTTGTAAACATACATGTCATAATTATCTATAAATTATCTTAAGGTACGCACACGTGACGCAGAAATAAATAAATAGGAGGCGGTAGATGTGCACGGTGTGCTGCTGATCTCGTCAACATTCTGTCTTCATTATCTTCACAGATTTATTTTGTTCGGAGGCCAAATTTGACAGCCGTCATTTTTAATTTTTCTGTTTGTATAGTTTTTTCATTTAATTTTTGGTTTATTATTTGTAGATTTAATGTTTTATTCCAAAAGGTTTTTTATGATATCAATAAAGACGGGAAATTAATAAAAACAGGAAATATATGATAAATATTGTTAGATTTATTATTATTAGTTATAACTTTATACAATTCAATAGTAGACATAATGATCCAGTATAGCAAAAATATTTCGTTTGTCTAAATTATTATACTCGTACACACACACAGACAATGGAAGATTTAAATGAATCTTTTGGAATGCACCGGACACACTTTTGATATCAATGAGTCACATGTGCATTTAGATTCAACTAAATTTTTCTCTATATGCTGTACCAACATCTTGACGTGACAAATAGGGACTTTATCACAAACACAGGTCTCACACGTTTTTTGAGTATCGGGATCTGTTGCAGTACCGCTAATAAAATAATTTTCGTCATTATCTATTGGCAGCCCTGGGAAGTAAATAGAATTCGCAAGTTTAACGACATTTGATCTTTCGGAGGTAATTGGTAAAGGGTTTTCATTCCAGTCGATTGGATAACTGTCACTATTAGAACACGCCGTTTCTAAACTCATACTTTTGGCAACTGTATTTGCGGCATGGTTAATTAAATTGAGTTTTTCGTGAGAATATTTCAAAACCATATTGTCTTCATTATTTAGGACTACATTTGTTGACGCTTCATCTGTGAGTACATCCTTAGAAACTGAATGACAATTTAGAAGGATATCATTATTTTTGTTTTGAATACCGTGCATTATGTAAGGAAAATTTTCATTTTTGTTATTGTTGACCAGAAACCCTTTCCAAAGACTATCAATTTTATCATTATTGGCCTGAACTATAGATTTCATGCAGAAGCAAGGACCAAGGGCATCGTCGCAACTACAGTCCACCGTACATCCAATATAAGGTGCACGAGGAGTCTGTCTGTTATCCTCAAGGTTATGTGCGTCTGGTTTGTTTTCACAATTTTCAGTCATTCCTATTTTTGGTATTAGCTTCATACTATCGACTCCGCCAGCTGAAAGGCATTTGGGTGGTTCTTGGTCTATACCAATTCTGGGTAAGTCACAAAATTCACTTTTATTAATAGCTTGTTCTGCGTAAAGATTTACAAAGACTTCTTTAGTTCCAAACAAATCTGGAAATTTCCGAATGTCCACTTTATCCGTATTGTAACAACAGTCACAAGTATTATACATGACTCCATTAGATTTGCTGTCTGTAGTTATATAGTCCGTTTCTGTAGTTCGAGCGTTTTTATTACTTTGCGGTCGCATGACGTCACATGATTTGGCTTCCATTCCCAAATTGGGAGGTACTTGAGATGATATATTTTCTTTAAGAATTATAGAGTTGTTCGAGTTCTGTTTTGAGAATTTCGTGATCACAGAAAACTTTTGTACTTCAACATCATTATACTTTGCTTGTGAAATATTTGTGTCTTTTTCGGGCAATTCTGTATGAGGTAATACATGGTCTCCTATACGAACCATTTTTGTACGCGCCTCTGTACCATTTTTACATGTGCAAATATCTTTCAAACGTTGAAAATCATTTTCAATCAAGTTACATACTTCCTCTAAGACTTCCGGTAATATAACATCTTTTCTTTCGTTTAAGACACATAAACATTGGACACGTTTTATTTTTATTTTCAAATATTCTTGTAAAAGCCCATAAGCTCTGTTCCAGCTGCCTTTATTTGGTAATCCTCCCGGGCAGCCACATTTCATTTTATTAGCACAATCTGAAATTACTTGTTTAACTCTTTGCAAAATAGTCGAAAATAATTTTTCTTCTTCTTCTCGAGGTATGCATTTAGATTTACATGAAAATGATCTAAATTCTTCAAATTTTTCTTTAATGTGGTCTTCTAATAAAAGAAAGGCATTTACTTCTAAATCTCTGGAATCATCCACATTAACACTGTCGCAACAAACACACGATTCTATTGTGTTATCGGTATGTTTAACATTTTGTGAATCAATGACTTCTTCTTTATGTGTATTTTCGTGTAACTCATTATCAAAAAAGTTATTCATAAAGCTTGTAAATTCTTCAAATTTAGCTTTACATTCACATTTTGTACCATCGTTAGATTTAGATTCGTATTTTTTTTCCCTTGTCAAAACATTTGGTTTCATTATCGAATTAAATTGTTCAATGTTAGATTTTGGAAGTTTTAATTTTCTTGTTGTTTTTTTATTGGAACTTAAATCATCTAAAGTAACACCCAAAAATTTGATAAAATATTCACTACTAATTGAAAATAATTCTGTCTTTTGAGGAACGTTGCTCGTTTCAGATTTTCGTTTTATTTCTTTTTGGATATTTATATAATTGCTACTTTTTGGCTTGCTGTTAAATTGATTGAATTCTGGAATATCCTTCGATCGCACCGCTTGGCACTGATTTGATTGATTTTTTAAGAATTCTTCAGTTTGAGACCTTTTATGATCTTTTTGCATTTCTCGATATATTTTACAGTCACAAATATTTGTATTTATATACTGAAACGGAATATTTTTGCTACCACCCTCGTATTTTTCTTGGTTATTCTGCTTGTTGGATTCAATGTCAGTTATACATTTACAGTTAATTTCATGACTCTTATCTAAATAAACGGTGCCCATATATTCTGATTCAACGGTGGCAGGCTGTTTTAAAAATGATCTGTCCTGTTTATCGGTCCTCATTTGAGCGTCTTCATAAATATCATTTACATGTTGCTTTTTATTACTTGATGGTGAGGTCGATAAATTATTTTTTGAATCAATATCGGTAATAATGCGCATTGCCTCTTTGAATGTAGATCTAGAAAATTTACCTAAACTGCTTTTAATATTTTGTATACATTTCTCTCGGGGAACCAAGTCATACTTCCATGAAGCTAATGTCTGTAAAAGTCTATCAATAGAAGTAGTAGATGGCATTTTACGAAAGCATTTGCAGTTGCTATTACAGGGTTCAGATGTTACGCTGCCGTTTTCCTGCAGTTCAGAAGACAGAAGATTAATGTTGATAGGTTTTGTTTGTTTTACAATAGAACTCCGCGGCATTATGACGTCTTTTAGTGACTTTTGCTTCCATGAAGATTTTCGACTGTTGTTTAAATGGGCATTTTGCAAACTTTTACTATTTTTTTGTGGTCCACATAAACATAGGTTAACTGCATACGATTGACCATGAACTTGTTTTTTGCTTTTTTTTGTGGATTTTTCGTAAATTAAACCTTTTTTTAAACTTTTACAATCCTTCCTCCTATTAGCTCCAAATTTATTTTGATTTGAAGTCTTCGGAGATTCATCTCTTCTAACAGCTCCTAGTTTCTTTTCATTCGAAGTCTTCGGGGATTCAACTTTCCTAGTAACTCCTAATTTGTTTTTATTTGAAATCTTTGGGGATTCATTGCCCCAAGTACCTCCTATTTTATTTTGATTTAAAGTCTTCGGGGAATCATCTCTCCCAATAGAACTTATTTTGTTTTGATTTGAAGTCTTCGGGGATTCATCTCTTCTAGCAGCTCCTAATTTCTTTTCATTTGCAATTTTCGGGGATTCATCTCTCCTAATAGATCCTATTTTGTTTTGGTTTGAAGTCTTCGGGGATTCATCTCTCCTAGTAGCTCTTAATTTCTTCTCATTTGAAGTCTTCGGGGATTCATCTCTCCTAATAGATCCTATTTTGTTTTGATTTGAAGTCTTCGTGGATTCATCGCTTCTAGCAGCTCCTAGTTTATTTTGATTCAAAATCTTCGGAGATTCATCTCTCCTCGCTGCTCCTATTTTGTTTTCACTTAAAGTCTTCGGAGATTCATCTCTTCTAACAGCTCGTGAAATTTTTGTTTCATTTTTTATTATTTCTCCGTAGTATTTCGAAGTATCTTTTGTGATATCTGAAGGATCTTCATTTTCTATCACCTTAAAGTACAAAACATTATAATATGGTTAGAACCTGAATCAGCTAATTGAAATTAAACTTGTCAACATAATATTTCAAAAGCCTATAACGTAGCCACTTACCGAAGCTTCTCTGACTAATTTAAAAATATTTTTTTCCATTATTTTCAAATCTTCTTTTTTGATAGAGTCCTGTAATAAAAAAATAGCAAACAAATCAATACAGTGAACATATATACTATATTAGCTTATTCATCTATCACTGTAAAACAATTATAAAATGGAAAAACGGTTAAAAAATAGGTAAACTTTTTGCCTAAAAATTTTGATATAATAACTTTTACAGAAATATATTCAGAGTCATCTAACTCCGAGGTTAAAGCTCCATTTACATGGTGTAAGTTTATTGCTTTTAGCATACCGAAACTTTGAGGCAACAATCGATTGGCACCGTCTAGACAACACGTATACTTGTTGCATGATATGGGCAAGTTAATTGCCGCTCAAAACTGGTATAGGTGTAAACAGCACGTACAATAAAATCGCATTCAAATCTGGCATGAAAATTTTCTACCATTTCAACATGAGCGAACGAAACAAGTAATAAAAATCTTGAGAAGACGTTCAATAAGATTCAACGAAATATTTGGCAGCGCAAATATGGTTAATACTTGAATCAATTGTGCAAGGACATGTAACTCTGTTTAGACGAGGCAAAACTTGCATGCAATAATTGTCATTTATTACCAAACTAATCACTTACTAAGTACTAATCGCAATGTGTAAACAGAAGTCGGATGCAATTATTAAATGGAAATAATTGAACGTGCTTTATGGCATGCGATTGCTCTTGAACGTTCCAGAAGCTTGCACCGTGTAAATGGCGCATTATACACTTTAAGAGCTTGTCTTAGGTAAATCGCGAACAACGACGATGAGTACCTATTTGCACACTGATGTTTAATAGGAACTTTATGCACTTATAGATGCGTTGTTTGATTAACAGCTACATTCGAGCCATGTTCTGAACCACCAGAATAAAGATGTCAAATTTACTCTAAAATTAGCCAATCAGCAGTAGTCAAATTTCCAAAAAATACTTATCAAAATTTTTAAGTGACTATGACGATCTATCGGACCGGAGTAGGTCACCCGACAGAGAGAAAATAGTATATTTCATTACAAGTGCGGAAAGGCTGTCATTGCAAAGAGTTCCGACAAATGTCTACCCGAGCCGAGGCGCAGCCGAAGGCGAGGGTTGACAGTCGGAACAAGTTGCAATGACGGTTCCGCAGGTGTACTGAACGACTATTTTTAATACAGTTGCGAAAAAATGAAGCAATTTAATAAAATAATAAAAACACAATATTGCTTTTTTCTCTTCTCTCCACGCAAAACATTAGTCGTATGTGGTTATAAACGACTTTTTGACTTTTCCGGTAAAATGTTCTCCGAAGCATTTTGTGCAATTATACTGAGTTCCGGTGGTGTTAATTAAAAAAAAATTGGGTCGAAATTACTCATTTTGTGCAACAAACAACTAAACTCGCAAAGAAAATTTCTGGAAAATGGCGCCAACCGTAGAATATAAGCACAGTTTTTTTTCTTCTCCCATTTTGGTAGGCAAAGGGAACTATCCATACAGCTTAGTCTTCAGTATATTTTTTTTATTGATATGAAATGAAAATGTAATTTAATGAGATGACATGAAATGAAACTTAACCTAACTCATTCAATTAAATCATTAAATCTGATATTGAAATAAATTAGTAGCTTCTTTTTAGAAATATACGTATTTGTATGAATCACAAAAACTCTTTAGTAAAAACTTCATGGTTGGATTTTCTTTTTAATAGACATTATTTTGACAGTTGGGAAAGAGACACGCACGAGTTCGGGAAAGGTAAAAAAAAAGCACTAGTATGTAATAGCCCACATCCCGAACGCTATACGTCCCTGCAATACACCACTTTTTGAGCAACTGTAACGTGCACTACACAAAGTGCGACAAGAAAACACTCAGAAGCTTTGCCCTGTGGGGTTACTCTATGGCGCGACGTTCGTGCTAATTCGGAAGCACGAAGATTACCGAAGCGGATACCTTTTCTGGTTTAACTGGACATGAGTGAATTTAGATATGATGATTCAAAAGCTAGTCCGGGACCCATTTCTGCATCCATATTAAAAATGTACTATCATAACAATTAATTTTACCTTCTTTAGGTCTTCAATCTGAAGTTTTAGCTGCGTCACATCCTGAATAGTTTGCTTCCAGAAGGCCGATGGTGACGTCTCACTAGCCTGCCGGTTGACTGCTGTGTTTTTGGTGTTTGGTGCCGGATTAAACGGTGAGTTCAGAGGCATCAGGCACGGAAACATTGCAGCTAGAAAAATATCACCAACATGATTCAAACATTTATCTAAAGTGTAAAGTGCGTGCCTATGTGGAAATAAAAAGCATTCAAAATAATCAAATCGCAAGAAAACGGCCATTTGATATCTTTTGTGTTTACTTCAGTGTACAAATCTCGCAACTGGAAAAATTTAGTATAATATGCATGAGCTCTGCAAAATGCCTAAATAATGTACATATTTATGCATTTTACATAAACATCAAGTAGATTCGATTTTGGTGAGGAGATTATAGTGCTAAACATGAAAAGAAGAGCAATATAACATTCTCTGTATTATTTTCATATTTATGCCCAAATCTCATTCTCTATCTCTATCTAATTACTCTGTCCACTAGGTTATTCGTTTTTTGACAGCTGACTTAGAACGTAACTATTCCAGTTTACCACACTTTCTGAAAATGAATTTGCATCTTTGCTTGTTTTTTCCATAAGATGACGCTTGTAAGTATCTATCGGTCGATTTTTCGGGCAAGAGGCTTAGAGTAGCCTTTTTCGCTGCCTCTGAGACTTCTGGCGGTGTCGAATTAATAAATTCATCATTACCTACTTGACGACATTTTCAAATAAAAACAATACAGCGAAAAGCGCATCAGCGCTTTTTTTTTAAGGTAAAGGCACAAAAAACAGCCATTATTGCTAATAAAGTAAATTAATATTTTTGTGTTTTTGTTACAGGTTGTAATTTATTGTCAAAATTAATTAAATTAAAGAATTCAATCACTTTTCTGACATGAAAGCATAATAATACATCTAAAATTATAATTCCAAGAAGACAAAGAATCTTGAAACCGTGGATTACCCCTGGCTTGTTGAAGTGTACCTATTCAAAATAGGGATAAAATGCATATGAGATTAAATAAATCACCTAACAATACAACCCTAAAGATAACTTACACACGTTATAGAAATTTCTGTAATGACTTGCTTCGAAAGCTCAAATTAACCTATGATAAATGTGAACTTCAAAAAGCCCAATGCAATAAAAAAGAACTGTGGAAAACCATACAAGAGATAACAAATACGCGTAAGGAACGCACCAAGTTGTTAAAGATAAGTGATAGTCCCCAATCCTCGGTGAATCAGGTATGCTATTTTTTTAGTAACATTGGTAAAAACTTAGCGGATGATATAATTAAAACAAATAGGCAAGCTACGACGCCTCCAAACAGAGATCCATGCGAAAGTTTAACCCCAATTGACTCTCTTGTCTTACTAGAAGTCGACGAAACTGAAGTCGATTCAATCATCTCACAATTACGGAATGACTGTGCAGTGGGCTGGGACGGAATATCATCATCTCTGTTGAGAAAATTTCGCCAGGAACTGCTGGCTCCTTTAACCTATATCTGCAATCGCTGTGTTCAGACACGAACTTTTCCTGATGCACTAAAAAAGGCTATCATCCTTCCAATATACAAATCCGGGAACAGAGACTGTGTCAATAACTACCGGTCAATCTCAATCCTGCCATCGATTTCAAAAATAATTGAGAAGATTCTCGTTAAGCAACTGAAAGGCTTCTTGAACAAACATCGCATCATCACGGGAAACCATGGGGTATCGACAGAGGATGCTGTTTTGGACCTTACACAATTTGTGGCCAAGGAACTTGATAGTGGGTCTAAATGCTTAGGCATATTTCTAGACCTCTCGAAGGCCTTCGACACAGTTTCTGTTCCCAAACTCATAGCAAGGATGGAGCGTCTAGGTGTGCGGGGTACAGCACTGGAAATGTTTAGGGACTATCTTAAAAATCGCTCTCAGCTAGTTAAAATAGGTGATCATCTCAGTGATGAGAAAACAGTGACTTATGGCGTACCCCAGGGAAGCATATTGGGGCCCACAATGTTCCTAATTTACACAAATGACCTCTGCAGAATGATTCACCCTAACTGCAAGATATACGCGTATGCCGATGACACTGCAATCATTTCACTGCAAGCATTTTATACCGTTAAAGATTATATTGAGGACAAAAAGGCTTGGGATTGAGCTGCTTCCAATTTCTGCATTATGAATGTTTTTTTTAACCACATTGAAATGAAATGAAATGATTTTATTTGTAAGTAGGTTTGTACAAACACTTTTACACGTCAGTCATGTTTTTTATAACTAGATGAAGTCGGCGTTTCCTATCTGACTACTCTGAGAAGAAAGGCCGAAACAAACTCAGAGGTCACAGTCTCTTTTAAAGTCCAGACATAATCTTGGTCAGGTTATATGAAGACCATGTAGATCGATGTCTGAGGTGGTCTTTTGAGGAAAGAACCACACAGATTGAGAGGACCTGTCCAGTCAGTGCATGCATTTGTCAAAAATCGTGCAGCTCAACTCAAGACTTAAGGAGCTCAACGATTCGACGAACAATACCAAAGAAAGGACATTTGGGTAGGCCACATAAATTACTCAAACTGCCAGACCATGAGAAAAAAAAACAGAACAGAGAGAATAATAAAAAAAATATATATAAGTATGTAAAATGACCCACATCGTCTTCACATTCACAATGAAAAAATAATATAATACTTTACAAAGTAAGCAAATGTCATTGTTTAAAAAAAAAAAAAATTCATCAATGTCAATGTGTATATAAAAAAGAAAAAAAAATCATTCAAAATGCAGAAATTGGAAGCAGCTCAATCCCAAGCCTTTTTGTCCTCAATATAATCTTTAACGGTATAAAAGGCTTTCTGGCACAACTTACGTTTAATGAAAGATTTGAATTTATTAAGGCTTAGATCTTGAACGTGGCTTGGTAGTTTATTGTAAAAGCGTATACATTGGCATCTGAACGAGCCACCTATTTTCTTGAGCCTGGTTGTAGGTACAACATATTTGTGTTTGTTTCTAGTATTTATATTATGGATATCACTGTATTTTTTAAACAATTTTATATTTTTATGGGCATATAAAAGATTTTCATAAATGTACTGAGAAGGCACAGTCATTACATTAATCTCTTTAAATTTGTCTCTGAGAGAGTGTCTCGGACTTAATTTATAAATTGATCGAACAGCTCGCTTCTGCAAAACAAAGATAGTCTGAATATCGGCGGCATTTCCCCACAATAGAATACCGTACGACATTACACTATGAAAATAGCTAAAGTACACTAAACGAGCAGTCTCTATATCAGTTAAATTTCGAATTTTTCTAACAGCGTATGCTGCAGAACTTAGCTTTTTTGACAATTTATCTATATGTGGACCCCACTGAAGCTTAGCATCCAAAGTTATGCCCAAGAATACTGTGTTGTCTTCAGGATTCAATTCCTCGCCCTTTATCAACACATTAGTTTTCACCTGCCTTACGTGGGGTAGCGTAAACTTAATGCATTTGGTTTTCTTCTCGTTTAGAAGCAAATTATTAACATTGAACCAGTGGACTACTTTCGAGATCGCGCTATTTACATCGTCAGTAACCAACTGCTGACGTTTAAGTTTAAACAAAAGAGAAGTGTCATCTGCAAACAACACTATATCATGATGATCCTTTATGAGGTACGGCAAGTCATTAATATAAATGAGAAACAAGAAAGGACCAAGAATTGAGCCCTGTGGGACTCCCATTGTTACTATAGATCCGGGTGATCTTTTTCCATTAACGTCAACGCTCTGAATCCTTTTACTCAAGTATGAAATAAGAAGATCCAGAGCAGTGTTTCGGATCCCGTAGTGGCGGAGTTTCCTGATTAACGTTTCGTGAAGAACGCAATCGAATGCCTTGGACAAATCACAAAAGATGCCCAAGGCATCGCATTTATCTTCCCATGCATTATAAATATGTCCTAATAGTTCAACACCGGCATCAGTAGTTGAACGACCCCTTGTAAAACCAAACTGTTTGCTATGTAATAATTTATGTTTATTAAAAAATCTTTGCATTTGGTCTAAAATTAATTTCTCAAAAATTTTACTAAAGGTAGGTAGTACAGAAATAGGTCTATAATTTGTTGGGTCTGATGTACTACCTGATTTAAACAAAGGTATTATTTTACTATTTTTCATAAGGTCAGGAAACTCCCCATTGTCAATACAACTATTAAAGATAATAGCTAGAGTAGGCGCTACAATGTCAATAATAGACTTGGCTACTTCTACAGAATTACCCCACAGATCTGCAGTCTTTTTTACATTTAAAGTGTGAAAGGTTTTAATTATATCTCTACAGGTAATATATTCAAAATGAAATTCTGAATGTTTGATAATAATGTTTTTTTTTATAAACAATGACATTTCTTACTTTATAATATTATATTACTAGCTGCGCCCCGCGGTTTCACCCGCATAAGTTTCGATCCCGTGGGAATATCGGGATAAAAAGTAGCCTATATGTTAATCCAGGGTGTCGGCTACCTCCATACAAAATTTTATCAAAATTGGTCCAGCCGTTTGAGCGTGAAGAAGTAACAAACATATAAACACACACACACACACCCCCACACACACACACTCACAAACTTTCGCCTTTATAATATTAGTGTGATTTTATTTTATTAGTTTAATGGATTAATGCTAAGGATTTTGTTTTTGCTACAAAATTATCCAACACCCAAGTTCAACGACTATTACTGATAAACTAATAAAGTTATCTTAACCGCTATAGTTTTCCTTAAAAGTTAAGAAAATGCACTATCATCAAGAATTTTTCCAGATTTTTCAAGCCAGCAGTTTAGCTTTTTGAGAGGGGGACGCCCTACTGGAACAAAAATTTGCACTTTGAAGTTTAATATTTCGTAAATGGAGCATTAAATCGAAAAATAATTTTAGCAAACCCCCGAGTCATTTTAGAAGACCTATTCAACGATATCCCACACGATGGGGTAGGCGACGAAAAAAAATATTCACCCCCACTTCACATGTAGGAGAGCTACCCTGAAAAAAAATATTTTACAAAATTTTATTTTACCACTTTATCCGCGTAATTGATATACACACTCCTACAAAATTACAGCTTTCTAGTATTACCGGTCTCTTAGCAAAACCTCGGATAGACAGACAGACAGACAGACGGACGGACATGACGAAGCTATAAGGATTCCTTGTAGGAACTACGGAACCCTAAAAACGGTTAACCTAGTGGATAGAGTGTAATATCTTTTTCTTCAGGTAACACAATCATTTTCCAAAGGCTGCTTTAATTTATGTGCTTGCGCTCTCCTGGAAAAACTATTTGGGAGCATTTACTTGGTTTTGGTTTGGGGTAGGTACCACAATCGTCTGGTTTTGGTTCACATGTACAAGGCCGTGGTCCTGATGCTGCGATGTCCTTGGCCCTCTGCTCCACTTGCGCGCTTCGGTCCCTAAACAGGTCCTCAGCAAGCTGGTTGGCCATCTTCTGAGCGCGTCTCTCTATTGCTCTCTGTTGCCAGCCCACCTTTAGGTCGTCTTCCAGAGTTGGTTTCATCTTTGCCTCGTCAGCACACGTTTCTCCAACCCACTATTGTAAATAGATATTAAACGTTTAAACAGAAAAAGAAAGACCTGTTGAACAGTTATATAAAAAAACAGCTTTCAATCATTGACATATACATTATATTACTAGCGTAAGGACCGGGCTAACCGCGCGACTAAATGGCACCAACGCGCTGGCCCTAAAATGACGGTTTTAGGGCCAACGCGACTCAGTTGACAGTGGTGCGCGCGAAGGAGAGAACGTGTATTTGCCTGTCATAAAAATGCCTAGTTGCGTGGTAAAAGGCTGCAAAAATTACGATACAAAAATTAAAAAGAAACATGGGATATCGTATCATGGGAATGTAACCTTACATTATTTTTGTTGCAATTAAATGATTAAATAAACACATTTTTATCTACAGCGACAATTATTTTACAATGGCGGCCATTGTGTGGCCAATGGCTGACAATGGCTCCTCGAAGTGAACAAAGTAACCTTGTACGGACGTATTTTTTTTTATTTTTGTCTTATGAACGTAGTATAAGTAATTTTGAATTTTAGTACCAAATTAGAAGTCATAGGTATAAACGATTTTTATACAATATGCGATAACGAATACGATACAAATAATATTTAAATTACAGATTTCCAAACTAAGGAGAAGGCTTTTTAACTTCATGCAATGTCAATGAATCAAAATAGGTAATAATATAAGAAAACCAATCAGTATTTTATTGCAAAATGTACAATATGCAGTCTATTTGCTGCAAAAACTAGCTAGGTTTTTTTTGTAATACCTATTACAAAATTTTGATTTCGACTGTCTGAAATCTGATATATTGAGAATCTTATATTTTCAGAATCTGGTATTTTGAGAATCTGGTATTCTGAGTTTAAAGGATATCGGCATGCAACTGACTTAACTGACTGACGACATAATGTGATAAAAAAAAAACATTTTAGTAAGTACGCACGTACAAGGTTACGTCGTCGACCTATGCAACGCTGCACTCACGTAGTTCGTATGATTTATGACAGATGGCGTTACTTTTGCTTGTATGAAGAACGTGTATGTAAAATGTTCAGATGGGTGTATCCTTACTTTTGAAATCATTGCTTTCAATATATCGCACACCTAGATCTAAAGAGAGCTAACTCTAAAATCTCAATTTTTGAGGTATGCATACCATCGAATTCCCTAACTCACTACCTAGCGATCAACAAAACAGATTAAAAAATAGTTCCATTACTCAACTTAAAAAGTATTGATCAATACAGCAAACTCCTGCAGTGCATACCTATGGACATAGTAATCAGTTTTTCAACTCTCCTGAAAAAAGTGTTTTTTTGAGTTAATCGCAGTTTAGATCTAGGTGTGCGATATGTAGTATTTGTAAATAAGAATATGTAGTTATTTTAAATATTTTACCCTTGCGTGGTAGTTTTCAATAGATGTAGCAATAGCAATGTCTAGTTCACTCTTTAACAATTTCGAGAAGAAATTTCTTAAATTGGTCTTGGTAACACTAGGTCGATCCCAGTTGTGTTGGTCTTCGAGACACTTCAGCATCTGGCATGACATCTGCAAACCGCCCAGCTCCGTCTGCAGCCCTCCGAACAGGTCTGCCAACAAGTTGGAAAGTATCCTGCCCCGCAAAGACGTACACGAACACGACTCCTATGAAAGAAAAATCCGCTATATCCAATTTTTTCTCTCTATGTAAGTTACTTATAGTTAAGCATAAATTGGGTGTTTTATTGACGATCGACGATATTTCTGCCCATTTATACAAATACGGGAACTTAGTGAAACATAGGCGAAAAGGTTGTAGAGCTTAAGGTATGCGTACTTGCTCATCACCAGCAACTAAAAACGATATTAATAAACAGTTGAAAAAAAAATATCGCGTCCTTATATCACCAGATATTTATAGAATTCGACGACATCAACACGGCGTGACGCTGTGGAACAAAATCTTAATTTTGCCGTGTCGAGGTATGTGCCCGAGCCCTAACTACTATTTTACCCACTATCAATACACCTTATAGGGGTGCTACACCCTTGTACGGGTCGGCATGATTCGGCACAGCAGGACGGCAAAGTCGAATATACCGGGTGGCAGGGGGATATCGACGGTCACTTGATACTAGATCCCAAAGCGAAGAAATTTAAAAAAAATCTGCTGTTTCATAGAAAAGTACCTTCGCGGTCAAAATGTATGGAACAGCTTTTTTTTTATAACTCACGAAAACTTTCAACACAGTGGTGGTTCAGAACCATGTGCTAATTTCATGGTTACAGTATGGGCGTTAATGCTGCCACCCTGTATATTTCATGGTTACATTATGGGCGTCAATGCTGCCACCCTGTATATTTCATGGTTACAGTATGGGCGTCAATGCTGCCACCCTGTATATTTCATGGTTATAGTATGGGCGTCAATGCTGTCACCCTGTATATTTCATGGTTACAGTATGGGCGTCAATGCTGCCACCCTGTATATTTCATGGTTACAGTATGGGCGTCAATGCTGCCACTCTGTATATTTCATGGTTACAGTATGGGCGTCAATGCTGCCACCCTGTATATTTCATGGTTACAGTATGGGCGTCAATGCTGCCACCCTGTATATTTTGCTGCCCGGCTGTGATGAATCATGCCGACACGAACAAGTGTGTAACACGCCTTAAATGTCCCTAATTGAATGTGTAAGACTTAATAATAATGTAATATGAATTACTCATAAATGTACTTAGTAATTCACCATTCATACAAATTTAAATATCTATAACAAATAATTGTGAGAAAAAAAAAATTGAAGCCTCCAAATTGTTGCACTTCGAATTCAACCCGCTACTTTTTTTTTTTTTTTAAACTGCCCCCACACTAGGAATATCTCCTGAATTGTGGGTGCGTTTACAAACATTTAAATTCACGTACACAAACAGCCAGACCCGGAACAACTACTTGTAGGTCATACAAATATTTGTTCCGTGCGGGAATCGAACCCGCGACAAGCAGCGCAGCAGTCAATCGCTTAACCACTGCGCCAACCGTGCCGTCACTGAAGTAAATTAATACTAACCAATCGAACATCTCGAAAGAAAAAAGAATTATTATTAGTCTACAACGTCTGTTATGCCTAATCGCATGCGTCGCGTAGATGTGACATCTTCCAACCCGAAGATTAGACCCGAAGAGAAGAAAAATTCGAAGACATGCCGGTTTCCTCAATATGACGACCTACAACTCCTAAGTCGCAGCCGTTACCACTGGGCCGCCACTGCTCATACCCACATGCCTAACGAACATAGGTAGGAACTTGAATTACTTCATTTGCGTTAGTAACCTTGCTAGTGCCCACATCGGCACGGTTGGCGCAGTGGTTAAGCGATTGACTGCTGCGCTGCGTGTCGCGGGTTCGATTCCCGCACGGAACAAATATTTGTATGACCTACAAGTAGTTGTTCCGGGTCTGGCTGTTTGTGTATGTGAGTTTAAATGTTTGTAAACGCACCCACAATACAGGAGAAATTCCTAGTGTGGGGCAAAGTTTTTATCATCCTTTTCAGTAGTCGGGTTTTAGTTTTTAAACGTTTTTTATTTAATAATTTTAGGGCTTAGTAGGTACCTAATATTTATATATTTTTGAAATTTGATAATTAAGCCCTTTCATTTGATACCCCACAAGGCACCATCCCAAAATATTTATTTTTAAATTCATTACTTTATGTCCTCTAGAGGGCGCCATATTGAATTTAGTGTGACGTCACTTAGCCTATAACCAGCGGACGGTCACGACGCTTCTAACGATACCCCATTTGTCAAATTATTATAAGTTCTCTGATATCTGTTCCCTCATAACTTTTGAAGTTATGATGGAACAGATGAACATACATACATAACATAGATACCGGTCAAAATCATAACCCTCCTTTTTGCTTCGCCGCAGTCGGGTAAAAAACAACGATTTATCATGCTTTCTAAATGTCCCAGACGCTTTGATATTTCAAGCGGAGCAATACCTTTTTGATCAGTAATATTAATTAACAATATATATTACCAGGAGATTATCTTCGGGCGCGCACATACAAATAGCCGCCAGGGACGGCGTACGCCTAACTTGCACCTTCTGATCCACGGGCATCTTGCACTGGCAGTCTAAAACCTTTTCCTGTAACGAGAGCAGCTTTTCCTTCTTCTGCATCAACTCATCCAACTGTCCCTGCATCTTATTGTCGCATATCGTCTTGCATCCTTCTAAATTTTCTACTAACCCCGCCTTCTCTTGACGTAGTTCATCATGCTGAAAAAATTAACGGAATGTGATACCATCTTTCCTGTAGATGATGGTAATTAAACGGTCATAGTGACCGGGAGCTAAAGTGGGAGAATTTGGTAGTTCGGTTTGGTTACCTGTTTTATTATTTTTATTGACTTGCCAAAATAAATAAGTATTATAATATGTACAGTCGACAGCAAAAGTAGATGATCAAAATCAGAAATTCAATACTAATGAACGGGGTTCGTGTCAGAACTGTGTGGCGTCGAAGTGATTCAAAAGTATGTGACAACATTATTAACATTATTATAGAAATTAGAGACTGCGACTTTATTCGAGTTAAAGTCGGAAACCACTCAGTGGCGCTATGTGGATTCCGACTGACTTTGTCATGCATAATCATGGGTTCGTCATCAGATCAGTTGACAAAGAACACCCGTTGGAAAACTATTTATTCCACTCTGGTACTACCGAATCTAAAGGTACTGTCCAAAGTCCAATAGTTTTTGCTACAGAATGAAGGACTTGTTCCCAAAAACAAATCTAATAATTTCTTCTGCGGGATTCATTATACAGTGAACGACAATTATATTAGGATAATATGTTCCAGCACTCTAATTGCGTTACACACTTTCAATTATAATCTGAATCGTTTTGAAGGATACTGCTAATCCATGGCTTCATAAGTTCGAAAAATTTGTCTGCTCAACAACGTAAATAACGCAATGAATGTTGTTAAATAACTGTCAAAAGAAACCTACAGACTTAACCGTTTGCGTTTCAGAAGATAGACAAAAATAATTAAGTACCTACTATGAAAATATACCTTATCGTCCAATCATATTGTTCATAAATTGTAAACTCATGCTTTGATGACAATTTTGTTAATCTAACCTAAATAGATGACAAGGTCTAATCACTAATTCGTACCAATATTTCGTCGAATGACTAATTTTATTAACCAGTTTACGGTATTGAATCTTCGTCTTTATTTCTAAAAAGTAGTACCTAGGGTTCCTATGGGATCTCGTCAAGATAACATTTTGCGATACACAAATTGTTTGCCACGTCGCGGTCAGTGACACATAATCGATCATAGTAGTGTTAACGTCTTTGTAAAAAAGCATCAGTTGTATCAATGCATCCATCGACCTGCCGTCAAAATGCTCTGCCCTACAAAATGGTTAAGCTGGATGGTGCTGATCCACGCGTCATGTTCGTGAACGGGCGCCGTCGGTTGAGACTGGTCATCTCTTAACTGCCAAGGCTTATTTTTAATCTTATGTCTTGAATTGTTTCTTCATTTGTGTATTTTTTACATTGTTCTCACATATAGAAGCAACAAGAATAATGTACTTACCCAGGATTTTGTAATATCTTGATTTAAAAGAGTGTCCATGGAGTTTCTTGCCCGTTCTTCTCCATAGAGATCTACGTTTTGGAATGGGCAACTAGCTCAACTTTTTGACTAACTGACAGACTATTTTAATTATGACAATTCAAAAGTGCCTGTACAAGGTTTGAAATAAATGCTTGAGTTTGAGTTTGAGTCACCAAACACCTTAGATTTTTTTTTTGTTATATATATTTGTGGCGTACAATAAAGTATCTATAATATAAAATTGAATCGCTGAATGTACCACGCAAACGAAGTAGCGCCGGTCAGCTAGAAATAATTTATATGGCAAAACAACGTTTGCCGGGTCAGCTAGTACGTATATAAATATAAATAAATTAAGCCGACCTTCCAATTTTTTATTTGGACATATTATCAAGATAGTCGACGAAAACTTTTCCCATTTTTTGTTTATTATGTGGTAGTGACATGAGTCATCATGTAAACTCATGTTGTATATTTGTTACTAGCAGCGCCCCGCGGTTTCATTTCGATCCCGTGGGAATATCGGGATAAAAAGTGTTAATCCAGGAAATAGTCTATCTATGTGCCAATTTTCATCCAAATTATTCAACGGTTTTCGCGTGATTGAGTAACAAACATCTTAACAAACTTTGACATTTATAATATTAGTAGGATTATTTATGATACGGTGTCTATTCGGGTCACATAGCAAGAATTTTCATAATATTAGAAGTGCCTTATATGTATACCTGCACACATGATACAACCCCAGTTTGATTGATTACTTAGGCGTGAATTTGCCGAAGAAGCTTTGAGGGTTGTTGGTGGTTTTGGTAAGGCTAAGTTTTTGAAGTATTGAGAAATTTTAGGCTCATTTACATGAGAACAGATTCTTGCCCGTTGAGAGGCTATATAAATTGTCCATACGAGTCTCGTGAATTGGCCTCGCAGCAATAGTAAATACATGAGTCAACTACTTATCTCTTTTCGATAATAATCTTCTATTCGAGCCTTTTAATGGGATTTAATGAGCCTTTATCAGCCTCATGTAATTTTTCACAAAGAAGGTTAAATACTTCAAAAGGTCAAATAATTCAGTTATCTAAAATTTTGGAAAAATGTATAAAAATATAATATTTTATCCAAATGATTTGAATCGCCCAATATGTATTTGTTTCTTATCATACCTACCTGCATCTTTTTATAGACACATAATAATAATCATTTAAAAAAAAAATAGGTTCATATTCATTCACTACGTGCCTTTTCAATTAGAAAGTACCAATTTATTTATTATGCTATGTTCACACGCGCGCGTTCAACTCGACATTCAACGTGCACATTCACATTCACGAGCGTGTAAACGGTACGCCCGAGCCCGTAAACGCGCCTGTGAACGTGAATGCCGCGAACCGGGCGTGCTGACTGACACGACGGGGCGTGCGTGTGAACAGCTTGAATGTTTGCCGACCTGGGGCGGGCTGCATGCCGCGCAGCCCGCCAGGCAGCCCGCCGGGCAGCCCGCCGGCTGCACGGCGTGCATGTGAACATAGCATTAGGAGTTACTTTATTGCAGCAGTAATGATTAGGTCCCAAAGGTAAGTAAATCGAACAAAAAAAATATTTCTAAATGGTATATTCAAATCATTGGCCTCCCGTATTGACGCACTTCAATTGTGTTTAAGGTTTAGAAAGCTATCGTAACACACTTGTATAGATCTATAAAATAATGCATAACAAATAGGTACAACAGATAAATAGGTTGGTAAAAGTGCGCGTGAATCCATAGTAAATAAAAACTTTTTACAAAAAAAAAACAACCGACTTCCAAAAAATACACTACAAATTGAAAAATAACTTTAATTTCGGAAGTCGGTGTCTTTGGTTCCGCATTTTCGTTTAATGACACCGACTTCCGAAATTAAAGTTATTTTTCAATTTGTAGTGTATTTTTTGGAAGTCGGTTGTTTTTTTTTTTGTAAAAAGTTTTTATTTTTCACTTTTTAGTGGGTCAGTTTGTAATTACAAGCTTTTTTATCTAAGTTACAATAGCCTAATGTCAACTGCTCATCACATGTTACAAAATATTGCTTTTCCCGATGCTGGGACGTTTATTGTTGAGGAGTTCTCCTGGTAAGAGCCAGGAGAACTCCTCAACAACCACTCACCATACGCATTGTAACGAGCATAAATTGCTTAGCAACCATATTAAAGTAACCGAATCGCAACCCGTGAAATATTTGTCATTGAGTAGTTCCGATGGCTATCTGTGGTCTTCATCATCAGCTCCACTTTACCAAATGATGATTTCCGAGAGCAAATGCTCAAGTTACTTTAATTATTGAGTAGGCCACACGACGAAAGAGCATTGCTAGAAATGACGCGATTACTCAACTTAAATTCGGTTTCAAATTGACGCATCAGCATGACTAATAGGTAGTGGTCGTCCTATGTAAAACTACAATCTTAATTAGGTATTATTATTGTACGAACTGAACATTTTGGCATATTGAACCGTATGAAGTAAGCCCAACAAAAACTGCTGTAAATCGTCCAAACACAAGGTAGCTACTGTAAACTGTTAAGGAGTTCCCTTAACTGTCCTTCGTCTTCATCATCAGACCCCGAATGACAGTCACAACCATGTAGGTGTAAAGTTCTCATCAATACAAATTAATCAAGCCCAAACACAAGGTAACTGCTGTAAATCATTGAGGAGTCCCCTCGACTGTCTTTCGGCTCCATCATCAGATCGACTCCAGGCCTTCATTAAATTGTAGTGCTTTAAAATACCTAATGAAAAAATTAACAAACGCACTAGTCGCTCCTACGATTTTCGAATGTTCCCCTCGATTTCACTGGGATGCCATCATCAGATCCTGGTTTTCTTATCATGGGACCACCCTTGGCATATCTCCTTTCCAACAAAAAAAGAATAATCAAAATCGGTTCATAAACGACGAAGTTATCCGCGAACACACATTAAAAAAAATATATATATATACGGTCGAATTGAGAAACCTCCTTCTTTTTTGAAGTCGGGTTAAAAAACGATGACAAGTTTTTACTGCTATTAAATATTTAACAGGCAAAACTGAAAATATACTTGGTACCTAATTCTTGATTGTGATATTTTTGGCAGATAAACACATCGCTTAAGTAAGATACAGCCACTGATATTTAAAACTTCGAGTATATACAAACATCATTGTCTTCCTTCCAGTCTTCAGGTCATGCGGGCTCAGTGTCCCATTAGGGATTTAAAACGCATACCTAATTCGTAAGTCCCTGATTTACTACCTTTATGTGCCTAAATAAATGATTTATCATTTTAAAGTCAATATAAATGCATACCTATTTAGCATTACTATAACTAACTGTTCCACACATGTCCGGTGGGGTAATTGCGTAACACACTAACAGTAGCAACGGCTTCCATTTTGACAGTTCAACAACATTAATTGCGTTATTTACGTTTTCAAGCAGACAGTTTTTAGGAACAAATGAAACAACTAGCAGCGCCCCGCGGTTTCACCAGCATAATTTTCGATCCCGTGGGAATATCGGGATAAAAAGCATCCTATGTGTTAATCCAGGGTGTCAGCTACAATACCAAATTTTATCAAAATTGGTCCAGCCAAATTGCCAAATTTTAGAAGAAGTAACACACATACAAACACACTCACAAACTTTCGCCTTTATAATATTAGTGTGAAGTGTGATGGATTAGCTTCAAAATGAGTCAGATTGTGATTGGTAGTAGGTTACGCAGTTAGGGTGCAGGTCGTACTCCAGAGCATGCCTTAGTCTGACGTAATAAACTCTGACACGTTGGAGCCCCGAAGGCCCCGACTCGGAACTTTGTGTTTTTATGTGTAAAATGGGGTGACTATTAATGAGTTCCAGGGATCATAAGACGCTATGCGACTGCAGCGTCTATGACGCTGTGGAAACAGTCGCGACTACTTTAGTGACCAAAACAGACGTCAAATAGCGATCGTGCTACCACAAATGTACAGGCGCATTTGATGAAACCAAACCGACATGGAGTTGCATTATGTGGATTAATTAAATATATAAATAAATCTTTATTGACATAAAAAAATGTGTACAAACATAGCGAACCAGCCAACCAACCTTGACTGCTGCGCTAGGTAAAAACGTATGCTACAGGAGCCAGGATCTTCTCCGAATTAGTAGTTCTGGACTTTATGCAATATTACATCGTTTACATTATTAGTATGGAAAAAGTATAATACAGTAACTCATTTATTCCACTGGCGATGAATAGCTTCTTAGGAAGGTACAGTCAACAGCAAAAGTAGATGATCAAAATCAGAAATTCAATAGGAGTCAAAACTGATCACGATCACGTGTCTTTGGATTTGTATTTTAGTTTTTTGCCACCGACTTCCGAAATTAAAGTTATTTTTAACTTTATAGTGTTTTTTGGAAGTCGGTTGTTTTTTTTTGTAAAAGTTTTTATTTTTCACTTTTTAGTGGGTCAGTTTGTAATTTATTTAAGTTACAATAGCCTAATATCAACGGATCATCACCTATTACAAAATATTGCTTTTCCCGATGCAGGGACGTTAATTGTTGAGGAGTTCTCCTAGTAAGAACCAGGAGAACTGGAGCTGATTGAGAAGTCACCATCAGCTCCACTTCACCATACGCATTGTAACGAGCATAAATTGCTTAGCAACCATATTAAAGTAATCGAATCGCAACCCGTGAAATATTTGTCATTGAGTAGTTCCGATGGCCATCTGTGGTCTTCATCATCAGCTCCACTTTACCAAATGATGATTTCCGAGAGCAAATGCTCAAGTTACTTTAATTATTGAGTAGGCCACACGACGAAAAATGACGCGATTACGCAACTTAAATTCGGTTTCAAATTGACGCATCAGCATGACTAGTAGGTAGTGGTCGTCCTATGTAAAACTACAATCTTAATTAGGTAGGTATTATTTTTGTACGACCTGAACATTTTGGCGTATTGAACCGTATGAAGTAAGCCCAACAAAAGGTAACTGCTGTAAATCGTTGAGGAATTCCCTCGACTGTCTATGGTCTCCATCATCAGACCTGTAATGGCACTTATAACCCATATGGGTGCAAAGTTTTTCCTTTGCCATTACAGTTCTCATAAATATAAATTAATTAATTCCAAACACAAGGTAGCTACTGTAAACTGTTGAGGAGTTCCCTTAACTGTCCTTCGTCTTCATCATCAGACCCCGAATGACAGTCACAACCCATCTAGGTGTAAAGTTCACATCAATACAAATTAATCAAGCCCAAACACAAGGTAACTGCTGTAAATCGTTGAGGAGTCCCCTCGACTGTCTTTCGGCTCCATCATCAGATCGACTCCAGGCCTTCATTAAATTGTAGTGCTTTAAAATACTTAACGAAAAAATTAACAAACGCACTAGTCGCTCCTACGATTTTCGAATGTTCCCCTCGGTTTCACTGGGATGCCATCATCAGATCCTGGTTTCCTTATCATGGTACCACCCTTGGCATATCTCCTTTCCAACAAAAAAAGAATAATCAAAATTGGTTCATAAACGACGAAGTTATCCGCGAACACACATAAAAAAAAAAAAAAAATATACGGTCGAATTGAGAAACCTCCTCCTTTTTTTGAAGTCGGTTAATTAAAAAGAAAAATTATTAAAAAATATATATATATGGCAGCTGTACACTAGTAGTAAATGTTTGGTATAATTTACAATCACATACTTTTGAATCACTTCGACGCCACACAGTACTGACGCGAACTCCGTTCATTAGTATTGAATTTGAGTTTTTTTTTTTAGTTTTTTTTTTATTATGCTAATAACAAAGCCATGCAGCCTTTTTTTTATCTTGGAGAAATGCTCATGCATTCTGCACTACCACGGGGAGATAGTGCAGTTATGTGGGACTCTAACCTACTAAAACTCCACGGTGTCCTCCTCTACCCTTACGGCGGGAACACGGGCACGCGTTAGCACTCATCCGTAAACCCGCCGCGCCTCGTCACCGGACCCTCCTCCGGGGAGTGCTCCCCATTACCGGCGCAACAGAACACATAGCACGCCGCGACCACCCCAGGGAAAGCCAGGCAACCTGACTTTCAACCGCAATGCGTTGTTGTTAGCTTTTGGGAAGGCGCTATTTATATAATATTTATTATAAACGAACCAAGGAAATTCATTTAGGTAGTCTTTTCATTAAAGTAGGTCATACTAATGATGTATTATACCTACGATGGATGGTAAGTTAATGAGTACTTAGCGTATTTTATGTAGCTAGAACTCACAAGTAGGTTTGCCAACTTTTTTATATCAAATAATGATACACACACATTTTTTGTTGCCTCACGATGTTTGTCCCTTACAGCGGATTTTTCGCTGCCTTCCCCAAGTTATAGGTCCACCTTGTGGGAGACCTACTCACAAGGTGGGTAGGTAATAATAATAACATCCTCCCGACCGATTTCGGTCACGGTGGCCAATCACAACGGAGATTAGCCAAGTACGCAGGAGTAATATTATAGTGCACAAGTGTGTGCGCAAACACAGATGCAATCTCTGTTCATTTACTCTCCTATTGATGACCGATGGGACGGCAATAGAGCTCAGGCGCAGGGCCAACGGCTTTACTTGCTTTCCGAGACACGGGGGTTTTAAGCCGCCAACTTTCAAACTCTGGGCTGTTATTAAGAAATTGCTAATTAAAAACACCTTGCCCGACCTGGGAATCGAACCCAAGACCCCACGCTCAGCAGTTGCGCGTGCAACCACGAGACCAACGGGGCAGTCAAAAGGTCGAAAAGTCGGATCTGTATATGAAATATAGTATTTTCAAAGCCATACATACATAAAGGAGGCTTATTTAGTGGAATTAAATACTATATACTTAGAGTTATATAGGTATTATTATTACTAAGAAATGAGTTTCTCTTGTCGTCGTTTTGCAGAAAAAGTTAAAAAGGCTGCCTTTAGGTAATCATATAATTCTTTTCATTCATCGCGCACGCGTAATTGAAGTTACATTTGTGCATGGTCGTGCATTATGTACATGAGCAAATTAAGTCGCAAGTACTCGTTATAAAATGTCACGTACCTCTTTCTTAAGTTGCTCATTGTTCTGTTCTTCTTTAAGTAACTCTTTAGAAACATTTGCTTTTTGCTCGCGCAGCCCGATCAACTCCGCTCGCATAGCTCGCTCGGCTTCACACGTCAGCACTCGCGCCGCATTGGCTTCGCTTTCTAGCGATTCCAACTTACGTCGTGCTTGTTCTTCTTTAAACTAAAGGGAATACATTTACAATTGGCAAAATTCTATTTGGCATATTATTAAGAATGTCTTTATCACCAACAGTGCGGGTGGCACTTGCTATTTCGTTTGTCTCGTTTGAAAATCCCCACAGGAACACTACACTACCTACAACCACACACTACACGACACCACCATTACCTTGATCACTAATTCTCATAATATCTTAACGATATCGCTTTCATATACCTACGATGGAACGAAGGTAATAGGTACGACCAAACAATACATCACAAATAAAATATATACCTATACCCACATTTAAAATTCAGTGTCTACTAAATAATAATAATAATAAATCTTTATTGAAATAAATTACAAAAACTTATGAAGCTTCTGAAACCCAGACTAGGTAAAAACCTGTATGTCAGATTTCAGATAATGCGTATTCACATGTAAGTATTACGAATGTACCTCATGGGTGCTTGAAGAACCACTAAACGAATCGTGTGTCAACTATGAAAGTTAATGGGTACTCCCACCCATTAACTTTAATGGGTGGGAGTACCCATTAACTTTCATAGTTGACACACGATTCGTTTCTTCTCTTAAAATTGTTTGTCCGAAAATTATCCATTATCCATAACACGTTTGCTATAAAATTTCAGTAACCATAATGTTCAAAAATTCGAAATTTTGTTTTACTTTAATTTATCTATAATATATATTATAGATAAATATTAAATGTGTGACAACCAGTCTTACCAAGGGGTATCGTATTACCCAATAACTGGGTTGTGGAGATCAGATAGGCAGTCGCTCCATGTAAAATACTGGTATTCAGCTGCATCCGGTTAGACTGGAAGCCGACCCCAACATAGTTGGGAAAAGGCTAGGCAGATGATGATAGATAAATATTAAATGTAAAACAAAATTTCGAATTTTTATTATGTTATGGATAATTATAATACGTCTAAAACTATCCTGTCAAAATGTCGAGTACTATAATAATTGAATCTCCTAATTTGCATGAAATAAATTCATACGTCCTAAGTATTTTGTATAGTGTTTTTAATTATTTTACTTTTAGGTAAGTGTAGATAAACTTATGTTAAATGCCGGCTGTAGCGATGTCGGAAATAGTGCCAGTCAACTTCCACATCGCTCGATATCTAGATGAGATGTCCCCATTGCTCCCAGCCATACTTATTTAAAGGCGAACGGGGGCTACGAATACACTATGGCATGGTTCACAAACCTCATAGTGTTCCTTTGTGCCCCCCACCCTCATCCCCAACATCAACATCTCCAGATAAAACTTTGTGGAAAACGTTGGCAAAATTAAAAAATTCGACTCCAGTATTAATTTCCCGGGGCGCGAGGCGGTTTGTTGCATTGAGTTTGGCACGATGTCTCCGTCTTGCGACCAAGGAGAACTCAGAAAGTGCCTGGGAGCAATTACTCACCTTCCCTTATAGGATTTTATATGTTCAAAAAAATTTGGCAACTAAAAAAACATTGACAACCCAAATTAAAGACAACTGCAACAATTCGACTCTTATTTTGGATCCAAAATTACCTGTTTTCAATAACCTTTCAGGAAGAGGGTTATGTTCACATATAGAATCCAAATTAAGCGAAGGTGATATCAGGGGAGCGGCCAGGCTACTTTTCAGTAGTGATGTGGTGGCGCCCTACTCTCCAGAAACCCTTTCAGCCCTGGAGAGTAAACATCCAGCACCTGCGGATGTATCACCTTTCCCAACCCCCCCTCCCTCTCGTTCCGGATTCAACGGCTTTTAATGTTACTGCCCCCCAACTGACTGCAGCCGTGAGCTCATTCCGAAGTGGTTCGGCCGGCGGCCTCGACGGCCTGACTCCTCACCATTTAAAAGATTTATTGAGTTCAGGCGCCAGGGAAGCTGGTGAATCGCTTTTGAAGGAGCTTGCGGCTCTAATTAATCTGATGCTCAACGGCGGTGTGAATGATGCCGTCGTCGATGTCTTGTACGGGGCCAATTTATGCGCCCTGCGCAAGAGGGACGGCGGCATTTGTCCCATTGCC
The DNA here is from genome assembly GCA_963082905.1 of Oligia fasciuncula. NCBI lineage: Eukaryota > Metazoa > Arthropoda > Insecta > Lepidoptera > Noctuidae > Oligia > Oligia fasciuncula. The sequence continues at coordinate 12,638,378 of OY720388.1, read as the reverse complement.
GTTGGGTGCACCTACAGGCGTACGGCAGCCAAAATATGCTGCAAATTGTACGGCGACATTCTGTCAAACAAATTCCAGCCCCTACAGCTTGGCTTTGATTCCAAAGGGGGCTGCGAGGCTGCCGTACATACCCTATCTAGTTTTTTAAATGTCAATAAAGGTGAGGTCATCCTTAAGGTTGTCGTTAAGAATGCTTTCAACTCTGTCAACAGGGACACTTTGTTGGCTGAAGTAAAAAAAGAAGTTACCAGAAATTTATGGTTTCATGTGGCAGTACTACAGGCACCCATCAAAATTATTATATAAAGACAACGTTTTGGAATCTGCAGTCGGATGCCAACAAGGGGATCCTCTCGGGCCAGTCATTTTCAGTTTGGCTATCCATCCCATAATACAACAACTAAATTCAAAGTTCAATGTGTGGTATTTAGATGATGGAACACTAGGAGGTGACGTAGACACCGTTTTAAAAGATCTTCAATTCCTTAAGCAGCAGTACCTATCTATCGGCCTTGACCTCAACAACTCAAAATGTGAAATTTACATTTGTGACGGTTAAAGATGCTGTATTAGGTGGCAACACTTATATTTGATTTAAGGTAATTTTAAATTATTATGTTAGCAACTCTCTCTCACCCCAACTGGCATGGAGGCTGCCTGTAAGTTTTCTCCTCGTTATTTTCACCTAAATAAAATTCACTGTGTGAACTCTGCGTTGTTATTCCCAAAAGTCCTAATAGTGACAATACTAACAGACAATCGACTATACAGATTGCTTTCGAAATATTTATGACAAACTTTAGGGCGGGGCATATTGTATTTAGGGATTTAAATTTTATCGCATGTGATATTATCTGACATTACGTTCGGGCAAGTTATCATTCGGACAAATGATGATTAGGACAAAAAAAAAAAACCTTTAGATTATGGATAAAAAAGCTAGGTAATACAATAGAGAACCATGTTAATGTACTCGTATAATCACCTTAAGGTCTCGATCGTACTGTGCAGCCTTACACAGCTCCTGTGCCAGAGCCGCTTCGCCCATCGCCGCCTCCTCACTCATGCGCAGCTTTGTGCTCGCCAAGCAACACACCTGCTGCTCTAGTGTCGTAAGATATTCTCGCTCCTTCTCCACAGCTTCTCCTTTGGTTTTCAGGACATTAGCTAAAGGGTTACAAGAGCACTTAAATTCATTCCGCTCTGCTACTAATTTTTGAATCTGAAAAAAAGCGAAATGATTGAGTGAGCTGTTTAAATAAAATATTTTCTGAATGTAAAGTGACAAAACACTTTACTATAGTAATAAAAGTATAATAATAGATAGTATAATATACAAACTAGTTTCTGAATATCATCTTCTTTTTCCTCAGCTAGTGCGAGTCGCTTCTGGTAGCCTACTTCGAGGTCCTTCCACGCATTCTCGGCGCGTTCCAGTAGCTCGACTCGCTCAGCTTCCCGTCGCGCCAGCTGACTGGCGCGGGTGCGCAGCTCTTTTGTTGTTGTGTCTACTTCAGCTAGCTTTTCCGCGCATTGAGTATCCAAACAACATGCCTATGAAGTCACAAAACTGAAATTAATACTTTTTGGACATGCCTACTTAAGGGGCTTACATGAGCGCGGTCACTGTGAATAGTCGAGGCGTATCTGACGGACAGAGCCGTCATCTACCCCGGTCGCGACGGGGAGTGGAACCGGCGAGAAATGACGTACGGTGTCCCGCAGGGATCGGTTCTGGGGCCGTTCCTGTGGGGCATCGGTTACGACTGGGTGCTGCGGGCCGACCTCCCTGAAGGCGTCAACGCGGTTTGCTACGCTGACGACACGCTGGTCCTGGCGCAGGAGAGGTCGCATCAGGCGGCGGCCGTCGCGATGACACGCGATAGTCGTGGAGAGGATCCGGCAGTTGGGTCTCGAGGTGGCATTGCACAATTCTGAGGCCATGTCGTTTCATAGGCCCCGGAACACGCCACCATCGGGATCCCAACTAACGGTAGGAGGGGTTTACATCGGCGTCGAGACGACGATGAAATACCTGGGTCTCGTCCTCGACAGCCGGTGGAACTTCGTCGAGCACTTCCGACGTTTGGCCCCCAAACTGGAACGGGCCGGGGCCGCCTTCAAGCGGCTCTTGCCTAACCTGAGGGGGCCAAACGCCTCCTGCCGGAGGCTTTACGCGGGGGTCGTGCGGTCCATGGCCCTATACGAGGCCCCGGTGTGGGCGCGTTCACTGCGGCGGCGAGCCGCCCACTACCTGAACGCGCCCCAGAACGTGGTAGCCGTAAGGCTTATTTGGGGCTACCACACGATCTCGGGCGAGGCGGCAAGCCTCCTTGCCGAGCTGCCGCCATGGGATCTGGAGGCGATAGTAAGCCGGGCGGAAACTCCGCTTGCGTGGCAAATCGCGGCGGAGCGGACGGATCTCCGGCGCGATCTCATGGCGACATGGAAAGAGCGAGTGTCGCAACCCAGCGCAGGGCGTGCCCTTGAGAGGGGGCTTTGAGGAGTGGCTAGAGAGGCGCCACGGCGCCCTCACCTAACGCCTGATGCAGGTCGTCACCGGACACGGAAGTTTCGGGAGGTTTCTGCACATGATCAGGCGGGAGGAAACGCCCGGGTGTCACTATTGCCAGGATCGCCCAGAGAACACGGTGGAGGTCTGCCCCGCTTGGGTGTAGCACCACCGTGTCCTTGTAGAGGCGATCGGCAGGGGGGGCGACCTCTCGCGTCCGGCTCTGGTGCAAGCCATGGTCCGGGGGGAGAGGGAGTGGGAATAGAATAGAATAGAATAGAATAATTTATTTGTAAAACATAGGTAATTTCATACATAGATCTTAAAAATTGGTAGTGCGCTATGCTTTGCCAATATTGACATACAAATTATTGATGCAAATAAAAACCAATTAAATGAGTAATCTACTATTAAATTACAATGATTCAATGTATTACAATATTATAACATTATAAGTATTTCAGTACCTAATTGTATTAACGCATGCATATAAATTAAATTCCATTACAGTTCATAGTCAATTACATTTCATGTCAGAATTTAATGTCAATTCAATTCAAATACAAATACGAATTCTAGTATAAAGGTCAAAATAAAAAACAAAAAAAAAAAAAAAAAGGTAATTATAATGTGTCAGTTAGGTATTCGTTTACTGTATAATATGTTTTATCATATAATATTTTCAGTAAAGCCTTTTTAAAATCGTGTATGTTGTTTATTTCTTTAATTAGCCTAGGGATCTTATTATAGATCCTCGGTGCCATTCCTAAAAAACTTTTTGCATAAAGAGCAGTGCTATGTGGCTTAGCGCATATATCTTTGTTGCGTCGTTTAGATCTCAATTTTTCAAACAGATGGAAGTTGGATTTGACAAATACTGCTGTCTCAAAAATGTACATACAGGACAATGTTAAGAGTTTAAATTTTTTGAAATATGGAGTACAGCTTTCAGTTGGTTTCAGTTTAAACACAGCACGCACACATCTCTTTTGGGCCTTAAACGCAATGTCTTTGTCAGTGGAATTTCCCCAATATATTATTCCAAAACGCAGTGTAGATGTGACATAGGCTTTGTAAGAAACCAGAACAACGGACTCATTTAATATTTTTGCTAGATTGTAGAGTGCATATGAGTACTGGTTTAGTTTCCTACAAACTGTTTCTATATGACATTTCCAGTTTAAATGAGTATCCAAATGAAGTCCCAAAAATCTAGTACTGCTTGTTTCAGCTATTATTTGATCTGCATAAGCTATGTTTAAGTTAAGTTTTTTTGTTCTTTGATAAAATGTCATAAGCTTAGTCTTATCGATGTTAATTTTTAAATTATTTTTAAGTAACCAATTTATGATGCAAAGGATGGACTTGTTTATGTCATCTTCATAAGTTTCTATATTTTTACATGGAACAATAAGTGTACTGTCATCGGCAAACAAAACAGTTTGATGCTCAGTGCATTTTGGCAAATCGTTAATATATGTGAGAAACAACAAGGGCCCAACGACAGTTCCTTGGGGTACACCACATGTTGTATCTCTAATTGATGACATATGATTAACTTCTACCTTGGATTTAGAACAAATTCTATTTAAAACAGTGGCTTGCTTGCGTCCAGTGAGATATGTTTTGACTAGATTTAATATGTTTCCCCTGACGCCGTATCGTTCTAACTTACCCAGTAATATTTCGTGATTTACGTGATCGAATGCCTTCGACATGTCCATAAGTACTGCTGCAATTGGATTTTTTTTGTCAACATTACTAACAATTTCAGTAAATAATTCATAGACAGCTTTATTAATGTTTCTGTTTTTTCGAAAACCATATTGTTCTTTAGCCAGTATATTGTTTACTTCAAAGAATGAGTTTATAGATTTATAAATTACTTTTTCAAAAACTTTTGACATTATTGGTATCAGAGCTATTGGACGGTAATTTGAAATATCAGCTTTATCGCCTTTCTTATGCAATGGTTTAATTATGGTCATTTTTAACAAATTAGGAAAGTGGCCATGTTCTATGCATAGATTAATAATAAAACTCAAAACAGGTGCAATTATATGCGACACAGATTTTAAAATCTTAGTAGTTATCCCATCATAACCCACGCTATTTGTGTTCTTTAATGAATTGATAATATTAAATATTTCCAACGAATCAGTGGGCGTCATAAATAGAGATTTGGGATAATAATTTCGCAAGATATAGCATTATTAGTATTATAATTATTATCAGGATTAATTGAGTCTATGAAGTAATCGTTGAATGCCGTAGCCATTTCTTTAGGGTCACTTATTAGTTTATCACCATTGAGTATTTTTTTTACGGATTCGGAGGGGAAGTTTGATTTACACCTATTTATTATTTTCCACGTAGCTTTAGTTTTATTCTCAGCACTATTAATTACATGACTGTTCTGAGATATTTGTGTCAAGTGTATCACTTTTTTTAATCGTTTTGAATATTGCATAAGTAACTGTTTATTTTCAATATTACGTGATCGCCTATACTGCCACAGCATTTCTCTTTTTCGTTTACTACATCTTCTGATTCCTTTAGATATCCATCTCGGGGATTTACGAGGTAGAGATCTTTTTCCTCACAGTCGGGAAACACAAATCGTAGAAGAGTTTAAATAGTTCATGAAACGAGTTAAAGACTAGTTCTGGGTCGGTACCACTGTATACTTCAACAAAACTGAGATTACTAATGGCTTCAATAAACTTAGACCTATTCTCAGGGCTATAATCTCTACTTAGTACGTACCAGTGATCACTCGAACAGGACTTTTTTACAGGACACTTAAAGAGTTGAGCTGTGTGGTCAGATAAGGCCAATTCTAAAACTTCTCCACTACCACCCTTGACATTATGGATAATGTTATCGATACATGTTCCAGTCGATATACGTGTGGGCTGTTTTATACTTGGTTTCAGATTGTAATTTAGTAATAGATGTAGAAATTCAATAGCTACTCTAGTATTTTTCAAGATATCAATGTTGAAATCACCACACAGCAATACCTTTCTTTCTAAGTTTCGTCCACAACGGTTTAATATAAGTTCGAGTTTTTCGAAGAAAATCGATATAGCACCTCTATTAGATTTTGGGGGTCTATAAATACATATGATAATCAATTTATGAGTTACCAATTCAATGGCACTACACTCCATAATTCCGGGAACGCAAAATTCTCTAATATCTATAACCCTGAACTCGTGTCCATGCTTAATTAGTATACACGTACCACCTTTTCTGGTGCTTCTTGATGAGTATGTTGAAAGTTTATAGTTCGGTATATACAATTGTAAGTCATCATCACTACTGCATCACGGGAGGCAGTCACCTCCTTCTGCGAAGCAGTCATGCTAGCGAAGGAGGTGGCGGGACGGCTCAGGGAGAGTGCCTCCCGTCCTAGCCGCCGCGGGAGACGCTCCGGGCGTCGGGAGCCGCGTGACGACTCCCGGCCACCGTAGGCGCGGGCCTGCGGGGGGAGAGTAATGGGTAGCTCACCGTCCGATCAGGACCAGGCCCGTGCCGGACGGCGCGTACGTGTTCCACGCGCGCCTCAAAGAGATGTCAGCATAGAGGAGGCCCTATGGGGCCCATAGGGCCGAAGCCTGCAGGGTCAGCGGGATTGTCCGAAAGGGTTACCGCTGGCCCGGAACATAAAGGGCTAAGGAAGGAACACGGGTGGGTTTTAGTCAGTAAGAGTCTGACACTCCCTTCCGCTCCACCCAGAGCGACAGGAGTCATTTGATGTTACCCTACCGGCAAAAAAAAAAAAGCACGGTCAGTGTCGGACTGCATAGAAAAGAAAGAGAAGCACAAGAGACACAACTCTGGTAATTTATTGCAAAATATGAAGCAATTATCAATTTACAAAAAATCTATTGTTTGGACTAAAATAATTAAACACTTGTCAGTCAGTATGACGCATTGTTCGCATGTGGCGTTGTAGATACCGTTACAGTAGTATGGTTTTTATTGTAAAAAGAAAGTTTTTAGATCGTATCAAATTAAAAATATCACATATTCTTCTGATTTTGTTTACTGTAGTCGATCTTACTTTTATTGTTTCTAAAACTTGCGTTTTTTGCGTTTAGCTCCCGTTATCCCCTTAATACCTGTCACTCTATCGATAACAAGTTAAAAACGTCTGTTATTACAGTTATAATTTTAAAGGTTATTTTTAATATCCTTTCGGAAGGAAATGTTAACTAGGAATGGCAAGGGCCAGATTAACGGTAACGGGTAACGCTATACATTGTATTACGTACTTCATTGATTTTCTCCAGGGTTTCCTTTTCTGGACATTTTGGTGTACGTTTTTTCCCGACTTTATTTTCAAGTCTCAAAACAAATTTTGAGTCCACCGGTAATTTAACAATGGGGCCGGTTGTGTGCGATCCGAAGCTTCCATCGACTGAATTCCATACGGCGAGGTTTTGATGGACATTTATTGTACTGTCTGGCTTAGCCACACACTTGGCAGCACAGAAGATTTCTTTCTTCTTATGTTCTACAAATCTAAAACAAATATTTTAATGAAACAAACAATAAATGATCTAACGAACTTCCTGAAGCGAAGTTCGATCATTATTATATGAGGCGCTTCATTCCGAAGATATAATGAACACTAAGTAGTCCCTTTAACCTACAGGCAACATCGCACGATTTCAGAGAGTATTTCGATTTTTTATAGAAGATGTATAGATTTCATTTCATTTCATTGGTTTGATTTTTTTTCTTGGGACCCTATATTTTTTTTCTAAAATAAAAGCCTAAGTTACTCCATATTTATTATTACATCAGCTATCTGTCAGTGAAAGTCCCGTCAAAATCGGTCCAGCCTTTTCAGAGATTAGCTTGAACAAACAGACAGACGGACAAAAATTGTAAAAATGTTATTTTGGTATATGTACCGTGTATACATCCATATGCATTTACTAAAAAGCGGTTATTTTAATATTACAAACAGACCCTCAAATTTTATTTATTTGTATACTTAGATGTTTACAATAATTAACCGTTAAGTTCAGCTGCAAAAGATGCATTACCCGAACAAAACTTGTTTCTCTGAAAATCTATTTAGTATACATTATATCTGAAGAATGGATTGTGTGAGGAATGATATGAAAGAGAAGGGAGTGAATGATAGCGTGACGGTTGACAGGGGAGAATGGAAGAAGAAAACGTGTTGCGCCGACCCCATGTAACATGGGATAAGGGCAGGAAGATGATGATATATCTGAAGAATGAAGCGACGAATATATAATGACCCAAATGGCGTAAATCACAAGTACCTATAGTGTGTAATCTGTAAGATAATTAAAATACATATTTATATACTACAGACTACAGATTGGTAAGAACCACAAACCCAGCATCACTTTCAAAGCGCATTATCATAGCAATTAAAGCATTGCAGGGAGTCGGGTCATCGAGGAGTTTTAATAAGAAAGATCGCGGACCTATAAAGGCTATCAGCGTCGTGGTGTCCGAGCCGTTGCCAGGCGAGAAGTGCACAGATCAGGTACTGTTGCTCCGGTTGCTCTTCGCTCATGAAACTGAGGTCGCGCTCTTCGGTGTTCAGACGCTGCTGCGCCGCCCTAATGGAACCCTGTAAACAAGGTTAAACATATTTTTAGGGTTCCGTAGCCAAATGGCAAAAACGGAACCCTTATGGATTCGTCATGTCTGTCTGTCTGTCCGTCCGTAACTTACTCATGAATTGAGTGTAATCTAAAATATAAAAAACTATATTTGTCACGTAGCGCGTAGGTACTAAAATCGATCGACTCATTTTTCTCATCCACCCCCTAACCCTAAGTTACCTTTAGGTTCAAACACGGTTTCACTTCAAGTGCCTTCGAAAGGTTCCAAATTATGAGACTGGTCATGGACGATGATTTATCCAATGGGATTGGTTCCTTTTCTGGGACTGGCTCCTTTTCTGGGACTGGTTTATTTTCTGGGACTGGTTCCTTTTCTGGGGCTGGTTCCATTTTTGGGGTTAGTTTCTGTTCTGAGCGTGGTTCCCATTGTGGCATTGGTTTCGGCAATATTTCTTTCTGCCTGGGAATCATCTACAAATATGTGCCTATTTAAAATTATTCATCTCGATAATAATGAAGAGACAGGCAACTAACTCATTGCAGTTTCTCATAAGTAGCGCTTCACGCTTCTTTTCGCACACGAGAGCATACTTTAGTCTATTGCGTAATTTATTTTAAGCTGCACAAAATTCAAATGTAGAACACGTGAGTAGGTACTACAATTACCTACCAGCTTACTAAAAATTTTGTTACTCGACAACCCCCTTTGGAGCGGTTCATAATCACCATGTCAGCTAAAAAACGTCCATAGCTAACATAGGCCTCCCCCAAGCATTGCTTCATCGACCGTTCCTATGTTTGTCGCTTACATAATCAGCCTTTAATGTTCCCACTGCTTATACACAGGCCTCCTCTCTTCGAGAGGGAGTGGGCTGAAATTTACCACGCGAGCCTAGTGCGGGTTGGTAGATGCCACATGTCTTTGAATTTTTGGTTTTAGGACATGCCGGTTTCCTCACGATGTTTGACGCTTACAGCGGATTTTTCGGTGCCTTCACCAAGTTATAGGTCCACCTTGTGGGAGACCTACTCCTTAATAACAACATCCTTTCCGACCGATTTCGGTCACGGTGGCCAATCACAACGGAGATTAGACAGGTCGGCAAGAGGTCATAAAGTGCACAAGTCTGTGCACAAACACAGGTGCACTCTTTGTTCCTTTACTCTCATAGTCCGATGTACGACAATCCGACATGACCGGGGAGAGATCAGGCGCAGGGCCAACGGCTTTGCTTGCTTTCCGAGACATGAGGGTTACACACGACCAACATCCAAACTCCGGGCTGCTACTGGGAAATTACTAATGGAAAAACTCACTAAAACTTTTACCCGACCTGGGAGTCGATCCCTGGACCCCATGCTCACCGGTTGCGATTGCGACCACGAGACCAATGGGGCAGACAAGGTGGTATTGGTTCATCAAAAGGTGAATATGTAGGTACAGTCATAGCAATTAGCTGACCCACCTTTTTTATTTTATTTACTTATTTAAAAACTACATTTTGTAAATAAAATATAAAAGAATTATAAAATTCAATCGATGCGTATTGCGTGATGGGTATGCAAAGGTGGGTTAGCTAATTGCTATAACTGAATGTACAGACGCCAGCACATCAAGCTACCCGAAACTGCCAAATTTTCCCAATCAACTTTGAACCTTATGCTTTAGTCCTAAAGTTGAAAGTCTATTAATAAATTTGACACATTGTAGTAGCTCGATGTACATTCGGCTAAACAAATATGTATGCAGGCAATAAAAAATCATTAATCTGATTATGAGTGCCTTTTGCGTCCATACGTATCTCTTCTGCATATAATATTATTCTTTCATTTTATTAAAGGTGATACTTATAGCTTAAAAAAATAGTCTTACCCTCTTTATTTTCATGATTCTGCGGTGCGCAGGTCGCATATGACCTATGATGTTTACCTTGTGTATTTCCATTAATATTTCGTTCAATATGCTCTTAGAAACCCGACGAGCATCAAAATTTCGTTGTTTCTTAAAATATTTGATAACGGACTATTAATTTATATATTATTTAAAGTTTGTTGAACTTGGGAGTATGAGGTTTTTTTACAATTAAGTATTACTGAAAACAAGGGCTATCTATATTATTAGACTATTGGTTTACTTCTTTCTATACATATAGAATTGAATCTCTAGAGAACTACTTTCACTATTTGAAAATTATCAAAAAACCCATCCCAGGAGAGACAATACTTTCGTAAACTTAGCCTAAGTTTGGCAGGCCTCATCTCTGTTGGGCAGGAATCTTTCCGATGATTGACCCTTTCTTCGTTTTCAATCATTGCTCGACTGTATTTTTGACATACTTAATGTATGTGTTTACTTAAGTACTCTATCATAAGGTACATACATAAATCAATGCATATAGAATCTACATCGCCATACAACGTGGCAATGCTGTCAGCCTTTTCTGGGCACTTTACCGCTGACAATGATGCGAACGAATTTTTTGATGCCCTATGACTTAGACAAAACAAGGGTAAAGACCTACGAACAATGATTTAGTAATATATTGGGTGACTGGTAATTAGTGACCGATACTTAAACACGTGATTTTACTCATCATTATGAACAACTTTTACTATGGGACCAAACCTGAAATCGCGAAAAAAAATCAGCTGTTCCCTACATTTATGTTCGTCTAACTCGTCAAAATGTAGAGGACAGCTGTTTTTTTTTTTCACGATTTCAGGTTTGGTCCCATAGTAAAAGTTGTTCATAATGATGAGTAAAATCACGTGTTTAAGTATCGGTCACTAATTACCAGTCACCCTATATAAGTCAATGCCTACGAATAATAAAAGTCAAAGACCATTGTTTCGTTTCATATACCTACATTACATCTCAGACCAAATATTGATCTGTACATAATATTATTTTAAGTTTGTTAGCTTATATATTATGTCATCATCATCATCAGCCTATAGCAGTCCACTGCTGGAAATAGGCCTCCCCTAATGAGCGCCATAGCGCCCTGTCTTCAACTTGACGCATATAATAAGTAAATGAAATAAATTATTCTAAGCATAAAACATACCAGTTCAGGTTCCTTTTTATTATCAGCATCTCTATGTCTATTTTCTTGACTAAAATATATGAACTGGTTAGTTTCCATTGCAAATCTGACTTTTGATTTTATATATTTTACTGTATTTTTGGTACATTTGTTTTAGATCAGAGTCTAAATATTTATATGAAAATGATCACGTTACGGAAAATATCATTTTAAAATTTTATACATATTTTATTTCAAAATTCACTTGACAATGTGCTTGACAATGACAGGATAGGCTCTTGACATTCATCTTCTTATTCTTCCACTCCATAACAAGTCATTCCAGCCATTCCATGTTCTCCTTATAGTTAAATGAAAAAGCTTTTTGCGTCAGCCTTCTTTGGAAGAAAATAAATGATTCATGAAAATAAATTACTGATTCTGGAAACTGCAAATAAATTATTCTCAGGTTTAGGTACCTACTAGCACGAGTAAGTGAACCTAGGCATGAAAACATCCACTTCAAATGTTAATATAAATTATGATAGTGTAGTAACAGTTAATTCTTATAATTATGTGTTCTTGTATTTAATTCATATACAGGGTGGAAAAAATCAATGGGCCCTGGAGGGAAACTAATTTAAATCCTTAAGATACCTATATTATTTTACTTAAAAGAAACATTCCTTTATTAGGGTTCCGAACCAAAATGGTAAAAACGGAACCCTTATGGTGAGATTAATTCTGTCTGTCTGTCACAGCTGGATATCTCATAATATTTTCATTTATGAAAATATTATGTATGTAAGAAAAAATCAACATCTTTTTAATAAAATAAGTGATAGGCATAATTTTAATACTAGAAATAAAGATAAATTAGATCAACCTTTTTTCAGATTATCGAAAGTACATACATCTTTTATGGGGTACTGTGTTAAATGCTACAACAAAATACCTTGTGACATATTGCAATTAAATGAAAGAAAATTTAAAACTCATATTAAAAGTACACTTTGTAAACAAGGATATTACAAATTAGAGGATTATATCCAAGATAAGAATGTTTGGAAACATGCTGGTCCTGCTCCATAGGACAATCTAAAAGTCTAGACAAAATCAAACTTGTTCCTAATTTAATTTATATGTATATTTTTAATTATGACATCTTATTCTAATTCAATTTTACAATCTGCGACTACAGTGGCTCACACACTTGTTAAAGTTCAACTACTTTTGCATTTTTTCATTTTTCTTTTTTTTTTTAAATAACTTGTAAATATGTGAGCACCATGTATCTATCACTTATTTGATTTACCTGTCATTGCTTAATTTTTAATTCTTTTTACCTTTTGTGGTAGACTAATTTTATTATGGGTGCATCGTGTTCACATATAAATTTTATTATGTATACAAGACCTTGTAAAACATTTTTAAAAGAGTAACGGTGGAGTTTCTTGCCCATTCTTCTCCATACGAAAACTACCTTTTCGAATGGGCGACTAGAATCATTTCTATTTAGTTTTTTTTTGACGTTCAAAAGTGCCTTTAATGTGCCTATTTGAAATAAATGATTTGACTTTGACTTTGACTTTGAAGAACTACTAATGCTATCAACTTGAAATTTGGATAGTTTTAGCTGACGTTTGCCCAACTATTTTGCAAATAAGAAAGAAATAAAAATATATGTATATTTTTTGCAACAGGGACTGAAAGGGGGTCTGAAAAATTCGAAGTGAAGTTACTAGGGCATGTGGGGTATCATATAATAGAGCGCAGTTTGCACATTCTCAAAAATATTTTTTATTTTTTTTAGGCCACATAGTTTTCGACTTTTGATGAAAAATGTAAAAAAAATACCGTTCCCTCCCTTATCTCCGAAGTTTGCAAAGAGAAAAATATGAAATTATTCTAAGTGATAGAAGTTTATGTAAAGATTACAGGAAAAATAAAGCGAAGTCTCTAAATAGCACACATTTTCGGAAATCATCAACAAAAGTTACATTAGTTCCACTATAGGTCAAGAGATGGCGCTGACATAAAACTGCAATACTTGTGCAGTGCACAGTGTTAAAATTCTCTGATGAATATAGGCCTCGCTGATGAAAATTTAAAAACATGATGGTACGGAACCCTCGATGCGCGAGTCCGACTCGCTCTTGCCCGGTTTTTTTAATAGTTATCATACCGATAAAAGAAAAGGAAGGGTAGGTACGTTTAAAATAATAAAAACCAGTAAAGTGTGAGTCGGACTCGCGCACCAAGGGTTCCGTACAAATTTGTAGGAAATGAGACGATGATAATGATGATGTAAAGAGTTTATCACGGAATTTGTTTTGTGTTATATCTACAAATTTACGGTTTTCGGATTGTTTCCTTTACTTATGCTACATGACATTGCTTCTTGCCAAATTTCATGATTTAGGTTAACGCGAAGTACCTACCCTATTCTCTGGTTTTGATTCCGGAACACGCCCGTATCTTTTGAATGCGTTGACTTAGAAGTATAATTTTTTCAATGCTTCAAGGGATTACAGCCTACGTTCCTGAGGAAAAAGGTCTTGACCGACGGACAGACAGACGGACAACGAAGTGATCTTAAAAGAGTTCCGTTTTTTCTTTTGAGGTACGGAACCCTAAAAAAGGCTAATGTTGAACGACCGACTCAGAAGAAATATTCCAGAGACCAGAAAAGATTGCCATCAATGTCACACGCAACGATTATCTCAATAAATTCTCATCGTTACAAAATATCATGCAGGTGATTCACCATTACGTGCATTCGAGCACAATGCACCGTGGCTGAAGATAAAACGAGAAAGAGTGACCGCACCCCGTCGCCGGCGCCGGCGCCGCCTGGCTCCCGTCGCTAACGGTCCTTGCCTTCCAAGTACAGCAGCATTAACTACATTGACGCTATATTTAGCACAGTCACCATGCCATGTACAGCATTTACCTGTACCCAGTACTGGTTGCATCTAAAATAGAAAAACTAGACTCCAGCCAAGTCACACACCTCTGCGATCACGCGTTGTAAGTATTATTTAAAGGTAATCTAAGTACCTATGAATTGAACTGGCAAAGTGTGAGGAAAACAGGCGGACGTATAGTTCCGGTTTTTGTAGATATATGCATAGATATAAACCGGTGCCATTGTTTCCTAAATGCAGAAGACAGAAGACGAATCTCGTCTATGCATCTATCTGATTGATTATGGCTAGTTTCTTTATTGTGCTCTTTATTGTGTAGACTTGAGCAGTAAACTTGAACCTTGAGCTTGAGTCAACTTGAGCCTCAAGTTTATTCAACAGAAAGTAAGTATTGTGAAATTATAGCCAAGCGGATGTATCAAAAATAGAATTGACCAAATGAACTTGTTTAAGTTAAATCAATAATTAGACTCAATTAAGACAGTGTATATCGTTAATGACTTAACGTAAATCTAAGTTTCAATCAATAAAGAAATAAAGTATTTGACGTTAACTAGAATCATTTCTATTTAGTTTTTTTTTTGACGTTCAAAAGTGCCTTTAATGTGCCTATTTGAAATAAATGATTTGACTTTGACTTTGACTTAGGTAAATACAAAAACTTTAATTAAACTTAGCTTCCTATTAAACTACCTAAAAAAAATCAATAAAAAATAATAATTAACGCTTGCTTGAAATACAATTAAGTACTTATTTCATAACGGATATTCACATAGGTAGGTAGTATATAAATACAGACTGTATATATTGCGGAAGTATTTATGTCTAGAAATAAGTTTTTGTCAAATTATTAATTACGTACGTTACCTACTCGTTACTTCACAAAAACTTTATAGGTAGATGTCTATGTAGTAGTATAGAGTTACTTCTACACACAGTACTACGCTACTTACAGTAGTTTGTGGTAATAGTTAAGTTAACATTTCCTAAATAGAGACAAATTGTATAGGCTCATTGGCAAATAATAATATGTTGTTGCCTAACTGTAGGTAGTAAGTATTTTAAGCTACTCGTGTCGTCTCAACTTGCTGTTAACCTGTGAACCTGCTTACTGCTTACCTGGAAAATAGATATTTTATTTTTTATTTTAAATACCCTTAAGTATATTCAACTATAAATAACCTTGTCATTCCAATAAGTTCTTTAAATACTATAATTATGTGGTTTTTGGTTTTCTAATAGCTGCACTTGCCACTTGAGATTAATCGCCAACCTAAATCAAAGAAATGACTATACAGCCATTAGAAATTAACAAAAAAGGGAATTATAATATTAATTAATAACGCATTATTAACCTGACGCTGATAATTTCCAAATCTAACAAAATGAGTGGCACGTGTCATGCTGATACAGAATGCACATCATTAGTTTTAAACAAACCACAACAGTTAATGCGTTTCAACATTATCCCCAATAGGTGTAATAAGTTACTGATGAGAACACATCATTTTTCCGGAAATAGAACAAGCAGGTATGTGCCTGGCTAATATTGCTTTGATTGATTCAAGTAGGGCTGACTTTTCTATTGCCAGATAAATTTATTCGAGGAATAAAATTAACGTTTGACAGTTTTTGTATGAAACAACTGCCAAAATCTCAAAATTATTCCTCGAATAAAGTGATCAGATGATTAAAAAATCAACCCAATCTGCCACAATACCTAAGTGACATGCATGTACTCGTAGATACTGCGTAATAGTAATTTTGTCTACGTTATGTGGAATTGTGGAGTAGGTAGGTATGTTGTAACAAACCTGTCACAGTCAGCGCGCACCGCATTACCAATTGGATTAACTTGACAATCGAGGGCAAAAATTAATCAACATGAAGATCCGTTATTTGAGAATGATTAAGTACCTACCAATACTGGGTCTCGGTTTTTTCCAGTTCGATTGTGCGTATCATTACACGGCATGCAGCGGCCGGCGTGTGGTACGCACCGAAACGCGGACACTCGTTCAGACAAAACAAATTATGAAGGCCTTGATATAATTCCAACTTGTTTACCTTTACAATTTTCATGTCACTGATCCGATTTGTAAGTATAAAAATTTAACTAGAAACAAATAAATGGATTTTTAGATGGGTCACTAATGTTAGATCGGTAGGTGGTAAACGTAGGTGTTTGATGTGATTTCAATTCGTTTTGGTATACTACTACTAGGTACCTACTTTACGCATTTTACGTAGGGTATTAAAAAAAAGAGAATCGTGTACCTAAGTAGTGAATACATGGTAACAGGTTGCGCGACAATGTTCCTGCTGTCACTCTGTAGGTACAGTCTTTGACCATCATTTTCAATCAGGAGTGTGCAAAGTAGGTAATCTCTAACAGTAAGGCCAGTTATCCAAAGAAAATGCGAACATCAATCATAATGATATTATGCCGTTTAAAACCGTTTATACGCGGTTATGTGAGGCACCATTAAATAAAAATACCACATAATGGAGGGAAATTGCTGATGTAAACAATGATGATTATGACAAAGACAGCAAAGTCGATGGAAAAAGAGTAAAATCTATGAACCTCGCAAAAGTAAATGAGTAAAATCGCGAGGCCTCAGTAGGTACGTTTGAATCTTTGAATACGTAACCCGTTTGTGCGTGAGCCTAGAGCGCGCGCCGCGGTGGCGCGGGAGTGTTGGTCGCTGATCGCCATTGGCCGTCATGCGGCGTGTCAATAGAGCCACGTATTGTGTCCGACGCATTGTTACCGGCCGGCCAGATGACCCCACTGCACGCCACAATAACACTTCAATACGCTGATCACATGCCACCGGAACACTGATCTACTCCGTCAATAGCGTCACCGTGTTAGTAGTTAAGCCGTCTCACAACATTCTGACGATGCGTAGCGTAGACTTTGATGATCAACGTGAGAAGCTTGGAGGCCAGTGACGTAGACACCACGCCTTCCACCGCTAGCTCGCGGTTACCTTCTGGAAAAATATATGACTGCGTCACACACAATCGAATCGCGACCATAATCTTCTCATCTTACTAATAATATAAATGTGAAAGTTTGTAAAGATGTTTGGATGTTTGTTACTCAATCACGTGTAAACCGTTGAACTGATTTGGATGAAAATTAGCACATAGATTAACACATAGGATACTTTTTATCCCGATATCGCCACGGGATCGAAACTTACGCGGGTGAAACCGCGGGGCGCAGCTAGTATGACATAAGTACTTTATAAACTTAATTGTGTGTTATACTCGCCTACATTTCAACTGCTTTTGAATGGAAAATCTCCCATGTGTTATTGAATAAACATTGTTCGTACCTAGTCTAAGAGCCCAAAAAGTCAGCTTCTCTGCTTATTATTAAAATTCGAAGTATTCCAATCTCTTGAGTTCATCAAGAGATGGACACTAATAATTCATCTGTCTAAAATAAATTACCTACTTTCATGCAGCTTCTAATCCAGTACCTACTTACAAGAAAAATAGTAGGTACCTACCTAAGTACTTGCACAACCAAAGTCCTCGTTTAATTTCCCTCTAAGTATATCCTTGCACTTTACTTTATGTCCTGTTAATTGTTACATTTTCTTACTGCTTCAGGATCAGTTTTATTGTATTTCATGATTTATTAACAGAATCTTAGATCATAAAATTGTTGTCAGAAATCTGGTTATCGTTAACGCTTAGAACTTTTCTACAGTGCTGATTGAGTTCACATGAAAGGTTAAGCAGAGGTTAGCCTAAACTTTAGTCAGTTATTTTATTGCATGTTTTTTTTTTATTTACACTATCAGTACATATCAATTCTTTATTTATGTGTCCAATTTAATTTTTTTATTAGTCATTAATGTGCCACTGCTGGGCAAAGCCCTCCCTGTTCCCTTTTTTACACCTCTCTTTGTCCAGGGCTGCCAAGGACCAATATTTATTAAAGGAGTCCAGCTCTTCCCGCCATTGTCTACAAAGTGCGATTATATACCTACATTATTAGTATCGTAAGCGTGTTTATACAAATTAATTAACAACTGTTATATTACCGCAGCATGATCATCAAGAGGACCTTGATCTCAGTAGCTGTCAGTACGTACCTTCTAGGTACCTTCAATGGTAGCAGTGGTCACTTTTGCAATCGATTGTTTAAGGATTTTTGTGCATCAAGTAAAAATAATAATACCTAAGTAGGTAAATAATATTATTTAGGTACCTACTGTTAGCCTGCATCATCCCACAAATAATATTATTCACCAAAATCATAATCTGCCTAGCCTTTTCCCAACTATGTTGGGGTCGACTTCCAGTCTAACCGGATGTAGCTGAATACCAGTGTTTTACATGGAGCGACTGCCTATCTGACCTCCACAACCCAGTTACTGGGTAATATGATACCCCTTGGTAAGACTGGTTGTCAGATTTTCGGGCTTCTGACGACCCATAACGACTGTCAAAGATCCACGTATGACATCACAAAAATATGAACACGTATTACAACATTGTACAATAAACACTAAATAATGGTTTGAAGTTTGTAGTATACAAAGTTTGGGATTATCTGCATCCGAACTAGGTGGTAAACCTGTATCTCTGATTACATTTTTGATCCCCATAAATATATTGTGAACATTTAGTAGCCATGTTTAAAGTTGTAAACGTTTTAAGATTGCCATGTAATATGTATGTGGAAAGTATGCATAATGTATTAACTTTATAAATATTTTTAAAGACCATGTTGTTTTTTTTTAATTCTGTCTAGGTTCGCTCTTGTCCGTCTAGATACCTACTATTAAAGCACGTACGAGGCGAGGATCGCATGCCATGAATATCTGACACTGGACTAATCACCCAGTCAGTGAACCCGAGTCTATTCCGCTTTTTCTCTTTCTATCTTCCGCATCTTACGCTTCAACAAATTATACAATGAATTAAATTAGGTACGAGTATATGATAATTATACTTAATTCTAAACAAACACACCTAAATTAAAAATAAAATTTCTATTGCCTGTTTTGAGCCGATGAAGCCAAGTAACCAAGATGAATAATTATGAGGTCACTGATACTACAAAGTTAGTTCACACGAAAATTAATACCGTATTCTCCCTTCTTTGCCACTAGCACCATTAACATGATGAAACTATTGATGTTTTTTTTATTCACTAGTTCCGTTTTAAAAGAATCTGAAAATAATGGAACTAATGTTGAAATTTTTATCACTAGTTCCTCAGCCAAACAGCTCAAATAAACTACAAACAAGTATCGTAAAATTAAATCTATTTTTGCAATCCATCTTGATGGCCGCGCTGAAGGGACTTTTTGCCCCTAGAGGCTAGAATCTTGCTTGAGAAATAAGAAACAGTGAACTTTCAACCGGTAGGGCAAGTGTGCAAGTACAGACACAGGTTTGTCAAGTTCCGTAGGACTTTATCATCGAGTCGTGAAATGAAACACAACGAAGGCGATGGCTATAAAACCGGAATAACTAGAACATATAAGTTCACTGGTGAGAGCTTCGCTGGCCATTGGGTTCAGGAGAATCTGAAATCCCCTTTATTGTTTAATTAATTACGTTAATCTTGATAAAACAATTTAAATATTTATTTGAACGACCGTTCTTTTCCTTTTTCCAGACCACCCAGGCACAATACTAAATTATGTAGGTAGTGAGAGTGACAGGAGACAGGTACGACCCGATAGCGACAACACCTGCGAAAACCGGACCCCCAAATCAACTCTGAAATGCAAGAAAACAACTTGCACACACAATATGAGCAACGAAACCAAAACATCTCATTAAAAATAAATAAAAACCAGTAACTACATTTTAACTGCTCCTAAAAATGTCAAGCATACCTTTAAAAACCTATTGATTCTTTGAAAAGAAAAGTTGACGAAGTTACCGATTTTAAGACAACTTGTCCGGAAAATTGCTGCTATACCATGTTTTATCCGTCGGGCGCCGAGCAGCATTCCTAAGATCCTATTAAAAGAATGTGGGTGCCGGCGAAATTACAGACACTTATAGCATTGGGCCATGGGGCCCACAAAGCTGAAATATCTCTCGCTTGCCATCCCTATGTAGCTGAGTAAAGACAGTGGAACCTGGCTGGTAATCCAAGTAGCCCTTCCAAGGGCTACCTGAATTACCTGAATCTATATCGTCGCCAGTTGCTACCTGCAAAAAACGACTCCTTTATACAGGGTTATTTGTAAAACACCAGCAACCTCTTAAGAGGTCATTGTACTCATCATTATGAACAACTTTTACTATGGGACCAAACCTGAAATCGCGAAAAAAAAATCAGCTGTTCCCTACATTTTGACGAGTTATACGAACATAAATGTAGGGAACAGCTGATTTTTTTTTCGCGATTTCAGGTTTGGTCCCATAGTAAAAGTTGTTCATAATGATGAGTACAATGACCTCTTAAGAGGTTGCTGGTGTTTTACAAATAACCCTGTATAAACACAAATATTTGTTACGTACATCATTGATTACGTAGAATTATAGCTAAGACATGCATATTTGATACAGTTTCAGTAGAACTGAGCATGACTCCTGCCTTCTTTACCAATATACTTAGTACCAATTACCTATCAATTTATGTGATATGAAAATTATTTTCCGGAACTATGTGTACCTACTACGTAAGTATAACACTCATTAAAAGCTTAACGTGACGGGGACGAACTCTGGCGCCATGAATTCGTAGCGCTTTTAAGTAGGTATTAATACGCAACGACTGCGCGCGCGCAACTCAGTAGGAGGCAGCTTGCGCTTGCTTCGTGTCGTTGATAATCAGGCGTTTCGCCTAGTTGCCGGCTAACGTGCTTCGACCGCGATTATTACTGCATCGATAAAAATGACGATATTCACTCCGAACTAACTTTGCGTGACTAGATTTTAAACACGAGGACTTAAAGACTTTTTATTTATATTTAAAAATATTTTAATTCTTAATTCAAAATGGTTAGTGGCAATAAAGATCCGTGTGATCTCAAAAAAGTGCCACCGAAGAACCGTGAGAAGAAGACGAACAACTATAAGAGAGCAAATTGGTTTTCGAAAGCATGGTTCGTCTGGATGATGCCCACTTTCTGGAGAGGCTACAAGCGGGACTTGTACGACTCGGATCTCACAAAACCTAAAGATAGCCACCTCTCCGACAAGCTTGGCGACCGGCTCGAAAAGTAAGTACCAACCAACTGAAAATATTTTAACATCGTTAAATTTTTTCTTTGTAAAATATGACACTCGTTGTAAAAAACAGAATTCTTACAAAAGTCCCTGTGAATGTCGATCTATAGCTTCACAAGGTGATGCGTAAATAAAAAAGACAACCCACAAAATAACTTGTGTGCA
This sequence comes from Oligia fasciuncula, assembly GCA_963082905.1. Taxonomy (NCBI): domain Eukaryota; kingdom Metazoa; phylum Arthropoda; class Insecta; order Lepidoptera; family Noctuidae; genus Oligia; species Oligia fasciuncula. The sequence continues at coordinate 12,616,912 of OY720388.1, read as the reverse complement.
ATACTCCATGCCATGTTAATAAAATCCGTGCGACCACGGCCGTGTAGGTATTACTATTCATTGTGGTACATATGTAATACCACAATGAATAGATACACACACTTAATATTACTTGCGTAAGTGATAAATTCCAGGAGTTGACAACTTGTCTTGTATCATCAAAATTGTTCAAGACAAAGTACTTAGGCATAACCTTTTTATAGTTGTTTAAGACGGCACAGAAGTTTACATAAACGTCGAGGTGCCGTCTGCGGTAGTTTCAAATTAACACCTCTGCGCTCATGCACAATAATGGAATTATAAAATAATGTTTTCCAACTTTGTTTTATATACTGAAGCGGTTCTATAGCAAAAGTATTTTCAGCTATGCGTATCTTCTTTTTTTAACTACTGTGCAGGCAATTCTAATAATTATAAAATTATTATTATTATTATTTATAATTTTAAAATTATTTTTTATATGATGAAAGTTCTTCCAACATGGAAGGAATTTTGTAAAAAAATTGTAATAAAATAAAAAAGGCATTTTGTTAATTATGATCTTTTTCATGAAAATTGTAAGAATCAACATGTAAGGAAAATTGAAAATACAATTTTGTTAATTATGGTATTTTTTCATGAAAATTGTAAGAATCAACATGTAAGGAAAATAGATGTTGGTAATAATGGTAATTATTAGGTATATCTAAAAGAAGCATAGGTATATGTAAGTAAATAACAATTGGTTTACTGTTTCCAATCCCTGTTTATGAACGTGTAATAGTTTATTTGTCTGTAGGCCTGACAAACTTAGACCACTAAACTGGTAGATACATACGCAATTTAAATGATGTTTAAACACGTATGCAAGTAGTGCATCCGAACCGTTTCAAGATACCTACTTTCACAATCACATAAAATATGCACTGCGCTCAATGCAGTAGTACTTACTGCATACTTCCAAAGTACGTCATCAGCAAATTCTCTAACTTGTTGCTTAGTTATTTGCCGAAAAAAAATAATATCTAACAACTTAGAAACCTAATAATTAATGACGTTGATGACTAATAGAACAATGGACCAAACTTACGTACTTAGCTATTAATATAACGATACTTTTAGATTTATCCCACCAATAAAATAACAATGAAATCAATAAAAATCTAAACGTGATAACAAAATCTGAAATAAAAATGATTTACTTTAATAAACAAATTTTTATATCAAATATTTATTAGTAAGTATCACTACAATTAAAACAAAGTCGCTTCCCGCTGTCTGTCTGTCCCTATGTATGCTTTGATCTTTAAAACTATGCAACGGATTTTGATGCGGTTTTTTTAATAGATAGAGTGATTCAAGAGGAAGGTTTATATAATACATGCATATTATAGTAGAGAAAAGCCGAGAAATTTGTAATGTGATGTGATGTCGTAACAAACATATTTTTATGCGCTTACATTTCAAACGCCTGGCTAAACCTTACGAGATAGATCAAATTAATGTACTACGGAATTGTATATCTTAAAAATATCGATAAAAAAGTCCGCGATGGTATATGTTTATCCCCTAAAGATAACCCACAGTAACCATTTTTATCTTTTACATAATTATTACAAAAAAAATATGGGTTATTTACCAAGCTATTTTAAACAATACATTATTATTCCTTATGTTATTCCTTAGACAGGGAATTTGGAAGGAAAAAAGGGAGGTCTTTGCCCAGCAGTGGGACACAAAATAGGCTACAAAGAAAAAAAAAATTTCTTTACACGTACGTACGTACTAGCGGCGCCCAGCGGTTGCACCCGCGTAACTTTCGATCCCGTGGCAATATCGGGATAAAAAGTATCCTATGTGTTAATCTAGGAAATGGTCTATCTATCTATGTGCCAATTTTCATACAAATCTGTTCAACGGTTTACGCGTGATAAAGTAACAAACATCCAAACATCTTCATAAACTTTCACATTTATAATATTAGTAGGATTTGAAAATAACTGTGATTGTATTATTGGCATAAAAGTTGGGACAGGAAGTGGTATTTCCAACATATGGTTAATTCATTATGAGCGTGTCGGTTGAATCCAATATTACATAATAATTTATTTTCATAAGTACTAAAGTCATCATCATTTCAGCCAAAAGACGTCCACTGCTGGACATAGGCCTCCCCCAAGCACTTCCACTTCGACCGGTTCTGTGCTTCTCGCATCCAACGGGTCATAAAGTAAAGTAAAGTCATAATTCTTAGAAAATAAAATATACTTAGTAATGTAATAGTTAATACAGGATACTGATGACTGTGCCGGTGACAATACTAGAATAATTACATTTAAGCGGTTAAATATAATTTTATTAATAAGATGGAAAGTTTATAACTGCACGTTTCAGGTGTCCATAAAAATATGGAGTCTCATTTTCTCCATGTCGAGATTCGTAATCTTATCCCATGCTTAGCATGAAATTGAATATTACACACATTTTATACGCATTAAGTTTTTTTACACTAATTTTAATATGATAAAGATATTTTGTGCTATTTTAGAATGAGATTTCTACAGAAGGTAGATATTTATATGACTCGAAAATCTGACTCAAGACGACATCACGACAGGCACCATGTCGACATCAACATTGGCATTAATTCAAACTATTACATAAATTAAAAGCAAACGTCATAAAATAATATTTATCTGCGTAGCCTTATCCCAACTATATTGGGGTCGGCTTCCAGTCTAACCGGATGCAGCTGAATACCAGTATAGTTTACATGGAGAGACTGCCTATCTGACCTCCACAACCCAGATACTTATGTAATACGATATCCCTTGGTAATTGGTAATTGGTTGTCAGACTTTCGAGCTTCTGATAACCTATAACGACTGTCAAAGATCTACGAATGAATGACAGCCGGGACCAACAGCTTAACGTGCTTTCCGAGGCACGGAGGAGTATTGGTACCTATGTAAAGATGGTCACCCATCCACGGACCAACCGCGGCAAGGTAGCTTCACCTGATCGATCGACCCGTGCGGCTGTTATTACTTAGCTAATCAAGGGCATTAAAAAAATTTGACCGCATCGCTGTCAACAGGAAAACTGTCAAAAGGCTGGCAGCTTTTAAGTTATGTAAATATTATCTTGGAAATCACACTAATATTATATAGGCGAAAGTTTGTGTTGTGTGTGTTTATAATTATGTTTGTTACTAATTCACGCTCAAACGGCTGGACCAATTTTGATAAAATTTTGTATGGAGGTAGCTGATACCCTGGATTAACATATAGGCTGCTTTATCCCGATATTCCAACGGGATCGAAACTTATGCGGGTGAAACCGCGGGGCGCAGCTAGTTGAATTGTAAAATGTAACACCAAAAAAACAATTTAGTTTGACAACTAAATTATCAGGTATAGGTACACACGGGGAGGTAGTTAAGTACAAGCACATTATTAATGTGATCACTGTATTTGCAAATATTTGAATAACATAGGTACTTAATAGTATTCTATTAAGTGCCTATGTTAGTAAAATATTTATTTAAATCTAACTATAATATTTAGTCCTTTCTAGCCGTTTAAAACAATGATGCTAAAAAACTTTTTTACAAAAAAAAAAAACAACCGACTTCCAAATAAGACGAACAAAGTGAAAAATAACTTTAATTTCGGAGGTCGTTGGGTTCGCATTTTCGCTGTTTTGCTACGAACATCCGAAATTAAAGTTATTTTTCACTTTGTAGTGTTTTATTTAGAAATCGGTTGTTTTTTTTTTGTAAAAAAGTTTTTATTTGTCACTTTTAAGTTGTACCTACCCCATACAAACTCGTATAGCACACTACTTGCTATGTAATATCAGTGACAGGAAGGTATTATAACATTAGATATCAATATAAACTAAGTAACAAAAGTAGATAACTTAAAACTACCCAAGCAAAGTAATAAAATTTATATGGGACCAGCCCTGAGGCATACCCTATCCATGATTTTTTTTTAATCGATTTACAATTGCCGGAATAAACATACAAAAAAAAAACATATAGTCGAATTAAGCACCTCCTCCTTTTTTGAATTCGGTTAAAAATAGCGAGTAGGCCCACCTTTTTTATGTTGTTCCAGGTATTCTGAACCGGTCGTACATAAGGACTACGACATACATTTCCGCGTTCTTAGTAATATCTTGGCTCTTCACTAAAAGATTCGCCTTGTAAGGCAGATATTGCATACAGTCGTAGCCACGGATATCGGTCCTAGCGAATTAAAAACATGCATAAATAGTTCAAGCTATTCATTTTGTTAGCGATATAATTTCGCGTAGATTGGGTCTATTCTATCTATCTATTCCTTGGGTAAAAATACCTGGGTATATACAAAGGTTAAACGGATTTTAATTTTACACAGACAAAACAGTGATAAACAAATTATTTTTTAATGATGCCCATTACCTTTTTGTATGTCAATATCAGTTACTCAAATCATCTGTCTTGCTTGCTTTGCTTTAATTACATATTATTAAACAATAGTAGGTATAGCCATTGCTCGTTAAAGCATTAAGGTCGCTTTCGCACTTGACGGATACCTGTTCTCATTGAATCAATAAATTACTGTCATCATCATTCTTGAAAAGTTTTTCTCAGTATACCTGTTTCTTAGAAAACAAAGGTTACCTTACTTAATGCAGCACACTTGAACAATATTGCAAGTTGCATAAAAAATGTATAAAACTAAAATGATGACGATGTGATGTGTACTTATGCGACTCGTGCTTCAAAGAATTATTTAATGTATGTACACATATTGAATATTAATAATACTCATGCTTGATTAATGACTACATAAACCTAGCAATAGGTACCTACTCATAACTTGGTGGTCTACATAACAAAGTAAATCGCCCTCAGAAACTATAAGAAAAGCTTAGCTAAACACAAACTTTTATCCCCAGGGACGCACTATCTTTCTGTCTGCCCCTTAGACCCTTCGGCAGTTATCTGGTAAACTAAACAAGCAAATGCTAATGCTATTATCTGCTCGGCCACTATGGGTGTAGCAGCTGCCTCATCGTAGCTGTTGCGCGATACACAACTTAAATTGCGAACCGCTTTAGCAATATTCAAATATTCGTTTTTTTTCATGAACATGAGTGTTAAATCTCTCAGTCTCCAGAGATTTGAACCAAATTCGTAAACCAGTAACAATGTATTACCATAAAGATGTACGATTGCAGTACCCGGCGGATTCCTTCGCGAATTCTTTGGAAGTCATTCATTTATTATCAAACCAGTTAATCACGTGCTGGTTACGGTGCATCGGAAAAAAACAACAAAAATATCTCTGCGTGAGATCTTACTGAATGCGTGCCAAATCTTTTGGGGTAATTAATTATTCATTTGATTATGGTTTCTGTCATACCCACACTACCACTTTCAATTCATCCGTGCAATTGACATATTTATGCACAATGGCATTCTTCTATGCATCCACTGAGGAGTGAGGACACGTCTGCGTTCGCTACGCATCGTCCTCTATGTTTATGTATTTACATCGAGCATGCGTTACCCTTCACCTTACCCCACTTGAAGCTACCGCGCCGGGTATTGGCTACATTCACTTACCACACGACGAGCGAATGGTTTGTCAGGGAGACGGAGTTATGAACAACATTTATACTACGCAAGAGTATGCGTAGAAGGAGCTTGACCGCAAAATAATACTTATATTAAGCCTTGGCTGGTTCTAGAAACATGTAGAAGACAGTTACATTTCTGACTCTGAGTTTAACACAACCTGGCTGGAATTATTAGCAATTTTTACACCTACAGTATATTATTATTATCATGAGTTAATTATTGTAGTGTCCGTGACGTAAATAGTTAATAAAAACAATTGCACAAATTATTTATTATTGTAATTACGACGAAGTCCTTGCTGACAAACGATTTGCTGTGAACGGCACTAACGCTACGCAACAAACAAAACACGATACATTGATTACAACAGCGCAATAAAAAGTTCATTTAGAAACTATTCACACGACTTCATATGTTTTTTTACAAGAAATGAATAGTCACAAAGTCTTGCACCTAGGTATACTTTACAACATGACTACAGGACTTGATAGATTAATACTAATTATGTAAATGAGTGAAGCCTGTTCCACTTTTCCGCATGTACATAAGTATTTATAGATGATTGGAGTTAGGCAACCCTCAATGCTACATTGCTACCAGAGCGGCTGACCAGCACTTCACAATACTTGATCAACAAGTCACGTGAAGTCGCAGCGCAGATTTTATTCACATCCATGACTTTTAAAACCATAAACAAGATAAGGTTCAACAAAAAAATACACAAAAGTGTGTGCATTGAATAAGTTGTGCTTAAGTAAGTTATATAATTTATCTTTACCACACAATTATCACTTTAAATACTTATTTAAAACCGTTTTAATTAAGTAGGTATTTAAAGTGATAAGTTAATTTTGAAAATTATTCTCACACGTATTCATGAGCAAAAATATACAAAACAAATACTTATATGATTCTGTATTTTTAACAAATCATAATTTTAAGCTAATTAACATACTTATATAAGATTTATTACCGTATTTATAGACTGCCTCATTGGTCTAGCTGTCGCAAGCGCTACTGCTGAGCATGCGAGCATGTCGGTCAAAGTGTTGTTGGGTTTTTCTCTGAGGAATTTCTCAGTAGCAGCCTAGTGCCCGGTTGATGGCAAGGGATTCAGAAGTGACTTCTTTACAATCGATCACATACAAATTGTGCGCCAAGTGATTGAGAAGTGTAACGAATTTATTAGATCATTGGAACATTACATTCTCTTCAAAGATGCCAAGTGGATTCTAGGTACGTGGAAGCCACTAAAGTAGTTAATCGGACAGCTACCTTGCAAGTGAAACTGCACGATCTTACTAGCCCAATACCTATTAGGAGAGGAGTAAGACAAGGCGACACAATTTCCCATAAATTGTTTAACTCCTGCCTAGAGGACATATTCCGGCTTCTCGATTGATCGAACAGAGGCATTAACATCGACGGAAATCGCCTGACTCACATACGATTCGCGGGTGATGTTGTATTTTTCGTAGAGAGTTTAGAAAACCCCAAAAGTATGATCGAGGAACTCTGCGATGGCGACGTGTCAATTGCTGTGGGCTTAAAATTAATGCATCCAAAACAAAGATAATGTGCGATGTTACCGATGTTGACCACATTACTGTACACGGACATAAGATAGTGAGGGTCGATGAGTGTGTCTACCTCGGCCAAATATTGAGCCTGGCAAAAAATACGCAAGACAAAGAGATCGAATGTTGCACACGGTTAAGATGAGGAGCGATTGGTAAACTGTCCGACGTGCTCAAGGGAAACTTACCTACCCATGAACCTGAAGCTCAGAGCCTTCGAGCAGTGTGTTCTCCGCGTAATGGTGCACAGAGATTGGACGCTCACACAGCAGAGCATACACAAGCTGCAAGTCACTCAGTGAGCAATGGAGCGTGCTATGTTAGGTATGTCGAGACTAAATTAGGAACACGGAAATCCGAAAAAGAACGAAACTTACCGCGATAGCCGCGGTGATTGCGCAAACAAAGTGGAAATGGGCGGGCCACATAGGGCGTAGAACAGATGGCAGATGGGGTAGAACAGTGCTGGACTGGAGACCGAGACCTGGTAGTAGAAGTACGGGCAGACAGCCGATGAGGTGGACTGACGACCTGGTCAAGATTGCTAGATGACTCTGACTTAGGAAGGCTAGAGACAGAGAAGAGTGGCGTGGATTGGAGGATGCCTACACTCAGCATTGGTGGCGAAAGGCTGAAGAAGAGAGACAAGAGAGAGATGGTAATAGGCTCGGGTCCTCTTTGGCCCCTATTACATGGGACTTAAACATAACTGGCGAAATAATGGATGTAGGTACTCAAAATCTATTCAAATTATGTTTGAAATTAATATTAAAAATCAAATAATTTATTAATTATTTCAAGTTAAACAAATATCAACTTTATTTTAATGGTAATTAAGTTGATTTTAGACTATTGAAAAAGTTACAAAAATGTTTGAAGTCGTAGCGTAAATTGAACTTTATTGTATAGGATTTAAAGTTATTTTTCCATACTCATATTTGTTTACATTTTTGCCAAATAAATTCGGGGAATTATAAGCGTGATGTTCTGATGTTATTTATAACATTTTATCTTATTTCGCAACATAGGACATTATTTCGTGTAAATTACTCAATGTAGGTAATCAAAACAAAAAAGGGTAACAGAGGGGGGCCAATCAGTAAAATATAGGCACCTATCCACTGAATTTCAGTCATATTTTACAGCAAACGCTTACAGCATGAGATTTGTTGATACTGGTGATGATTGATATCATATTGATATACAACAGACAAACAAAAGGTTGGACGAATCGAGAGCACGGCTTCATGGACAGGCGAGCGACGCAATAAAATCTGTAATTACACTTACATTATATTTCATCATTTCTTCTGGACTAGTCGATTTTAATTGTATCAATAATCCTGACGGATAGTCTAGATCTTCAAAGAATGGTCTTAGACATTAATTGACAAGACAATACAAAATGATAAGTAGGCGACGCCTACTTATCATTTTCATTATCATTTTAATTTTCCCTCTTTAATGAAGTATACGCCTACTAGGCAAGACAAGTATTTTTCCCTCTTTAATGAAGTATACGCCTAGTAGGCGTATACTTCATTAAAGAGGGAAAAATACTTGTCTTTGAATCTGTGATCGCAACCCTAACCTAACACGAAATAAACCTTTCTATCGAAGAATATAGATTATGTGGTTTCAAAGTTCAATGTGGAGACAATAATACGACAATAAAGGAAAATACTAGCAATCCTAGTGCATAGATTTTGAAACTATCAAATAAATCCTAACATTGAATTTGAAAAACCTATTTTTTTCAATCAATATAGGAACAAAGTGGCGAGTAGACTATCTTATTACATTTAAAATAGTACAGCTGTTATTACAAATTGTTGTCAGTCTGTTAAAATAATGAAACAAACGGTTTGACTAAAATAAAAATTAAATTTTTCAAACAAATTATATAGCGTAGTACAAATTGGCACGAAGACACGCGCAGGGCAATGGTACGAGACACAATTCAACTCTAACATTATGATATTGTTACCAAATAATCACAAATTAAGTTCAATGTTGTTAAATACTAAAACGAAAAAAATAGCCCTACGGCTAGAATGTTAATATTTTTTTATTTTTTTTATATATATCTACTTAGACGTATTTGATATTTTAGATATACAATGTGTAAATTACTGTCGTATCGTCGTCTCCAGATTGTACAATAAAGTGTAAACACAACTCATTTTTCGGTAAACGACTTTACCAAACAAATTCAAATTATTGCGAGCGTACTACATCGAATGTTAATACGTATGACAGAATCCACCCACACTGATTCACAGTGAATGAACTTGGCTAATTTACAACAACGCAGTCATGTCGGGTTTAACGCCTCATTGGTGGCAAGTGACAATGATGATGATGACGTACAATATTTACACAATAAACACACATTTGTGTAGTTTCCAATAAAAGGTAAATTGTATGTACTAACTGGCATGTCTGAATATGGAAATGGTCACTGTTCGGTGGCACTACCTTCATGCGTCCAACTCAAATATCAAAACCCAATACCTAGGTGTCCATTAAGTTTCCATTCCATGACTATTCTAGAGTATGCGATAAACAAATCGATGTACCTAATTGTTATTTCAAAGATCATTAATTAGTGGTAAGTGTAGTTCCGATTAATGTACGTTACGAGTACTTGTGGAGGCTGCACGTTCCGCGTATTGTTAAGGCGTGACCATAAACAACTAAGTAATCATAAAAACTTTTTACAAAAAAAAACAACCGACTTCCAAAAAATACACTACAAGTTGAAAAAAAGTCAGTGTCTTCGGTTCCGCATTTTCGTTTAATGACACCGACTTCCGAAATTAAAGTTATTTTTCAATTTGTAGTGTATTTTTTGGAAGTCGGTTGTTTTTTTTTGTAAAAAGTTTTTATTTTTCACTTTTTAGTGGGTCACTTTGTAATTACAAGCTTTTTTTTATCTAAGTTACAATAGCCTAATGTCAACTGCTCATCACATGTTACAAAATATTGCTTTTCCCGATGCTGGGACGTTTATTATTGAGGAGTTCTCCTGGTAAGAGCCAAGATAACTCCTCAACAACGACTCACCATACGCATTGTAACGAGCATAAATTGCTTAGCAACCATATTAAAGTAATCGAATCGCAACCCGTGAAATATTTGTCATTGAGTAGTTCCGTTGGCCATCTGTGGTCTTCATCATCAGCTCCACTTTACCAAATGATGATTTCGTAGAGCAAAGTTACTTTAATTATTGAGTAGGCCACACTACGAAAGAGCATTGATAGAAATGACGCGATTACTCAACTTAAATTCGGTTTCAAATTGACGCATCAGCATGACTAGTAGGTAGAGGTCGTCCTATGTAAAACTACAATCTTAATTAGGTATTATTTTTGTCCCAACTGAACATTTTGGCATATTAAACCGTATGAAGTAAGCCCAACAAAAGGTAACTGCTGTAAATCGTTGAGGAATTCCCTCGACTGTCTATGGTCTCCATCATCAGACCTGTAATGGCACTTATAACCTATATGGGTGCAAAGTTTTTATTTATTTATCACATGAAATGTTTCCTTTGCCATTACAGTTCTCATCAATATAAATGAATTAATTCCAAACACAAGGTAGCTACTGTAAACTGTTGAGGAGTTCCCTTAACTGTCCTTCGTCTTCATCATCAGACCCCGAATGACAGTCACAACCATGTAGGTGTAAAGTTCACATCAATACAAATTAATCAAGCCCAAACACAAGGTAACTGCTGTAAATCGTTGAGGAGTCCCCTCGACTGTCTTTCGGCTCCATCATCAGATCGACTCCAGACCTTCATTAAATTGTAGTGCTTTAAAATACCTAATGAAAAAATTAACAAACGCACTAGTCGCTCCTACGATTTTCGAATGTTCCCCTCGATTTCACTGGGATGCCATTATCAGATCCTGGTTTCCTTATCATGGGACCACCCTTGGCATATCTCCTTTCCAACGAAAAAAGAATAATCAAAATCGGTTCATAAACGACGAAGTTATCCGCGAACACACATAAAAAAATATATATATATACGGTCGAATTGAGAAACCTCCTCCTTTTTGAAGTCGGTTAATAAAATGAAATAATAATAACGATAATATTTCATCATTATTGTTATAGGTAAAGGCCAACGTCATTATTTTCGATGGCGCAATCAAATATATTTTTTTTTATAATAACGCTAATCTGAAAGTGTTGTTTTAATTCCATATCTGAAGAAAGGAAGTACCTAGGTAGGTACTTCCCTTCATTTTCCGTTTTTACCAGAAACTTTCCCCTTGCTTATCTTAGATAAATATGCAGGGTGGCAAGGACATCAGGGACATCACCGCACAACGATGAAAGCACTGAACTACACAAAACATAGGTATATCCTTACCTACATAGTTATAACCTAAATAAACTATTAGGTACCAATCAACTGCTAAATAATATCTCAGGAATTCTAATTTAATAATACCGTATGGTTTCTTGGTCATAAAAAAATAGGATCGTATTTTTCCACGTGGAAAAAAACCAAAGTAGCATTTTTAGGCCCCCGGGGGGTTACCATGAATTCGGTACATGATTACGGACCCCGCTGCTTTGAAATTTTCCGTCGGTTATTAAAAGCAAAATTTGCTGTTCCATACATTTTGCTCGCGTAGGAATTGCAATGCACTTTTGTAGGAAAAAAGTGTTTTTTTTTGTTAATAACCGACGATATAATTGTATGTATTTCGACGCAGCGGGGTCTAGAATCAAGTTTTGAACTCACAGTAACAGTTTGCGCGTCCATATCCGTGACTCAGACCAAATAAAAAACCAACACAGAGGGCTGTCAACAGTAAAGGCCCCTGCAAACAGGCGCGACACGCGATGCGACGCGAATCGCGCGCAACACAAAGGCACCTCTCGTTGCGCGACTTGCGGTGGCTTTGTGTCGCGCGCGATTTATCGCGTGTCGCGCCTGTTTGAAGGAGCCTTAAAGTGAAGCCGGTTTCGTAAACATGTGCGCACATAGTGTGGTGTAGTTTGATTGTAAATGGTTGTAAATGTGTGCGTGTGAGCGTGTATGCACAGAGCGAAGGTGTAGTTTTTGCATGCTTCACTGTATTGTTCGCAGCGTTGTCTTGGCTTTTATTTGGTCTGAGGTCCGTGAAACCTGTACAGGTAAGATAAGAAATAATAAGTAGGTTATTTGAATCCTTAATAACATTTGTATAGTACCTGATAGCGACTTATATGGATAACCCACTTCCTTGAATTGATATTCATGTGCGCAACTGCGCACTGGCTACCGATTTTTCAGAATATGGAAATTTTCAAGTTATCTTTACGAATCTAATGAAACAATGGTGGAAGTGTTAACACTCCCTTTTATGTCACTCTAACAAATTAATGATAATAAAATAACAAAATACGTGATACAACTGCTTGTTTACCCTTCAACAAGTAGGTACTAAATGCTTTTTTCTGAGAAGCATTCTATTTCCCAAGCCAAGTTTTGTCATAATATTTTACAAGTAAATATGTGCTTAGTAGCCCATGTTTGGGTAATACAGCGTAAAAAGCTTTCCGTGACCCAGGGGCTGGCTTCTACCTTGGCCAGAGGCTAAGCATCGCCATACAACGTGGTAATGCCGCCAGTCTCTTGGGTACATTACCAGTCGACAGCGATGCGGATGAGTTTTTCGACGCTATTTTCTAGTTTCTGTATAGTTTTAGTTAAGTTAGAATATAATTTTGTTATTTTTACCTGTCTAAATAAATAAAAGTGATTAATACAGCGTTGTAAACAAATTTATGAATTTCAAGCATCCAGAATTATACTAAGTTGACCCTTTAACCCGATACACCGATGCATGTAAACGGTCCTGAAGACGTTATTCTCAAACAGGGCACGTTCTACATTCGTTATTCTAATTGTCAACATACTAGGCATTACGTAATAGCTGTTACAAGTTGCGTTTCCTGTCTAATTCAGCGTTCCGGGTAATTGTGATTATGTACCGACCTTCTCATTGGCTAATGTGCACGATGACGGCGGCACATCGATAACTGTCCCGGACGACGAGAACGGCCCGTTATTAACCAATTCAACATGGGACTTTGGACCCGTTTCACTTAACGCTTCCCCGAATATTAACAAAACCTGTTTTCCTTGAACACCTTTCCGTAGCAAGCCGTCATTTTAACTACCTACATAGTTCGAAAATTCTAATTAAAATTCAAGACTAAATTCAATCAGTCAACACTGTCTAAATCTGCATGTCACAGTTTTTTTATGTTTGTGTTCTTTCCCTGCGTCATGTATACCGCAAATAAACGTTTTTTTTTCTAAATTAAGTATTATTTTTAAATCTCAGAAGTACTTTATACGAAACCTATTACGAAATTAGTAAAACACATCCTTTATATGCCAGACTCGGTCAGTATCCATGACCACAGATATCGAATCCATGCCATGCGCATATGGACACAAGCACAGATGGGTGTGTGTCTATGGTGTCTAGATCATGTTCACCTTAGTAGATCATATAAATCGGTTATAATCTTAGGAGTCTCACAAGGTTGTATTTGCATGCCATGCTTGTCTTAGTATAAATCGGGTAACGTAAAATTAATGATAACTATTTATAAAAGTGTTACACCGAACCTCAACCCGACTGGTTTCAATGACATCGACTGGCTATTAGGTTAGTATGACTTTCGTATGCGCAAAAAATATTTACGTTGGAGCCGGACATAATGTTAGTAATTATAATTTAATGTTTTTAAATAGTTGATAAGACGTCCGGCTTGACTTATACATTAAATTATTATAATAATATATGAAAAATATGTACGAGGTACTCACATAGTATGTATACAGGGTGGCAGGGACACCGCCGCGCAAACTGTAATTCAGCACATGATTCTAGACCCCCACAGGGTAAAAATTTTCCTTCGGTTATAAAAAAAAACTGCTGTTTCATAAAAAAGTGCATTACCTACGCGGTCAAAATGTACAGATGGAACAGCAAAGATTTTGAAACAAAAAAAAAACAGTGGCACTCCAGGAGTGCTGACAGAAGTGAAAACTTGAAAAAGCATAGTAATTTTATAAATATGTTTGAAGGTCATTTTTCCCAAAGAAAATGTACCGCGCGTCTTTGTATTGGCCAAAACTTAAAACAGTTTCGCGAGTTCAATGGTTTTTTCCCATCTCAAAAAATGCCCAAAACGCCTAAAGATTTACTTTAAAAAAATCTACGCAGGGTTTTTTTTTTCAGAATCACTTACTGAATCCATAGTAACAGGTTGCGCATTGATGTCCCTGCCACCCCGTATAGGCATCACACCACTGTAGCCAAGCATTCCTCTTATAATAGACCGAAATCAACGCTGACCTTCGCAGATAGAGAATGATACTTCTCAGTAAACTGATGGCAGATTGCGTTTCACGTTCCTGAGTAATAAACATGGAACTAACGTCGTCAACAATCTCCTGAGATTAACATTCGTGTAAAGAGTAGGTATTGCAAACTCAAACGAGTACAATAAAGTATGTACTTTTATTATACAAAAGCTCAAGGACTAAAAGGCTCACGTACGTGACATATCGTAAACATCTTGCGAAGGCTTTGACATTAGAGTGCCTATTTGTACACTTCTTTGATTCCTTGATTCTTTTTCGCACCTCATAATTGTACAGTACTCGAACTAAGTGTTTAAAAATATTGACACTGATTCTTGGTTTGTGCAAAAAAGGGCCCAAAAAGTAAAGCAAATCTTTTTTCTTTACCAATTATCTCTCTGCTGGGCTAATAGCAAAGCCGGCCGCAAAGCACCGTTCTCACGTGTAACCGGTGTTGTATGTACTTTAATGTGTTTGCTTAAATGTTCGATTGGGAATGGTGTACGTTGCCGTTATGCGAGCCGAGCAGACGGCCGCCAGGCACGAGTGCACGACGCCGCTGGCGCGCGGGAGGTGTTCCGTGCATCACACAAAGGCCTAGAATCTCTGCGAATGGGAAGTATTAATCAAGGCGACGTAAGACTTGTTAACGCACTTACACACTCAATAACATTGTGTACACGTCAGGTCACATATCGCTGCTTAAGCTTAGTCACCATTTTATGTGACAATAAAGAGCAATTGCAAATCCAATTTTTCTATTAACATTTTGACAGCCGTGCGTCCGCATTCCGGATTTTCAATATACATTCGAGCATGTATATAGTACCTGAGTTTCACCAAGGGCACCAGCAGTCTCCAACATACGCACGGTTCAAGTTCTTTGTGCACTGTATAAATAATAATAATAATACTACAATTTTACCGGTTTAAACGAGTATTTCATGGATGGTGTACCAGGTAATCCTTTCTCCGTGTTTCTCTGGATGTGTTGGTTGTTAAATGACTTTGACATGATTAAATTTCATATTGGATTATTTAATCATACTTAGTACCGGTTGTAACACGAGTCTTCCACATGGTCAATCAACTGCCGTCGACAAACGCATGTGCCATGTAGGTATACGATACCACGATTCACGTTCACTGCCTACCTTACTGCACATATAATACATATTCGCTAATGATTTGCATTGTATTTAAAACACCTGTCATACCTGCATTATTTACCCACCTGTATTGAATAGGTTTTGTTGAAAATAATAGTGGAGGAGCCCGTGGCTAAGTAATAACAGCCGCACGGGTCGATCGATCTGGTCTACGCTTACCGCGGTTGGTCCGTGGATGGGTGACCATCTTTACATACCGAGACCCCTCCGTGCCTTAGAAAACACGTTAAGCAGTCGCGTTGATCCCGGCTGCCATTCGTAGGTCTTTTGACAGACGTTACGCGTAGTCAGAAGTCCAAAAGTCTGACAACCAATCTTACCAAGGGATATCATGTTACCCAGTAACTAGGTTGTGGAGGTCAGCTAAGCAGTCGCTCCATGTAAAATACTAGTAAAATCAATAAATCGCATGTTGAAAATATTCTGCTATGCCTATTAATCAGAACAATTATATAATTACATTTTGCATATAAATGCTAGTCTAAATCTTTAAAACAGTTTCTGAGATAACCACCTAGCTTGCAGGTAGTCGGTCACTCGCAGTGGGAACGAGTTTGCATTGCACCTGTAGTTGCAGAGGGTTATAAATAGATGTGAGAAGTTAGAAAAAACTTCTACGTACAGCCTATTGAACGTGAGACTGGTGGACAATCTAAATAAACGCTTTTCTCTACATGAAATCTGTGAGGTTCGCGCGTGAGTTTGCATAAAGTGTTAGTGATGCGTGGCCTCCACAACGTGCAGCGATGCTCACATAACACAACACATTTCTGCATCCATTACTAACCACTGGGAATTGATTTTAATAATTTGAAAGGTTCGGTTTAGACTAAGGAAATTAATCATTATTGTCAGAGAAAATGATACATCTCTTAGAAAGCTAGGTCAATGGGTCGTCTAAGACTGCCTTTCCACCAGAGATAAGCGAGGATGCGTAGCGAGGGATGTGTATGAAACCAATCAATAACATCGCTTCACTTTTATAGCTTGAACTAAGTTAGCGTTGGTATTGGTTAGTTTTACACACATCCCTCGCAACGCATCCTCGCTCATCTCTGGTGGAAAGGCAGCCTTAGGGGCGGCTCATGTTTCGAGCCATATATTCGAAAATATCTAGATATGTACCTATATGACGACGATCCTGGTGACTTGAGTATCAACTTTCAAAATATTGTTTTTTAAATTTGTTTATTTGAATATTATTATATTATCTACTACATTCCTACCTATATTTGACTGAGTTCATGCTAGTTCAGTCCTTAGTAGGGCTTCAATAGGTACAAGGTTGGTGTGAATTGCTCGGCCGACTTCCTTTGTCACTGTGTTGATCATTAAGTAATTATGCACTGTGTGAACAGTTGCCGCTTGCTGAGTTACCGCCAATGACGTTACCGCACGCTAGTCGATGACCCTAGATGTAACAGATAGGTAAGCTAATAATTATTTCATCTTGTAAAAGAAAATTGTTTTGAAAGTGGGACATTGACATATTTTCCACGACGATATGTCCATACAAGCAAACGGCTTCATCATGTTGTGTAATCTTAATAATCGTAATCTTAATTGTTAACATCGTTTTGTTTACTAACAAATATCAATAAGTAATGAAGGAAATAATTAATCTTTATAATATTTACATAATTTATGCTAATACCTATTTAAAATAATAATAATATGTACATTTATATGAAAAAAAAATAAGCAAAATAATAATAATTAAATAATAAATAATTATTAGTAAGTACTTAAGTGCTAATAACTTTACCACTAAAAACGTCTCCAACTAGTGAATAGTTTAGAAAACAATTGACACCTAAACCTAAAGCCAATTTACCATAAAGTTTTATTGTCCTGTGTTAAAAACTTTGCCTCCCTGTAGGCTAGACTCTCATTGTAGATAAAGGTACTTGGGTACTATTGGTATTTACATTTCACACATACATTCACTGCCACCTGCAACTTTGTAATGAACATTTCTTTTTAGGGTTCCGTACCAAAATGGTAAAAAGGAACCCTTATGGTGAGACTCAGTCTGTCTGTCTGTCAGCTGGATATCTCATCTGCTATCAACTTGAAATTTAGAATAGTTTTAGATAACTTTTGCCCAACTATTTTGCAAATTAGAAAGATATAAAAATATATGTATATTTTTTGCAACAGGGACTGAAAGGGGGTCTGGAAAATTCGAAGTGGGGCTACTAGGGCATGTGGGGTATCATATGAAAGAGCGCAGTTTGCACATTCTCAAACATTTTTTTTTATTTATTTTTTAGGCCGCATAGTTTTTAACTTTTGATGAAAAATGTAAAAAAAATACCGGTTTTTCACTATTGACCCTGTGTAGTATGTCAATATGATAAAAAAAATACCTATAATAAGTGACCTCTGCGCTGCCACCGACTACAGACGTCGCGGAAGTGAAATACAGTCGTGCCAGCGGCAGCGCTACGAAGAAGAGTAGGTACCTATTCATTATGTTAAATCATAAAAAAGGTGTTGTAAAAAGGTGTCCTTATCAATAATTTCTTTCATTTTCAAATAGCACACTCTTTGATAGGATAGAAAGACTTCCTTTCTGTTTCATTGGAGATCCCTCTCACTAGCGCAGAAACATATGTATGTTCGAATTACCCTTTCACGGCATACCTGTATTGTGCACTCGAAAGCTCATCTGCACGCCAGTGCGACTGGGTAGATATGTAGATTTTACTTACCTAACTTTAGCTCGACTCTGCTTCCATGTTCTTATTATTCACATTCACTGGCTGTGCTGGCCATAGTTGCCATTACCCATCCTGTTGTTGATATTACCTACTTGCAAATCTTTAGACTAAATACATAATTATAATGCGAAGAATAGTTATCATAACTTAGAACAATCTTGTCTACCTACATCATGAATCATGAATTCATGATGGTTATGACTTTTTTTCCACCTACCTACAATATCGTGCAATTATCAGCTGAGGTATTTACGACTATTAAAATAATAGTCGTAAATACCTCAGCTCGTAAAAAAGCACATAACCTAATAATAGGTTTTGTGCTTTTTTACCTGTCAGGATACTTAATACCTATATCCGTCGACCGTCGTCGTCGCCGTCGTTGTCAGGTCGATCGACCAGGTTAAGCTACGCTTGCCGCGGTTGGTCTGTAGATGGGTGACCATCTTTACATACCGAGACCACTCCGTGTCGCAGCCGGGACCAACGGCTTAGCGTGCTATCCGATAGCACGCTAAGCCGTTGGTCCCGGCTGTAATTTTTGGATCTTTGACAGTCGTTACGGGTAGTCAGAAGCCCGAAAGTCTGACAATCAGTTAAGACTGGTCCCAGTTACTGGGTAATACGATACCCCTTGATAAGCCAAGGGGTATCGTATTACCCAGTAACTGGGTTGTGGAGGTCAGATAGGCAGTCGCTCCATGTAAAACACTGGTATTCAGCTGCATACGGTTAGACTGGAAGCCGACCCCAACATAGTTGGGAAAAGGCTAGGCAGATGATGATGATGAGGATAATATAACCGTTACATTTTTATGTGATTGGAATAAAGTTAACACAATGTCAGTTGAGCTGTATGAATACTGGTCCACTCAATCTGTGTGGTTCTGTCCTCAAAATACCATTTCAGACACCAATCTCTCTTCACATGATCTGACCAAGATTATGTCTGGACTTTAAAAGAGACTGTGACCTCTGAATTTGTCGGCCTTTCTTCTCAGAGTAGTCACATAGGAAACGCCGACCTCATCTAGTTTCAAAAAATATGATTGACGTTTTATACACGTCAATCATATTTTTTGTGTGTTTGTACACACCTACTTACAGAAATAAAATAATTTATCAATCAATCAATCAATCAAAATATTTTATTTCACATAAGCCTACATGGGCACTTATGAAACGTCAGAAGCTAGGTGCACGGTTCCAATTGGTCGTTTCCTATGGAGAAGAACCGGCAAGAATACTAATATTAAAAAAAAACATCATAGAATATGGTTGCAACTTGCAAGATAAATGTTACCTACGATGATGCAGAAAAGTTGTTTACTAATCAACCTTTCCACCAGAGATGAGCGAAGATGCGTAGCGAGGGATGTGTGTAAAACCAACCAATACCAACGCTAACTTAATCACACTAATATTATAAAGGCGAAAGTTGCGGAAAAAGCGGGGTGGGGGTGTGTGTGTGTGTTTATAGGTGGAAAAATTCGAAAAATTCATGAAAAAAAAAATAATGAAGACAATTCATTTTCTCATACATTTAGGCGGTACGTAATTCGCCGGGTCAGCTAGTAATAAAAAAAGAGGAAAGATTTATTTGTTTGAATTGAATAGGCTCCGAAACTCCTGGACCGATTTGAAAAAATAGTTTTGTGTTGGATAGCCCATTTATCGAGGAAGGCTATACTTACAAGGTGTTGATTTGCATCCTCGTCAAATTTCAGGAGGTTGTCATAGAAGACATTTTAGTACTTTAGTACTTAGTAAAGTAAAAGGCGTTTGTTTGTGTGTGAAAGCGCGGTTATAGGGCTAGTAACAGACGGGCCGCGTTTAAATACGGCTGGTTCACACTTACGGATTTCCGTAAATAAGAAAAAAAAAAGCCTACCCATTTTATTGTTGATTTGGGTCGAGAATCATTAGCATAATTACGTCCTTGAATTTGACTAGGATGCAAATCAACACCTTGTATAACATCACGCTACGACCAATAGAAGCGGAGCATCAATGAAAAATGTTGCAATAACGGGGAAAAATTATTCCTTTTGAGAGCTTCCGTTGCGTACGCTGCGTAAACGGTTAAAGTTACGCAAAAATCGTGTATTTCGGAATTGTTCATTAAAAGTAAAAAAAAAAGTTCGCGACAGCATAAGTCTATGTCTTAAGGTTGACTCACTATAACCTTTTTTATGGTAATCAAAAAATTTGTTCTAAAATAATGCATTATTTGCGAAGGTTTTTTTTATAAACATGATATTAATCCTTATCCAAATAAATACGTCATTCATCACAAGTATTTAATTTTGAACAAAATTGCCCTTGACATCATTTGATTTCAATAAATATCTTAATTCTTGGAGATATCATATTTTTTAAATAACACTAATAAAGCTGAAGAGTTTGTTTGTCACGCTAGGACCCTTATGAGTTGAGCAAAAAGAAAAAAAAGTCAGAAGTTTTCGCTAAGCGAAAACGTAGTAATAGCGCAGGCAGGCGATGCGATGCGACGGGGTGGGTCGGGGAACAAAATATTCACGCGTACGAAGTCGCGGGCAGAAGCTATAAATTATAAAGATCATAAAAAACATAAATTTTCTAAAACTACCTTTCAAGGGGAGGTCGAGAGAGTGTTAAATTTTTTTGAGGAAAGTACGAAACCCAAGCGGATGAAGTCGCGGGCTAAGTGCTAGTGATTATTGATATATATATACCTCTAGTTTAAGGCACTAATATTGTCAATATTTATGTACATAAATTATTTTAATAAACCAATTCAACGCAAACCGGTTACTTATATCACGTTATGATCTACCTACTGTTGTTTCGAATGCAGTAGGTTCAACCTTAAATAATATCTACGAACCGCGACATGTAGTACTATTCTACAAAAGAACGAATGGAAGCCTGAAGTAGGTAATAGAAAAAAGGAAACTTTTTTGAACAGAAATTTCATAACGTGGAGCCCAAATATTACCATAGTTAAGTTAGGATTCATTGTTATAGTTTTAGTTAAGTTAGGATTTAATTTTGTTATTTTTATTAATTAATTAGATATTAATGTTGTTGATTAGTTTTACTCTCGAATATTACCATAATATCTAATCTTTGTGAGTTTAGGTTACCAACTTGTTTATACTATATGCCATAATAGGAAAGAAAAAAAACAAAAAGAAACGCTTAGGAAGAAAAAATAATAATAATGATAATGTTTATCAGTCCTGCTGGGATGAAAAGATGTTACAATATTTATCATTGGTTACTTCTTCCGATCATTTCCATATTTCCTTCTTATTTTATGGTTATCTACTATTAATAATTATAAAACAATGCAAGTCATTACAAAAGTACCGTTAATTGTACAATTATAACTTTGCACTAATTGCTGTAGACGCCTGCAATAAACGTTTAAGTAAACTTAAGTAGTTACCTACTGCATAAGAACTGCAA
The DNA here is from genome assembly GCA_963082905.1 of Oligia fasciuncula. Taxonomy (NCBI): domain Eukaryota; kingdom Metazoa; phylum Arthropoda; class Insecta; order Lepidoptera; family Noctuidae; genus Oligia; species Oligia fasciuncula. The sequence continues at coordinate 12,594,992 of OY720388.1, read as the reverse complement.
TGCAATAAGGACACTAGCTGTGGCAGCACACACCTGTGCAAAGGACGCAACTGTGCAAAGCGAGTAGTTTTCCTATAACCGTAGCGTCCGCAGCAGGAGGTCTAAATTCGTAGATTCGGCCGAAGCTACGAGCGATTCCTACTCAAACTCAAACTCAAAGCATTTATTTCAATTAAATGATAAATGATTTTATTTCTGTAAGTAGGTTTGTACAAACACTTTTACACGTCAATCATATTTTTTTTTTAAACTAGATGAGGTCGGCGTGTCCTAACTGACTATTCTGAGAAGAAAGGCCGAAACAAACTCAGAAGTCACAGTCTCTTTTAAAGTCCAGACAAAAACTTGGTCAGATCGTGTGAAGACCATGTAGATTGGTGTCTGAAATGGTCTTTTGAGGAAAGAACCACACAGATTGAGCGGACCTGTCCAATCAGTGCACGCATTTGTCAAAAATCGTGCAGCTCAATTTAGAACTTGAGGAGCTCAACGATTCGACGAACAATACCAAAGACAGGACATTTGGGTAGGCCGCATAAACTACTCAAACTGCCAGATCATGATTAAAACTAAGAAGGAAAAAATTAAACCTTGTACAGGCACTTTTGAATTGTCAAAATTAAATAGTCTGAATCTAGTTGCCCATTCCAAAGCGTAGTAATCTCTATGGAGAAGAACGGGCAAGAAACTCCATGGACACTCTTTATCACCTATGGAAATAAGATTATATTGGGGCCCGACCTAAGAATGAATGACACCACGGTTTGACAGGTGTCCTTAATCTCAATAGGTATGTGTTTTTGCCTGTCCAAAAAAGTTAATTAATCGGGTGTAGGGTTCTCTCTGTAGTTTCTTGCTATTTTCGGACGGGCCCTAGTTCAGCTTTTTTTTCTTCTTAGTTACCTACAACAAGTTCATACATACGTTTGACGTACGAAAAGTGCTGACACTCAGCCAAATTTGAAAAAAAAAACACATAAGTTACTCACTCCTTCTTCCTATGGGTTAGGCAGATATTCCAGAGCACAACGTATTATATATTATATCCTTGCTTTGATTACACGTATATCACACTAATATTATAAAGGCGAAAGTTTGTGAGTTATATGTTTGTTACATTTTCACGCACAAACGGCTGAACCAATTTTGATAAAATTTGGTATGGAGGTAGCTGACACCCTGGATTACTACATAGGATACTTTTTATCCCCTTATTCCCACGGGATCGAGACTTCTACGGGTGAAACCGCGGGGCACTGCTAGTATTTCCATAAATGTTATTGAGTACCTACTACAAGGACCGAAACGTAAATTGGTCTCGAAATACCTACGTTAAAGTCTTTATAGTTAACTAATTAACCAGAACCAGTCACTTCCTCCTTACTTCCTGGTTTAATTAAGTCAATATAAGTACATAGTGTAACTGTTTACATCAAGTGATGAGACTGTGTAAAGACTCCCGCAGACAGACGCGACGCGACGTGCGCCGCCATTCTGGTAGAAGAATTTCCATGAAGTTTTCACAGAACTTGTTCTACCAGAGTCGTGTCGCGCCTGTCTGTGGGACCCTTAAGTTTGCACACGATAGTGTACCGGTACGTACCTAGTGTCGGTCGCCTGACTTGTGGGGTCATAGCCTTCGGATCGAGCAAGTTCATACTGTGGTTTTCATATCCTTGTTTACTACTTTACATCTTTTAAAGCGGTTCACTGATTATCATCAAAAGTTTTAAAGCATAATAATGCACGCGAATTATTTTAAGAGCTTTATGTTTTGTAATTTGCTATTACCAGACGTTTTTTTTTCCACGTGGAAAAATACGATCCTATTTTTTTTATGACCAAGAAACCATACGGTGTTATTAAATTCGAATTCCTGAAACAATGTATCAGTTGATCGGTACCTAATAGTATAATTAGGTAGGTAACTATGTAAAGATATATGTTTTGTGTTGTTCAGTGCTTTCATCTGACCCTGACCAAGAGTCCAAGACATTGGTAATGAAACTGTCAAAACTTTAAAAGTAACCTTTATGTCATGGTCGTTATTTTTTCTTGTTAAATGTGTGTACATTTAAAGGTCTACGTCAATTAAATTTGTTTGTAGTTTATAACTTTTATTTATTAAATACTTACTTATGTTTATATACATATACAGACCGATTAAGATAATAATCTGTCAACGTGCGATACCTACACCTTCAGATTTTATTATAAGCTAACTGCGCCCCGCGGTTTCACCCGCATAAGTCTCGATCCCGTGGGAATAAGGGGATAAAAAGTTACTTTTCTCCTAATGCAAGTCATGGTCTACCCATGTGCCAAATTTCATCCGACTTCATTCAGCCGTTTTAGCGTGAAAACATAACAAACAAACATACAAAATTTTTTTTAACTACTTCACGTGACTTCGCGTGAGTATATTTTTATGAAAAATCGAAGACATAATCATATTATAAGTCATAAAAGGAGAGGACGTCACATGATTCAAATTTAAATATCTTTAAAAGTTTTTCGTGTCCTTCTTTGGTATTAACAAATTACAATAAAACTACATTATTTAACATTTCAATCTGGGTGCGGATTAAAGGCACATTAAACGTTGATTTCTTTGTAATTAGGTCACATATTGACTTTTAGGTACAGTCTGTTACAATTCCATTAACACTGTATCTTTTATATCATCTAAATTGATACAAAATGATTCGATACATTGATTTTCTGCATTTCATGTTCATACTCTTTAAATTCAAAAACATTCTTTATGAATATTTTGCTCTATATTAAGATTTAAAAAACTGTCGTTCTATTCTGATTGACACTGAATCCCGTATTACAGAACGTCACTCAATTCTCAAGCACTATACTTATAACTAGTTTTAACCAATCAAATGGCTTGAATTAGTTTTAAGTAATGCTTGAATATTGAGTGACATTCTATAATACGGGCCTAAGTCCCGTATCACAGAACGTTATTCGATACTCAAGCATGACTTAAAACTAGTTTCAACCAATCAAATGGCTTGAATCTTACTTAAAGTAATGCTTGAATATTGAGTGACGTTCTGTAATACGGGTCTAAGTATTTTCACCTCACTTCAAGCTCACTGCATCTAAGTTTTCACTGTGAGATTTTACAGAACAGATGGGATGAAGTTTTAACCGACTTTTATTGCTGACCGTCGCTACAAAAGACATCTACCAAGCAAAGGAGGTGTCAAAAGTTGCGGTACCTTGTAATATTAATAATTAAGCAATCATTAGACATTCTGTGTAAAGCGACGTAGATGCTTATGATGAGCTGAAATAAGGACAAGGCGAAACGACAAGCATGGCCGCGGCGACGGCCCTCGAGACGGACTCTCGTGGTCATGTGACTGCGAACATAGATCAACACATCAATATATTTACTTAAAACGGTACAAGGATCTTATGACGCATGGCCAAAATCTCAACTAACGCCATCTTGGTTTTTCAATAATATAATTTCAACTCATAAATGTTTACCAACAAGTCAACAACATTCAGGCGCCAACAGATTCCTGTACTCTACCTACACGAGACTTACACATGAAGGTACCGAAAATATTTAAACAAAATGAAAATATAAATAAATAAACCAGCCATCTAAATATAATTCAGGTTGGTTTATTGCATGCTTCATTAATGCTTCGTGAATATTTAATTACTGTAAATTTCGTTTCCGCTGTCTTGATATCCCTATTCATGCACATGCATTACTTAGTGGGTTTTGTTGTGTTTTTGCACAATTATTTTAATTTTATGTTTGATATTATTTATTCGTAGGTTTGAGTAGATATTTATCTATTCTAGTAAAACAGTGAATTCGCATAAAAATAATCGGCTATTCTGACGGATAAACATTGCGATGGTAGGTAAACCTTCCACAAAATGGTACTTAAACCACTAAATATAGCTTAGCTTAGTTAGCTTCTATAGGACTTTTCTAGCATTTTATAATTCGGGAGATGTATTTTTGTTACTGACTTACTGTTATTCCTGCAGAGTCCACCTCTGTAGGAATATTGTAACAAAAGTGATGAAATGAATGTGAGTCGTGATTAAGCTCCGCCGTTGTCGTGCCCAAACATATAGCTGCATAATTCCACACATGTACCTATATCTACTTTACAACACACCGTTAATGAAAAAGACTGGTGTTTTGAAAAAAAAAACATATAACAAAATAATTCTCCTCTGCCGAGCAATGTTACAAAAATATTTGGCCAAATACAGGAAACATCTATTTTTTGTTACCTACGGTTGTAGACAGCCAACGTATAGGCAACTGTTACTGGCGAATTATAATTACATTGGTACTTAATTATACTAATTTTGTGTGCGCCAATTGAACATGAAACACAATGTAATTCACAACATTTTAATCACAACAGATAACCATCACTTGCTGAATTACAAAGTAACTAAACCCATTTTTTGCCTATTTACAAAACATCCTTCGCCTCAAGAAATAAGATATCTCTGCATCGGTCTTCAAAACTAAATTAACTGCGCCTGAGTTCCATCGAGTTTCTCCCATCACATTGTGCATCTGAACGACGACACCCTTTGATAGCGCTTATTCAATTCAGTCATTGTTATAACACGTATTGTGAACCATTACAATATTATGTCCATCCTGTATCAATTTCACCCACTTTCACATGCATCGTTGTAGATAAATTGCAAAAAAAAAAATTTGTAACCCCGTAACTTCAAGGTGTGAACGTAAAAGATCACCGGAACAGGAAGTCAATCGTAAACCATTAACTGATTATCATAGGAATGCCACAGAGATATCATTCGCTGTTGTTAATGAATGATACCGAACGTAGAGAGTGTTATCTCTCACAGTTTCCACACCTATAAGAACCGGTTAAATGCAAGTTAGCGTCATTATGTAGATATAATTGATTGATGGAGCCTTCAAGTAAACACAACCGGGGGTTTTGGGTTTTAATATGAAGTCGGCATTTTTTTTTTTAGAAACTGCTTTTTGTACGATTCAACTTGATTAAAAAAACAACGTTCATAAGTTGTAATTAGTAGGTAGGTACGTAATTACCAAAGTCTGGTGTTTTAGACCACCTCCCAGTTCGTATTTCTCAGACTTACATAGTTGAAACATATTTTCAGCAGGTTTAATGCAATGTAAGTTGTGCACTACATTCAGCATTGTCTTGTTTACAAAGTGGTGGCTGGCAGTACCACATGAGCGTCACCATGCATGACGCAGATCGCGTTAGTATGTCAACGATCCACACGGGAGTGTGTGCAAGAGCATGAGTACCGGTTAGCTATCGATTTTATTCAAGAACATCGGATGTGCTTTCACTTGTCTTGTACCATTTAAAGGTTTTCTTATCTATAAGATAGTACTTTACGTAGGTTACATTATTACGAAATATTGTCTTCTCGATTTTTCCATATCTGATATCTTTTTAATTCTGCAATTTATAACTAATATTTATTTATTTATTAGTATTGTGGGATACTTATTGCCGAGATGTTTTATGTACAATTCCAGTTGACTATTTGATGTGTCTTTTCCACAGATATAGATACACCTAAATAACGCAAGAGCAACTATTCGCGTGCCAAAAATCGCACCAGCTTACGTTCAAAAATCATAACTCGCCACTTTCGCGCTCAGTCCTTAGTACTGATGGCTCGGTCAGCGTGAGCGAGAGCGCGAGCTTGTGACGTCATAGTAGGTAGTCAAAAAATGGCACGCTTGGTTTTCATACAGTTCGTGATACTTGCGTTATCTAGGTCTATCTATATCTGTGGTCTTTTCCATACCAGTAAGACCGGAATAACAAAATAATTACATCTCGCCTTCTCATAGGATCAACTTTCTTTCATGACCATATTATAAAAAGCATTAGTACCTGTTAAGTGTTGTTAGCTTTTTTTTCCGAATGGCCACGCTCTTGACCTCGATCACGCCTGATGGGAAGTTTGCTTGACGCCGGACTCCGGTGGGAGGGTGGTCGCATACCAGGCGAGCGTTAGCCCTACCACCGACCGCAAGGGAAGAATTGGCCAGTCAAATATGATGTTGGGTGTGACTGTCCAGGATGCGCCGAGCGCACGGTTCAGTTGAGTATAACAAACTGCGCTACACTATCTTCATGCATGCTTTGGTCCCTTTGACATGGGGTTCGATACCATTATCAGCGTACTGTCATCGCGTGTACTTTAGGTGAGATAGGGACATTAGGGACAGTGGTGAGGTAAAACGCGAGCCATACCATAGGGGGATGCGGTACCACCATGAAAATGATGTCAGAATGTCACGTCACACCATGGCGACTACCATGATGGGTAAAAGCGGCGACTACCATGATGGGTAAAAGCGTCAGGGTAGCAGCCCGCGAATTCAAATTTTCTTTACGTTTTTGGCAATTTGCAGGTCAGTGCCAGGTTGTACTTATGTTGATTAAAATATGATTCGCGACCATAACAAATATGACTTTACAGAATTATAATCATTACAATCAGCAATAGACTTGGCCTCAAATGTTATGATTTATATATATATTTATATGAATAGTCATTTAATAGTAATATGGGCTTAGAGAGTTGTATTAATAATTTTTTTATGATTATAATTCTATAAATAAATATTTGTAACAGCCGCGAATCATATATAGATAAACATACAACCGTACAAACTGATCCGAAAATTGCAAAAAACAGCAAAATTTGAATTTCGCGGGCTGCTACCTGACGCTTTTACCCATCATGGTAGTCGCCATGGTGTGACGGGACATTCTGACATCATTTTCATGGTGGGAATACCTTAACAAACGCAATCCTCTTTTCCTTGGTAGGTATAGGTAGTTGACACCCGCATGATAATTGGTTACATGATTGACATCAACTGGAAAACGGCCGAAATTGTTCTGAATGACAGTTTCAATCTATTAGTTAGAGATTACTGAGATTTTGATTTAATTACTGAGTTTGAATCAAACATAGCTGGGATTCAATCAATTACTTATTAAGTACATTTCACTCAGTATTATCGTGTGCTACACTGTATACCTAAGCATAAGTTGTACCTATCTAAACATTGTCGCTGTACTTAATATCCTTCTTGTTCTTTTTTGTGTGTTGTGTACTTTCTTTGCGTCGTGCTTACCGCAAATAAAGGTTTTTTTTTTCTTTTTAACGATAGTTCTACGCAATACTTTTTTTTTTATTGTCTTGTTGTAAAGGTTACCATAAAGTATCTAACCTAGAGCTTGATAATTATATCTTCATTTAAAAAAAAAATATTGTTTTTCTATAATAATATTATAGTTTTTTTTTTTTGTTTAATAGTTTTCTTTTTGTTACCTCAGAACTCCGTTATTTATGCCGATTTGCAATTTTTTTTACATACATAGGTTGTTAACCATATGTTTTTACTTGAAGGTGCAAATAACCTATTTTTTATAGGTATCATTTAGGGAGCGCAAAAACTGTCTAAAGATAATGTGCTTAAGCTTCACACAGGTATTTCCCATTAGGTATGTAGGATATTGTAAGACGTCACACCAAAACTATAGACAATGGTAGGTTTGGTAGTTAGGTACCAAAAGTCGTTAACAACCGACATTTCTTTTTTGCCACCTTTAACGTTGTAGTAATGATTATGTTCTAAAAATAAAACAAAAAATGTGTTCAAAAATAAACATCTGAAGTTATTCTTTTCTTGGATGTATTAACACTTTTGAATCTAATATAGAAGTATTTTATATGCAAAACATGCATGAAACGAAAATATTTATGGTGATTTTTTTTTTCTTTCAACATTCTTCTTGGCCATTTTTTTTTCTTGATTTAAACCTACGTGTAAGTGTGACGGCCTGGCTTACTGATATGAGCTACGGGTGTAGTGCTCAAAACTTTGGTCAAATTCCAGTGCAATATTTACAACAAAACTATTACCTACTTATTGCAAACACATATTCTAGTTTTTACTTAAAACTAAAACTTACGAAATAAAAAAACAATTTAAAAAAATTAAATCAATCGACTTCAAAAAGAAATTAACTCAAAGTTATGAAATAACTTTAATTTCGGAAGTCGGTGGCAAAAAACTAAAATACAGATCCCAAGACACCGACTTCCGAAATTAAAGATATTTCATAATTTTGAGTTAATTTCTTTTTTAAGTCGTTTTTTTTATTACTTTTTTATGATACAACCATCATCATCTGCCTAGCCTTTTCCCAACTATGTTGGGGTCGGCTTCCAGTCTAACCGGATGCAGCTGAATACCAGTATTTTACATGGAGCGACTGAATATCTGACCTCCACAACCCAGTTATCTACTGGGAAATACGATACCCCTTGGTAAGACTGGTTGTCAGACTTCCGGGCTTCTGACTACCCGTAACAACTGTCAAAGATCCACGAATGACGGACCAACGGCTTCACGTGCTTTCCGAGGCACAGAGAGGTCACGGTATGTATAGATGGTCGGCCATCCACAGATCAACCGCGGCGAGCATAGCTTAACCTGATCGATCGACCTGTGCGGCTGTTATTATTTAGCCACGGGCCCCTCAGCCTCGGGTTTTTTATGATACAACCATTATCATTATATTAAATCACCATCTATAGCATTTCATTTAATGCATGAGTAATCTGAATAATTAATTCAGTCGTGTGGTATATGCACGTGGCAGTAACTAAGTTCATAATTAGTTATGTAAGCAAAATGCCAGCTTGACAATGACTTTAGACTGATTTAGATTTTATTTTATCTATGATACTAGCGACCCGCCCCTGCAACGCACGGTTTTCACGACTTGACGAAACAGTGAGATCTCTTCATTTTATGTAAGTTAACTAACCATAACCATAATCAGCCTATAACGTTCCCACTGCTGGGACACAGGCCTCCTCTCGGTGAGAGGGAGTGGGCCGTAATCCACCACGCGGGCCCAGTGCGGATTGGTAGATGTCACATGTCTTCGAGTCACAGTTAACAAGTAATAATTGTTCTAGTAGTTGATGTCTTCGAATTTTTGGTTCTAGGACATGCCGGTTTCCTCACGATGTTTTCCTTCACCGTTTTGAGAGCAGTGGTGATGAAATAATTTACACAAAGTAAAACGCCTGTCTGGGTTCGAACCTACGACCTACAACTCGTAAGTCGCGGCCGTTACCACTTGGCCAATAACTTGGTTAACTAACAATGTATTATAACTACACATAAACCTTCCGGAATTAATTGAATGTAAATGATGGTGAAATCCATATCAAAATTCATTGGCTAATGTAAAGCCCAACGCGGTCACACAGACAGACACGAAAAACCACTTTAATAATAATAATATTTAATTGTATCCTGTAAACTTTACCCAATCTACCCATGTTTCATGACATGGTTTTATTTTTCTGGTAAGTATCATTTGTACAGACCAACCTACTGTTTTTAAACTTTTTCAATCAACTCAGCCTAACGCAGTCTACCGCTGGACATAGGCCTCTCCCAGACTGCGCCACAACACCCTGTCCTGAGCCTTCCGAATCCAGTCTACCCCAGCCACCTTCTTTAGGTCGTCCATCCATCTAGCTGCGGGGCGTCCCTCACTGAGCTTGCTTCATAATTTTATTATAAACTTTCAAGGGGTCTCTATCAGAAAGACCTTTTCGCTGAAAGACAATTCACGTTGGATGACATGATGAATAAACCAATTTTAATGAAACTCGGTCAAATTTGGCTGTAACACTATTTTTCGAAAATGTTCTTAAGTAACTTTTTAGATCTTTGTATCCTGCATATGCATATAAAGTTTCATTCGTTCGTTTCGAAAAACAAGAGCTTGAAAGTTTGTACGAAATGCCGTAGGTACGGCGTTAACCCTCATAATATTATTTTTAGGGTTATTGTTTAATTTAATTATTTTGCAACAGTTTTTAGGGTTCCGTACCAAAATGGTAAAAACGGAACCCTTATGGTGAGACTAATTCTGTCTGTCTGTCTGTCACAGGCACAGCTAGATATCTCAAGAACTACTAATGGTATCAACTTGAAATTTGGAATAGTTTTAGATGACATTTTCCTAACTATTTTGCAAATAAGAAAGAAATAAAAATATATGTATATTTTTTGCAACAGGGACTGAAAGGAGGTCTGAAAAATTCGAAGTGGGGTTACTAGGGCATGTGGGATATCATATGAAAGAGCGCAGTTTGCACATTCTCAAACATTTTTTCTATTTTTTTTAGGCCGCATAGTTTTCGACTCTTGATGAAAAATGTAAAAAAATACCGTTCCCCCCCCCGCCCCTTATCTCCGAAGTTTGCAAAGACAAAAATCTGAAATTATTCTATGTGATAGAAGTTTATGTAAAGTTTACAGGAAAAATAAAACGAAGTCTCTAAATAGCACACATTTTCAGAAATCATCAACAAAAGTTACATTAGTTCCACTATCGATCAAGAGATGGCGCTGACATAAAATTGCAATATTCTACACCGCAGTGCACAGTGTTAAAATTCTCTGATGAGTATAGGCCTCGCCGATGAAAATTTAAAAACATGATGGTACGGAACCCTTGGTGCGCTAGTCCGACTCGCTCTTGCCCGGTTTTTTTTCTGTTTACAAGTATTCTGACTATAATTATGTTCAATTAGGTCTCGTTAAGCAAAGGTCAAAAATAAATTTTCAGCTCATACATAAGTACTAAGTACTAACCAAGTAACCAATTATTCTTTTCTTTTTTATAGTGTTTACCTGCATGAAAATTGCGGCATTATCTAGGTGCAGGTTATAAAATATTTTTACTAAGTAAATTGCTTTTCCTATAGGCCAAACTTTTATTCACGGTTTCCTTGAGTAGATATTTTTACTTAGGTACACATAACGTTTGGTACGCATACATGTTCATTCGATCAACAATAATACGAGAGAGAGAGAGAGGAACTCTCACGATCACCGAGTTGTCGTATTTTATAAATAGTGTCACGATCACGAATCGCGCGATTCTTAGCGCGTAGTACCGAGTAGCCTGTAGGTGTACAATGTGTAGATATTCTTTAAGCCCGAGACACGCGGGGCTAGATTTTCAAAGTTAGGGTAGCAAGCTAGAACCTTGGTATACTATCATGGCTTGCTGTCCTGGCTTGGCACATGCTAGTGTTGTTTACATGATGCCAGATAATTTTAAGCCAGTACCATTGCAGGGATTAAGAATAATATATCAACACGTCCGTGAAGTAAAATGAACTGCATTCGTAAAAATCGAAAACTAGCTTCGCCGGCCACATGAAACTATTACACAAGCCAGGATAGTAAAATCAGTGGTGGGGGTGCTACTAGCTCAAAAAATAGAACCCTATCCTATTAAACGATCCTAGCTTGAGACGCTAGCTTATTACTAGATTTCTCACTAGTTTACTAGCCTAGAAATTAAGCTAGATTTATATACATGAAAACAGAGTTTCTAGCTTGCTAGCTTACTATCCTGGCTTGAGGACCTAGCCTCGTGTATCTCGGGCATTATTGTGTTGGTTGGCGAGGCATCCTGGACTGCGTGCGTATCGCACTTAATGCCACCGTAACTGCACCGTCTAGCTTCTTGGATACTGTAATGACGCATACAAGTAGTACCTAGAATTTGTACACGTTTGCTAAAATAATGGAATTCTTACGACTAGGTAACTATTCCGTTTGATCTAACTCACTACAATCGTCCTATTCATTTGATATGTATTACAGAACGTAACAATCATGTAAAGTAGGAAACAAATATGGAAATAAGAACATCAAAATACCAATTCGTAAGATGTGTATAATGATGATATCATTAAACATTCGAAACCCTATTTATATTCAAATGCTAAGTACCTACGATGTAATGTCAGTCAGCCTAAGGTCAAGATATCGTATCAACAATGTACAATGTAGGTAATGCTTCCATTTTAAGTTGTCACGTGTCTTGCCAAATTTTTAAGTGCAAAATTGATGGAAGGAATTGGATGTTACAACCGAAGTGGCATTGAACAGTTCACGGGATCTTATACGAAGAAAACTTGGAATTAAGACAGGAAATGAAAACATTTTAAGAATGAAGAACACTATATTACAGACTAGTTGCTCTACTAATTACTAATGAGACACTTTGTTACAGAAAATGGCTGGAAGAAATTGCACTAGCGAGCAAGCAGGGCCGTAAACCATCTTTACTTCGTGCAATGACCAAGGCTTTCTGGATGAGTTACGCTCCTTCCGGCATTATGTTCCTCATACAAGCACTCGTACTCAAGTGAGCAATTTTGTTGACTATTGGCGCAGCAGTCACGCGAATGTCTCATTATGCCAATTACTAATGTGGTATTTGTGACCTTCCCGTGTCATAGCACCTGGAAAATTTTACAGTGCAAGGCTAGCTATTACGAAAAAATCTTGAAAGAGTCACACATTTTTAATTTGAAAACATTTTGAATTTGGGATGTTCGTTTATGACTATTTCATGTCTCATAGACAGACGGGTAAACTCAGAACTCAGTTTACATACAGTTCTTTGAGAGTTATTTTACCTCTGATATTGCATCACTGTCAAAATCATAGTGATCAATATTGTCACTATACTGATTGCTGTTGAGGTGCCGCTACTGACAAGTCTGCCAATTCAAATCATCACAGTGATCTTTATTAAGAATGCTATTGAGTTTCTGCTGTCAGAGGTAAAATAACTGTGAAAGCTAGGTAAAAGCATTGTAACTATGAACGACGTCACACAATTGTATTATTTTTCTAACCAAGTTCTATTTACTTAACTCCCTTAGGCCTTTCCAGCCGGTAGCTTTGAGCTTGTTGCTTACATACTGGGAGCCAGGCTCGACCATGACCTACGAGCAGGCAGTGTACTGCGCCACGGCCGTCATCATGATGTCGTTGATCATCGCCTTCCTCAACCACCACGGCACCTACTCCACGCAGCAATTTGGAATGAAAGTCCGCATCGCCGCCTGCTCACTCATCTATAGAAAGGTAAGACTAAACTCACTTTAACAGAACCTTATGTAGTTTCTTAGGTCAACGGAAATACTTGTTTAAACAGTAAATTTCTCTATGTAAATTGCGCCCGATATTGCAAAATTATATATTTACTTGACGATAATTAAATAATATATAATTGTAAATTAAAAATTAAAAAATCTTTTGAAAGACACAGACTTTTGTACGGAAAAACTTATCTTCTATATACAGGGTTATTTGTAAAACACCAGCAACCTCTTAAGAGGTCATTGTACTCATCATTATGAACAACTTTTACTATGGGACCAAACCTGAAATCGCGAAAAAAAAATCAGCTGTTCCCTACATTTATGTTCGTATAACTCGTCAAAATGTAGGGAACAGCTGTTTTTTTTTTCGCAATTTCAGGTTTGGTCCCATAGTAAAAGTTGTTCATAATGATGAGTACAATGACCTCTTAAGAGGTTGCTGGTGTTTTACAAATAACCCTGTATAAATAAAACAAAGTCGGGTTAGTTACACCATTTATAACTCAAGAACGGCGGCACCGATTTTTATGATCTTTGATTGTTGGATTTGTCTCCACCCCGAAAAGCAAAATAACTATTATAACATGGGAAAAATTCACGAAAAAAATAATAATGAAGATAATTCATTTTCTCATACATTTTGCATGGAAAGACTTTTTTGATGATATCTTGAGAACGGATCGACTGATTTCGATAATGATTCTGACTCTGAGGCGGTACGCAGCTAGTTCTTGTGTTGAGCTGATAAATGAATGTGTGAGTGAAAAAATTTGATATCGTTGTTTTATTTACACTATCGGAGAAATCTTAAAAAAATAATTCGCTGCATTTTTGACTGGCAAATGGAATTGCGCGCGCAACGCTTCTCACTCTCAACACTCGCGTAGAAAATTTAACATTTTAAATTTAGGCAACCATGGATTCAACAAACTGTTTGACAAGGCAGCCTAATACGGTTGGCTTGGGAATAAAATAAGTAGTAGTAATATGTAATTCCATTAAATAACTTATGAGGGTATATTAATAACGCTTACCTACTTACCTGTTTATACCTGGCAACTCCATAGTTGCGCAGAGGGGAAATAGGCAACCTTTATTTTTTCAATTCCTTGGGTATATTCTCTCAGCTGATGCTCGACCTCCACAAATAACTAATCGGGGAAGTTAATAAAAAAAAAATAATTAAACCTTTATTTTTTTAATTCCTTGGGGTATATTCTCTCAGCTGATGCTCGACTTCCACAAATAACTAATCGGGAAAGTTAATCAAAAAAAATTAATTAAACATTTTATGGTTTAACATCACCAGCACGTGATTTAGCTAGGCAACCTATTTGCGATGTATCAATGTACACATTATCTAGCATATATTCTTTATTATCATTAAATAACAGATCAGGGTATATATTTCTTATACCGGATCTTAGACTATTGCACTGAAAACTTTCGTTCAAATTACAGTACATAACTGTTGAATAAAAGGACACCCATGTCATCACCGTATAGGTACTTATTTGTGAACACCGTTAGTTTATAATATATCTCGCGAGATTGTAAACTGTCGATAAATTGTGAATTAGGTACTCTACTTGTACCATACTGCTTACAATAATTATAATGTATGAATTTTCGATAGTTTATAACCTATCCATGTCAAACCGTCAAATTGTGAACGAGCCTAATGTGTTATGCACATAAGTGTTTTTCTTTCAGAAATCAATTCTGAGAATAAATATGTGCTGTGCAAATAGCATGTCAATTTTATTAATGTAATCCGAAAATTATAAGACCTTGCACCTAACAATCATATTATTTTGAGAAACGTTATTTATTGCTACATGATAGTGGGAAGCGATGGGCAAGATCTCACAAACGCTTGGGTATAAAACTATGAAAGTAAAATCCATCCGACCATTTGAATTTGAATGACCATTCGACTGGTGAGAGTTGGACGACAATCGATCTAAGACAGATATTTGAATAAAAATCTTTTATGCATACGGAAATAGACTTCAGGTTTTATTTAATTAAGTACAATTACGAAAACCACTATTGTTAAATGAGTACGATTTTATCAGAATTTTTTAAAGTAGGTAAATGTTAAAAACCATATTTTTTAACAAATTTCAGGGTCAACAAAACATGTTAATTAAATCAGTAGGTACACCTATTTACTTAAATATTATTATGAACCTTTAAATTTTAAATAAGACTTACCTACCTGCACTGCTTGATGTAGTTAAACCCCTAATGATTGTAATAAATGTTAATAATAATAATCGCACATTGTTGAGGAAAGACTAGTCAGAGGATGACGAGGCAATTTAATTCAAAGTAAATTATATTTTTTCAATTAAATATAATTTTATTTCAATTAATTTTAATTCTCCTATCCGTGTCAATCAGGTAATGCGTATGAGTTCCGGCGCGCTAGCACAGACCACAGCGGGGCAAGTCGTCAATCTCTTGTCGAACGACGTGAACCGTTTCGACTATGCTTTCATCTACACGCATTTCATCTGGCTACTCCCTCTCCAAGTCGTCATCGTCTGTTACCTCATATACCTGAAGATCGGCTACGCAGCCATCGTAGGTGTCATCGGCATTGTGTTGCAGACCATTCCGGTTCAATGTATGTATATTTTTGATGTTGTTGTTTTACCAGGATATTGAAGCAATTGTTTCTTTAAAACTGAGAATGGAAAACAAAGGAAAACCGAATCAATAGCGGTACTTACTTTTCTGATAACTTAACTATGATGAATTTACTTGGTAAATGCAACAAGAATGCTGGCTCCATGAAAGCAAATAACCCCACTAACGTAACTGAAGTCATACCAAAAATACATAAACAGCAAAACATAACACCGCAAAAAAATAAATTAAAGATAATTATCGATTCCAAAGCTACAGCTTCCTGGTTATGCAATTACAGTAAAAGAAATTTAAGGCCCATAAATTCCTGTCGGCCGATCCAATCAATGGGCAGTCCATCTTCTAAGAAAGGCAATAAACATATGCAACCTTATTATTATTCTTACAGCTTACATGAGTAAATTGGCTGCAAGGTTGCGAATGAGGACCGCGTGCAAAACTGACGAGCGCGTGCGAATTATGGACGAAATTATTAATGGCATGCAGGTATGTTGATCTGGATTTTCTGACGTGCTAATTACATAAATATTGGATTTTGAACTAGGTCAATAGACTAATAAAAATACTGATGCAGTAATGGTAAAGCTATTATTTTCATACTGTGAATTTGGCAAAATGGAAGGTAAGAATAAGATTAAATTATTTGCTGAAAATACAGTTTTTACCAGACTTAAAAATTGGTGGTTTATGCACAGCCCATAGTTTGACTGTTTAGGGCATGCAAATTAGTTTAACATTAATAATATCTACTAAGGTACTTAATTTAGTTTTTACTACTATGTTCTAATATTAAATAATTTATTTACCAATCAGGCTATCATCTCCATTTCATAGAGAATGATTGTTTTAGTGGCCTAGTTCACACGATTTATATGCCAACTTTGACGTCCTGTATTCTCCGATATCAATCAGCGTACTAAAACCATTTGTAATTACTTGTACAAAAATGTTTGACCCTCATTCCTAATTTAAATATGTGACGAGCTTTCAATTTTGTTCGAATACGACAAGATAAAAACATAAGGAAAACTTCGTGTATTTAATGCCATTAAGTGACATGGCGCCCTTCATTTTTTACAATCATTGATTTTGGTTTAGTCATGAACCGAAACATATTTTTGCACGTTTACAGAGAAACCGCAAGAGAATAACAAAGTATGAATGCATGACTTTAACTGAGCACGTCAATATATCTTTAATTAATGGGGTTTTGGGTTTTCAATACAAAAGTCATCTTCAAGATTTTTTTGCCGAATAAGTTCATTCAAAGAAAAAATATTTATTGATATAATTTTTAACTTAGTAAATCTTATGAAATCATTTTAGGTGATTAAAATGTACGCCTGGGAGAAGCCATTTGAGCAGGTAGTAGCTCTGGCTCGAAAGAACGAAATTAAGCAAATCACGTCAGCGTCTTACCTCCGAGGGGTGTACCTCAGCTTCATGGTGTTCACCGAGAGACTCACCCTGTACATCACCCTGCTCTCCTACTCACTGTTCGGCTACCAAGTTACTGCAGACATTGTAAGTATCTACCCCAAACAAACATATGGTTGTTTATAGGTTCATAATCTTTTCTTAACGTAGAAAATTCCAGTTTGTTTTGTTACAATTATTTTTTATTCACGAACAGCATTCCTCGGAATGTTAAAATTCGAATCAAAACATTCAAACAAAAGCCTCATAATATCAAAACTTTCTGATTGTTTAATAACTTTTATGGACCAGTGCAGTGTACGTGTGTAATTTGCAGGTGTTCCCATTGGCGCAATTCTTCAACACCCTACAAGGCACGCTATCGATAATCATGTCGAATGCTGTGTCATTTTTGGCAGAGGCACTAATATCAGTGCAGCGCCTCGAGGCGTTCATGTTGTTCGGTACGTGAGACCACATGGTCTCGACCTCGGACCAAGTGCATGCCCTATCGACACTATCCTTCTTCTACGAGTCCAAATTATAACTGAGACTCGACGCTAATAATAACACTAATACTTAAATTATCTAACTCTCAAAACTTTATTTACGTGTCTGTTCCATAAACTACTGCCTGTAATGGCTAAATTATTTAGTCAAAACATCTAACTACTTCTAACCACTTCCAGTCAATAAGTTATTAGAACATACGCTGTGTCAGGACATGATATTTAGGTGGCGTTTGGTTAAGGGTTCCAACTAAAATGAACGTCCTGATGATAAGTGTGTCATAAATTATAGTTTTCAATTTAAACTCTTTCACATAATGTTTGAGGCATAAAATCACAATGATAGTTATAGTAAAAATTATTCATATCATTAACATTAATTTAATACTGCAGTAGTCGATGGACGCTGCTGCTAAAAAGCATCAAGAGAGTCAACAAAACCAATGATTTCCACAGGTCTTCCCGTTGGCACAATACTTCAACATACTACAGTTGACTTTGGCTGTCTCTATGCCGACAAGCCTTTCAATGATAATGGAGTCCTATTCCTCTGTTCGCCGTATTGAGGCAGTTTTACTTTTGGGTACGAGATTAGTCAGAATAGTTTTGGGTGTAAATGTCCTAAATGATGCACTTGATGCGTCATTACTGTTCTAAAGAATATTTGATTAACCGACGTTTATTGTGTTAACACGCATCCTGTGATGTCATTTATTCTCGCTTCGTATGCCTTCATATACCTACTAAGTACTAACAATCACCTGGACTAACCTAAGGAGGGCGTTTTATGTTATAATTCAATTTAATTCCGATTAAAATCAAAATTAATTGATGTTTTACACTCTAGAGAGAAAAAAAACAATAATAAGAACTAAGAACAAAAGCTATTTACCTAATACTCACAGGTTTTCATTTCGCATTTCATAAAACATTAACGAAACATGCCATAATGATATAGCAATTATTGTCAATATAAAGGTCATGTAAGTCGATGTGTAGCGTAATAATGACTGTATTATGTATTCAATTAACGTAAATTCGTATTATGTATGACAACAGATGAGCGAGAAGACCTTCGCAGTGTTCCGGACGTAGACATCGCTAAATTAGTACAAATGGTAGAGAATAAGAAGAAAAAGAATAATCTGAGCGAAGTTGACCTACGTCCTAACACTTTCAAGAAAATCGATGAGGAGGGCATTTACAATCCTGGTAAGTTATAAATTACTGCACGAAAACAAACAATTTTTTTTTTGTTTTATTTATTTTTACGTTTTATATGCATTTTGTAAAAGGCTGTTATTTTGACATTACCAAAAGACACTTCAATTTTATTTATTTGTATGTATGTATAGAGTACAGATGTATAGATCAAATTCAGGACAACATTTGGCGTTGCTTGTAGAATACCTGTACAGGTATTCTACAGGCAACGCCAAATGTCCTAGGTACTATTTCAAATAGATATTGCTTATGAAAGTGATAATCTATGTATTAAAGTGGTTACAGTCGGACAATGTTATTAGTAATTCAATAATAACAAAACTTAAATAGAGTTTTGACATTCTGTATGAACATTTTTCTTTTTAATATTACATAAATACCTAGGTACGTACCTACATATTTTCAGTCAGTAAATTTATTGGTGGCACCCACGTGGCACCGGTTTTGTTGAATTGCCGACACGAGAATGAAATTATACCCTATCATTACTAGCGCATTCAATGAAATCAAAAATGAATATCATAACAGCATTTAAAGAATCTGATCTCTGATGATTCAGATTCTGAATTGATCGACGTAGGTAAACAAATTGTGAGGGATGATAGGTGTTTTAATTCAGTTAATATAAATTGAATCTACGATGAAGATACTTTTGTACTTGAATATATGGCTGATAATACAGGATCGATTAATTGATTCATATCAACATCTGTATTAAAATTACATATAGACATGATCGTGCTCACATCATGATGTTGGCAAAATTGCAGCAAAATGGTGTAAACGTTTTATACAGAAAGTCAATCAAGGCCGCCATAGCCTCTAATGTGGGTAATAGGTATCTACGGTCTATATATTATTTTATTTTTGGAAAGCAAGGATAAAGATTTTTTTTGGAGGCAAACGAAACTACTACTATTAGGACAAGTAACAATTGTTACCAGCCTGAGTAGGTATTTTAAAGAATGTAATAATGTAAAGTAGGTACTGGAGTGTTTACTTACGTTTAACAGCAGGTTGTTTCTGGTATTTACCCGGTGAATAACTCCAATTTTATTAGTTAGGTACTTGTTTTACATTGCTAAGTTGTCGTTGTTGCTTGCATTAAAGTAATAACCCAAAAAAACTGCTCATCAGCAACACGAAAAATATTTGGATGGGCGAGTAATTCGTGTTCTTTATTTAAGTGTTACTTGCAAAACCTGAAGATCAAATTATTGCTACACCATTTAGTACATTTAATAACAACATAATTATTGCGATATGGGTGCAAGCTATTTTTTAACAAAATATTTGCTAGGAGTTATACCAATTTTAGCACAACGGATAAGGTTCGTCGAACATACGTCGACTTCTCTCTTGCCAATCAATTAACTACTTTTGTTTGTGTAAGAGTGCGTATTAATAAAATAGGGAGTTGGTTAAAAGCGACTTGAGTATGTTAACAGCCGCCAAGAGGCATTGCCAAGAGGCTCTGCCTACAACTTTTTCCACTGAAAAATAAAATACACAAAGGAAAATTCCGAAAATCAAAATGTTGATAAAATATTCACTTGTTAAAATTCTACGCCGATCTGCCGCACGTGTTTATCAACAAAAAACACGGCGACCGGCTTTTGCCGCATTGAAGGGGCTAACCGATTGAATCAGACGGCGACACTCGTATTATTAATCCAATGGTTTACTATTATCCTTTGTAGTCTAGTTGTGCAATCACGGGCATTTGGATCGATTTTACAAACTATTCTGCACACGTTTCAAACACAGTATTGTACACTGTATTGTTAAACTTATGTAATATAAACCTAACCTACATTATGACCCACGAGTTTGGAAAGATAATAGTTTATTACGACCTAAAGCGACGTTTCAATTTTTCAATAAAAGTCATTTATTTCTTTGTGACCTAATCCCGCTTTTAAGTTACGCTTTTCTGTGACTTAAGCAGTCCATGTATAAACAGAAAAGCGTGAATTAAGTGCGGGTTTAGGTCACATGAGCTTAAAAATAGTATACGATACGTGTGACTTAGTAGACCTTAGTCACGCGTAACGTAGGTAATGTACTATTGATGACCCAATCTAATCGATCATTTTCTTCCTTATGTTTTAGGATTTGAGTGCAACGAAAAAGCCTTAATGAGTTCTACTCTATGCCCGATGCCAGTGAACCCAGATGTTGGCATTCTGATCCAGAACGTGAGCGCCAGCTGGATTGACGACGGACCAATCACGTTGAACCACCTAAACCTCCTGATGCCTAAAGGAAAGCTGTGTGCCATCATCGGCTCTGTCGGATCCGGAAAGGTTTGTTGTCTGTCAATTAATGTTTCTTTTTACATTGTTCAATTTACCCGTTCCTTCATCAGAAAAATTTTTAGGTACTAGGTAGATACTTACGATACGTCATGGAATCTTGGAAAGTTTCTTCTTATTGTTAAAATAAGTGAGAAAATCATCAGTCACCAGCCAAATGAGGCTTCTAGGTAACTTACGCAAGTGTAAACGTATGCGTAACTTATTTCCGCACTTCACAAGTACATTAAAAGCTATACTAAACGGACGTGAATTCACGGTAAACGTTAGGTAAACAACGCTACCAAAAATATCAAATCGATACCAGTTTTAAATGTATCAACAAGTTAAACGAATCAAACGACAGATATTGATTACCTATAACACAACGATATTTAGCACATCCCAAATATGAATGATTGTCTGACAAATGTTCCATTTACACTGTATATTGCAAAATACTTATCAAGTTTCAAGTGCAAATTATCATATTATATAATGCCTACTTAGGTCCTAATATAAAATGTCCTGTTTATTTGTAGAGTTCAGTTCTTCAATTACTCCTGAATGAACTTCGATCTACCAGTGGCCGAATATACCTGTCTGGGCCTCTATCATATGCAAGTCAGGAGCCGTGGCTGTTCGTTGCTACCGTCAGACAAAACATCTTATTTGGCCTGCCCTACAACTCCAAAAAGTATAAAGAAGTAAGTATAATCTAAATACTGCTGAAAATATTTAAGTAATAGTGTTATCGGTAAAATTAAAACATTATAGAAAAGAGTCGACTTAATACCTAATGCACGATTCAATTCAATTTGTTAACAAAGAACCAAATTTATCTATGGTTACATTTTTTGAGTTTTAAATTATGCTCATGCTGATATCTAATTTAAATTCCCATTCTTCCAGGTTGTAAGAGTGTGCGCTCTCCAGAAGGACTTCCAACAGTTTCCTCACGGAGACCAGACGCTCGTCGGTGAACGAGGAGCCTCCTTGTCGGGCGGTCAGAGAGCCCGCATAAACCTTGCCAGAGCTGTTTACAGACAGGTATGTGTGTGACATAAAATTGCTTACTTGCAATGCTATGCAAGGAAAATAAAAAAATATATATTTCGGAAAATGTGAACATAAAAGTTCAACTGTTTGATGTTTTAGACCACACCAAAATCTAGATGATATTGCTGCTCGACAGCAGCAATATCATCTAGATTTTGGTGTGGTTTATAAGTCCGACGACTTAGAAACGCAACTAAACTAGTTAAAATACCATAATGAAAACTTGAATATCCTCACTCCGGTTCTAGATAGGCAATGCTAAGATTTTACACCCTGAGATAATCCCAGCGTGCACTGCACTCTAGCGACGTCGTGGTAATAGGTACTCCCATAAAATTACGCTCTTCTCTGAAAATTAACCGGCAAAGCTTAACATTAACTTTTACTACCACTTAGTTTAAGCCGTGCTAATGAACTGACTTTTAATTTGCACTATGACGCCTTAAAAGCAAATGACTATTTAATGTAAGTTAGGCAAAATGCAGCAACAGAAATGCATTTAATGTCATACTCATCAAGCCTCGAGAAGCAAACAGCCGGACGATTCTGTAAAAATTTCACCGTAACAAGTTAGGTCAGGTGACTTATCATTCGTACAGAGGGATTGACACTATTGACAGCTCACTTAAAGCTCACTTCACCTAATTTTTATTGTCTGTTACAGAATAGCTTGGATGTTGAACTCAACCTATATAAGAAACGCCTTATTAGATCCATCTGTTTTCTTTTTTATTACAACTTTGTGCACAAGTAAAAACATACTGCACGAAGGTGGATTTGATGCCTGAGGTATTTTCTGCCAGTCAACCTTAGGGTGATGTTCCTACTATTGTTTGTGTGAAAATACATTAAACAAATAAAACATCAAAATAAACAGAGCAACGGTTTCTTACGAAGGCTTCTAGGGAAAACCTCCATGATACCACATTGGCACTTCTATTTCAGCTAGGGTTCTTTATAGAGTCATAATAAACTATGACTTTTGTTACCAGGCCGATATCTACCTGTTGGACGACCCCCTCTCTGCCGTGGACGCGCACGTGGGTCGCCAGCTCTTCGACGAGTGCATCAGCGGCTACCTGCGGCACACCACGCGCGTGCTGGTCACGCATCAGTTGCACTACCTTAAGGCCGCTGACTACATCATCATCATGAACAACGTAATCCAACATTTATTTATTTCTTAAGCCATTACCCTCTGTATCTATATCCATCCTAGGAGCTTTGTAGAGCATTTGCTGCATTAAATTTTGCGACCGTTGCTGGTCTTACAATACCCCTACGCCACACTACGCTTTTTCGCGGGTAGGTGTAAAAGAAGACAGACGTAACTCGTGTATTGATTTTATATTTAAAATAGTAATTTACAGTATTTTCACTTATTTTTTATAAATTATCAGTGTATAGCCTATACACTACGTGTACTCACGTTTGCAGCACTTTTATGTGACTCAAGCAATAATTACACCACCTGCCAGCTCATCACTTCACAAACTATTTTCACTTCACCGTACACAAGATGTCTCAATTCGACGAGATAGTATCCGCACAGAAGGCCCTCGAAGATAGCTTTATCCGGAAGATGAGTGAGTTGGAAGCGCAGATACAGTGTGCAGGACCTGCCAAGGACACCGTGGCGAGGGTAGCCGAGGAGTTTCGCTCCTTTAGGGAGCTGATCTTTAGCATGCTGAGTTTGCTCAGAAGACAAATCAGCGAGTGTGCTAGACAGGTTGACGGGATGGAGACCAGGCATCGGCGGAAGGCGCTCATTTTCCAGGGCATTCCAGAAGTTGAAGGGGAAGTCAGCAGCACAGTGATCCTGGAGGTGATAAGCAAGAAGCTGTCCCTTAGTACTATCACTGCATCCTCCATAAAGGTCTGCCATAGACTTGGCCTAGCCAAAAAGGATCACCATAGGCCCATCCTAGTCAAGTTCTCGAGCTATGACGACAGGTCTGCAGTCTGGAGAGCGAAGACGGGACTGAAGGGGTCATCCATTTCTGTCAAGGAGTTTCTGACTAAGACCCGACAATCCATCTTTGGAAAGGCGCGGCTTCACTTTACTATGCGGTCGTGTTGGACTCAGGACGGTGTCATCGTTATTAAGGCCCCCGATGGAAGCAAACATAAGGTGACATCATTTGAAGAACTGAGTCCACTGCTGGTGAAGTATCCTCGGGTTCAAACGTCAGGAGATAGCCTGAAAAACAAGACGCGTTAGTATCAATCCTCAATTGTTGTACAGTATAACATCTACGCATTAGACACCCATTTAGTAATTAGGATTTCCTTACCTTAAAGTTTGCAATCTTCCATTGTTTGCTATTGATAACCTTTTTTACTCTAGTTTTGTATATCTGCATAATTATTAGTAAAGTATTTGTTTCTGTTCTCTTCCTCCTCGCAAGTCTCTAAGTTGACGCAAGTAACGCATACTTCAGCATTTTTAGTTTTTACCCTCAACCGGATTTATATTTTTCACTTTTTGTTCTTTTCATGTTTCTAATGTCATTGTCAATGTCAACAAATGTCATGCATGTTTATTTTATTGGTTGTCAATCAAAGAAACAGTAGTGACGTTTTGTAAGTTCGGATACGTTCACGGAAAATGTGAAAAAATGTCTTTTGTATGCTTGAAGGGTGCGTTCGGAATAATTAAAATTAGCGTAACAATTCCTTTATCGCTTTGTAATGTAAAGTTTCTTGATTTTATTTCTTATTGTATTCACTGTCTTTAATGATGATGTTAGCTGGCGGGTGGTGCAGAGATGCAAACGTCCTACCAGTATTTCGTGTAGGTCTCTTTTTATTATACTAGTATATTTATTTAGTATTTATATCTGTTTTATTGTATTTATATATATTTGTAACCATGACAACATCTGATAACGAATCTTTTTTCTCTGCCAACGAATCTACTGCCTCTTCTGGTGATGATAGCTTTTGTTCTGTTACGGAAAACCTAGGTGAACTTTTACGTCAAAGATTCAGCCAAAATCTTGACCGACTGTTTAACGTCTGTCATATAAATGCTCAAAGCATTCCAAGCCATTACAATGAGTTGTATGAAACTTTCTCGAATAACAACGTCCATGCCGTCCTGATTTCTGAAACTTGGCTAAAACCTGAACTTTTATCCACCTCTTACTCTCTCCCAGGATTCGTTCTTTTGCGGAATGACCGAGTCGGCAGGAGAGGGGGTGGTGTAGCTATATACCTTCGTGCTGATCTTCCTTTTAAAGTTCTCTCTACTTCTTCTGGTAATACTTCGGCTGAGTTTCTTTTTCTAGAGGTTTGTGTCAAAGGAGCTAAAACCGTTCTTGGCGTTGTGTATTGTCCCCCCTCACTTGATTACTTCACTGAATTCGAATCGGTCCTAGAATCTTTAGGTTCGGAGTATGCACATCACATAGTCATGGGGGATTTCAACACCAATCTCCTTGCCCACAACTCCCATCGATCCCGTAAACTCCTACACCTGGTCGAGTCAGCTAGTCTGCATGTGCTGCCTCTCCAACCAACTCATCATAACACTGCCGGTGATGATACTTGGCTCGACCTGATCCTCACCTCAAATCCTTCCCTAGTCTCACATGGTCAACTTGACGCTCCTGGTTTTTCCCATCACGACCTTATTTTCCTGTCTTATGCCCTTAAACCTCCTAAACCCAAACCTACGTTCCAGTACAGGCGTGCCTTTGCGCGGATGGATAGTGAAAAGCTTGCACAAGATGCTGCTAATATTGACTGGACACCCCTGGAGGAAGCCACTACAGTTGACGATAAAGTTACTTTTTTCAACAATGCTGTAGTTAAGCTGTACGACACCCACGCTCCTATCAGGAGAGTCAAGATAAAGCGCCCACCTGCGCCGTGGATGAATGTGGGAGTTCGGATGGCGATGCGACGAAGGGACCGCGCGTTTCGGAGGTTTAAAAAGGATCGGTCGGATGATAATTGGACCCTCTTCAAAACTGCTCGCAATCGTTGTAATCAGATGATACGCAACGCTAAACGTCGCCACATTCTTGATAACATCACTTCTGCTTCTCCTGCTGATATCTGGAAATTCCTTGGAACTCTAGGTATCGGCAAATCGCGGCATTCAGACCTTCCTAACACATTTGGCTTGGATGATCTAAATCGTCATTTCTCCACTGTTCCCACCCTTGATAATCCAACCAAATGTCAAACCCTTGTTTACCTTGCTGGTCTGACGCGACCCAATATTACCCCCTTTGTCTTCACCCCAGTCGACCCGGGAGAGATCAAAAAGATTATCCTTTCCATTAAATCCAAAGCCGTTGGTTGTGATGACATCAGTCGACACATGATCGTGATAGCGGTTGATCAGCTCCTTCCTGCTATTTCCCATATTGTTAACTTCTCCCTTTTCTCCGGTGTTTTCCCTTCCCTGTGGCGGAAAGCCCATGTTCGACCACTACCTAAAATCCCTAATCCCACTCTTCTCAGTCACTTTCGTCCAATTTCCATCCTTCCCTTTTTATCTAAAGTACTCGAGGCCTGTGTGCATAAACAATTCTCCAACTTCATTCACAAAAACTCCCTCATCAGTCCGTTCCAATCCGGGTTCAGGCCCGGGCACAGTACCGTTTCTGCTCTCCTTAAAGTGACTGACGATATAAGGCGAGGAATGGAAGACACTAAAGTTACGGTTTTAGTGTTGATCGATTTTTCAAATGCCTTCAATACCGTCAGTCACGAAGTCCTTTTATCCATCCTCTCCTATCGCATGGTCTCTCACGAGGTTCTGGAATGGTTTTCTTCCTATCTTCGGGGGCGTCAGCAATCAGTTCTTGCTGGTGACTCTAAGTCCAGCTGGTGTGATCTTGAAACTGGCGTCCCTCAAGGCGGCATTTTATCTCCACTTTTGTTCTCTATCTTTATAGATCTCATAACTTCTCTGCTTCAGTGTGCGTATCATCTTTACGCTGACGACTTACAGCTCTACTGTCAGGCAGGTGTTGACAGCTTATCCGATGCGGTCGAGGAGCTAAATCGGGATTTACGAGTTGTAAAAAACTGGTCTGATCGTTTTGGGGTGGCGGTTAACCCAACCAAGTGTCAGGCTATCATTGTAGGGAGCCCCCATAGCTTGAGGAGGCTGAATGGGTTAACGGTGCCACCGGTTACCTTTGATGGCACAGTGATTCCGTTTAGCTCTGACGTCAAGGATCTGGGTTTGCATGTTGACACTTGCCTTGACTGGCGTAAGCAGGTCGCGATTGTGAGCAGGAAGGTCACTGGAACGTTGCGGTCGCTCTATCGGTTGAAAAATGTTCTCCCATCACACATTAAGGCATTGCTTGTACAGTCCCTTATCTTCCCCATAATTGACTATGGCGATGTGTGCTACTATGACCTGAATGCAGATCTCCTCAATAAACTTGACCGACTTCTTAATAGCTGCATTCGATTCGTTTTCAATCTCCGCAAGTATGATCATGTATCCGCACATCGATCGCTTTTAAAGTGGTTACCTATCCGGCAGCGCAGAGCGTTGAGGGCTTTGACAACCCTATTTTCTATCCTTCACAAACCCACTTCTCCTTCTTATCTGACTTCTCTGTGTCAATATTTATGCTCTGCACACAGCAAGAATCTTCGGTCAGAGAATAATCGTCTTCTTCGTTGTCCTTCTCATCGCTCTGGTTTTATAAAGTCTTCTTTCTTTGTCCAGGCGGTTTTCCTTTGGAATGCGCTCCCTCAGAATATCAGGACGGTAACCAATCAGTTCACACTTAAAATGAAAGCTCGAGAACACATTCACAAGAAGTTGGCAGATTCGTCTCAAGATTAAGTTGTTGCAGGTTTTTTTTTGTATAACTCTCATAACTTTTTTATTTTATTATATTTTGTTGTATGTATGTATCTAAGTATTTATTCTTATATTCTAGTTATTTTCTAAGTTGTTTTCTGTATTTGCACCTACTGTGTATTGTCTCTGCATCACCCTAAGGTAGACTGGTAGAAAATGCCCAAGGCATTAAGTCCGCCTTTGTACAGTTTTTACTTGTGCATAAAGTTTAATAAATAAATAAATACATCGTCCGCGTCACGCATCAGCTGAACCTTCTCAAGGCCTACATGGTTATCATGAACAATGTAACGTAGCATTTATTTCTAAAGTCATTGGCCTAGCACTGTCTGTATCTGTGTACTTTTCCTTTTTTGAGAGGCCCGTGGCTAAATAATAATAGCCGCACAGGTCGATATATCAGGTTAAACTGCGCTTGCCGCGGTTGGTCTGTGGATGGGTGACCATCTTTACATACCGTGACCCCTCCGTGCCTCGGAAGGCGCGTTAAGCCGTTGGTCCCGGCTGTCATTCGTGGATCTTTGACAGTCGTTACGAGTAGTCAGAAGCCCGAAAGTCTTACAACCAGTCTTATCAAGGGGTATCGTATTACCCAGTAATTGGGTTGTGGAGGTCAGATAGGCAGTCGCTCCATGTAAAATGCTGGTATTCAGTTGCATCCGTTTACACTGGAAGCCGACCCCAACATGGTTGGGAAAAGGCTAGGCAGATGATGATGTATGATGACTCAATTCGTTGCTCGTCCTAAAATTGGTCCTTGTGGAACACCACGCGTGTTGCTCGCATTAGCTGCACTTCCGCGACAACGGTAACTTAAAATCATTGCCAGACTCCGTACATTGAATCGACGATGTACCTTGAACTTGGAACATGTGCTGCAGGGACTGCTAATCTTTCGTAACGTATTGGTTATGAGAACTAACCGGCAAAAGGAATTACTACGTGCGGCACAACACATGCGTACCTACTCGTCACGCACCATCTGAACTATTTCAAGGCCGATGACTAGCCTACTTACATCATCAACATTACCAACGTAACTTATTCAAAATTATTACCTTCGCTTATTTCTCTTGTCGTTAGCCAGGATGGCTTCTAGCCAATGATATTATTTATTGTATACCTATTTATAATATCATTGCTTCTAGCGGGTTTTGTTTTTCTACGTTATTACCAGAAACTTTTTAAAAAATCTCGGAGACTACATTTATCCTATATTTTATTTGACATTATGCTCAGCTGTGGCATTAAAAGTATTGTTTTCTGTTATTTTAAGTCGTAAGGTGTTTTTTTGCTGTAATATCAATAAACGCATTTTTCTTTCTGTCTTTACTTCTAGCCGCTTATAACTGAATTCGTTTCGGTTCCTAAAACAGCTCCCTGCGGCAAAACACTTGCATTATAATGTACTCACGCAACACTGCTGCACTAGCTGAAAAACAATAAATGCCGTTCACGACCTTAGAAAATTTAATAATCGCTTAAGTAATCACTTGCCTTAATTCGGTTTTTGTTTTAATAGGGGTGTGTGGATGCTAAAGGATCATACGATGAGTTGGTGAGCACGGGCAAAGACTTCGCAAAGCTGCTGTCATCCAGTCATGATGAAAACGAAGACAAGAAAGACGTGGAGAAACCTCCGCCAATGTCCAGACGAACCTCTGCTAGAGTAAGTGAAACAAACTTGTAATTGTAAAAACAAATAACATGATGTGACAATTAAAAGTAGCCTTGGGGTCCTGATATTATAACTCAAGAGTTAAAGCAACAATAAAGTCTGTAATTTGAAAAGTAGGTTGCATAGTTATTAACATACTTAAAGTTACTTTGTAATTTCTTATACACAAAAAGTATCTATCATGTGCGTGTGAGTAGAAACAGCATCCTGAGTGTGATAGCGGACAGGTATGACTGTCCGTTCTTCAAAAATTGTATGCGTTTATGTGTGAACTAACATAGTTTTAAGCATTTTTTTACTAACAAAATGGATCTTGTTGTCTGAAATATAAATAAATAATAATTATTATTTTGTGACATCTATCGGCGAAAACTAACTGGGAAGGGGAACAAACAAAAATAAATAGTATTACTTACAACTTACTTCACTGATATACATGCTCATAAAATGTGTAACAGATATCTCGGATCCAAACACGCATTCGCCAATCCGATACACCACACTACGTTATCATCGTACATACGTGACAGGATTTTTTCACTTCAAACTAAAACGTGGAATCCTAAACCACCCTTTCAAATTCTAAGACTACTAACTGCTACATAAAATCAAACCTTAAATATTTGTTCATAATTTTTGAATTCTGATACGCATACCGATACAAGATCTTGATTGAATTTCCATTTATTGATAGGACCTCGAAAATGGTCGGAATGGTGTGGTCATATGCAGTGTACCTAAATTCTTATGACTACTTATTGCTTTTGTTTTATACGCTTAATTTGGTTTTATATATTCGTAGAATCATTTTGAATCTGTTTAGTGTACTTGGCAATCAGTATTTATTACTATAATAACGACTTAATGCAAATTCCATTTCAATAAATTTTGCAATGTCATGTGCGTCTATTAAATTAGTTCGATACGATTAACTTTGAAAAATTCTTGACCTAAAAATTATGTTAGATAATTCTACTTTCGAGTTCAATCACCACTCGTTGCAATATTGGCGAGATAATAAGCTATTCAAGAAATTTCAGCTTAATTGGAGTGTTTTAACGGGAATGTTATAGAAAATGCTAGGTATAATATGCTTTTAGGAGAAATAGGGCACTAAACCCTAAACCCCATTTCTAAAAATAGCTGGCCTGGTTTTCATGAGTAAATACCTACGTCACGCACACTAGACCTAACCAGTTGTGATCCGCCTTGTATTATCACCAAAAACACTATCCAGTTATCAACAACGCGTCGGCCGTCGCTGTGCGAATCCATGGGGGGCTGCGAGGTGGCGCAGGAGATGGAAGAAGAGGAACGCGAGTCGGGCTCGATGGGCTGGCGAGTGTACGGCGCCTATCTGCGGGCCGGGGGACGCGCACCGCCGCTATTCTTCATGATCGTGCTGCTTGTCGTCGGACAGCTGTCAGCCACGCTTTGTGACTACTGGGTCACCTTCTGGTGAGTTTAATTCCCCCTTAAATTTATTGCCCAGCAAAAGATTATTATTTGAATACTAGGTAACATTAGTTTTAAGTTTTTTTTTACTGTTTGGATTCTCTGTGGTCTGAAATAAAGGTTTTTTTTATTATTATTGAAATTGACTGAGGATTATCGTATTCCATTCCTGAAGACCAATTCCTCTACCTATAAGTGCCGGTAGTTAGCAACTAAGTCATCATCATCATTGCCAACGTTACGATTTCCAGCAATGGATGGAACAAAGCGGACAATGATAAGCAAACTAAGTATGTATGATGACCAAACTGAGTATGGAAAGTTATTGTAGGAGCGTTAAAAGGAGATTTGAACAGATTTAATAAGCAATATTTATTATTGACCTTCATTTAGAGGTCTATCCAAAATAACACAAATTAATTGATCGTAAAGCAATAAAGGTCAACCAGCATAATAATCAACTCTTTCGCAGGACAAACGAAGTCACGACACTAAAGGAAGCCACTAATAACAGAACAACAAAAGACTACCACATCGATCGGTCGCCGCCACTTGACAATGGCACTTTTAATTTAACCAGCTATTTCTTAGGAGTTCACCAAAACCCAGGTACTTTTCTACTTGATTATTAGTTCCAAAACTTACTTATTGCAAGATTTTTCTCAAATTGTTCTAGAATTAATTTGATGGTTACCTATTTCTTCTTTGTAACTTTGTCAACTTGACTTCAACCATTGTTACTTATTTTTATTTTTTGCAGACCTGAACATCCACGCCTACATAGGACCTCTAGATACGGCACAATATTTATACGTGTACACCGCGTTGATCGTGTGCTGCATCTTCTTCATCACGGCGCGTGCGTTCATGTTCTTCAAGGTGTGCATGACGGCCTCCCGCAACCTCCACAACGATATGTTCCATTCCATGCTCAGAGGTGTCATGAGGTTCTTTGATACTAACTCTTCCGGTAAGTACAGCTTTATTCCCCTTTTACTCAACTTTATTTTCTTTTTTGCCTAATTTGTTCCCTATTATTGGTTTCATGATAGTTTCATGTAAACTACCAAAATTGGGTTCCAGACAGACTTAGAACTCTTCAGTATCCTTTACCTAACTTTTATTACCATTATTATGTTTGTTCACAGGCCGTATACTGAATAGATTCTCCAAAGACATAGGAGCGCTTGACGAATTATTACCTCGTTTCCTGCTAGAATGTATCCAGATCTACCTGGTGATGTTTAGTATCCTGGCTCTCAACGCTGCTGCCCTAATCTGGACCCTGCTGCCTACCACCATCATCCTACTTTTATTCTATACTATCCTCCAAATATACCTCAAGTCAGCACAGGGTATCAAACGGTTGGAAGGCACAAGTAAGAACCACCTGGAATAATTATTATAAATACTCATCACAAACCCAAAGTTTTGCCATGTGCAGTACATGGCAAAACGGAACAGACCTCATTTTCACTGGGTCCTAGAATTCTTGGACACATGAAAGTTTATTTATTTATCCATTACACACATACAATTGTTTTAACAGATGATACCCAAGGCCAAGCTAACAAAAGTAGTAGTGGATTGCTTTAGTAAGATTGTGGATTGATTGTAGATTGTGGATTTTTAAGTTATATGTTAATTAGATCTGCATACTCATGTCTTCAATTAAACTTGTGTTGTGGACCTCGTATCGTGTGGATACGTACTTCGTCGCCTAAAAATAAATGTTTTTTTAAACTAATGAAACGATACGTTCCAGCTCGGAGTCCAGTATTCTCTCATATGTCTGCTACCCTCAACGGTATTAGCACAATCCGGTCGGCTGGCGCAGAACAGAGACTAATTCAAGAATTTGATAGATTCCAGGTACGTAAATCTTGATTTCTAAATTAGGTACTATATCCTTCAGTCTCAAACTCGTTAACCTTCTTTGATTAAAATTGGTTAGGTTTTCATAAATATCAGAAGATTGTTAGCTGTAAAGCAATAATTCCCATAAGATGTTACACCTCTATTGATGTGGCCACTAAAGAGTTGTTTTGACTTCTTTAATGTACGAGTGACTACGCTTTAGGCGTAGTTCAATTATGCAACAAAGCTGGAAGCTATCTATTATCTTATCATAAATTGTTGATCATGACAGGACATCCACACGTCGACTTGGAGCAGCTACCTCGCGAGCGGAGTGACTCTCGGCTTCTGGCTGGACTTCATTTGCGTCATCTACCTCGCCATTGTCATCGTCGCCTTCCTTGTCATCGATAGCAGTGAGTACTTGTTGATAACCGACTTTAAAATGACTGAAATAGTTTCGATTTTCGATCGATTCTTGTAATCGGTAGAGTTAATAAAATACGGAATTTCGATTCTAGATAACAGTAACGACTTTAATATTCACGGAGGTGCTAATTTACTTAGTTACTTACCTCCTGAAATCACCTTCAGTTCGGCATCGAATTGTATCAGCTAACTAGTAAACATAGGCATTAGGTACTTGAAATAAATAACACAACTTACTCCGTTAAACATGAATGTCTAGCACATAATAATACTTCTAACGACGCGACGTCTACATGCATAACAATCACAACCACATTAAATCTAATAATAGAAAACACAAAAGCCATACGACATACGCCAGACGTTCTAATAGCAGCAAACAGCGGAAACAACATAATATCCTAACAACGTGATTCATTGAACAGAAACAATATTCTCTGGAAACGTGGGCCTGGCGATATCGCAGACGTTGATCCTGACGGGGATGCTGCAGTTCGGCGTGAGACAGACCGCAGAGGTGATCTCGCAGATGACCAGCGTCGAGAGAATACTGCAGTACACTCACATCGAACGGGAACCCAAGTGGGACAAAGGAGGTTTGTGTTTTGTATTGTCTGTATAACATTAGGTAAAAACCGTTTTGTTTGTAGTAGGTTTATGTGTCTGAAAAACAGCAAAGCAGCAGCAGTATTCTGTTATGCTTTATAGGGTTAATAAAACATGATTTTTTTGGAACTTGTAAGCGTTCCTATAGCTTACAAGAAGATACGAATTTTAAATTATAAAAAACTATTATTTCACAGAAAAAGAGACTCCAAAAGGCTGGCCAGCGCGCGGACGCATTCAGTTCAAGAGCTGTTACATGAAGTACACTCCGGAAGACTTGCCTGTGCTTAAGAATCTCAATTTAGTTATAGAAAGTGGATGGAAGGTAAAAATACAATCATTTTTATTATTAAAGAAATTATACACAGACCTTTCTAACCAGTAGGATCTAAATTAATCTGACAGCAACTTTTTCAATGCAGTTTTATTTACTTTTAAACAAGAGGACTAATTTCTTTGGTAAAAAATAAGTGAAGTGAACTAGTTTTTGGTTAACTTTAATATTTAGGGCAGGTGTTCCTCCAGCACTCCAATTGCGTATCACACTTTCTTTCACAATACGAAGGCTTTTGAAGGAAATTCCTAATCCATTTTCTTCATGTTACATAAAAGATGTCGAACAGATAAATTAAATTTTTTAAGATAATTACATTTTCAAATTCTTCTGCTCGACAACGTAAGAAACGCAATGAATGTTGTTGAATTATCAAAATGAATGGCATTACCCTTAGAGTGTTATATACCACTAAGGCGTCGCTATTGTAGGTATGCTACGCAATTACCCCGAGGATCCATTCGGACTTTCCCCCTGTATATATAATGTTTGTTATGTTCGTAGGTGGGTATCGTAGGTAGAACGGGTGCCGGCAAGTCGTCGCTGATCTCTTCGCTGTTCCGGCTCGCCATCGTAGAGGGAGAAGTGCTCATTGATGACGTAGACACATCCTTCTTAGCTCTACAGGTAAATATATTGCCTTGTAATGCTTTTATTGATCAATTCTCCAAGGTAACAGAATAGATACATGAAGTACATACAAGTGTACTGAAACAAGCACCTATAGGCCCTTCTGGTTTTGCCTTTTGGTCGAGGCGCATAATATACAACGTTGGATTAGATTTTTTTATGAGTACCTATAATTAAAAGAATTGCTTACTTGTGTGTACCCCAGGAGCTGCGGTCGAAAATATCCATCATACCTCAGGAGCCGGTGCTGTTCTCAGCGACCGTGCGCTACAACTTGGATCCATTCAACAACTACGACGATGACCATCTTTGGCAGGCCTTGGAAGCTGTGAGTTTATATATAAAAAATCCATGAACTCAGACTATTAGACCCGTGAGTACTACGAGTCTAATAGTCTGACTTCTTAGAATTTGGTTACCTATAAAGTAGGCTTAACAATCTACTAAATATTTAGCAAACATAAATTACTTACCATTCGATAAAAATACCCGTGGTCCGCATAGTTGCTGCATGCCTTGTGGACGACACCAAGGCATGCCGCGGCGCCGCGCAGTGCCAAATTGCCCAAAAAGAAATTGTGAAATAGCATCGCACAATCTACACTATTAAAAATTCAGTGTCTCATGATCTCATGATACTCAAGGTAGCTAGTACCTAGACCTACACTTGACGATTGCCACTAGTCATTTCTCTTAAGGGCTCTATCATTGATGGATTTGTCTAGCGTTCTGTTTGAACATTATTTATGTATATGTTGGGAAACGTCATGTTTTCATGAAATAGTCATGTATGAAGTTGTGTGTTTCTGCAGGTGGACCTGAAGGCTGCAGTGCCGTCGTTGGACTTCAAGGTGTCGGAGAGCGGCTCGAACTTCTCGCTGGGCCAGCGTCAGCTCGTGTGCCTCGCGCGCGCCATCCTGCGCGCCAACCGCATCCTCGTGCTCGACGAGGCCACCGCCAACGTCGACCCCAAGTATGATCAACAAACACCAACCACCATAATCATCCATCTATCACCACAACCACCAGCGATCATCTCAACTTGTGGTACAATATGGTTCAAATACTATGTTCCATTCCATAATCATGTACTTATTATGTTTGAAAAATTCATCTGCATAACAAGGTAAAGAATGCAACTACCCCGCTTATTAACACTACAAGGAAAACTTGCCTAATAAATAACTAAAAGATTAACTATAGGTATTATTTTGATTCCAATAAGTTATGATATTTTTAAACAATAAATAGGTTCGATTCTATGGCATTAAATCAAAATTCTTAACTTTTGACGAAGCCTGTAGCTACGGAAAGCAATGCGTAGGCACTTCTACCAATGTTGGATTGAATCTAAAGTGTGCTTACGGAATTCTCATTTCAGAACGGATGAATTTATCCAAAGAACAATAAGAACGCGCTTCGCGGACTGCACCGTGCTGACGGTAGCGCACCGACTGAACACCATCATGGACTCGGACCGGGTCATGGTGATGGACTCCGGTCGGCTGGTCGAATTCGACCACCCTTACCTCCTCCTCAACAAGCCCGAGGGACACTTCACCAAGATGGTCAAAGAAACCAGTGAAAAAATGTCCGCGCAACTATACCAGATAGCAAAGAACACATACCTTAATAGTGGCGGAGTTATATAACAGTGCCCCTCTCTTTAAGTAATGTTAGTTATTTGTTTGTAAGTACTTTAAATTGTCATCGTGTTGGAATAATGTTTTTGGCAAATATGATATAATCAGGGCCCGATCTAGCTATTTAGCCGCTCCGGGCAAAAAATACATTCGCCGCCCTTTACACTAACTCCTTATCTCAATTTAAAAATCATTACATCAGAGAATAACTAGGGACATGAAAGGGTATTTCCTGATAGTCCCATCACAAAAAAAAATCACCAAAAGAGCTCGTCGAAAAAAAGCTCTACATTTTTAAAGATGTCCCCGAAGAATTTCCCCAAAAATTAAAAAAAATATTCATATCTCTTAAACTATCAAAAATCGCGGAACATACACGGGATGTGTTCGGTATGAGGCATCTAATTTTTTTTATTGACGTCACTACGAGTATTTGGACCACCTGTACCTATATAGAAGACTAGCAGCGCCCCGTGGTTTCATCCGCATAAGTGTCGATCCCGTGAGAATATCGGGATAAAAACTATCCTATGTCCTTCCCCGGGATGCAATCTATCTCTCTGCCAAATTTTATCAAAATCTGTTCAGTGGTTTAGGCGTGAAAAGTTAACATACAGACAGACAGACCGAGTTACTTTCGAATTTATAAATATTAGTATGGAATTATGGATAGTATAGCACTTTAAAATATGTTGGTCCGTCTAAAAATTTACAGCCGCAAAAATAGCATTTTTTTAACCATTAAAAATACTTTTTTGTCGGTTTGATAAGCATGGTAATTTTTGTAAGATTTTTCTCTCCTAGTGAGAAATTTAAGGACTCCGTGCAACTGCCCTCAATTTTGTCGCCGCTCAATTTTGCCGCCCTGGGCATTTTTTATTTTTTGCCCGGCTGCCCCCTACGTAGATCGGGCCTTGATATAATGTTATTACCTGTAACTGGACTGTCATGGACTGACGACTGACGCTAAGTAGCACTGACCCGTATCCTGTAGGAGCAATGCTGTCAATACCGTTATATTCACAAACAACCAACCAGCAACCTATAAGATTAATTGATTATGTATTACAATGAGCATGTTCTAACAAGTGAAGGACTTTTATTAATCAGCATTTAAAAAATGTAGGTACCTATTATCTTTAATTTTTCGATCAATGAATTATTCTGAATTAAACTGATAAAGCTTTTTAACACTTAGGTAATGATGGAAGTAAACCACACACGCCTTCATTAATTTATTGGTTATGATTACCCTCTTATTCAGCAATTTTGTAGGTATGTCTGTATGTATATACCTACGCGTTAGGGGGTAGGTAAAGCGAATCTATACAGGCGTCTGGACCTTTAAAATCAGAATAAGTGGAAATCTTAGCGATGCATTATTCCAATGCAGATTAAAGAATTTATAAGAGTGTGAGTATAGTGTTAAGTACAGTGCAGGAAAAAAACTGTGTTATTTATTTTATTATGAAATTGTATCATATCATTAATGATGTATAAGTTTAAAATGACCATTACAAATGCCATAGAGGTTACCCTCGAAAAATAAAACATAAGCTTTAAAAATCTCGTTTCATTCTTTTGCTACGCCCGCCGTCTGATGCTACTGCTAATGCGTCGTTACGCGTAAAATAACACGTTAAATATCATATTACGTAGATGTGGCCAATATTTAATACGTTATTTAAAGGTAACCTACCTATTATTAATGACGTTAAACCTTCAGCTATAGGTATGTCGGGAAGTAGTTTTTTCGACACATGAAAATGAGAAATGGCTTTATTTAGCAGTTAGTACGCATTGTGACTACTTCTACATTATGCGCGCCGCACGCGCCGAGAAAGAGCCACAGTACCGCTGTAGCTTCTACTTAATTACAGTAATATGAAAATGTTGTAATATAAGTTTAATTATGTCTAAGACATTTTACACCTCATCATATTACTTTAATATGGTAGCAGAGCGTTGAGTTACCTGAGGCTAAATTCTATGGGTGGATAGCAAAATAAAAGTAAGAATCTAGAATTTTATATGAAAGTCAAACCGTACCTACGATATGTAAAATTTGCGATCGTCATCATGCAGTCTGTAGCTGGGGCAAAGATCGAAATAAACAAATTGGATGGACAAAATTGGCAAACATGGAAATTCATGATTACCTACTCGATCAGGTACTTACTTACTTAAAAGTTATCCAGATACAACGGATGTTATAAAGGGTAGGTACTTCAAAATCAAATTCAAAATATTTTATTTCACTTATGCCTACATGGGCACTTATGAAACGTCAGAAGCTAGGTGCACGGTTCCAATCGGTCGTTTCCTATGGAGAAGAACCGGCAAGAAACTCCACGGTTACTCTTTTTCAAAATAATCGGCTTTTACAATGTTTTCAAATTACAGTAGATATGGGAGGACAGCGTAGGTCTGTTAACAAGTACCAGGTACTTGTTATAATAAAAAAATATCTACAGATCTAACATCTACAAGGCTTACAAGGTCCTCACATTTACAAAATAAGAATCTATCAGAAAGATAAATAAAAACCTACTAAAACCAAGTGATATGATTGCCATTACAACCACTAATAAAGAGGTGAAAAATTAGAATTGTCTGTGTAAAATGTCAAATAATAAAAAGATTATGTCAAAGAAGTATGTAAAAAATAAACATCGTAATTAGAGAACAGTTAATAATTTAAACATAGTTATGCCGTTAATGAGGTGCCAGGGAAGCCACATGTGCAGAAGGAATTATTGCCAAACTACCTTGTCTTTACCGTAGTCTTTAATCTTACAATATGCTTTTTTGATAAGGGACGTTTGATGAGGGCAAACACATTAAATTATTTACAATAGACGGGACATAGCGATCAAAACCGTGATCCGATACTTATTACCTAGTGGTCAAAAGTCTCTCAGTCTAGTATGGTATGCCTGCGCGTCAAGTCGCATTCGTGTCCAAGAGTGTCCACCAAAAAAAATTTTTTTTTCTAAGGAAATATGCCGAGTTGCGCATTACGATTTTGCAAATATCGTTATGGTAAAACGACTGGACCTAACTACATTTTCGTATGAATTATTTATATTTACTCAGTAATTAGAATTAAATCATTTTCATAAAATAAAACTAGAAAATTTGCTAATTTTGTAATAAACGCCCTCTATGTCTTATCTTTAGTAAAATGTTTGAAAAACTTATTTTATATCAATTGCAAAGATTTTTTTATAAAAATAAATTACTGCATAACAAACAGTTCGGAAGAGCAGTGGTGGCCCAGTGGTCACGGACACGACTTACAAGTTGTAGGTCGTAGGTTCGAACCCAGACAGGCGCTTTACTTTGTGTAAATTATTTCATCACCACTGCTCTCAAAACGGTAAAGGAAAACATCGTGAGGAAACCGGCATGTCCTAGAACCAAAAATTCGAAGACATGTGACATCCACCAACCCGCACTGGGCCCGCATGGTGGATTACGGCCCACTCCCTCTCATTGAGAGGAGGCCTGTGTCCCAGCAGTGGGAACATTATGGGCTGATTATGGTAAACAGTTCGGATTTACAAGGGGTCGTTCGAGTACCGATGCAGGAGTTGAACTTTTAGGACATATTTATAATGCATGAGAGGACAAATGCGATGCTTTGGTCATCTTTTGCGATTTGTTCAAGGCATTCGATTGTGTTCTTCATGAAACATTAATCAGGAAACTGCACCACTACGGAATCCGGAACGCCTCTCTGGATCTTCTTACTTAAGTGATAGGATTCAGAGAGTTGATGTTAACGGAAAAAGGTCACCCGGATCTGTAGTAAGAATGGGGGTCCCCCAAGGTTCAATTCTCGGCCCATTTTTATTTATTATTTATATAAATGACTTGCCTTACCTCATAAGGGATAAACATGATATAGTGTTGTTTGCAGATGACACTTCACTTTTCAAACGTGAAAAGCTCAAACGACAGCAGCTGGTTCCTGAAAATGTAAATAACGCCCTTGCAAAAGTAGTTAACTGGTTTAATGTCAATAAACTACTTCTTAACGAAAAAAAAAACGAAATGTATTAAGTTTACGATACCCCACGTTAGACAAGTAGAAACTAGTGTTCTCGTTAAGGATGAAGAGTTGAAACCCGAAGATACCACAGTATTCTTAGGCATAACGTTGGATGCTAAGCTTCAATGGGGCCCCTATATAGATAAATTGTCAAAAAGTCTTAGCTCTGCAGCGTACGCCGTTAGGAAAATTCGTGATTTAACTGATTTAGACACAGCCCGTTTAGTTTACTTTAGTTATTTTCATAGTGTGATATCGTACGGTATTCTGTTGTGGGGAAATGCCGCCGATATTCAGACAATTTTTATTTTACAAAAATGGGCAATTCTTTCCATTTATAAATTAAGTCTCAGACACTCCCTCAGAGACAAATTTAAAGAGATTAATTTAATGACTGTGCCTTCTCAATACATTTATGACAATCTTTTGTATGCACATAAAAATATTAATCTGTTTAAAAAATACAGTGATATCCATAACATAAATACTAGGAACAAACACAAATTTGTTTTTCCTACAACAAGGCTTAAAAAAATAGGTGGCTCGTTTAGATGCCAATGTATACGTTTTTAAACTTCCTAGTCACATTCAAGAACTAAGCCTTAATACATTCAAATCTTTTATATAGCGAAAACTATGTCAGAAAGCCTATTATAGGTACTATACGAGTAAAAGAGCAGCTCAATCCCAAGCCTTTTTGTCTTCAATAAAGGAAGACAAAAAGGCTTGGGATTGAGCTGCTCCAATAGGTTTAGACAATGAATGTTGTTTTTATTTTGCTATTTTACACTTTAATTCTTTTTCTTTTTTTTACAGAACTTCAAAAAAAAGGAGGTTATCAATTCGACCACTATGTATGTAATATTATTGGAATTGCATTATATTCGCATATGACAATCTATTAGAGCTTCCAAACCAATATACAAAATTTTATAGACGTATGTATGTATGTACAGACGCCAGCACATCAAGCTACCCGAAACTGTCAAATTTTCCCAATCAACTTTGAACCTTATGCTTAAGCGATAAAGTTGAAAATCTATTAAAGAAATTTGACAGATTGTAGTAGCTTGATGTGCTGGCGTCTGTACCTATGTTTGTTCACGCATATCTCCGCAACTATTAATCGGATCGTGACCATTTTTTTTTATTGACTTACATTTACTTCAACTTAGGGAACAGTGCAAGTTTAATCAAAATAGATTCAGTAATTTTCAAGATATGGACTAATACGTGTAAGTGTGACGGCCTGGCTTATTGATACGAGTACGGGTGTAGTGTCAAAGGGAAAACATCTCAAAACCTTGGTCAAATTCTATTGCAAAAACTAAAAATTACGAAATAAAATTAATTAATTTCGGAAGTCGGTGGCAAAAAACTAAAACTATATAATACAGATCCCAAAGACACCGACTTCCGAAATTAAAGTTATTTCATAATTTAGAGTTAATTTTTTTTTGAAGCCGGTTTAATTTTTTTAAATTACTTTTTTTAAGTATCTATTTACATAACCAATGACATAATGGCATTATACAATGGTATAAACTATTATATTATTTTAATTATTGTGAATGCGAGGACTATGTGGGTCATTTATTTTTTAGGGTTCCGTAGTTCCTACAAGGAACCCTTATAGTTTCGTCATGTCCGTCTGTCTGTCTGTCCGAGGTTTTGCTAAGAAACCGCTAGTACTAGAAAGCTGTAATTTTGTAGGAGTGTGTATATCAATTACGCCGACCAAGTGGTAAAATAAAATTTTGGAAAATATATTTTTTTATGGTAGCTCACCTACATGTGAAGTGGGGATGAATATTTTTTTCGTCGTCTACCCCATTGTGTGGGGTATCGTTGAATAGGTCTTCTAAAATGACTTGGGGGCTGCTAAAATTATTTTTCGATTTACGAACTATTAAACTTTAGAGTGCAAATTTTTATTCCAGTAGCATACATGTCATATCATAAGTTTCACTATACTGCCGCTAGATGGCGCTGTACCAACGGGTAATGCTTTAATTCGAGTAGGTACATAAAGAAGTCACAAACGAACTTTTTGTGAATTCAAATTGGCAGCAATCATACCTACTCTTATTTTTTAACTTTACTAGGAAGAAAGTGGTTCTTATTAGTCAATGTCTAATCTGTTTATATAATTATCTTCGAAAATCAATATTTTGTTGTGTTTAGTAACGCCATTCGATAACAGATGGCGTTGTGCCGCGACGTCACTTTTGTAGATCGCGGTGTTAGGATTGGAAGGTATGACCTCCGTGGTTACGTTGTTAAAGTTTTGTTTTACTCTGGGCACCCTGGGCCACTGTCATATATTGTTATTATAACCATTAACTCCTAATATCTTTACCATTACTTATATTCAGAATAAAGAACAACAGCCGGTCGATTCTGTTAGAATCTCACTGTGAAAATTTAGGTGAAGTGAGTTTGTTTTTGCTAGGAATTGACACTATTGACAGCTCACTTCACCTAAGTTTTCACGGTGAGATTTTTACAGAATCGCACCGCAGAATCGTACTACATGTGATAACGGGCTACTACGGAACCCTACACTGTTCGTGGCCCGACACTCACTTGGCCGGTTTTTGTTATTATAACCAATACCTCCTAATATCTTTACCATTACTTATATTCAGAATAAAGAACAACAGAATCGTACTATATTGTGATAACGGGCTACTACGGAACCCTACACTGTGCGTGGCCCGACACGCACTTGACCGGTTTTTTCCTTCTTAGTTTTAATCATGATCTGGCAGTTTGAGTAGTTTATGCGGCCTACCCAAATGTCCTGTCTTTGATATTGTTCGTCGAATCGTTGAGCTCCTCAAGTTCTGAGTTGGGCTGCACGATTTTTGACAAAATGCGTGCACTGATTGGACAGGTCCGCTCAATCTGTGTGGTTCTTTCCTCAAAAGACCATTTCAGACACCAATCTACATGCTCTTCACACGATCTGACCAAGATTTTGTCTGGACTTTAAAAGAGACTGTGACTTCTGAGTTTGTTTCGGCCTTTTTTCTCAGAATAGTCAGATAGGAAACGCCGACCTCATCTAGTTTTAATAAAAAATATGATTGACGTGTAAAAGTGTTTGTACAAACCTACTTACAGAAAATAAATCATTTATCATTAATTGAAAATGTGTTATTTTCAATTCGACATCCTGTCGAATGGAATGGTGGTGAATAGTCATGCTGGTCGCTCACTGGTCGGACATCATTATAAACTATGTTTGTTGGCAACCATGGCAACATTATGACCGGTCTCTATGGTCTGACAGAAAGACACTGTCATTATTGTCAAATGTCAATGTGACAGACACAGACAAATCCTGCCTGCCTGCCTGCCGCTGCTGAACGTGCGAACGTTGTTGTCAAGTGAAACCAATCTTCACTCAACTCAATCCAACTTACTAGAAATCTATATTCCTGTAAGTAAAACACATACCTGTTAGCATGATAACTAGATTTTATATAATTATAACATAAAACTTTTATTTCAGATAAAATGACATCTGAAATATTTGCTACCCCTCCGTCGGTTTCATGGGCGCAGAGAAGTACTCGTGTGTTTTTGACGTTTAACGTAGAATGTGAGAAACCAGATATTAAAATTGAGAAAAAAACAGTCTCATTTAAAGGGATTTGTACACCAGATCAGAAGTTACACGAGGTTGTCATATCATTATATTCAGATATTGATCCAGACAAAAGTTC
The DNA here is from genome assembly GCA_963082905.1 of Oligia fasciuncula. Taxonomy (NCBI): domain Eukaryota; kingdom Metazoa; phylum Arthropoda; class Insecta; order Lepidoptera; family Noctuidae; genus Oligia; species Oligia fasciuncula. Next base: position 12,550,544 of record OY720388.1, on the reverse strand, counting down.
TTACACAAACAAAGGGAGGTTAATCGAGGTAGTGTTGGGTAAAGCTAAAATTGACGGTCAATTCTGGCCTGCCTTAACCAGTGACAAAAAGAAGCATCACTGGCTAAAAGTGGATTTTAACCGTTGGCAAGATGAGGATGATAGTGGAGATGACATGGATGATATGAATGACATGTTCTCAAGCAAATTGGGAAACTTCGGTGATGAAAATGAGAAAGAGGCCACCAGCTCATCTGATGAAGAAGATCTCCCTGATATAGAGTAAAGGATCTCATGTATTGCATAGCCAAAAATTCAATTAGTTTTAGAAATTTGTAATTATGGACAATATTTGTGCTTTTATACAAGGAATAGTGTGGTAGTGGTAGCTCCTAAATGTATTACATATAATAAGGTTAATAGGAGTGTGGTCTGCATAACTGCATTCATTTTTGTTATAGTTTTTGCCAACAAGTTAATTGGGGCAACAGGTATCTATTTTAATTTAGTGTCATGAAAGTTGAATTAATTTTAATAAAAAATTAGATTTGGCAGTGATTGCTAATTTAATTTGACTATTAATTAAGTGGTCTTTAAAAAAAAATTAACATATTGTCTGTGGTTAGATACTTTTATTACATTTATTTCCAATGAAGTCTTGAAACATTCAATGGCCTGTACTATAAGTAACCTTATAATTATAATGCATTGAGGTGCACTTACACGGGGAACTTAATTGCTCAATTTGTATCGGTCCAATATGACCTAATAACATCTTTAAGCAAGTGATTTACTGTGATGCCATCATGAAGCAATTTGTTGCTTAACATGTTAGCTGTCCAGTGCACCGAATACAGCACACCCTGCCTAGGTCCATCACGTCCGTGTACTGTAAATGGTACACTCGCCCCTGTCTCTTTGTATGAGCTCTAACAACATGAACTTGTGTGTTAAGTTAATCTATTTGTCAGGACTTGTCAACAGGACACCAATGAATAAAAAACATGTTTTTTTTTTTCTAAATGTCATGGAAAAGCTTAAGTTAATTAGTAAAAATGGCTTTATTTATGCAAAGGCTTTCATTCTCTCAATGTCAATTAGTGAGAGAAAGCAAGAATATGAATAAAAAAAGGTTTTTATATAATTAGCCATCCACAAGTCCACAGTACACACTAAATGTACATGCTGCTTCAACACAAGTCTGTGTACCGAATATGGTACATGGGCAAAAGGTGTGATAAACCAAATGATTAGTTTTTTATTAGGCATATCTATCCAAAATTAGTTATTTTATCTTGTATCGATTTGAGACAGAATATTACAAAAATTGGACTTATAGGGTTATCGAAAAATTTTGTGTGGGGACAGTTAACGTGTTAAGATGCTGCAGATACTGCTCTACCATACTGAGCGATATGGAACAACTTAATAAACTAGATTGCTACGATAGTTCCTGTTGCTGGCAATAATTGTCTGTGTAAGCGCAGCTTTATTATATTTGTACTCATTCATTCATGTGTAAAATATATTATGTTCGTGAACAAAATAGAATTAAACATCATTTTTTTATACAAACACTTCATCTTGTAATTCATTTTAAATTACGTTTTGTTTAAGGTGCACTAGCCAGTGCCCAAAATACAATATTTGCTGTTTAAATATAACAAATTAAAATCTCAGCAAAAACTGCTATTTGTCAAAAATCTTAATGATTGTAAAAGGCATCTTTATTTTTAATACACCAACAATGTTACATTCCAAAGATTAAACTATATGGCTGCTATAAAATCCATTATGTTTATTTTTTTGAGCTAAGCATTCTCAGCAGCCCCATATTGAGTAAGTTTGCTGTTAGCCACAATAACAATGTGCATACTGTATTTTTCTTTTTTTTTTCAAGTATGGGGCTTACACCACAATGTTTTAAACATTTGTATCAATTGACTGTATTGTAGGTTTCAATATTGTTTTTATGAACCACCGACTAGTTCTATTTAAGTGCACGTTTTTTTTCCAAATTGCTTGTTTCCTCGGAGTCTTGCGCCATGCAAATATATTTGTCAAAAATGAAATCTCATCGTGCATTAAACTATATACTTTATTTAGAACATCTTTCATTTTTATATGCGGATTGTTTGTAAACTGAGGGGTCCGGGGGCACTCCGCGCCGTACGCACACCGGACTTGCAGTTGCAGTGTCATTGACTCTGGCAGAGCCACCATCAGGGACTTTAATTTTGATAACACGAAAAATTTGTCGCTAATTAGTCGCCAAATATCAGAATTTGTCACATTTATTTATAAGGGTTTATAGGTGTAGGTATAGTCCAAGAGCTAGATCGAAGAGTTCACGAAAAAACTTCGACTAGCTCTTGGAATCTTGGACTATACCTTAGGTACTAATTGAACTCATTATATCTCCTAAACTAAGACCCGATTAAATCTGTGACTTGGCGATTGATTCCGACTAATTGGCGACGAAAAGGTACTAATTGAACTCATTATATCTCCTAAACTAAGACCCGATTAAATCTGTGACTTGGCGATTGATTCCGACTAATTGGCGACAAAATATGGGAGAAAACAGATCTTCGCTAGGTGCCCTAGTTTTTGAGACATAAATGTGTTCCTGCTGGGAGACTCCAGATCGGCCACCTATAAACCCTTATATCTTTTGAGGCAGTGACGGACAAATTCTGATATTTGACGACAAATTTCGACTAATTAGCACAAATTTTTTGTGTTATCAAAATTAAAATCCCTGATGGTGGCTCTGCCAGAGTCAGTGACACGCAGTTGCAACCAGCGAGAAGAGGCTGACGGGAAGGGTTGGAGTACGCTTTGCCATGCTACACCGCAATGCATCGTGGGGCCAGGCCCTTATGAAGTTCAGTTCAGCACGCTAACGGCTTGTCTACTTACACGCCAGTAGCTCGGCTCGCCTTTGCTGTCTACACGACACATGTTGGCGAGATGGCGAATGAACGTGTTTTAATTAAAAAACCAGGCAAGAGCGAGTCGGACTCGCGGACCGAGGGTTTCTTAAATTTTCATCGGCGAGGCCTATATTCGTCAGAGAATTTTAAAACTGTGTATTGCGGTGCGGTGTAGAATATTGAAGTTTTATGACAGCGCTATCTCTTGACCGATAGTGGAACTAATGTAACTTTTGTTGATGATTTCTGAAAAAGGGTGTTATTTAGACTTCGTTATAATTTTCCTGTAATCTTTACATAAACTTCCATCACATAGAATAATTTCAGATTTCTCTCTTTGCAAACTTCGGAGATATGGGGTCGAACACGATGCGGCCTAAAAAGAAAAGAAAAAATGTTTGAGAATGTGCAAACTGCGCTCTTTCCTATGAAACCCCACATGCACTGGTAGCCCCACTTCGAATTTTTCAGTCCCTGTTGCAAAAAATATACATATATTTTTATTTCTTGTTTATTTGCAAATTAGTTGGGCAAACGTAATCTAAAACCATAGAGCAATTAGCATTAGTAGTTCTTGAGATATCCGGCTGTGACAGATATACAGACAGACAGTCTCACCATAAGGGTTCCGTTTTTACCATTTTGGTACGGAACCCTAAAAACGGTAGTTAGGTCTATGACAACAATATTATGTCAAGAATTGGAAAATGCCTATAATAAACTTCAAAAGAAAAGAGCGAAAGAAAAGAAAAGTTTAATGAACAAAATATTATTAACAGAAGACCATTTAAAAAAAAAAATCCGCAGCCATTTTGAATTCGATAAACGCTCGTAAGGCACAGCCATGGACAGGACAGGGTTTCAGTATACTATAATGTACTCTGTGGGATCAGGGGCTGGTCACTAACTCACTACCATACAAGACAAGATTTCAGTAAAAATTTGTAGAAAAGCGCCATCTATTATCATCTGCGCAAAATATTTAGTACGTTTGAATTATAATAGATGGTGCTTTCAACAAAAAAATAACTTCGATGAAATACCAATAGATTGATGGGAATTTAAAAATATTTAATTATTTTATATATAATGATGAGTATCAACAAATAATAATGTTAATAAATAATATAATTTAATGATCAGATATTCTTTATTTTGTTGTTAATTTATTTTTTTGTATGGTAATAATGAATGAAGCTAACACTCAAAGGGTTGGATTTAGGTACGGACGCCAGCACATCAAGTTACTACAATCTGTCAGATTTCTTTAATAGATTTTCGACTTTATTGCTAAAACGTAAGGTTCAAGGTTGATTGGGAAAATCTGACAGTTTCGGGTAGGTTGACCTGCTGGCGTCTGTACGTTGAAAAAGATAGCACAAAAAAATGAAAAGGATAGTATTTATAAAAAAATTATAGTACACTTTCATTATTTTTTTAAATTTAACTTAATAGTCATTAAAATCAACACCAGTACTCAAGATGTTTTTTCTTAGGGGTGGATACTTCCGGGCTATGGTCATTTTCATGACCATCACAACCACTTTTCCTAATTAAAACACTAAAAACGTATTATTTTACACAAAAATTCAAAATTCACAAGCTATGGTTGTCACTTTGATTGAATTTCGAATGGAATGGAAGGAACGAGATTAGTGGAAAGATAGAAGTGTATAATACTGCGGAGGATAATCGGGGAATCCCCGGCCATCGACACAGAAAACATCGCAAGATCAAGATCAGAATTCTGTCAGATAGGTACACACAAGCACGGTCGAAATATCCATAAAATGTAAAACTAAGCATTCGGGAGCATACTTTAAATTATAGTATTTTAACGTACTATCCTTAGATGTGGATAGTATATAGTACAAAGGGCGAAATTATAGTATAAATACTATAATTATAGTACAAAATCCAACCCTGACTCAAACAAAATTCGACGAATTTGAATTTCACATAATGGCGACTACCTACAACTTGCGTTGCACGTACGCTCATTTGTAGTTTTCGTCTATTTTGCGCTGCTGACCTGCGTTGATTTGAGTTTTTACTCATCCGCCGTGAAGTATTTTCAGTGAATTAGTGAGTGAGTTGAGCTTTGCTCCTCGGTTTCATGTGTTCACCAAACTTGCGAAAAGACGCTATTATTTAGTATTATTTGCGATATAGACGCTATCATTTTGTGTTATTTGTTTTATATACTCTATTATTGTGGATTTGTGATTAAAGACGCTTGTTTGCGTGGTTAAAATCATGCCAAGGCGATGCGAATTGGGATGTTCATACAACCCGGGTAAGTGCTATCTTCATTATGTTTAGAGTATCTAATTATTTAGAATTATACCTATTTGCATAAAGTCTCACTTCATTGCTCATGTTATCATGCTGTGATTTGAAAGCTAGGCTAGTCAGCATCAGTTGAAAACCAACGTCAGGCGTTTTGCTGAACTGGGTCGTATGTGGCGTAGACGTAGGGCATAGAAAAATACATGTTCTTTTATTGTGTCCTCGTCTATGTCAATTATTATTAATAAACACTAGCTGATCCCGCAAACGCGCGTTGTTCTGCCCAGTTCTGCCATATAAATTATAAACACCTAGCGGTATGAAATTTACGACGACGTATTCTCATACCTACCAAATATAAAGAAAAAATTTCATAAAAAACGGTCGAGCCTCTTCGGAGGACCACAAACACCGTGACACGAGATTTTTACATAAATACAGATTAATTCTTTGATAAACTTACTTATTCAAAAGTCTTGAATAGAAACTCGCACTTTGAAATAGTAACTTCATCGCTAGTAGTGGTTGTCCACCCCGATAACACTGACCTAATCAACATAGTCAATTTTCTTGTCATTCCGCACCCCTTTATTAGGGTTCCTTACCCAAAGGGTAAAAACGGGACCCTATTCTATTACTAAGACTCCACTGTCCGTCTGTCTGTCTGTCACCAGGCTGTATCTCATGAACCGTGATAGCTAGACAGTTGAAATTTTCACAGATGATGTATTTCTGTTGCCGCTATAACAACAAATACTAAAAACAGAATAAAATAAATATTTAAGGGGGGCTCCATACTACCAACATGTTTTTTCTGCCTTGTGGTACGGAACCCTACGTTTGTGAGTCCGACTCGCACTTGGCCAGTTTTTTTACTACTATGGCAACTTAGCCAAAATCAGCTAAAACTTCATGTGTTTCATTTTTTTTCAGATGTTACATACCATCAATTTCCACACCCAGAAAAGAATCCTGAAGGATTCAAAGCCTGGGTTAATATTGTTGGTGGGAAACTGGAGAGAGAAAATTTATTTTGAAAACACAACAATAAATGTCATGATTTATAGTTGGTGCCGATCAATTAATCGGATTTTATCTGGTAAAATCCAATACCGTGGTGAGGATGATGAAATTAAACTTTCAGCACTTTATTACAATAAACATAAATAAGTATATATATTGATTTTTATTTCATTCCAGGTTGCCTACTGTACTTCCAAAATGTACATAAATAATATTGTTCCGTAGCATCTCCATCTTTATGTCTAATATTGTACTATGCATTGTTAAATAATTATTTGCTACAGATCAAGTGTACATTTTGTAACGTACTTTGTAGGCATGAACAAACACCCTCTATGTATAAACAGGGTGTACCAGAACGGTGTGGTCAAATTTCTGGGTGTGGTACAGACCATCGAACTGAACAACTTTCTCCATAGCACCAAAATCGTAATCGAAAAAATTGTTCAGTTTGATGGTCTCAACACCCGTAAATTTGACCACCTTTCTGGTACATCCTGAATAGAATATATTCTATAGGCAGTATATTGAGTATAGGTATGTATGTATAGGTACATTATGTACCTATACGTGCCGATTAATTTAGGAGGACGATACCAGATGGCGCTTGAAATGACATTTACAAGGTTGCAGAAAAAATCCAGAGTGGGTTCTCTATTCCCAAATCATTAAATCATTACTATACTCTATGGCCATGGACGTAATGGGCACAGCACACAAAAACAGTGTTGCCACCTCGGTTTTTGAAAAGGGGCAGTCGGACAAGCTAGATTTAGCAAAGGACCATGCGTCATTTTAGGCCCACTTTTTCAACAGTGATAAATTATATGTCATATGAAAGCTCATAAAGTGTACGCTATTTCATTCTATGGCAGCTAAGTTCAAATCCAGCGCGAAAACGGCTTTTTTATGCGTTTTTTAAAAATGTTCAACATTGTGCAACAGTAATGAAACCTATGTCATATGAAAGCTCTTAAAGTGTACTTTATTTCATTTTATGGCAGCTAAGTTCAAATCCAGCGCGAAAACGGTCTTATATGCGTTTTTTAAATGCGTCATTTTGGGTTCATTTTTTCAACATTGTTCAACAGTGATGAGTTATATGTCATATGAAAGCTCTTGGTGTGTACTTTATTTCATTCTACGGCAGGTAAGTTCAAATCCAGCGCGAAAACGGTTTTTTTATGCGTTTTTAAAAAATGTTCAACATTGTGCAACAGTTATGAAACCTATGTCATATGAAAGCTCTTAAAGTGTACTTTATTTCATTCTATGGCAGCTAAGTTCAAATCCAGCGCGAAAACGGTTTTAAATGCGTTTTTTAAATGCGTCATTTTGGGCTCACTTTTTCAACATTGTTCAACAGTGACGAGTTATATGTCATATGAAAGCTCTTGGCGTGTACTTTATTTCATTCTATGGCAGCTAAGTTCAAATCCAGCGCGAAAACGGTTTTTTTTATGCGTTTGTTCAAAATGTTCAACATTGTGCAACAGTGATGAAACCTATGTCATATGAAAGCTCTTGGCGTGTACTTTATTTCATTCCAGGCAGCTAAGTTCAAATCCAGCGCGAAAACGGTCTTATATGCGTTTTTTAAATGCGTCATTTTGGGTTCATTTTTTCAACATTGTTCAACAGTGATGAGTTATATGTCATATGAAAGCTCTTGGCGTGTACTTTATTTCATTCTATGGCAGCTAAGTTCAAAATCCAGCGCGAAAACGGTTTTATATGCGTTTTTTAAATGCGTCATTTTGGGTTCATTTTTTCAACATTGTTCAACAGTGATGAGTTATATGTCATATGAAAGTTCTTGGCGTGTACTTTATTTCATTCTATGGCAGCTAAGTTCAAATCCAGCGCGAAAACGGTTTTTTTATGCGTTTTTTTAAATCTGTTTTGTTTTGATATTAAATTATAATTAGCTGTCAGTCAGTAGCTAGGATTATAAATAGCTCTTGTTTGACTAAAAATACACTAAAAAGATCATCATAGGCCGTATATTGCCGTATTTATTAGGGCTGATTTGAACTTAGCTGCCATAGAATGAAATAAAGTACACTTCTAGAGCTTTCATATGACATATAATACATCACGGTTGAACAAAGTTGAAAATTTTTTTTAAACGCAAAAAAAAAAAACCATTTTCGCGCTGGATTTGAACTTGGCCTGCCATAGAATAAAATAAAGTACACGCCAAGAACTGTCATATGACATAGGTTTCATCACTGTTGCACAATGTTGAACATTTTTTAAAAACGCATAAAAAACCATTTTCGCGCTGGATTTGAACTTAGCTGCCATATAATGAAATAAAGTACACGCCAAGAGCTGTCATATGACATAGGTTTCATCACTGTTGCACAACTTTGAAAAGTGGGCCCAGTGTTCATTCAAAAGTGCCCATGGTCCTTTTGCCATGAAAAGGGCTAGAAAGTGAAAAAGACATATATACAAATGCAAAGGGTTAAAAATTGTTTAGTTGAAACGTATTAATTTCAGAACGTCCAAAATCTAATTATAATTAAGTTATTAAATTGTTAAAAATCAGAGTTATTCTTAGAAACAAAGGTTTATTCTTAGAAACAAACTTTGGGAATTCCCCAGTAAAGAAGCAGAAAGAGTAGGTAGGGCCGTAGGGTTAACAATGTTACCATAGCAAAACTAAAAATATACCCAATTAGTGATCATAAAGTGTAAACTGACGAAATCTATCTACATGACACGCATTGTTTCATAACTTGGTAATCGCGGTGCGAAGTTTTCGTCTCGCTTGAAAAGGGCTAGATTGCTCTTTTCGGGCTAAAGCATGAAAAAACGAGTTCACCTACAGTAAAAAGTGCTAGATCTAGCCCGAAAAGGGCTAAGGTGGCAACACTGCACAAAAAACAGGTTCCGCTACACATATACATGGAGAAGTTTTCGTCTCGCTTGAAAAGGGCTAGATTGCTCTTTTCGGGCTAAAGCATGAAAAAACGAGTTCACCTACAGTAAAAAGTGCTAGATCTAGCCCGAAAAGGGCTAAGGTGGCAACACTGCACAAAAAACAGGTTCCGCTACACATATACATGGACGTAATACATATTACGTCCATGCACATATTATACTCCTATGTTCCGCTCACAACCACAGACTACTTAGAGAGTTAGGAGTAATAGTGTTCTGTGGGTAGTAACCCACAGAACACTATTACTCCTAGCGGAGATACTACCTCACAACTGTCCGGCTGGCACCGGCGACTCTGGCGAGTGCCGAGCTACTGCCGAAAGCGTCCAAACGTTACGAGTGATGACCGAGTTGCTGCCATGTGCGAGTTGCTGCCAGGCGAACAGGCGAGTGAAAACAAAAAATGTTGAAGTAACTCGGATGCGAGCTACTGTCCAACTCGTACCTACAAGTTACTCGTAAGTTACGTCCAAACAGTGCTGTTAGTTACGTGTGTGTTAGTTTACTAGTGTGTTAGTTACTGCAGTGCAGTTACTCGGCAGGCTGACTCGCACGCTAGCTCGCACTGTGTAAACTAGCCATAAGTGTGAGTCCACACGGCGCGTTGCGTTGTCGCAACACATGAATTTTAACCGCATTGCCGGCCATGCGACACAGCGCACCGTGTGTACACTATGGTTATTTGTATGTCAATCAACTCAGCCTATCGCAGTCCACTGCTGGACATAGGCCTCTCCCAGACTGCGCCACAGCACCCTGTCCTCCGCCTTCCGCATCCAGTCTACCCCAGCTACCTTCTTTAGGTCGTCCGTCCACCTAGCTGGGGGCGTCCCACACTACGCTTGCCGATCCGCGGTCTCCACTCCAGGACTCGTCTGCTCCACCGGCCATCGGTCCTTCGACAGACATGGCCAGCCCACTGCCACTTCAATTTGCTTACTCTGCAAGCTATATAAGTCGGTAACTCCGGTTCTTTTCCGGATAATTTCATTCCTGATTTTATCCTTCAAAGAGACTCCGAGCATAGCTCGCTCCATAGCGCGCTGAGCGACCTTGAATTTGTGGACCAGCCCGACCGTCAGTGTCCACGTTTCAGCACCGTATGTCATGACGGGCAGGACGCACTGGTTGAAGACCTTAGTCTTCAAACACTGTGGGATAGGCGACGAGAAGACTTGACGAAGTTTTCCAAATGCTGCCCAACCCAACTGGATCCTCCTGTCGGCCTCTTTCTCAAAGTTGTGTCTACCGAGCTGGATGACTTGGCCTAGGTAGACATAATCGTTCACAACTTCGAGAAGCGACCCTTCGATGTGGATTGGACTCGGCAAGACGTGGGAATTGTACGGACGCCAGCAGGTCAACCTACCCGAAACTGTCAGATTTTCCCAATCAACCTTGAACCTTATGTCTTAGCAATAAAGTCGAAAATCTATTAAAGAAATCTGACAGATTGTAGTAACTTGATGTGCTGGCGTCTGTACATGACTTTTGTCTTGTCCAAATTCATGCCGAGGCCCACCCGCCGGGAGGCTCCATTTAGGCTGTGCAACATTTGGTCTAGCTGTTCCAGCGTCTCTGCCATTATGACGATGTCATCGGCAAACCGAAGATTTATTTATTTATTTATTTTATTTTAAAGAAGGCTTACAGACTAACAAACCAATGAAATAAAGAATATAATATAAGAAAAATCGCTAATAACAAGCCTCCACATATAGATAAAGAAATAGTCGATAAAAAGAAAATACATACAAATTAATATAATTATTAAGATTATAGTAATTAAAAAAATTTGTAGATTAGTAAACTATCTATGAAAAAAAAGACTGTGCCAAAAGCCGTCTTAAGGTCGCCACACTGGTGCAGAACAAGTCGACATTAAGGTCCCTAGGAAGCCTATTGAAACTAACTGCGCTTCTTATAGAGAAAACATTCCGCCTATAATTGGTCATCGCAAAAGGTACATTTAATATTGGCCGTTGACGTAATCCCATCAGATTCGTGCGTAATGACAGATTAGCAACGAGTTCAGGACAGTCAATGTGGCCATTTGCGATACCCAACAGGAAACTCACGTCTCCAATATAACGTCTCATCTCCAGAGGAAGGAAGTGGTACCGTTTGCAGCGGTGCTCGTAGTCAACTGAGTATTGCTGAGCCCTATAATCTAGATAACGTAGAAATTTCCTTTGGACGGCTTCAATACGGGACTTATAAGTCTCATACTGCGGGTTCCAAACCTGAGACGCGTATTCTAAATGGCTGCGCACGAAAGAACAATACAAGATCTTAACCGGTTTAAGAGAACGGAAACAGGCCGTGGTGCGTAGTATAAATCCCAGAGCTTTGGATGCCTTTGCAACTATGTTATTTACATGTTGATCAAACAGAAGCTTGCTGTCTATGATTACCCCTAAATCTCTTATACTATTTAGCCTGCTAATGACCTGACCGTCAATGGTGTAACTGAAATTTATCAGAGAAGTACAACGTGAGAAGGTAAGGAGGAAGCATTTTGAGACATTTAATTGAAGTTTGTTACGGATACAATATATTGCAAACCTATGCAGGTCATCTTGCAACTGATATGCATCAGACATGTCTCGCACTACTTTATGAATCTTCATGTCATCAGCATAAAGCAAAATATACGAATGACGAAAGCACTGTTTGATATCTGCAATGAACAATATAAACAACAGTGGACCCAAAATAGAGCCTTGAGGGACGCCTGAAGGGACAGAACTCCAACCAGAGGTGTAGCCCTGAAGCACGACAGCCTGTGTTCTATTCTCTACATAAGAGGAGAACCAACGGTACAGGTCACCGTGTATTCCGGCAAGAAACAGCTTCTTTAGCAGCATACAATGATCAATACGGTCAAAACACTTACTATAGTCGGTATAAATCACGTCCACCTGTCGCTGTGCCATGCCGTTCGTAATAAACTCATGTGACAGGAGCAAGTTAGACGTGGTCGAGCGGTTCCTAACAAATCCGTGCTGTTCCTCGCCAAGAATTGACTTGAAAGCCGCATAGACATCGGTATAAACTATACGTTCGAGAATTTTAGAAAAAAGGCAAATTTTGGATATGGGGCGATAGTTTTCAATATTGGCCTTATCGCCCTTTTTAAAGACGGGAGTGACGAAAGCAGACTTCCAAATCTTCGGAACTTTACCCTCGGAAAGAGAGCGCTTGAACAAGATAGAAATGGGTTCCACAAGACTATCAGCACAAGCGACTATGAACACAGGAGGTATTAGGTCAGGCCCACCTGATTTACTGAGATCTAAAGATTTCAGCAGCTTCAAAACACGCGAGTGGTTTATATCAACTGTGCTGACAGACATTGCAGTATTACTACATTGTACACTGGAAGTACGTTCATCATCAGCCGTTGGTTCAGGTTCTGAAAAGGTGGTCCGGAAATAGGTAGCAAAGAGGTTGCTAATATCTTGTCCTGTATTCACAGAGGTCTCACGCATAGATAAAATACTAAATGTACAAGTCTCACGGTAGAACATCTCATTAGGGAACGAGCCAGCCCTTCGCTTACTTTTTACGAACGTCCAGAAATATTTAGGATTTTTTACAATAGAAGCCACAATGTTTGTCATATAATTGTCGTAACAGTGAGATATACTCGCCGTTCACATATTTGTATGTAAAACAACGCAACGGCAGCGCTCGCGTCGGCGTAACGCTGACGCAACGCGTTGTGTGAACAGCTGGTAGGATTGATGTACTTCTCTTCTTAGTCTGTGGATTGATGTCTGAGGGCTCAAACACATAAACACGTTACGACGACGCAACGTGTCACGGCACGGCAACGTGACGTGGAAGTCCACGTCACGGTGCCGTAACGTTGAAATCGACGTCGAGCAACGTGTGCTATTTAGTGTAGTGACATCGTTTTGTTTTTCCTGTAATCTTTACATAAACTTCTATCACATAGAATAATTTTAGATTTTTCTCTATGCAAACTTCGGAGATAAGTGGACAGTATTTTTTTTACATTTTTCATCAAAAGTCGAAAACTATGCGGACTAAAAAAAAAAAAAAAAACAGTTTTCGAAAATGTGCAAACTGCGCTCTTTCATATGATACATGCTACATGCCCTAGTAACCCCACTACACTACACGGCATGGCCCTCTGTCACCAGGGGCATGCCGGAAACCCACGATGGAGGAAGTCCATGAGGATTTCCACCGCGAAATTAAAAAAACAGTCAATATTCCATTGACTAGTATAAGGATTAGAAGTATAATATAGGTCAGTGAATCAAAGTGCTCGATATGTATTATACATTTATTATTTATTTATTTTTCATTTACATTTTATTATTAGGTAATTGTTTTTTTTTTTGTTTTTAATGAAGGTCGAACTACCTAGGCACCACTGACCTCTATACTTGTATTATATAGGTCAGTGTGGAGTGGAGATAGGTGCCTAGGCACCTATCTCCTTTCGAATTTTCTGACTAAGGCAAAATCGGGCAGGCGGACAACCGGTCTACACCTCCGCTAGGAGTATTAAGGCAGAAACACACTTAAACACCCGATGCCATCCCACACATTTTCATCTCGTTGAGCTCTTTTCGTCATTTGGCCAATAAGTAAGCGTGGGATGGCGTCGCGTTTTAATAATGTGTTTCCGCCCGCCTATTGTGTTATGTGGTCAACACAGTCCACTTAGAGAAAAAAAAAACATATTTGTATTCAAAGCTCTCGTTAGAGCGTGAAACACGATCTACACGGTTTGAAACCAGTCTACAAACCAAGGTGACCTTGAAGTTGTTGTTGTTGCAAGATGCCTTACTATAATCAGCCTATAATGTTCCCACTGCTGGGACACTGGCCTCCTCTCGGTGAGAGGGTTTTTTACAAGCGAGATGCCTGCTACACGGTTTAAAACCAACATCTTCTTTTGTCACTGGTTTGCAACACAGGCCTTGGTACCAAGGACGTTTAAAGGTCATACGAAATTGGTTTAAACCACTGTCTACAGTGTTGTATTTCGTAGCACAACCATGAACGCATTCATTATAACTTTTGATGGTAATAAAATCCTTTTAATTTATACTATTTTATACCACTACCTAATTAGAAATTTTATACCTCTCAATTATCCTAGATATACAGGTACGCTAAAATTCTAGCTGGCATTATAGCTTTAGATGGTAATAAAATCCTTTTAATTTGTACTATTTTATACCACTAATTAGAAATTTTAAGATATACAGGTCGTGCTGGGAAGATTCCTTCCTAGCACGACCACGCTAAAATTCCAGCTGGCATAAAAGTTGATGAAACAGGAGTATGCCTAAAAATTTTTACTCTTTATTTACTCCTATTTTATTACTGGTAAATTGTCGCAAATTGTTAGAAAAGCAAAAAAACATTTTCTGCCTATAACCAACGCCATCTAGTGTCAAGTACAAAAATCATATACAGGCTTACCTATAGGCAGAAAATGATTTTTTTTTTGCTTTTCTAGCAATTTGCGACTTTGCCCGTCTTTATTTTTCTTTGTCTAAGGCGGCCATAGTGTATTGTAGTCTTTGTTTTTGACAGTCATAGACTACTATTAAATACTATTGACAGTTTTGACACTGGCAGTTTTGTTTTTGTTTGTTTACATCAGTGTGTTTATCAGATAACACAGCTATTTACAATGATATTTTATGTATTACACTTATAATATCATTGGCTATTTATACGTGACGTGGTAATTGGTATTGGCAAAATATTGGTGACTCTTCCACAAAAGCCCTCGTTGTTGATTTTAAAGTTACTTTGCATCATTATTTCTGTATTATTGTTTTCGTTTTTTTTTAGCTTGTTGATAAAATACCCCTACAAGTAAATCACAAAAATGGATGGAAACCAACTTCCTGAGAGAAGTCTTCAAGTGGATTACCCCTACATAATTGGTTATATGAGCGTCGATGTCCGACGCGATTATTATCATGATTTATCCCAACTCAAATATGTATCATCAATTCCGAAAGGGAAAATTCGTTACAACTTAAACCACAACATTGAAAAAGCAGTCAAGCGTACTACTGACGACAACAACGAAAAAATATCTCTAATGCTGAAATTTCTCCTCGACCAAAGATCCCGCTTGGAGTTTCTGAGTTACCAACCTGAAACAACTTTTATAACATATCGCAGAAGTTTAATAAGTGTAATGTGTGCGAGCTATAACCATGAACCAGTAAGCATTGTGGCAAGCTTATTCAATAGCTGCATATATTTGTGTACCATTGAAAACTCACAAGTTAAGAAAAGTTTTCCTCCCAGTGATCGGAATGCCAGGTTTTGTGCATGGGGTTATAAATTTGAACAATATATGTCATCAGGTAAATCATAAAACATACATATTTTAATTGTTTTAATATTATCTGTGGTGTCTGGTATATAGGTATGTACATCCAAAAATCTGATAATGATACAAATCGGAATAGTTACATTTGTTGATCAAACTGTTACCTGTACTTGTAGCAGCCCGAGACTAACAAAGAATAGACCAAACAAACGTTTAAACAAATTTGAGTAAGTATGGGTGATATACAAACAGAAAATGATCAATTTTGGACTTATCATGTAAATACCAAACACCACAGATAATTTTTTCATTGTTTTTGGTTCGTAGATAATTTTTCATCAAGTTATATTTGCATGATTCTAGCTGTTCACTGTAGGTCATGGTGACAGAAAAAATATTTATAAGTATTGCCCACTTTTTATAAGTAACAATCCACAATGGACTTTAAGTGTAGAAACTCAAATTGGATAAGTATCTTTATTCCATAATTATCTATCAGATATTATTTTTTATAACTGATACACAGAAACTATTCATTTAACATTATTAAATAGCTATTGCTATAATTTTATTTTTTTATTTTACAGATTCACCAAGTCAAGAACCAAACATAGAAAAACCTGTTGTTGAAAATGAAGAATTTTCTATTTATTATAGTTCTCAGTTAGGAAAGCACAAGCTGTTTTATGGTGCCCAAATAGATGGATTGCTAGCCACAAGAACTACTTCTGAACCTCCCCACCCAAACAATTTAAATGCAAATCTAACATATTTAAGGAACAACAAGTTTGTGGAGTTGAAAACAAATAGAGAAATACATAGTCGGCGACAAGAACAGAATTTTAAGTAAGTAATGAAGTTAAACTTTTTATAGTATGAAAATAGGCCACCGTAAATTAACCTCCAGGCCAATGGAATTCAGAAATGTTTCAAAACTGCCATGGCAACATCAACCATAACCATTACTAGTGATGTTTTTCTAGCTGACTGTACCATTTTACCATAAACTGTAGATGCACTGAAAAGTTGGACAATCTTCTTAAATCGTTTTCCTGTAGCTACAACTTCATTAAAATCATTAAAATATCTCTTTGTTATTTGTACCATAAAGTGTTAGGTCATATCCTTGCGGAATAAAATATAGTGGACCGTGTGTTTTGGTCTGGTATAATAATTATTACAATAAATTACTGTCCCGACAATTGAGTGGCGTTACGGGGTGCGCGACCCGTTTCTTGCTCGGACGAAGCACTTTTCTTTAGGAGAATTTTGTTCTTATAGTACAAATCTAACTTAAAAAGATGTATTAATGATTCTAATGATTATAATTCTGTAAATACGTAGGTACTTGTTAAGGTCGCGAATCATATTTTGATCAAGATCACCGTGGAGTTTCTTGCCGGTTCTTCTCCATAGGATACAACCAATTGGAACCGTGTACCTAGCTCAGTAAACATCTTCCTTGACCTAGCCTTCTGACGTTTCAAAAGTGCCCATGTTATGTGAAATAAAATATTTTGATTTGATTTGAGATACAACCTGACACTGACCTGAAAATTGCAAAAAACGTAAGAAAATTTGAATTTCGCGGTCTACAACTGAGCAAAGCGCCAGGGTAGCCCGCGAAATTCAATGTATTTTCAAATCTTTTTTTTTTCGAAATTCATTCTTTCGATGTAAGAATAAGGTTTTGGCCATATTGCTTTGATGCAAAAATTGAGGCTGACTGGTCTACATATATTCGCTAGGCGAGCTATTGAAATTATCATTTTATTACCCTAATAAAATTTTCAGAAAATATAAAATGCTACGGTGTTGGTGTCAGTGCTACCTAGCTGGGCTAAAGGGATTACTTGTAGGCTACAGAAACGATGATGGCATAATACAAAGATTACAATGTTTCGATACTGATGACATCGTGAGATATTGTCGGGTAAGATTAGATTACATAAAGGTATAATATAATTAGTACTAGCTGCGCCCCGCGGTTTCACTCGCGTAAGTATCGATTCCGAGGTAATATCGGGATAAAAAGTAGCATATATGTTAATCCAGGGTGTCCGCTACCTCCATACAAAATTTTATCAAAATTGGTCCAGCCGTTTGAGCGTGAAGAAGTAACAAACATATAAACACACCCCCACACACCCCTCCCCCCACACACACACACCCACACACCCCCTCACAAACTTTCGCCTCATTAATATTAGTGTGATTAACTTGACGGTCGTCTGGCGGTGAGATGGGTGGACGAAATTGTTACCATGCTCTGTGGTTACCATCGCGGGTAGAACTTGGATGAGGGTACCACAGGAGCATGGGGATTAGCACATGAAAAGATAGGCCTATGATCAGCAGTGGGTGAAGTTGGGCTGTGGATAAAGAGATTTAAGATAGGTATAATTTAATAATTTAATGTCTTTGGCTGTGGATGATGATGATGAGGGGGCAATTCTCGTAATTTTAAGAACGTTCCCAGTCAGAGGGGCAATTCTCGTAATTTTAACAACGTTCACAGTCAGAGGAACAATTCTCGTAATTTTAAGAACGTTCACAGTCAGAGGAGCAATTCTCGTAATTTTAAGAACGTTCCCAGTCAGAGGAGCAATTCTCGTAATTTTAAGAACGTTCACAGTCAGAGGAGCAATTCTCGTAATTTTAAGAACGTTCACAGTCAGAGGGGCAATTCTCGTAATTTTAAGAACGTTCCCAGTCAGAGGAGCAATTCTCGTAATTTTAAGAACGTTCACAGTCAGAGGAGCAATTCTCGTAATTTTAAGAACGTTCCCAGTCAGAGGAGCAATTCTCGTAATTTTAAGAACGTTCACAGTCAGAGGAGCAATTCTCGTAATTTTAAGAACGTTCCCAGTCAGAGGAGCAATTCTCGTAATTTTAAGAACGTTCACAGTCAGAGGAGCAATTCTCGTAATTTTAAGAACGTTCCCAGTCAGAGGAGCAATTCTCGTAATTTTAAGAACGTTCACAGTCAGAGGAGCAATTCTCGTAATTTTAAGAACGTTCCCAGTCAGAGGGGCAATTCTCGTAATTTTAAGAACGTTCACAGTCAGAGGAGCAATTCTCGTAATTTTAAGAACGTTCCCAGTCAGAGGAGCAATTCTCGTAATTTTAAGAACGTTCACAGTCAGAGGAGCAATTCTCGTAATTTTAAGAACTTTCACAGTCTGATCACAATCTGTCAAAAAATACTTCTTATTTCCCTACATTTTGACATTTGTTTGTCGCCGAGATGAGACTGCGAATAGATTTTGAACGTTTTAAATTACGAGAAGTGGCCTTCTGATCGAACTAGGTAATAGAAGTTGGAGCGTAATTTCGACACCAGTCTTAGCACGCGAGATCTCGACTCGAGATTGTATTCCCTAGTTGTGGTCTCTGACGAAGATCAGTAGTACACTCCTGTACTGCTACGAAATAAAGACTCCGTCAATGTCAAATGGAACCATGAACGTTTGACTGTATGTACAGTAGGTAAATATTATAAAATGATACTTAATCTTTTTTTTTAATTTATTTAATATTGCTTTTCAGGACGAATGGAAACCACAAACAGCTATAAATTATTTAGATTATTTTCTAAAGTTTGTAGAGAATTCTTTCAAGTCTTTAAAAGAAAGTTCAGATGGTGATTTTGTATCTAGAGAGCCAATTACACTAAAGTTTGATATTGATGTCAACCAAAAAATAACCGTCAGCAAAGATATTCAAGAAGAACATGTGATTTTACCCGAATGGTATGTAGGTACCATCACTGACGTGCAGCCTACTGTTCCTAAATAGCATTCGGAGTCGGAACCTGTAAGTATTTCCATGATTCCGACTCATCTTATAAGTAATGTCACTTTCTTTTTTTTTTACTTATACAGTGTGAGTCTTCATAATGTGCACATAACGAAATGAGGGAAACATAGCTTAATTTTATCGCCGGAAAAAATATTTGAAAAAATAAAAACTATATTTAAAAGGATCTTTATCTGATAAAGTATGGTGATTGCAAGGCCTTTCGGAAATGTTGTGATTGAGTTATAAACATGGTATTTTTACGTTTAGAAATCTGATACGACGGAGAATAATTTAAAGTAATAAAAAAGGGTAGGTAATCGGGGCTTTTTACCAACTTCACAAAAAGGAGGAGGTACTATGTTCGGGTGTTTGTATGTTTTTTTTTTTTTGTATGTTTGTTCATCGAATACTCCGCCAATTGTCGACGGATTTTCAAAATTCTTTTTTTTGTTCGAAACTAGATAGTTCTGAGGTGGTCCCATTGTCACCAAGTGAGGATCTGATGATGGGATCCTAGAGAAATCGAGGGCAACCCTCAAATTTTATAGGCTTTTTTTTTTTTTTTGACCCCTCCCGCTCTGGGTGGAGCGGAAGGGAGTGTCAGACTCTTACTGACTAAAACCCACCCGTGTTCCTTCCTTAGCCCTTTATGTTCCGGGCCAGCGGTAACCCTTTCGGACAATCCCGCTGACCCGGCAGGCTTCGGCCCTATGGGGCCCCTCCTCGATGCTGACATCTCTTTGAGGCGCGCGTGGAACACGTACGCGCCGTCCGGCACGGGCCTGGTCCTGATCGGACGGTGAGCTACCCATTACTCTCCGCCCGCAGGCCCGCGCCTACGGTGGCCGGGAGTCGTCGCGCGGCTCCCGACGCCCGGAGCGTCTCCCGCGGCGGCTGGGACGGGAGGCTCTCTCCCTGAGCCGTCCCGCCACCTCCTTCGCTAGCATGACTGCTTCGCAGAAGGAGGTGACTGCCTCCCACTCCCTCTCGCCCCGGACCATGGCTTGCACCAGGGCCGGGCGCGAGAGGTCGCCGCCGCTGCCGATCGCCTCTACGAGGACACGGCGGTGCTCCGCCCAAGCGGGGCAGACCTCCACCGTGTGCTCCACCGTGTCCTCTGGGCGATCCTGGCAATGATGACACCCGGGCGTTTCCTCCCGCCTGATGATGTGCAGGAACCTCCCGAAACTTCCGTGTCCGGTGAGGATCTGCGTCAGGCGGTAGGTGAGGGCGCCGTGGCGCCTCTCTAGCCACTCCTCAAAGAGGGGTCTTATCGCCGCTATCGCGGCGTGCCCTGCGCTGGGTTGCGACAGTCGTTCCTTCCATGTCGCCATGAGATCGCGCCGGAGCTCAGTCCGCTCCGCAGCGATTTGCCGCGGAAGCGGAACTTCCCCCCGGCTTAGTGCCTCCGCGCGCCACTCATACACGCGCGCGAGGACTATCGCCTCCAGATCCCATGGCGGCAGTCCGGCAATGAGGCTTGCCGCCTCGCCAGAGATCGTGCGGTAGCCCCGGATAAGCCTTATGGCTACCACCTTCTGGGGCGCGTTCAGGTAGTGGGCGGCTCGCCGCCGCAGTGAGCGCGCCCACACCGGGGCCCCGTATAGGGCCATGGACCGCACGACCCCCGCGTAAAGCCTCCGGCAGGAGGCGTTTGGCCCCCTCAGGTTGGGCAAGAGCCGCTTGAAGGCGGCCCCGGCCCGTTCCAGTTTGGGGGCCAAACGTCGGAAATGCTCGACGAAGTTCCACCGGCTGTCGAGGACGAGACCCAGGTACCTCATCGTTGTCTCGACGCCGATGTGAACCCCTCCTACCGTTAGTTGGGATCCCGATGGTGGCGCGTTCCGGGGCCCATGAAACGACATGGCCTCGGACTTGTGCAATGCCACCTCGAGACCCAACTGCCGGATCCTCTCCACGACTGTCGCAACCCCGCGTGTCATCGCGTCGGCCGCCGCCTGATGCGACCTCCCCTGCGCCAGGACCAGCGTGTCGTCAGCGTAGCAAACCACGCTGACGCCATCAGGGAGGTCGGCCCGCAGCACCCAGTCGTAGCCGATGTCCCACAGGAACGGCCCCACGACCGATCCCTGTGGTACACCGCACGACATCTCTCGCCGGTTCCACTCCCCATCGCGACCGGGGTAGCTGACGGCTCTGTCCGTCAGATACGCCTCGACTATTCGACGGAGGTAGGGCGGCACCTGGTGATACCGGAGTGCCTCCACAATGCAGCTTCAGGGCAGGGTGTTGAACGCGTTGGCGATGTCGAGTGACACCGCCACGACGACCCCACCCTGGGACACCGCGTCCCCCGTCGTGAGGGCTCTCACGCGCATGATGGCGTCCACCGTCGAGCGCCCCTTGCGGAAACCAAACTGGCTGTCCGCAAGATCCGGCCCCGTCCTCACCAGGTGCCCGACGAGGCGGCCCACAATCACTCTCTCAAAGAGCTTGCCGACCTCGTCGAGCAGCACGATGGGCCGGTATGCGGACGGAGAGTCCGCAGGGCGCCCGGGCTTCCGAATGAGGACCAGCTTCCCCGTCTTCCAACGGAGCGGAAACTGGCCTCTCTCCAAACATGCGCTTAAGAGCGCCTCCAGTCGAGGCCCGAGAGCCCTCGAGGCCAGGACCCAGGCTTTACCCGGCAAGCCGTCGAGTCCTGGGGCGGTATTTTTGGCCTTCAGCCTTCCTACCGCCGCTCTCAGTTCTACCCCGGTCACTTCAGGGATGTCGTCGTCGTCGTCCGCGTGGTCCGCTTCGGGCACCGCAATTGGCGGAGCCATGGGCGGGGGGGTGTGCTCCCCCCGTGAAGGGAACAGAGCGCTCACCACCTCCTCCACCAGCTGGGGGCGGAGACTCTGCGTCAGCGGGGGGGCCCAGGTGCGGAGTTTATTCCGCACCATTTTATAAGGGCGCCCCCACGGATCTCTGTTCAGAGTCTCCACCATCTCCTCGCGGGCCACATCTTTGGCCCGCTGGACAGCCTCTTGGAGGGCGGTCTTCGCTGCTCTGTACCCCTCGTACAGCTCCGCCTCCGTGGCTTCCGCATCCGTAGGACGAATGCGGAGCCTGCGGTGCCTGGTGTACCGGTGTCGCGCGTCGACGCACGCCTTGCGTAGCGCCTCCAGCTCCTGCGACCACCAGTACACCTGACGTCGGGCGCGTCCTGGCCGGACTCGGGGCATTGCCACGTCGCAAATCTCGGACATGGCCTCCCGGAACCACTCCGCCTCTTCGTCAATATCGGCAGGCCTGTCCGGTGATGACACCCAGGCCTGCACGATCGAGGCTTCCAGGAGAAGCTCCCGGTCCAGCTGCTTCAGCGCCCATCGCGGACCACTCGGGGCCTGTTGGACCAGCGCGCTAGAGGTCTGGGTGGAGACGTCGAACCGGATATACCGGTGATCGGAGTAGGTCTCCACCTCCTCCATGACGCGCCAGTCAATGACACGCTGTGACAGAGCGGGGCTGGCGAACGAGATGTCCACCACTGACTCACCCCGCATCCGCACACACGTGGGAACAGAACCCCGATTTAGGACGACCAGGCCTGTTTCCAGAGCCCAGTCAAATTAATTCAAAAAAAAAAAAAAAAAAAAAAATACATACATAAATACATATTTGTTACGACCGCGAATCATATTTTTATTAATACTGACCAGCAAATTGCAAAAATCCAAAAAAAAAAAAAATTCGCGGGCTACCCTGGCGCTTTCGCCATAAGGACGCGTTTACGAATTGACGCGCTTCAATTTTAGGTATTCAGTCTTACTACTACGCGTGCACGTCTCACACACACAGCGACATGCGCGAAGCGGTGAAATGATGAGTAAACTGACACGACTTGATACTTGAGCCTAATTTAATTTAATTTTTGCCAATCTATACTTAATAATATTATAAAGCTGCAGAGTTTGTTTGTTTGTTTGTTTGTTTGAACGCGCTAATCTCTGGAACTACTGGTCCGATTTGAATGATTATTTTAGTGTTGGGTAGTCCATTTATCGAGGAAGGCTATAGGCTATATTTTTTTTCTTCAAAATTAGGGATCCGTAATAAAATTGCTATTTTGTAACACAAGGTGTAAAATCGAAAACCTATTTTTGCGTGCGCTGCAAAAACTATTGACAATAGAACAAAATAATGTACTACGGGTTTGTAGAGCCCATTAAGACCTACAAAAAAGTCCGCGAGAACATATATCTAGCTATCATGGTTTAATCACAATAACCGATTTTGTGTTCAAAATAATTATTAAATCGTCTGAAGAAAAAAAAAACTACGTTAAATATGTATCGTAATATTAATCTTTATCGAAATTAAGCATTATGTTATCAAGAGTATTTACGAAGAAGTAAAATACTTTTTGTTTCATCTCAATCGGATATTTATCACGTGTGTAAGATGTTAAGAGTTGGGACCTATTAAGGAGTTATGGGCCATAGAGTTTTTTATCTATACTAACTAGCTTCTGCCCGCGACTTCGTCCGCGTGAAATTTCTTGTACCCCCACCCCGTCGCGTCGCAACACTTCGTATTCGCTTACCGTTCACTCTGAGTTTTTTTTCTTTTTGCTCGGCTCCTAAGGGTCATAGCCTGATGTTAAATAGCCTATAGCCTTCCTCAAGAATTGGGCTATCAAATGCAAAAAGAATTCAAATCTGACCGGTAGTTAAAGAGATTATCGCGTTCAAACAAACAAACTCTTCAGCTTTATTATTAGTGTAAAAACTCTATGGCCCATAACTCCTTAATAGGTACGGACGCCAGCAGGTCAACCTACCCGAAACTGTCAGATTTTCCCAATCAACCTTGAACCTTATGTTTCAGCAATAAAGTCGAAAATCTATTAAAGAAATCTGACAGATTATAGTAACTTGATGTGCTGGCGTCTGTACCAACTCTTAACATCTTACACACGTGATAACTTTTAAACGAAATATCCGATTGAGATGAAACAAAAAGTATTTTACTTCTTCATAAATACTCTTGATAACATAATGCTTAATTTCGATAAAGATTAATATTACGATACATATTTAACGTAGTTTTTTTTTCTTCAGACGATTTAATAATTATTTTGAACACAAAATCGGTTATTGTGATTAAACCATGATAGCTAGATATATGTTCTCGCGGACTTTTTTGTAGGTCTTAATGGGCTCTACAAACCCGTAGTACATTATTTTGTTCTATTGTCAATAGTTTTTGCAGCGCACGCAAAAATAGGTTTTCGATTTTACACCTTGTGTTACAAAATAGCAATTTTATTACGGATCCCTAATTTTGAAGAAAAAAAATATAGCCTATAGCCTTCCTCGATAAATGAACTACCCAACACTAAAATAATCATTCAAATCGGACCAGTAGTTCCAGAGATTAGCGCGTTCAAACAAACAAACAAACAAACAAACTCTGCAGCTTTATAATATTAGTATAGATAATAAAGCTGAAGAGTTTGTTTGTTTGAACGCGATAATCTCTTTAACTACCGGTCAGATTTGAATTCTTTTTGCATTTGATAGCCCAATTCTTGAGGAAGGCTATAGGCTATTTAACATCACGCTATGACCCTTAGGAGCCGAGCAAAAAGAAAAAAACTCAGAGTGAACGGTAAGCGAATACGAAGTGTTGCGACGCGACGGGGTGGGGGTACAAGAAATTTCACGCGGACGAAGTCGCGGGCAGAAGCTAGTGTTATATATGCTGAGCGGGAGTGAAAGGAAAGAACCGTCTTACTTGAACACTAGTTTAATACTGTCAACAACACACACACATGGGCCGCGCGGCGCGCGCGCTTGCTTCATACATGTCAATTTTTTTTAAAGCTTACGTTAGATTTGTTTTCAGTTTGTAGGTAATGTGAAGTGTTCATAAAAGTAGATGCTATTTACTTAATTTCACTGGACAGTGATTAATCAATTAACAATTTGCGGACGAGCATAGTGAAAACAAATATAAAACAAGCTTATTTTATTCGGTTTATTTCGTATTTTATATCTATTTTTGCTATGGTATCAAATGCAAGTAGGTTCTCGAAAACTAGAAAGAAAATAAGTTTATCTGGCACACACCCTTAAAGGCACACAATACCAATGCTAAAATATTCATCACACTAATATTATCAAGTCGAAAGTTTGTGTGTGTGTCTGTTTATATGTTTGTTACTTCTTCACGCTCAAACGGCTGGACCAATATTGATATAAAATTGGGTATGGAGGTAGCTGACACACTGGATTAACTTACAGGCTTCCTTTTTACCGACTTCACAAAAAGGAGGAGGTACTATGTTCGGGTGTTTGTATGTTTTTTTTTTGTATGTTTGTTCATCGAATACTCCGCCAATTGTCGACGGATTTTCAAAATTCTTTTTTTTTTGTTCGAAAGTAGATAGTTCTGAGGTGGTGCCATTGTCACCAAGTTAGGATCTGATGATGGGATCTTAGAGAAATCGAGGGCAACCCTCAAATTTTATAGGCTCACTTATTGTTTTTCGCATATTTTATGAAGTATCTTGTGTATTTGTGTATGGCTGTCACCATCTCAGGTAGCTGGGCTGATGATGGAAGGTACAACTCCTTAACAGTAAGAAGTTACTCGAACAGGCAAGGACAGTTTTAGTAAATTTTTTTGATGTTTGATTGGGCATTTGCCACATTTGGTCTCATGATCATCAAGTCATGACCTGATGCTGCAGTCGGGATAGTCTGCAGAGTACCTAACTCCTCGACAACTAACAGCAGATATATCGTGTTTAGGCTCATTGAAAAGGGCTCGATGTGTGGATAAACGTACTGTTACTGAGGAACACCGAAGACCTGATGCTGAAGCCAGGAGCATCAGAAAAAGTAAAAACCTTGAAATTACAGCACCGTAGTCGTGTTTGGGCTCATTTTAAACAGGACTAATTTTAAGTTCAATGCAATGTTGACATAAGTCTGGCCTGATGCTGCAGCCAGGATTATCAGCATCTAATCTAAAAACAAATAAAAAAAAAAAAAAAATGAAAAAGTGTTTAGTCACAGAATAGTATATTTCATTACAAGTGCGGAAAGGCTGTCATTGCAAAGAGTTCCGACAAATGCCTACCCGAGCCGAGGCGCAGCCGAAGGCGAGGGTTGACAGTCGGAACAAGTTGCAATGACGGTTCCGCAGGTGTACGGAACGACTATTTTTAATACAGTTGCGAAAAAATGAAGCAATTTAATAAAATAATAAAATCACAATATTGCTTTTTTCTCTTCTCTCCACGCAAAAAATTAGTCGTATGTGGATATGTAACGACTTTTTGACTTTTCCGGTAAAATGTTCTCCGAAGCATTTTGTGCAATTATACTGAGTCCCAGTGGTGTTAATTAAAAAAAAAAATGGTTGCCTGTAAAGTCGGTTTTACGGGCGAAGATTTTACGTGACAACGACCGATCATCCGATCATAGTTGAGTGGGAGAGAGACGCAAGGCATTCGGCGGGCCTCTCTCTCGTTCGGTGACTCATCGTAACGTTACCGAGCGTTACACTTTTTCATAAGTGACTCCCAGTCGCAACCTAATTTAAGACGTTGTCACGTCAAAAATATGGTCGAAATTACTCATTTTGTGCAACAAACAACTAAACTCGCAAAAAAAATTTCTGGAAAATGGCGTAACCGTAGAATATAAGCAGAGTTTTTTTTTCTTTACCCATTTTGGTAGGCAAAGGGAACTATCCATACAGCTTAGTCTTCAGTATATTTTTTTTATTGATATGAAATGAAAATGAAATTTTATGAGATGAAATGAAACCTAACCTAACTCATTCAATTAAATCATTAAATCTGATATTGAAATAAATTAGTAGCTTTTTAGAAATATACGTATTTGTATGAATCACAAAAACTCTTTAGTAAAAACTTCATGGTTAGTTTTTCTTTTTAATAGACATTTTTTTGACAGTTGGGAAAGAGAACGCACGAGTTCGGGAATGGTAAAAAAAAAGCACTATTATGTAATAGCCCACATCCCGAACGCTATACGTCCCTGCAATACACCACTTTTTGAGCAACTGTATTAAAAACAATTTTTTACATATTATATTTACCTCCGCCAAACTGCAAAACAGTTTGTTGGCAGACGTAGCTCCTTTTTTTGTAACTATTAAGATCGCACTTTGCCGTCAGCGGAAATGGCTACTTTAAAATATTTTTTTAAAAGGAGAACTCAACAATTAACGTCCCTGCATCGAGAAAAGGAATATTTTATAAAAAGGCGATGGGCAAGTTGACATTAGGCTATTGTAACTTAGATAAATTATAAATAGACCCACTAAAAAGCGAGAAATAAAAACTTTTTAACAAAAAAAAACCGACTTCCAAACAAACACAAAAAAAACAAGTTATTTTTCAGTTTGTACTGAAAAATAACTTTAATTTCGGAAGTCGGTGGCAAAAACTAAAATACTGATCCCTAAGACACCGACTTCCGAAATTAAAGTTATTTTTCAGTTTGTAGTGTTTTTTTTGGAAGTCGGTTTTTATTGAGTAATTTTACAATTATTGTAAAAATTTATGAAAAAAATATCAGATTTTTGTTAAAAAACCATAATTCACAATTGAAAGCGATTGTTTACACAGGGGTCACAGCAGAGAACAAGAATTTTAAAAATGCAAAAAAAAATTTTTTTTTAGATTTTTTTAAATATTTTTTCCGTCGATAAAATTAAGCTTAGTTTCCCTCATTTCGATATGTGCACATTATGAAGACTCACACTGTATTTAATTCGGTAAGTAACTTTCTATTTTATTGTTTCTAAGTAGGTACTTATTACACACGTCAAGATCTAATCATTGTTTTTTTTTGCGCAGGCGCAGCGCCTTCTCCACTGCGGTGCTTTCAAAATACACGTCAGAATGTTGAAGTCTGTAGTGCAAACTTGGCTATAATATAAGTATTCTTTTCGTCCGAGAATATTCTCGGAACATGTAGTATGCAAAAATAATTTAAAAGTAGGTAATAGTTAATTATGATTATGAAACCGTGAACCGTTGTTATTTCGTTTTTATATCAGTGCCTTTTTTTAAATACATTGTTTTAAAGCTGATTTGTAAATCATAACGTTTGTCAGAAATCCTAATTTAACATTTAATACCATGCGATTTACGTCGGTGAGATATATGTTCCTCTACACATTATGCTGTTCACGGAAACAGCTATGACTTTCCCAAAGACAAAAAAGGAAAGGATGCAAGAGTAAGCGAAGCGAGCCCGATAATTTTAGCATCCCGCCTCGTATTTTGGATGTCAACAAATGGTCAACAACCAAAAATTGGTTGTTGACATCCAAAATACTCGGGGCGGGGACGACCGGGAATGGCGGGAATAAACCCGCGCGCCCACGCGCGCCTTACACGCACTAAATGACACGGCTGACAAGATCAATTTATTTTCATGCTCTCTGAATGAATTCACAAAAATAATGTTATATGTGTTATGTTATTTAAGCTAGTTATTTAATATAATCTAAGTAAGGACCACGCTACCGCATTAGGAACTTCCTGTAATGTTAGCAGTGTTTGTGATAAATAAATAAATAATTACTTAATGCAAACTTTTTTTGAAAATGTGCAACAAAGGACATCATTCAGGTGTCGAACATTTTATACCTACTCAAAATTAAAGTAGTCAAAAAATTATTTTAAAGTAGCCATTTCCGCTGACGGCAAAGTGCGATCTTCTATGATGTTGTATTATTATAACCCTTTATGTCATCTATGCTCCCGTCAAAAAAGTAAAGTTAAAACGCCCATTTGCACCATTAATGACAAGAGGAACACAGATGGCAATGTGACATAGGGACCGCGCGTTTCGTAAATTTAAAAGGGATCGAATCTACTGATGAGAACTGTAGTGCTATTCTGTAAAAAAACTTATGTGAAGTGAGCTCTGTCAAGTGTCAATCCCTAGAATCAGGTGGATTGACAGCTCACTTCACCTAAGTTTTCACGGTGAGATTTTTACAGAATAGACCGGCTGGACACTATTTAAAGCTGCAAGAATAGATGTAAGTTACAATTCACTCATAGATACCTACTATATCTAAGTACTTAAGTAGGCACCTATGAGAGTGAAATGAGTGCCACTATTTGAAGTGAAAACTTTAGGCGCGTTGGGCATTTTTTGAGATGGGAAAAAACCATTGAACTCGCGCCACTGTTACCTTAAGCGACACCGCGCATGTTTTGTTTATAAGAAGATTCGAAAAATACCCGCTTCGGATGTGTTCGGCTGTCCTCGGGATGTATTCGGTTTTAATGTATAACCGATATGTCAGTGAGTGATGGCAAAGTATTCTGTTTGTGTTTTGTTTCCTTTCTGGTCCGTCGCGGTCATTCGCAGTGTACAGACGTGCTCGTTAGCAATATTTAATAATTACCTATTTTAATAGTAGTGACCTCCTTTAGTGCATTACCAACGTAATGCAACTGTAATTTTTGCTTAGTGTGTAGTTTCAGTGTATAATGGACACGAATCATTGAACTCGTAAAAATATAAAATGGATAACAGCCCCTTTAATCCAAGAGGACCAGTGCAACCCTCCGCCTCCCCGTCGAAGACGATGACGCAGAACCCAGCCCTTGAGTCGGTCACGGTTGATGTTATTTCAACGCCCGAGATTCAAAAATGGATGTCAGCCATCGAACAGCACTTAAATGAAGTTTGCTCTATTGCCGCGGATGGCAAACTCAACTCGGAGCAGAAACTGAAAATTTCTACCCTGTGCCGTAAAGTAGGATCAGGTACCTCACAAATGGCAGTTCTATACCAGTCGTTGAAGCAGAAAGCCATTCAAGCTTATAACGCGGTTGATGCCCTTCAGGAAAAGCGCGACCTGAAGGAACATTTTTCGGAGCTCAAGCAGACGATTAAGGACTCTGGTTCTGCGGGAAATGTTTCGTTTGCCGATATGGTGAAGAAAGGAGCAAATGATTTCATTCGACCGAACAATTTAAGCTCTGTAGCTATTTATCCCAACGATAAATTAAAGTCAAGTGACGAAACAAAAGACCTCGTGCAAAAAATCATTCGCCCTGATCAAATGAAGCTGCATGTACGTGGTGTCCGAAAGACCAAAAATGGAGGCGTTATTATAAGTACAGAGACGAAACATGATGCTGACAAACTCAAGCACGCAGTCGAGCTCTCTACATCCGGACTTACCGCCGACGAACCAAACAAACGCAAACCTCGGATCGTGGTTGTAGGTGTGCCGACTACTTTGGCTGAAACCGAAGTCTTCAGGTGCATTTATGAACAGAACGTAGCCGATAAGTTTCCAGCAAGCCTATGGAGTCCTTTTTGAGCGTGGTTAAATTAAGCCACAAATCTGGGAAGAAAGATGCGTCGACCTGTAACTACGTCATTGAAGTTACAGCTAATATACGTAAAGCCCTATTATCCCAAGCAAGGCTTTTTATAAATTGGACGTCATGCCCTGTCAGGGACTTCACCTTGGTCACACGATGCTACAAATGCCAACAATATGGTCATGCAGCAAAAACATGCAGAGAGCTAAAATCCACGTGTGGTCACTGCGGTGAAGAAGGACACTCGATGTCAGAGTGCGCAAAGAAATCTGACACACCGAAATGTGCAACTTGCTCACGCTTTAAAAAGCCCAATAACCACAAGACGGGAGATGCTGAGTGCCCTGCTAGGAAAATAGCGGAATACAGGTACATCAACTCTATCGACTACGAGGGCGCCTAGAGGGCCAGACTTCCGGGTTTACTGCCTGCTGCTGACGCAACAAAACACTGCACTGACCTACATACCCTCGATTCTGTTGATATTCAAGCACTTATGTCGCCCGCAGCAAAAACTTAATAAACACACTGCCTCTAAAGTGATTTAATTTTGTGCAACATTGACTTTAACCCACTTACCAATTTCTGTTGACGCAAAATCATATCATATGTGTTTACCTAAGTTTTAAAGTGCAAAAAACTATTTTTACGCTGACTCAATAATTCGTATACAATAAGACTTTTTTGTTATTTTAATCTTTAAGGTAAATAGTATATAAGTAAACTAGGTATAAAATTAATTAGTAAAACTTTTGTCATTATTTCAAAACTTCTAATGTTAAATATTGTTAAGAATTTTATAGTCCTACAATTATCATTAAGTATGCTCATGCCGCCTGTGATACAGGTTTATCCTAGTACAGGCATCTAACATTATTATACCTTTTTAAATAATTTTTAAGACTTTATGTAATAATTTTACCAATGTTAATACTGAATAAAACATTTTATTTTATTTATTTTTTATTTAGTTTTCGCTTCTGTCGCCACTCCCGGAGTGCCAGTTTTTTTTACAGCCTTGTGTATGCCTAGCACTGACCTGTATTATACAAAAGAGGCGCCTAATTCATTCTCATCATCATCATCGATCATGCGCCAAACCAGAGACGCAAGAGGATCCTCTGTGGTAAAAATTAAATCGTGTTTCGCGGGGTGCCTTTGGGGCACCGTTTTATTAGAATCTGGCACTGCTTTGCTGACAGAATAGTGTAGTTCTAGACGAGCTGTTTTGATGTTTAAAACCGATCAACCAATCAATACAATATAGAATGCAGTTATTGGCATCGGACCAGGGGGGCGGGGCGATACTCGAAATAAAATTTCAAAAACTAAAGGTTTTTTTTTTTCATAAATTTTGGAGATCACAGAGGTGGTCTCCGCCTCGGTGCCCCCAAATATTCGTCATTTGGCCAGAGCCGAGAGCAAAGGGCGTTGACCACTAAGGGTTTTTTTTTTCATAAATTTTGGAGATCACAGAGGCGCTCTCCGCCTCGGTGCCCCCAAATATTCGTCATTTGGCCAGAGCCATCCGTTCATCACAGAATCGCTTTCTTTAATGAAATCAGGAAGGCAACCAACCGATCATCCTTTAAACTAAAATTTGTTTTGTGTTAAATTTTGTAGGGGAAAATATGAAATCTACGTGGAAGAAGTCGCGGAAGATGTGCTAGTAAAAAAAAAAACTTTAAAGTTGGTTGAGCTTCTTTACATTGAGGGAGGGCCCCATCCCTTGAATTTGCCACGGGCCCCGAACGGTATAATTACGCCACTGGAAATGACGAATATTTAGGGGCATCGAAAGCGCCTCTGTGAGCTCCAAAATTTATGAAAAAAAAACTTTAGTTTTTGAAATTTTATTTCGAGTATCGGGCACGGGGCGGCCCGCCCCCGGTCCGACGCCAATAACTGCATTCCATATTGTATTGATTGGTTGATCGGTTTTAAACATCAAAACAGCTCGTCTAGAACTGCACTATTCTGTCAGCAAAGCAGTGCCAGATTCTAATAAAACGGTGCCCCAAAGGGCGCCCCGCGAAACACGATTTAATTTTTACCACAGAGGATCTTATTGCGTCTCTGGTTTGGCGCATGATCGATGATGATGATGAGAATCAATTTGGCGCCTCTTTTGTATATTAGGTACAGGTCAGTGCTAGGCATAAACAAGGTTGTAAAAAATAAACAGTGGCACTCCGGGATTGCCGACAGAAGTGAAAACAAAACACAAACAGAATACTTTGCCATCACTCACTGACATATCGGTTATACATTAAAACCGAATACATCCAGAGGACAGACGAACACATCCGAAGCGGGTATTTTTTTTTAATCGTCTTAAGTATAAACAAAACATGGCTTACGGTAACAGTGGCGCGAGTTCAATGGTTTTTTTTCAATCTCAAAAAATGCCCAACGCGCCTAAAGTTTTCACTTCAAATAGTGGCACTCATTTCACTCTCATGTGCCTACTTAGATATAGTAGGTATCTATGAGTGAATCGTAACTTATGATAGCTACCAACGTACCTTTTTAGAAGGACTAACAATCTTATACTATCTTTCTTTCACAGCTTTCTTTAGATATCAAATTGTCAATGTGTTGTCAGAAAGACTGAAGTCCTTATGTCAAAACTCCAGTAGTTCCAGTCCCAGAAAAATATCCAAAACATGTAGCTAAGAAAAAAAATTGTCTACCAGAGTACAAAATTTCAATAAAAATGGTTTCGTATACCTAATGGAAAATTAAAGGAATAATAAAAAAATGGGTCAAGTAGCTGAGATAAGATCATCCACGAAAATGGCAAAAAGTGCATCGATCATGAAAAGAAGCTTCTATAAATCAAAAGGTGGCTCCGGGAAAGAAGAGTGTTACAGGCTCTCCGACACCAAAGTTCAATTTGGGCTTGCTGCTGTTGTACTGATAATACTAGTTCTGGCTTATATGGTTCACACGAGCCGCGTGCGAAGAAGAAGACGCTCATGCTGTTAGTTGGTAAGTAGGTAGGTACCTATGCTATGTAGGTAAGAATTATTTTTATGTAGGTACCTAACATTGAGTTAATGAAAATAAAGAATGTTGCCGGTAAGTTCTAAATCAGCTACTGCTATGATATTTAACACGCTGAGTCGAGCGAGATTCCTATATTACCTACAGCGATTTAACTTTATGTAGGTACTTACAAGCTAGAAGTTTCGGAAATCCTGTGAGATATGACAAATTAATCAATGAAAACCCGCTCAAGTCAACTAAAAAAACGTTTGCCTACTTCGACCCGTCGGCGTCGCGTCCTCAGCGAAAAAACCGTCCAATCGCGTATTGCAGCAGGCACAGTGGGGGTTTCGTAGTCGGAATGATTATTTTTTACCTATTTAAGCACAATATTGATCGACAGCAAAAATAAGTTAGTATTTCATAGCATTTCATTTTTCAAAGAAACTGAAAATCAAAGTTTTTTTCTGCGGGTGTAACCGAAAATATCTCCCTTAAGTCATCAGCTGCCTAGCCTTTTCCCAACTATGTTGGGGTTGGCTTCCAGTCTAACCGGATACAGCTCTGAATGCAGTATTTTACATGGAGCGACTGCCTATCTGACCTCCACAACCCAGTTATTGGGTAATACGATACCCCTTGGTAAGACTGGTTATCAGATTTCCGGGCTTCTGACTACCCGTAACGACTGTCAAAGATCCACGAATGACAGCCGGAAACTTCCGAGGTACGGAGGGGTCTCGGTATGTTAAGATGGTCACCCATCCACAGACCAACGCGGCAAGCGTAGCTTAACCTGATCGATGAACCTGTGCGGTTGTTATCATTTAGCCACGGGCCTCTCAAAATATCCCTCGGGGTATTACTTAAGGACGCTATCACATTTTTCCACGAATAACAGTGTTTTTCAGGTACCATTTTGACGAATTGGAGTCACAACTGCGAGGATATCTTGGTTTCAAATTAAAGATAATATCTTCATCTCCAGATTGGCCCCAAAACCATTAAATAGCCCCATACAAAATTTTCACACAAATACGTTTTTACCATCACAATAATCGCAAAAAAATAAATAAGAAGGGGTCTGAATAGGGCCCAATATAGCCAAATCCACTGCTTATTTTAACTTAAAAATAAGAAGATATCGTTGCTTATATAGTCCTTTATAGACAAGCTAAATATTTTGTAGATAAATAAATAACTTTTTCATATATGAGAAAAATAAGAAACGCTCTCAATTTTCTCCATACATTTTCTACCCGCGGACACTCGCGGTTGATCATTCCGCGCTCAGAGGCGCTCGTGAAAGCACGTCTGTATTGCTTTTTCGTAAAAAATAATTACGTTAAAAAGTGAGTTCCGTTTTGTGTACTCCACAGTACGAAGTTGATACTTTTTCGAACCGAAATAAAATTAAGTACGATTTTTGGAATTTGTTTTAGAAATAAATACTTACCTATATAGTTATATAAGTATTTATTTCTAAAACAATAAAACAATATATGATCAAATAAAACTGACGGAAACAATTTTTTTTTAGATATCGTACTATAGTCGATTTTGGGGTGGTGATTACGAATATGATATCCATTTTTTTTTATTCAAGATGGTGAGTGTATTTTTAACCGACTTCTAAAAAGGAGGAGGTTGTATGTTCGGGCATAACTCCGAGACGGATTTGCATAATTCTTTTTTTGTTCGAAAGATGTTTATTCCGAAATGTGGTCCCATTTAAATTGCGTAAAGATCTGATGATGAGTTTCGGAGACAGCCAACGGAACTCTTCAATAAATGCCAGCAAATCAACCGCGATTGCTGCTATCGCATATATCTATCTATGCATTGTTTACGCAATCGCACTGTACCTACCTATGTATCACAAATAAAATATTTCTGATTTCACATCATAACATCACGTCTGTGCCCTCTAAAGGGGTACGCAGATGTGTTCAATAACTTCCCGTCACTGATATTCACATAGCAAGCAGTGTTATATGATGTGGTGTGGGGTAGGTGGGTACAACTAAAAAGTGAAAAAAAAAAAAAAACGACTTCCAAAAAAAAACTACGAAGTGAAAAATAACTTTAATTTCGGAAGTCGGTGTCAATAAATGAAAATGCGGAACCAACGACACCGACTTCCGAAATTAAAGTTAATTTTCACTTTGTAGTTTTTTTTTGGGAGTCGGTTATTTTTTTTTTTTAAGTTTTTTAAATAAAAATCGACATTGGTATCGATTGTGGAGGTGTTTAGGGTGTTGTTTACGAATATACCATCCAATTTTGTATTCGAGGTGGCTGATTTTTATTTTGTGATAAATCTACTTACGCCCTAATTTCTTCATCAATAGTAACAGCCAAAGTAACGTCACAAAGTCAAAGTAACGGTTTTTGTTTCTTCACTATTTTACGTATAGTTTTTATTGTATTTGTCAAATGTTGACATTTGGCAAATGTTAATTACTTTGCATACCTACAAGGTATGAAAAGTAATTCAAGTATTTTCTAAATGAATGGTATCAAGTATTTTCTAAATGAACAGACAGTTGCGCCATTTCTTCTCCCCAGCGAAAGCACTAGGAAGTGGTGAAGGGCGGGCGGTTTGGGGGACTGTCTTTTGTAATTTTGACGTTCGAAAAGTGCTGATTCTCAGCCTAATTTGAATAAATGACTTTTGATTTTTAGAAGACTTCAAAAAAAGGAGGATGTTCTCAGTTCGTCGGCATCTTTTTTTTTATGTATGTTCCCCGATTACTCGAAGACGGCTGCACCGATTTCTAAAATTAGTTTTTTGTCTGAAAGGACTTTGCAGGTGGTCCCATTGTCATTAGGTCCGGATCTGATGATGGGATCCTGGAGAAATCGAAAGAACTCTTCAAATATTATAGGCACTTACAGCAATTTGGATATTTTTTTTAAGTAACTCGTAGTTTTTCTCTCGAAAAGCACCGTTTAGTGAAGTGAAACTGATGATGAAGACCACAGATGGCCACCGGAACTACTCAAAAATATTTAAAAGTACTTACATCTTTTCAACTGGAGGATAAACGTAGATTTTCCTTGTAATACTAATATTTTAAATAATATTGTAATACTAATATTTTAAATATTTTACATGGAGCGACTGCCTATCTGACCTCCACAACCCAATTACTGGGTATTACGATACCCCCTGATAAGACTGGTTGTCAGTCTTTCGGGCTTCTTCTGACTACCCGTAACGACTGTCAAAGATCCACGAATGACAGCCGGGACCAAGAGGCACGGAGGGGTCACAGTATGTAAAATAATAAAGAGAGATGTAAAGATGGTCACCCATCAACAGACCAACCACGGCAAGCGTAGCTTAACCTGATCTATCGACCTGTGCGGCTGTTATTATTTAGCCACGGGCCCCTCGGCACCTACTATTTTTCGGCACCTACATAATGTACGTAATGATAATGACTGATGAACTTCAACAATACTAAAAACATGATTATCACACATAGTAAGTACTAATAACAGTTACCAAATTCGATTGCGAACTAAATTTACTCAATAAATACCAGTAAAATTAAAAAAATAATACCTTCAAGTACCAAGATTAGTTATAGTTACGTATAAAATCGAGCGGACAATGGGTTCAATGTGTGCGTGCGCGTAATGTTGTTGTGTGGCGCTTCAAATACCTAAACTTGAGCGAGTTTAAAATGTGATAGCGTCCTTAACTCCAATATCTTAAACAATACGTCGTATCTTCTTCGAAACAATTTTCGTTGACCCGTTTTGAATTCCAAGCAACTTGTTTTTTTTTTTTCAGTTTTATACTATACCTTATTAGTTGAAAAGTTAAAGGGTGTCACATTTTTAACGACTTTGGAAGCGCATATCTCACGAAAACCCCCTGCCTACCGCAAAACCGTGTTTACCAGTTGTTGTAGGCTAAACAACTGTTGGGCACAACATTTCGGTATGTACATGAAGACACGTATTTAGACAGACAGAATTGTTACTTTAACCATCTTACAAAAACACAATAATTAACTGCAAACGGTTTTTTGGTAATAGTTTGTTTATTTATTTATCTCCACACATATTAGCTTTACCTATAGCGTTTTATTAGTTGTATTACGTTGACAGATATTTTGATAAAATGTTGTAATTTGTGGGAGATCTGGGGGCTTACCATCACGTCTTATGGCGAAAGCGCCAGGGTAGCCCGCGAAATGCAATTTTTTTTACGTTTTTTTTTCAATTTGCTGGTCAATATTAAGTTGTAGGTACGTTGATTAAAATATGATTCGCGGCCGTAACGAATAAGTATTTACAGAATTATAATCATTAAACTTATCAACACAACTCTCTAAGACCAAGTAATCCCCAAGAATGACTATTTCATGAAATCTTGACATTTGGGGATTATACTAACTTAGCAAGTTGTATTACTGATTGTAATGATTATAATTCTGTAAATACATATTTGTTACGACCGCGAATCATATTTTAATCAACGTACAACTTAATACTGACCAGCAAATTGCAAAAAACCGGGCAAGAGCGAGTCGGACTCGCGCACAGAGGGTTCCGTACCATCATGTTTTTAAATTTTCACCGGCGAGCTACTTACTAGATCTCGTTCAAACCAATTTTCGGTAGAAGTTTACATGATAATGTACCTACATCATATATTTTTTTTAGTTTTATCATTCTCTTATTTTAGAATTTACAGGGGGACACACACATTTTACCACTTTGGAAGTGTCTCTCGCGCATACTATTCAGTTTAGAAAAAAATGATATTAGAAACCTCAAAAAATATCATTTTTGAAGACCTATCCATAGATACCCCACACGTACGGGTTTAATAAAAAAATTTTTTTTGAGTTTCAGTTCTAAGTATGGGGGGGAACCCCCATAATTTATTGTTTTTTTCTATTTTTTTGTGAATATCTTAATGCGGTTCACAGAATACATCTAGGTACTTACCAAGTTTCAACAGTGTACCTAGTTCTTATTAGTTTCGGAAAAAAGTGGCTGTGACATACGGACGGACAGACAGACATGACGAATCCATAAGGGTTCCGTTTTTGCCATTTGGCTACGGAACCCTAAAAACGTAAGAACATTTTAATTTCGCGGGCCACCTTAGCGCGGGCAGAAGTTGAACTGCACTACTTTTTGTACTAAGACGTACAAAAAAGTAGTGTAGTTCAACTTCTGTGTTGTTCTTGTTCAACAAATGAAATATTGCGTTATTTACGTTGCTGAGCATACAACTTTTTCGAACCTACGAAGCAATGGATTGGCACTATCCTTTAAAATGATTCAGATTCGACGATTGTGACTAAAATTGTGTTACGCGATTAGGTTGCAGGTACGCATGGGCGATTTTTCCCGTATTTTTTGACGCGCTTGGATGCGCTCTGTTGGATTCTCAATGCTCGTGTCAACACCGGTTGAAAATCCAGTGCGTGTACCTACTATAATTACGTGTCTACTTTTAGTCATTTCTGGGGTCAGTTCCCTTGCATTACTGGGGATTTTTATTAGGTAGGTACCTATTGTGATAGAATTAAAACCATGAAGTCCATTTAAAATGTTAAATTCCTTTATTATTGGAATTAATTATGTCAAGTAAGATTAGACATACATATTAAATATACATTTTGTTTCAGAATCACTAGGCAGTATCAGCATGTTGAAAACTCACGACAAGCCAGTCGATGTTATACCACGGGCATCCTGAAAATAAACAAATCTTTAAGAATAACCCAAATACCTACATTGTGACAACTAATGAAACGTTAGAATATCAATCAACCAACAGGTCCTCTGTAACTCTAACTTGTAAATTGTAACAATAAATAATGGAGTAGGTATCCTATCTACTTTCATTGTATAGCGTGTATACCTATCGTTATTTGATATTTATTGGGGATCATCATTCCATGTGCCGCTACCGTGGCCCCAATCAAATTCATCTTCATGGTTATTTGTCTCCCACTCTTCCCAACCATCCGCGCCCTGAGCATCGGCAACAGCGGCATCTAAAAATACGGAAGGTAATTAATACGCACCTAAAGTTAATTCGGCCCACTTGCACCGCAAATCACTGACATTCTGTCGACTTAATCTAACGATAGTATCTTCTACATCTCAGCCCTGTTTTTGCCATTGTTGGTGCAAAGAGCGTCCATTACAAACAATTATTAGGTATTCGTTTACATAAGATAAGGCTAAACGATTGGCAGCAATCAATATAGAATAGAATATTCTAATATACAAGCTAGATTTTTGAGATGAGGCAGTAAGGGCAGGTACCTTGACCGTTGTAGCTACAGAAAAACGGTCTTAGGAGACAGTTCTATATTTTTGAGAATTTTTTATCTGCATTCATAGATTTTGAAAAGTTTTGAGCAAGGATATAATAATATATGGTAAATTATCACAAAAACTTTTTTTTGCCAATCGATCATGTTTCTTTTAAGGAGAACAAAATACTATCGCACAAACAGGTTCGAGTGCTAGAAAAGTGAGATATCGCAAAAAACTTTTCCCACACATTTCGTAAGGAATGGGACACCTATTTACTTTTTTAATGACGGATAGACTGACCGCAAGAACATAAATGGTGTTCTGTTGGTGTAACACTATAGTCTATTACTAAACCTTGCTTCTATTAATAAAAAAAAGGCTTACAGCTCACCTCTTGACCTCAACAAAAAAGTCCAATAGAATCGGTTAATTATAAACTTCATTTGAGTGTTTTTGACAAGCAGAAGAAGAAAATGTCAAATTAAAACATGTTTACCTTTAGCAGTGGCGCTAGTGTCGGCAGGCTCGGTAGGTTTTGCTGTAACAACAAATGCTCATTCATTAATAGCAGTTACAATTTCTTAATAGATTAACACAAACTAAAAAAGAAGAAGGGTGGGGGAGGGTCAGAAGGGTGTGCGTGAAAAAGGAGTCTCGAGGCCGATTTGAACTCTACTAAGGCAAAGCCAAAAGGAAGAATTATGTTTTAAGCAGTCTACGTATGTGTTGTGTATGTTCCACCGTAGCGCCTACAGCTACTCATCCAAATTTGATGAATGAGGTGTCTCTCGATTCGATTATTATGGTTAGGGTGACATAGTCTACATTTTATACGAACAAACTTAATATGATGTTTGTTACGTCCAAAAAGTGGGAGTCTCGTGGTTTTTTTCTTCTTCTTTGTTTTGACAAATCAGGCCTAGGTAGTTGGAAGCGTTATGTTGTTCCGCGAGGTACGTCACATTAAATTCAACATGGTGGCTTGTATTGTAGCGGATGTCGAGTGTTACCGACAAAAAGTCGAACATATAACCCCCTCCTTTTTGGAAGTCGGTTAAAAAAAAACATTACTTTCGTTTGGTATCTAAAGAAAGGTCTTAAGGAGTACTTTCTGTAAATATGTTGGTTATGTATAATATTATACATAAAAACACCAATCGTGGATAAAACAATTATGTTTCACTCTCGACTGTTTTCAATAACACTAGAAACCCTTCTAAAATGTGGGGGTAGTCTACTACAGTCCGGCCGGCGAGAGAATGCGTTCCTGACACCTGCGAGTGCGAAAATTCTAGTAACTATCATCATCTGCCTAGCCTTTACCCAACTACGCTAGGGTCGGCTTCCAGTCTAACCGGATGCAGCTGAATAATTCTAGCAACTAATAAATATCAAATTCGCAAAACACGTGTTTGTATAAACGAAATGTCAAGTGTCAAGAACACATTCTCTCGACGGGGCGGCGGCGGGACTGTAATCTAATCATAGTTCTGTATAATATTATATTTGCTACCTACCCTCAATGATCCCTAACCCAAAAACTGAGAGAGAACAAAGAGTCACACGTATTTTGTAAGTTTTATGACATACATAATTAGCATGACATATTTAGCAATGACGTGTGACGAAAATACGAAATGATTAGTTATTTTGATAGTATGTCTTGTTTTTAGTAGGTCTGTGTATGCTTTTAGTACTTAGTCGTTTTTGTCGTAGTTGGGTTTTAGTTTTTAACTCTCTTTTTAATAGAAACGTATACTTATCAATACTTTATGGAATTTAAAAAAATACCAATATAAAATATGTAGGTACCTATGTATCA
Source organism: Oligia fasciuncula (assembly GCA_963082905.1). Taxonomy (NCBI): domain Eukaryota; kingdom Metazoa; phylum Arthropoda; class Insecta; order Lepidoptera; family Noctuidae; genus Oligia; species Oligia fasciuncula. The sequence goes on along the minus strand of OY720388.1, from coordinate 12,508,782 downwards.
AATAATTTTTTAATCAACTCTTTTCTTTGTTTTGCTGTAAGCATGTCATTACTCTCGGAATTTGGTCCTTATTAGCATGTGCATCTGGATTGAGGGCCCATTTCTTGAACCCTCACGAAACGAAAAAGACTTATAGGGAAATTAGTTAAAAATAGTAAAAACTTAAAGCAAAGGGCCATGAGTTTCTTAAACGTGAATTAAAACTGTTATGATTAAATAACATGGGCCGTCAATCCAGACGCGTGCGTAAAATGGCATAGCCTAAACCTCAGTAGATAAGTTTTTTATCTCTGAGTTAAAATGTTTATTTAAGAATTTAGTTAAGAATTTCTTAAATATTTTAAGAAATTCCCAAATCTGTAGAACATGACATTACAAATTTATGGCGGTATATCTAGGGCCCTCACTTCATTATTGTCTGTACTGAGGAATCTGCAAAACGTGAATTTATCTGAAGAAATACATAAATACGACTTTAACATATTTTACTTAGATACCTATGTGAATTAGAACTGTCTTATCTTTCGAACAGCATAAGCGACCGAGCTAAGCCGCCCCGCAAGAGATGTTATGTGAGGTCCCCATTGTAATTTCTCGTCCAGCGTGATTCCCAGAAAAACAGTTTGATCAACCAATTCCAGTTTTTCTCCATTCAGTATGATGTCACATTCGCTACTTCTAACATTAGGTAATTTGAATCTAATGCATTTGGTTTTCTTTTCATTTAGTACCAAATTATTTACCGAAAACCAATCTTGGACCTGAAGAATAGAGTTATTCACGTCGTCAAGATTTTGTGCCCCTCTGTCTATCTTAGAGATTGATTTTGAAGTAATTGGGGTAAATCATTAATGTAAACTAAAAAGAGAAATGGACCCAATATTTTTTTATCTCGTTAAGCTATTTTCGTCATTTGGCCAATAAGTAGGCGTGGGATGGCGTCGCGTTTTAATAATGTGTTTCCGCCTTAATCTCGTTTTTTTTTTAAATTAACCGTGTCGATTCCAGGAAAGGAATTGTATTTTTTTTTAATTTAATTATTCCATTATAATCGGCTCCACCGCTTAAAGGAGCAAAAAATATTCAAAGGACCCTTTCCTTTTGAGTATTTTTCGCTCCTTTAAGCGGTTTGTTTGTTCTTAGTTTCAGATGAATTTAATTTGAATTGAATAATAATATTATTGTATTTTATATTTACGTTTAGTTGTAGTTGTTCCGCCTTTCATCATATTAAAGATGTGTCGCTTTTCTTTCGCAAGATGCTTTTTTCCGTTTAGGTGCATGGTCATTTGATCCGTGCAAGTAACTGCTGTCTGAAACAATTGAATCATATAAGTTTTTGGTATGTAGCAGCAGTTTTTTATTTTTTCTATCGTGGCGGGGACACAATAGGGGGAAAAAAGGTAGACTTGCAGTCGTAAATCGTGAATATCTGCCAGAACCTGTACCCTAATTGCGTAATACGCTTTCAATTACAACCTGAATCGTTTAGAAGGATATTGCTAATCCATTGCTCCATATATACTTAATCGAAAAATCTGCTCAACAACGTAAATAACGCAATGAATGCTGTTGAACTGTCAAAATGAAAGCCATTGCTACTGTTACCACCTTACTAATAAACGTTGTATAGCGTATGTATAGTTACACAACGCTTTGTCTTCTTCTTGCGAAAGTCAAATTACTGACGACTGAAAGGGAGAAAGTGTGTTACGCAATTATCCCGCCGAGTAGATTAAGTCCGAATAGCTAACCGGAATCAGCGAAGCCAACATAATTTTCCTGCTATGAATCCGTTTATTAAGAAATGGAAAACTGCACTATGAGAAATATGGAAAATTGGTCTATGGAGTCATGTCATGTTTCTATTGTCACGGACTCACGAACTCGTGAGATGAGAACAGCCGAAATTGACAGTTGTCACAACACAATAGGTACGCTAGATTGGAACATCATTTCGTTATTTAGCATACGGAATAAATCCATAATTTCGTTTTGCAGTTATTACAGATTTCCAGAAAAATCTTAGGGCAATAAAAATAATTAACCGCCAATAGTAAGAACCTTCACAATATGGAACGAGGTGTATGTAGCTCGACTACCGTACCTTGCAGATACCACAGTACAACTCCGGCGTGGGCTTAGGAACTGCCTTCGCTACTTCCCTTGCCGCAGGCTTTACAGTAAATTTGGAGCTTTTCTTTTCGCGACGAATAAGTTGCACTCTACGATACAACAAAAATATATACTTATCAACAACAGTAGAACAAAAAAGTTTATTCTTTTAGTTTAAGTACTTACTGAATTTTCTTTACTTACACACGATCGTGCATGTTTTTTTGTAGCAGGAAAGGGTTCTTCGGAATCTTGCGACCCTCGACAATACTGACAAGGAAATAGAACATGATTATGAAAATTATCTAGGAATGAGTTACGGGCTTGTGGTTAAGTAATAACAGCCGCCCGGGTCGATCGCTCAGGTTAAGCTACGCTTGCCGCGGTTAGTCCGTGGATGGGTGACCATCTTTACATATCAAAACTCCTTCATGCCTCGGAAAGCACTTTAAGCAGTTGGTCCCGGCTGTCATTTGTGGATCTTTGGCAGTCGTTACGGGTCGTCAGAAGCCCGAAAGTCTGACAATCAGTCTTACCAAGGGCCGGCCCCTCTTAGCCATTGTGCACTCTGGGTAAGTGCCCAGGGCCCCGCGATCGACGGGGACACCAGCCTCACAAAAATAATTCTTTGCAGTCGCCGTTCCATTCTACGCATTCAATGACTAAATAATTGATTTGCAGTGCGGTTTACAGTAAGTTTCTAGTCCCAAACGTATAAACTATTAGTCGTTTCTTTTATTGGTTCTGTAGCATAATATATGAAAACTGTTCATAATGAAAATGAATTAACAGTAACTTATCTACACTGGGGCCCCGTGATCCTTATGTGCCCAGGGCCTCCAATAGGTCAAAGATGGCCCTGACCAAGGGTATCGTATTATAACACAGAAACTGGGTTGTGTTGTGGAGGTCAGATAGGAAATCGCTTCATGTAAGATAGGTACTGGTATTCAGCTGCATGCGGTTAGACTGGAAGCCGACCACAACATAGTTGGGTAAGGCTAGGCAGACACTCCCTTCCGCTCCACCCAGAGCGGGAGGGGTCATTTGATGATATCCCATCGAAAAAAAAAAGCCAAGGCAGGTGGTGATAATATAGGAATGAGTAATGTAGGTATAATCGTGGTTGTTGTTTTACGCGCGATGCAGCTTGCCCCCGTAGTGCGATTCCGCGTGAGACGTAGACGTAATGTGAATATCACACAGCTCGCAGTACAGCTCTCTTGCTCTCATAGGAATCTGAAAGTTGAAATACGTTCCACTATTTAGACACTGCCATTTGAATCATCATACAATACAACAACGCGGCCTCTTGTATCTTAGGATATACAAGGTGTAACAGAATAAACGCAAGTCCTGAAAGTAGTTTGTTCATAATTGATTACTGAATCAATTTCGGTAACATTTAAGATAGGTATTTTTTTTTAATTATGTATTTTGCCATACTGATCGCCGATTGAGCCAAAGAAAATTAAATCTTATGTCAAGGCAATAAGACTCAATTTTGAATGCATAAAGTAATGATAGGGTCAACACAATTTACTTAATAAAAATAGTTAGAATTTAAAAAAAAAATGTTTTGATCATTGTATTATGTTTTTAACTCAATACTCTAAGTGGGGTGTATGAGGTCTTGCGTTCATTATGTTACGCATTGTATATTCAAAATGTTATTCGTAAACAATATTTTTTTTAAAAACGAGCCAAGTGCGAGCCGGACTCACACACGAAGGGTTCTGTACCACCAGCCAAAAAAACCGCCGAAAAAAACGTTTCTTGATGGAGACCCCCTTTAGTTTTGATCAACTTTATTTTATTTTTATTATTTGTTGTTTTACCGGCAATAGAAATACTTAACACACTGAAAATTTCAACTGTTTACCTATTTACCTTCCAGGCCTTTGCCCAGCAGTGGGATGATACAGGCTAACAATAACCTATTCCGGTTCAAGAGACTGACAGACGGACAACGGAGGCTTAATAATAGGGTTCCGTTGGCACCCTTTGAGTACGGAACCCTTATAAAGTTTATGTTTGTGAGTTAAGAAAATCTCTTTTTCTATCCACATTAGACACCGATCGATACCCATCACAGGTGGGAACTTTCGCGGGCTAATTTATTTTTGCCTTGTGATGGTTGTGGATTTATTTATTTATTTTATACTATCTGCGCTCCGCGGTTTCACCCACATAAGTAAGTGTCGATCCCGTGGGAATATCGGTATAAAAAGTAAGTATCCTGTGTTAATCCTGGTTAATGCGGGTTGCAGACCAAGAGCTAGGCTAAGTTAGTTTAGCTTAGCTTGCATAGCTGACGCAGTTTTTCATACTTGTGTGCAGACCGCAAACTATGTCACATGTATGAAGAACTGGCTCAACTATGCGAGCTAAACTAAACTAACTTAGCTTAGGTCTTGGTCTGCAACCACGGAATAGAAACAACCCGCATAAGTATAAATTATGTGTGCCAAATTTCATCCAAATCCGTTCAGTAGTTTTTGCGTGAAGAACATCGATCACTAATAAAGAACTAGATACACAATCAGCGGCAAAAAATGTCCTCACCGAATGCGCACCCACTTCAACATTTGGGTGGACTTTTAATCTATTAGCATTCGAACGCTGCGACGGTAAACACGCCTCAGTGCTCGTTTGAAAACTGTAAAAATCGCACATCCAGGACGCTGGACGCTAAAAAAGGCCGGAGTTTCGTATTTTCGGTAAGTATTAATATTATCATTATATAGGGCGTCCCACGGCCATGCCACATGGAGGGAAAGTACCTTGAATATTGTAGATAGAACATTTTACTGAAAGAAGACATTATTTTATTTTAGAAAACCATTTAAACTGCATCCATAGATTTTTAAATAATGGTTGAACCGGGAATCGAACCCGCTACATGAGAAAAAAAATACCCTGTAGCTTTATCATACCGGTCGAAAGGCTTCATCATAAAGATTGTTTTTTGCTAAATAACAGTGTCAGAAATAAGAGGAAGACCATGAATTTTAACATTTGATGTGAAATTTTGTTAAAAAAATTGAAAAGCTGACAGTGCCGTAAGGACATACAACTGACATTATCATAAGTACCTATTACGAATAAATGTACCCACTTGAGAAGTACGCATCATTTCCCTATTATAATTTAAGTGCATGATAAAATGATAAAGAGATATCTCTGACCTTATATTAGTATTTTGTCATATCACTAGATAGTTTTAGTAAGAAGACGTAATAAACAAGAATATTCGACATCTACCTGGATTTCGTGATATCCCTAGGGATTTCGTGAAATCCCTGATAACCTCATTTCCCTGCGACATACATATATAAAACATTGATTAGGCAGGGGTCATAGTTGTTCCATAGTTCTTGGTAAGCAGTCCACTTTAGCCACCCAAACCCATAGTCCAACTTTTTATTTTTCCATATCCTGCACCAACCGGGGGTTATCCTTGGGTGCACTTGCATATTGCATACAGGGATAATCGTCTGTTGGTGCCGCATTTCATTAAAATTTCCTAAGGGGCCTCTGCGAGTTGGCTTAGGCCCCTCGTACGCCTTCCAAAGGACCGGGACCCCACAGTCCCGAGATTGTATAAAAATATATATAAAATAATTAAGTATTATTTATTTATTTTTTAACATAGGTAAAGAAATACTGATCTTATGTTCGATGAACAGAGCGCTATGTTATGCCAGGAGCATAACATAGCGCTCTGAGATGGTGAGCAAATCTAGCCAAGGAAATTAAAATTTACTAAAAAAAATATATACTTATTTGAATATCATGCATAGATGGTATTAAGTTAGAAAATAAATTGAACGATTTCATTATTAGTTCATACTCCAATGTCAGAACTAAATGAGGAATTATTAAAATGTCAGAAATCTATGTCAAAATAATTAAAATGTCAAAATTATTCAATGTCAACATTAATAATTTGTAATTCTAAATTAATTTGTCATTTAAGTATTCGTCAATAGTGTAATAACATTTATCAACCAGGAACAATTTAATTTTTTTCTTAAATTGTGTAAAATTTAATTCTTTTATGGCGTCTGGAATTTTATTATAGATGCGTGGTGCCATACCCAGGACACTTTTTTTTACTAATGCAGTTTTTTAATTATAATTACTCAAAGCATTGTTGTACTGACTACGAATTGGAACATTTCGAACCGTTGTCATTTTTTCAAAAAGGTTGGGATTTGTTTTGACGAAGAAACAAAAGAACACAAAAAGGTACCTATGGGCGGCAAACCATTATTTAATTTTAATTTTAAGCTTGTTTTGATTATTTTGTACTTGATCTGACTTCCGTGTTATTTATTGAATTAATACTTGTATTTCCGGTCAAATCTGTTTAGTTTTTATTTTGATTTATTTAAAATATTGTGGTTTCCGGTTGAATTTGTATAAAGTTTCTATTTTGATACTTCCTTCTTATTTATTTAAAATATTGTGGTTTCCTTTTGAATCTGTATAAAGTTTATATTTTGATACTTCCTTCTTATTTATTTTAAATATTGTAGTTTCCGGTTAACTTTATATTGTTTCTATGTGGGTAGTATTAAGGATTTATTTTGACATATCCGCTTGAATTATTTAAAATGACAATCTAGAATTAGTTTGACTTCCGCTTGATTTATATAAATTCTACTCGTATTTAGCGGCAAAGTTTCGCGGTTAAGTTTGGCGCCAAGTTTTGGCGGTAATTTTGTGTATAAAAACTGATGTAATGCGAATGGAAGGACGTTCTTAGTTCGCTGCTCGTGGAATAAACATCCTGAATTGAAATGAGGTATTTTCTTTGTACTCTTTTAAACATTTTCCTGTTATTTCCTATTGCTGTGTATTTGAGTGACATATAAGTCAATAATATGTGTAACTCCGACAACGACGGCGATGATGCGCCGACATACACGATTCAGTGAGTAGTAGGTAGACACTGAATTGTGTACCTTTTAGTGTAGTAGATAAGGTCTGTAATTGTATTTCTATCTTGAAAACTGCGCGTCGCGCGTCGCGTCGCTTCTCGGTGTGAACTGACCCTTAGTGATCGATGGAGAAGAAGTAACAAACATACAAACACACCCCCAAACTTTCTCCTTTATAATATTAAGTGTGATAGTTATTTTATATTTTTAGGTTACTTACAAGTTTTCACATATAAGATTGAGTATAAATAACTACACGTCGTTTAAAACGTGTAGCCGGACAATTTGTTACAATGTAATCTTCTATTCGGACGACGATGTTCACATAAAGTTTGCTTGATGTTTACTGTCAACATCATAATTACATGCAAAATCTGGTGCTGACAGCATCACAAGCAAAAGTTCACAAACTTAACCGACCTACCATACCATGGACATTGAAGGTCTACTCTAGATAATGTAAAGTGACTTCGCTTCTCATTTCGCTTTAGTCATCATTTCAGCCGAAAGACGTCCACTGCTGGACATAGGCCTCCCCCAAGCACCTCCACTTCGACTGGTTCCGTGCTTCTCGCATCCAACGGGTTCCTGCGGCCTTCACAAGGTCGTCGGTCCACCTTATGGGAGGCCTTCCAACGCTAAATATTAAGAGAATATACCGACAGTTCGTACATTCAATATTACTAAAATCTCTAAATATTTAAAAAAAAAAAAAAACGTTGTTCCTTTTCACGATTAACTTATTCACATTTCAAGAAAAAACAAGATCTGCGATGCTATTCTTCTCTCACCGTGTTACCGTCTCACAATCTCACCGTGAAAACTTAGGTGAAGTGAGCGTGGAGTGAGCTGTTAATAATGTCAATTCCTAGCAAAAACAAACTCACTTCACCTAAGTTTTCACGGTGAGATTTTTACAGAATCGACCGACTGCATTGATATGAAGTGAGATTTAGGTTTCTTATTGTTATCTTACACAAATTATGTGAACCAATAATGTCGACAGAATACCTAGTGAAACATTACATTGTCAAATTGTCCAATTACCTCTATAGGGCGCTTGGAACCAACTTTGGCTTGTTGAGTTAGCCATTTTTTCTGATTCTTGGTATGATTTTTTGAAATGTAGTGTAAACGAGCTGCAAAAATTCAAAACTTTTTTTAACAAACAGTGGATGTTGCCTTTTGTATGTTTAGCAACGAAAGTCGAATAACACTTTCAAATCAATTGACAAAAAAAAATCATTACACAGCTATTATGCATTTTACGAAATAGTTAAGTTTCTATTATTTTTTTACTTTGACTTAATATTTTGTTCGATAAGCTAACACGAATTAAAAATCTGAAGTGTTAATCGCCGTTCGTAGCATAGCTATAGGCCGACCGCTTTACTGAGACGTTGCCTGAAGTAGTAGCGCGGTGAGGGAGGGGTGTGGTGACGTGATGCGAGAGCTTAGTGATTCGTCAACTTGTGACAACTATCACCCCTCCCGCACCGCGCAGCTACCTCAGACAACGTCACAGTTAAGCGGTCGGCCTATAACAGTGAAATACAAAAGGGCGAAGCCGCGGGCCAAAGTTAGTCATTAATATGTATATTACTATTTTCGCTTTATGTACTAAGCTTAAGCTTAACGTGCTAAGCGTAATTTCATGACGCACCGATTAAGTTGCTACAGTTAAGGGGGATGCGCTAGTTAGCCCGCAAAATTCAAAATTTCTTACGTTTTTTGCAATTTACAGCACCCTAATTGCGTAACATACTATCAATCGGAATCTGAATCATTTTGAAGCAAATTGCTAATCCATTGCTTCATAAGTTCGAAAAATTTGTCTGCTCATCATGTAAATAACGCAATGAATGTGTCAAAATGAAAAACCGATTCGATTGATATTGTGTTACGCAATTTCCCCGCAGGTCAGCGTCAGGTTGTAAGGTGATTTAAATATAATCATATTTAATCGCGAGCGTAACAAATATGACTTTACAAAATTATAATCATGAAAATCATCAATACAACCCTCTAATCTCGTGAATGGAATTCGAGATCAAAAATGTATACAAAGGTGTTGCCAATTTGAAATAATAATCTCAATTGTGTAGTTTGTCGAAAAGTAGGTACTATAATAAGTGCTAAAATTGTAGGCATTTCTTAAACAGGTAAAGTATAATAATGCACACAGCTTTTTAGCTTTAAAGTTACGTAAACTACGATCCAAGAATAAAATATAACTGTTTGAAATAAAATCGTGAAAATTGCGTTATCCTAATAATCGAATCAAATGGGTGTACTTACTGGTCGCCATTTTGTTTTGGTCATTCGGAGTAATTAAGTTTCTGAAGTTTGTCGTGATTGAATGTGCCGCTCGTGAGTTTTTATTTGTTGTTATAAGTTTTAAGTTGTTGTATTTTACATTTTTGTTTATTTTGTTGTTGCGTAAAATCGTGTTTACGTGTAGTAGGTACGTCTACATACCTTCTATGGATGCTCAGCCAGGGCCGTCGACTAAAATAAGGAAAAATAGGATCACTACCTAAAAAGTGACAACGCACTTCTATGTCAGTGTCTGAAGATCAGTATTTGTTCTTTAGGTGATTGATCTGTGGCGAACCAAACTAATTGTCTGTGGTTCCCACTATTAGATATTACAAAGACAACACTACCAATCTAGAACATGGTGTCTATGGTACACGGTAGTTATATAGTAAGTCGGAATTTGAATCGGGACGTAAGAACTTTTCTAATCCGCTCGCATGTAATTAGTTATCACGATTGTGATTATCTTGTGTTTGAGTAAACGGCATTCCTCCGCTGTCGCGTGTATACTGTAACTGTGATGCAAATACACATCTGTTGGGTACAACTGGATCGAGTTTCATTTACGTAAACAGGGCGCCCTAACGCGCCTAAAGATCTTTCATTTTCATTAGTTTACGACGAGACAATAAAATGTTTAATTTTGATTCGCCGCTTCAGCGTGATTTCTAAAGCATATAACATTAAATACCTAACTATAATGACTAGGGAAATATTGACTACCCCTGTAAATGTCACTTTGGCAATGACATTTCTTTGTTTACATTTTTGATCTGGAATTCCATTTTCGAGAATAAGTTCATACTATCCCATTGATTAATATTTCATGAAATAATCATTCAGTAAGATTAGAAATGAACTAAAAGGGTTGTATTGATGATTTTAAAAAATAGGACTCTCTAGTTTGGAACAGTACCTTAACCTTAATTTTGTAGATGGCCCTATAGAAAATCGAGTTTGACTCCCTGGTCTAACATTTTCTTCATTAATATAATTATAACAACTAGCTTCTGCCCGCAGCTTCGCCCGCGTGGATGTCGTAAATTATCTCACGGGAATGTGCTACTGGGCCAAAAAGCCTGTTTTATTTCTAACAACATCAGCTATCTGCCAGTGCAGGTCCAGTCAAAATCGGTCCAGCCGTTTCGCAAATAAGCCGGAACAGGCAGACACCGACAGACAAATCTTTTTCTAACTTTTTTTTTTGTTATTAATACTTATCATAATACTTTCTTAAGCATTTAGTAAAAAGCTGATAGAGTATAGATTCCTAGGCAATTACTAAATAGGTATGTAAAAATATATTAAATCCAAACAAGTATCACTCACCTGCATCCAAATTAACAAACCCATGAGCACAAACACCACAATATTCAGGTTCCATAAGGCGAAGTAGGACCTTGGGAAGCCCTTTCAAAAGTGGCTTCATTACACCACATTCTAGGGAAAAAACATAGGTAAACATTATTTCTCAAAACGGTGAAGGATATCATCGTGAGGAAACCAGTATTTTCTATAACCAAAAATTCTAAGACATGTGACATCAACCGACCCGCACTGGGCCCGCGTGGTGGATTACAGCCCACTCCCTCTCGAAGAGAGAAAGCCTGTGCCCAACAAGTGGTAACAGGCTGATTATACTTAAACACATACTTATATTGGCTAGACGACGCAAGTGTATATACTTCTCGTGTAAAAAGGGAGTTAAAAGGACTTCCTTCAGCGCAATTTCCATTCAGTCAGCGCTCGAACGTTCTCGATGCCAGACGTCAAACGAAAACTAAAAAATGCCAAATTGTGCGGTATTAAGCTGTAAAAACTACACAAAAAAGTGGGGCGAGATAATGGAAACGTTTCCTTTCATCGTTAAGTCATTTTGTTATTAAATTGTGTGTTTTTTATTGCAAAATCAATTATTTTATGTTCATTGTGGTTTTACAATGTAACTGTGTTTCAGATAATTCATAATACATTGCCGTTTTTAGTTACAAGGCTGTATTGTACGGTTTATCTCGTCTAGTGATGCTTTGAGTTATTATCGATTATAATCCATAAGTGTCCATTAATAGCCTTGCAATGGATAATAACCCTACTATTAATGTATTGTTAAAAAAATAAATGCTTTTTTTTTTATTGTAAAATCTGTGGGTGTGAACCAATGATATTCTAATAAAAAAAGTTATTAAAAAAATAAAAAACCCGACTGCGGTAAAAAACTTAAGTTAAAAGAACTGAAAAGCTAAAAACAAGCCCATTTTAAATTAAATAAAAGTTGGAAGCAGGCGGGACCCATACCATTTTTTTTATTATATTTTCATATTCAAATGGGTCCCGCCTGCTTCCAACTTTTATTTAATTTAAAATGGGCTTGTTTTTAGCTTTTCAGTTCTTTTAACTTAAGTTTTTTACCGCAGTCGGGTTTTTTATTTTTTTAATAACTTTTTTTATTTCCAGCTTTTTAGTTTACAAATGTGAAAGATTTCGCTGACGATTTAGTTCTTGGTACGTGATTTTTTCCGATTTGTCACTTCGAATTACTTTTAACCATGTAAGTTGTTTATATTTTTGTAATCATCTTTTAAAGCCCTTTATTTTGATACCCCACTCGACAGGTTTTGAAAAAAAAAAATTTTTTTTGAAGACATACATACATGATACATAGTAGTCGCCATATTGAATTTTCACTAACGTCATGTCTTTAATGACACTCGCCGGACTAAGAGGAATCGATTGACGTGTGAATCATAAAAATCGGCCCAGGCGTTTGGTCTGTATAGTGCTTCAAAGGAACATACAAACATACATACATAGGCTGATGAACACATTACCACTCCTTTGCGTCGCGCAGTCGGGTAAAAATCATTGGTGTGAACATAAATTGGATGCGTGTACACAGTGTGATTCAATGTACTGTTATTCTTTTTATTTATTTTCACTTTTTGTATGTGAAAAAGTGTTAATAATAAAATAAATAGGTAGGTACACATTTTCCGGGAAATTCAGTTTTGTTAATTTAGACATCCAATACTATAAAAACCACGGAATAGATAAATAAGGTTGGAAAGGCCCTCGCTGCAATTTTGTACTAGGACCAGTGTCGCCGCTTGACTCCCACTATTTTAATTTCTACACATACGCAATACTATGTTTACGAATATTTCGCACACAACCAAATCACACACACATAAATCTCAGGGCAGATATTCGTTCGCCCACTAGCAATACGCTCCCGTAGGCATAGACACTCAAACACGCATAAATGCAATAAAAATTTTCATACACGCTAGTGCTTTACAAAGCCGATATTCTTTGTCGATAAATTATCCGATGAATTTATGGGGAAAAATGAAACATTAAATAAATATTAAGAAATAATTTTATTTTGATTAATTACAAATAATCACTGACCTTGGAATAAAACATATTTATTAAGTAATTGGCGCTTGCTATTAACTGCGAACGAATTTAGTACTCGTCTTTGTCGGCATCCAGTTTCCTCTACCTGTCACGTTAATCCATTGTTCCCTGGCGTTAGGTTCTTTAGGAAACCTAAAATTTATAATTTATTGCATAATTCAAATTCCTCAATTTAATTTTACTACATATGGTGTAAATAAAAGTTTTAAGAATATAAACGTAAATATTTAAAATTATAACAAAATAATACACATAATGCATAAACTTAAATAAAAAATCAGAGATTAGTCCCTTTATAACATTCGGTAGGATTCATTCAATGATTAATATAATATTTAATTTACCTACTCAAAATACGTCTAAATAAAAATATACAATCATTAATTAAATATAAAATAATCCAAAAATTATCTTTGTCAAACGTAAATATAGTCGAGAATTCTATCGATAATTTTATTTAACCACATGGTTACCTCACTATCGATAAACATGCGCCGTGCATCACAGCCAATCAGAGCAAAGGACGAAACGTCAACGGTTGAAGTGTAGAGGACGCAATGCATGCAGTACATTGTACGCGTACTTGGTCATTGTGTTGATTGAGCGTGTACACGGCGGGCAATGTATATTTTTTGTAAATTGTTGCAATAATGTTGTTAATGTTTGGTATTTCATAATGATCAGTATATTTTTATGTTTTTGACCCATAATATTGTAATTAAATGTTATTTTGGACTTACCGATGGAAAGATATACCTCCTCGCTTTATACCTGAGGTCTGACTTTTTGTCTTACATGTTATAATTGCACAACACGGCATTATTAAGCAGAGTTCTGTTCTCCGAAGTATTCCGATGCGCACTGAACGCGGTGAATGTATGAATCGGTCGAGTTATGATTGTCGAATCATAACTGTGGCGCGCTTGCCCCGCCCACATTACCATTCCAACCTTATTTATCTATTCCGTGATAAAAACCATAATTACTATTGACACATCGCTTCGTGATTTAACATCTACCTAATTAATTACTTGACTTAACAAAGCGAGGTACCAAACTTAGGAGATTTAGAAGAATCCAGTGTTTCTAGCAGTAATTAGGCTGAAAATTATTTTTGAGCAACAAACAAAAAAAAACTATAAAATGAAAATAAAAAATTCCCAAAAAAATATCCCAAATTAATGACTGATTAAGAATTTAAAAAAAAACTAAGTACATACAAAATCTAATTATCAAAAATCAATGTAAAAAACTGATTGAACATTTTGAAATGGGCCAGATTAGTTTTAAATTGCTCATTTATTTACTACAAAGAAAGATGATGAAAATGAAGTCTAATCTGACAGTCCTAAGCCTGAAAACCATGACGGGAAATTAATCACTAAAATAACATTAACAGCAGGGTTATCAATGATAACCCTGCTGTTAATGTTATTTTTTAAAAGCCAGTTAGTAGCCATTAATAATTAGTAGTTAGTAGCCATTAAAAGCCAGTTAATAGCCATTAGTTAACAACAGTTAGTAGCCATTAGTAACGTAGTAGTTTTTAGTAGTAACGTAGTTTTTAGTAGTAACGTAGTAGTTCGTAGTATTAGTAAGTAGTAGCCATTAGTTAACAACAGTTAGTAGCCATTAAAAGCCAGTTAGTAGCCATTAATAGCAATTATGGATGATAACTTATCATCCATAATTGCTATTAATGGCTACTAACTGGCTTTTAATCGATTATTAGCCAATTGATAATAACCGGATTATTATCATTGCCCAACACTAATCTCGTCTGTTAAAACAGGCAATGAAAATTATAAAATAGTCGATATTTTCACTTGTCGCTCAGCTTCATGGTATGGTCGCTATTCTCATTTTTCTGTGAAATAAAGCAAATAGTGTTGTACACACACAGGTTGTACAGTTGTTCTCGATTCTAATCGATTTTGGAAACAGAGGAATGATAATGTTTGCGTTAGGTATTTTGTGACAAGTAAATTATTTTTTTTACTGCAATGTTTCAATTTTGTGATTTTGTTTAGAATATTATTAATTATAGATTTCCAAGTGATCCCATAAAAGGGCGTGAAAATTGGTTCCTAACACAATATATTGACGGATGACTACAAACGCAATAAGTACTACTATTGATGTATTGAAGGCGTTAATGCTGAAGTCAGTGGATTGACTTTAGGCTCGAGTTCACTGACATTGTTCTCTAAAACTTAAAATTCTCTAATGTTTTATAGAAATCAGTAGATGTTGTCGATTTCGGAACTCTTATTCGTATTGTTTAGGGCGGGTGATTCGATTTAAAAATGTTCATTTAATCGAATTTGTTCCTGGTTTTTTGTTAGAATTTTAGGATTCCCATCACTAAATCGCTCATGTGACGTCACAGTAGGTAGAAAAATAGTAGCATGCTTGGTTTCTATACAGACTTTCGTAATCTAGCCAATATAAGTCTGTGCTTAAACATTATTTTGATAGCACCACGCTGGTGGTGCCAAATGTCAAGTAATTAAATTGTTACTCATACCTGCTGAGGTATGAGTAACAATATATGATCAAACGAACTTCCAAGTGAAGTTCGATCATTATTATGATGAGTTGCTTCATTTGAAGATATGATTATAACAATGTAGTTTCCCTACTTACTTGGTAACTTCGCACATATTTTAAAGATTTTTTAAAACTATTAGGTGACGTAATTCCGGTCTGACTGCACCTCGGTTGACACTTTGACGTGTAGCTCATTTTTTAGAGTCATGAGTATGATATAAAACTTTCTCTATATCTGGGAATCTTCAAGCGTCAGGGAGGGAGGGTGATCATATTATCTTCAAATGAAGCAACTCATCATAATAATGATCGAACTTCACTTGGAAGTTCGTTTGATCATATATTATAACTCGTTGCTTCATTTTTCAGATATGATTATAACAATGTAGATGTTAAGAGTCAGAAAGTTTTGAAATGGAAAACAATAAGGTTTTAAACATTATGGTTTTATTTACCTATAGACAAATCAGCCTTATAGTTATACTTATGTTTCCGTAATGGTACGTTACATTTATATTTACTTATTTCGAATTAACTTCAACGAGCTAAACATAAAGATCTTATCGATCACATGAACATAACATAAATAAACATTTCTGTAGTGTAATATAATCTTATAATAGGTACCTATAGTTAATAGGAATTAATAATCAGTCTGTATGTCTAATCGTAAGCAAACAGATTTGGCAAATTCGCCTTCGTTTATAACGCACCTATTATAAAAACGAGCAAATGAATTAGATGAACTAATAGTCCACCCTGCGCTTTTGCGAATGGTTTCTAATATATTAACTCCTGGCTAAGCTTGCGGCCGAGGTTGACGCGAGCCGTGTACTGTGCGCGGCGAATACACTGGTATCAATGCCGCTTTCTGACAAGACTTGTTTGATCCATCTACTGATGGTTTGCGTGGTAGTGGGTTTTTGTGGCCGTTTGTACGTCAACAACAGATTGTTTGTACTCTCAGGTCTTATGTTTTTAGTTATAGAAATATAACCTGAGAGCACCGTAGCTGGACATATACGCGTATTTTTCCTGAAGTATGGCAAGAACAATATTGGCTGGTCTCTGCCGGGTGCGGATGTCTTTATGATGTCTGTTATGACGATCTTTATGCCGCTATCAGAGAAAAGTATGTTCTCGAGTTTAATTAAAGACAGCGTTTGTACCCTGTGAGCTGTACAAATTGCAAGTAGGATCACCAGTTTTTTTTTTTTTTTTTTTTGTTAGAACTCACTATTAGGGAACCATGTTGAGACATGGTTTAAAACCAATTGGGGATTCCAGGCGGTGGAGTACTTGGGTTTTATGGGTCTTAATTTATAAACAACGTCGGAAACTATAAGGCTTTGCAATAGTGGGAACCATGGCTGTGATGGCCAGTTGGGATAAACTAGTAAGCCATGTGCATTTGTCATCAATAATTTTTCTAAGGCATTTTAATACCAGGGAAAATGGTGGAAAAGCGTAGAAGAAATGGCTCTGCCAGTCCATCGTAAATGCGTCTACGGATGCTGCGTCAGGGTCTTGTTTCCATGAGATGAATGTGGTACACTTCGCATTATCGCGGGACGCGAATAAGTCTATTTCAGGTTGACCAAAATATTTTATAATGTCTTGGAATGCTTCATCGGAAAGTGACCATTCAGTATCCGGATTGACTACTCTAGACGCGGCGTCTGCCCGGTTTTCTTTGGAATTTACGTATGATAGGTATATGACCTATAGGTTGCGCTGTTCACAACATTTCCAAAGGGACCTAGCCAAGTCGTTTAAGTGGGGGTATTGAATACCCCCATACGATTTACATAACTGATCGCAGTGGTGTTGTCCATGCGCAGTAATATTGTTTATTTTATTTATTTATTGGTTGCATCACTGGCGGAGGATTTCAAACCTAGAAAGGCTGCCATCAGCTCTAAGTAATTGATATGACAATAATTTTCTGAAGACTTCCATTTGCCATGTACTTGAGCGTTGTTGCAAACAGAACCCCAGCCTGACATCGACGCGTCGGTATAGATTTCGATGTCAAAATTTGGCTGTCGCATAAGGTTGCGTGTAGCCACCAGTTCAGATCCTCTAATATAATATTAGGTAGGTTAATTTTAGCTTCGTAATTATTATTATGCTTAAGTAACGCTAGAAACTTCTGGCGTTCTAAAATCTTAGTGTATACCCAAGCGTATTTAAGGGCTGGGCTAGTGGCGACTAGAATACCGATAAAGCGAGCTAATTCGCGGATGGAACATGGCTGTAATTTAGTGAATTTTGTTACTAATTCGATGATGTTACGTCGCTTATCGGCTGGCAATTGTATAGGTACTGAGATACCTGGTATCGTAACAAAATCCTAAGTACTTGCAGAATTGTCGCGGTTTTAACATACTTTTATCGTAATTGACTTTGTTGTCAATTATCCTAGAAACTCGAGTAGTTTCAAAGTTTCATTTACGTTATTATGACCATTCTCGTAAGTATTTCCAATGCATAAAATGTCATCTAAATAACAAACTGACTGAAAACCGTGATGTCTGAGGTAAGTTATGACTTCCTTCATAACCTTAGTGAATACCCGTGGGGCAACGGATAAGCCAAACGCCAACGGCATGCAATTAAAGCCATATGTTCTTAGCGAATTATTGGGCTGAAATTGATAAATATTTACGGTCGGAATGCCTAATGCCTAAGAGGAAATACGCCTCTTTTAAGTCGATGGTAGCAAGGTATCCATCGCGTGGTATCAATTTGCATGCTGTTCGGTAATCCTCCATTTTTAAAATGTTCGCTATTGATTAGCTTGTTTAAGGTTTTTAGGTTTAATATAAAGCGTTTATCGCCGTTAGGTTTTAATGTGAGGAATATTTTAGAAATAAATTGATCTTTAGTCACATTGCACTCTGAGATAGCCCCTAAAGATTTGAGTTTCATAACGGCTTTCATCATATCTGATTTCTCAGTATTTGATAGGTTGTTTTTAGGTATTATTGATTGTCGTACATGTGTATGAAAGGGTATTGGATAACCATTTTTTAACCAATCAAGAACAACATTGTTATTTTTAGCCATCGGTCATAAAATTGGGTAAGTCTAACCGCATGTACCTGCGTTAACGGTGACGCTGAGCGGGAGCCCGAGGTTTGTCCTGCGAGGCCGGGCGTTGTGGCGGCTGTGCTGACATCGTGTACGGACAGCGATTCCCCGCCGTCGTCATCGGCCTCCTGTATGCACCTCGCCCCCCCCCCCCCTGTTCGCTGGGTATCGAGGAGGCAGGTTCCAGTTTCCCGGGTAGGACTGGCGGGTATTAGGAAGTTGAGGCGATTTTGAAACTTTGCGGTCTTTTTTATGGAAAGGCCTTGCTTTTCAATGGCCTTGGCGGCTTAAATTTTTTCTGATAAGAACGAGCCAAACAGTGATTTATCCCGTTCGGACTCGTTGATGATATTTATGAATGCCTTGTCCGAGCTAGGTGTGATTAATTTCACTCGAGCCTTGATGGCGGTGATTCCCGCACTAGCTGTTGTTGAGACGCTGTAAGTGTCTTGTCGCGGTTGCGAACCATGTCCGGCACCGCCGCCGAGACTTCAGCATTCGACTTGGGTGCCTGAAGGAGCCCACAATTGCCTGGCACAAGGTACTCTTTCAGTACCTTGTCCTTGTTTTCTTTAGGCATTCCTTTCCTTAGCAAAGGAAGCCACAACTGCGATAGATTATCGTGAATGTTATCGCCGTAGTCAGGCGAATCTGATGTCGATTCACCGAGTGGCGACAGTAGATCAGGATCTAACAGTCTAACTCAGGTTCCATGCTACCAGTAGTTGCCTCAGGGGGACAGGGTTCCGCCTGGGCATAGTGTTGGTTAGGACTGTCGCCAGATTCCGATTCCACGTCTTGTGGTACGTCGGTTGGCACGGGTATTGGCTCCATAATAGCTTCATTATCATTGCCTGGGACCACATCAGGATCTTCGCTACCTAAAATTACAATTTGTAATTAAGGTTGCGAAGATAACAATTCTGAGGGTAGTGTAAGAAATAAAATTTCTTAATTGATTTTGCACGTTAACGTTACATCTGTTTTAGATTGTACGTATTTTCTGTGCTTGTTTGTCATCGTTAAAGACTCGCAGTCAATCCCGATGCAATATTAAATAATAAAATTTCTTAATTGATTTTGCACGTTAACGTTACATCTGTTTTAGATTGTACGTATTTTCTGTGCTTGTTTGTCATCGTTAAAGACTCGCAGTCAATCCCGATGCAATATTAAAGAATAAAATTTCTTAATTGATTTTGCACGTTAACGTTACATCTGTTTTAGATTGTACGTATTTTCTGTGCTTGTTTGTCATCGTTAAAGACTCGCAGTCAATCCCGATGCAATATTAAAGAATAAAATTTCTTAATTGATTTTGCACGTTAACGTTACATCTGTTTTAGATTGTACGTATTTTCTGTGCTTGTTTGTCATCGTTAAAGACTCGCAGTCAATCCCGATGCAATATTAAAGAATAAAATTTCTTAATTGATTTTGCACGTTAACGTTACATCTGTTTTAGATTGTACGTATTTTCTGTGCTTGTTTGTCATCGTTAAAGACTCGCAGTCAATCCCGATGCAATATTAAAGTTTAACTTTTATAATTTAGTTTTGAACAATGTCAAAGTTATTGACTCGCAGTCAATCCCAGAGCATTTACAAAACTGATATTTTTTCACTATTCACTTCTAGATCACCAAAGAATAAAGTATACTTTGCTTACCTTCATCATCCGATGACGATTGTAACGGTCTTTGTTTTTCTTCAATTTTTCTAATTTTCCTAGCGTAGTGATCAATTTTTGATAGCGCGCTTCTTTTTGGCATGATGCTTAAGGGCGCGTGCGATAGCTACCGCGCACGAAAAAGGAATGAGCTACACGTCAAAGTGTCAACCGAGGTGCAGTCAGACCGGAATTACGTCACCTAATAGTTTTAAAAAATCTTTAAAATATGTGCGAAGTTACCAAGTAAGTAGGGAAACTACATTGTTATAATCATATCTGAAAAATGAAGCAACGAGTTATAATTTAATTTCTTGGCATTTGGTCTGGAATTTATGTGCTTAATACTTCAAGCACATAAATGTACAGAGGGTACTAAATGCCATAGGCATTTTGTACCAGTCAACCTTTGGGTGATGCAGAGACAAACAGTAGTAGGTGCAATCATGTAAATTGAGGAATAAATATTTTAAATATAAAGATATGCATAAACCTATTAAAACTGTAAAATCTGTAAATCTATAAATATAAAAGAAAGTTGTGTTAGTTACACTATTTATAACTCAAGAATGGCTGAATCGATTTGGCTGAAAATTGGTGGGGAGGTAGCTTAGAACCAGGAGACGGACAAAGGATACTTTTTATCCGTTTTTTTTTTATCCTGTTTTAGAGGGACATAGTATTTACTTAATTAATATCTTTATTTACTTATAGGAGTAGTGTAGGAGTAGGTTAGGAGTAGGGTAGAAGTAGGGTAGAAGTAGTGTAGGAGTAGTGTAGGAGTAGTGTAGGAGTAGGGTAGGAGTAGGGTAGGAGTAGTGTAGGAGTAGGGTAGGGTAGGGTAAGGGGTAGAACACCAGGCGAACGAAGTAGCGCCGGGCAGCAAGAAATATTTTTTATGGCCAAACGTTTGCCGGGTCAGCTAATATAATATAAACCTAATTACATATAAATATAAGCACAAGTAAATATTAATAAATACATGAATAATATGTACTAAAAAGAAATAAGACAAACTGAGAAAATATTAGCTTTGTGATGATACTGCCAGCTGCTTGCGAATGTACTTACGAACCTTAATTTTGAATTGGCAACATATGTACAGGGTTGCCTACCAAATAATTGGTACAGTATGGACACACATTTCCAATGGAAATTAACCGGTTGTATGTCGTAATTACAGAAACAATTAAAAAGCCATTGTGTCTCGTGTAGATCTACGTTCCGACAGACTATGGGTTAAAGATAAATCGCAATGGGTCAATGATCATGTAAAACTTACGTAATAGGAAGGTCTCAATGTCATTTTCAGCAGGACTGCTCTGCTGGTTCGGGGGGCCTGCAGGACCATAACCTCTTCCCCAAAAGGAATGTGATCTAGGATTCTGAGATTGACCTGTGCCATAACTTCTTCCAGTTTTAAAACCACTTTGATCATTGAATTTGTAATTACTGAAAAATATATTTTGGTTTAAAATAATTTTTTCTAACAATGTAGTGTAAGCAACAGAGGCCCAACAGGAGAGGGGGGGGGTTCATTGTAGCAGTTATGAATTTATGATGCATTTCTAGTCTAATTATTGAAATAAATATTATTTGACTTTGAGAAACATGTTAAGGTAAATGAGAATGTGACATATTAACAAAAAAATATACACTTTACCTAAAACCATTATTTTCAGGCCCTGCAGATTCTTCATCTATCCATATTACGTCGTCCTCAGATTTATTAACACACCCATCAAATTCCATAATTAACAAGAGCCTGAAATCTCTAACTATTTGTATTATTTTCATAACTGGCACTTTCTGTTTTGATAGGAAAAGCAAATAAACATCAGCCGGTTATTCTAGCAGTAAAAAATCTACTAGCTTACCATTAGTTTGATGAGTGCTGATTTTAATGATTCAAACAAAACAAAACAACTATTTTACAGGTGTATGTAACAGCATTATTTTTACAAAATGTATATGCTTGCAAGGCTGAAACTTGCATGACACGTTTAAAACTTGAGACACCAGACAAAAACAAAACAACTTTAGTTTGAACTGACCTGTGAAGAACGATGTAGTGAGATAGTGACTGACTTTGCTAACTTTGAGTAATGGTTACTTGTAACGTTTGAATAATCGCTAGTATGTTGCTGAAAGTCTTTGATGCTGAATTCAAACCATTCAAACAAACAAAATCCTAACCCTGACACTATATTACTTTACTCTATGCCTGACACCAAAGACTACAATATGATGCTCCTGACACTCAGACTACTTAGAGATACTATGCCCTGACCACAGAACACATATACCCTAACGGCCCTGACACCATAGAGTACAGAAGTAATATATCCCTGACAGCCTGACACTTCGCGGAGCTTCTGAAGCTGAACCCCCGTCGTATTCAGTTTATATATATTAGTCTATGGTCGTATTTATGTTCTGTGCACAGACTACTTGTATTCTCTGAGTGTCTACGGACTAACTATAGATCGTAGACAGAGTTTACTCTGTCTACGCTATAGATACTACGTATCGTTCGTGCTTTGAACACAGCGAACACAGCACAGACAGTGTTGCCAACTGCTAGCTTTACCCCTTAGACCTTAGAGTAAGAAAGCAATAGAGCATCGGGTAGCGTGGCCACACATGAGACAAAAACCTAACTTAAATAACATTGGCTACATTTATATAAAGAAATAGTATAGCTTTATCCTTTTCTGTTACTTATAATAACTCAATACTTTATCCCTTTCTTGTGAAAATGAAATGGCGCTACCCGCCGTCTATACTTTTCTTTGTCTAAGCCGTATACAGTAATCTATAGACTCACGGTATCTGTGTCACCGAAAGGGACAAAAAATCCCGGCAATCTTCATCATATTATAATTTTTACAGCTTATTATACTGCACCTTACCATTTTCACAGTTGCGCTAATGTACTACTATTGAATTATACACGAAAAAGGTCTTATTTTCCGTTTAATCGCGGTGTAGTTTTTATTATTTCATTCATAATTTTTATTATTTCATTCATAAACGTCAAACTTGTTGTGCACATTGATGTGCTTAGCCGACACGCGGTAAGGGACAGAAATACTCTTACTCTGTCTCTTTTCTTTGCTAGTGACGTTACTATATTTCTCTTTTTTTTTTTCTTGTGCGAATGAAAAAGAAGCTAAGCAGCAGTCTTCGATCAATATTGATCGAAGGCAGCAGTCTATAGTTTACTCTGTCTACGCTTTACCCAGTTGCTACTTGCTAGGCGTTTTCAAAATGTTGCTAGATTGCGGTTTTTTTTAACCCAAAAAGTTGCTAGAAGTAGCTAAATGTTATAGTAGGTAGGTAGATTACAATAAAATGTCAATTTCTGACAATAATTTTAATTTTCGATATTTCCAACATGAGAGTTAAAAATGTCTTGTGTTACATACGCTACTGACTAAAAAAAAAAAGTTTAATGCTATGTTCACATGCACGCCGTGCAGCCCGGCGGGCTGCCTGGCGGGCTGCGCGGCATGCAGCCCGCCCCAGGTCGGCGAAAATTCAAGCTGTTCACACGCACGCCGTCGTGTCAGTCAGTGCCAGCATGGCGGGCAGCGAGGATCTCGGTGTTGTTGCTGCCATATCCTTTGGCTTAACTTATTTTTATTGGAAAAAGAAACAAAATGATGAACGACGGAGAAAAAGACTGCAAAGAAGATCCACTCGTCACGAAAGCGCGAGAGAGACTGACTGCCCGCGCGCGTGAAAACAGTCACCGGGCGCCCGCACATTCATCCTTTGAACTTTGCCAAAAAACCGACACTCGCCCGGTTCGCGGCATTCACGTTCACAGGCGCGTTTACGCGGGCTCGGGCGTACCGTTTACACGCTCGGGAATGTGAATGTGCACGTTGAATGTCGAGTTGAACGCGCGCGTGTGAACGTAGCATAAAATTAATCAATTAAAGAAAATGTCGATGGTTGGGGTTCAGTGTCTTTCGTCGTTAATTTCGAATATTTTTCAGCTGTGCCCATTTTATGCAGTACATCTTTAGGCAAAACACAGTTATAGCAGCATTTACCACTGTTCCTGAGGGAGTCTCTAATGCAGAGGATTGAGTTCAGAGTTATTAAACTCATTCGGTTTCTTTGCTTCTACGTATCGTAGCATCTATGACCATAGATTCGCGTTTAATTTTTATTTTTTCTGTCGAGTCTCGGTACCCTACTCTACGAATCTCGATTGCCTCACGCCTCATGATGAAATGAAAAGTTGCTAGAAAAAGTAGCTGAAAAGTTTAGCTACAAAAATTACATTGTGGCTGTCTGTCACCAAAAAATAGCTAGATCTAGCTATAAAGTTGCTAAGTTGGCATCACTGGCCACAGATAGAAGCACTCAGCGTAGACAGAGTAATCTGTCTACGGCACTCAGCCCACTCAGCCACAGAATGCTCCTAGCCATAAAGGTCTCTGCACGACTGCACACAGCGGGCGCGGCGGGGCGGGGCGCGGCGCAGCGTTCACACTGCGGGCGCGATCACGTTCCGTCCCGCCGCGCCCATGAACAGTGTTTTTATACTGCCTATGGCCCAAATCGTACAAAAATACGTGAGCACGAACACATTCGATTAGCTTTTCGACATCCATCGGCAGTGTGACTACCACATACGTAAACCATACAACACAAAGCGTCGGCGTCCTGCCACGCCGCGCCCCGCCCCGCCTCTGAGTTGTATTCGCGCTCGGCGCGGCCGCGGCGGGGCGCGGCAGCTAGCGTCGCGCCGAGCGCAATGGCTCTGTGTGAAGTCGTCCGTAATATCTAGTACATTACAACTGCTCAGCGTCGCGTCGGCGTCGCCCGCTGTGTGCAGTGAACTTTACATTACTTGGTCGCCGCGTCACCGTCAAAGACACGTTCACACAATCGATAATCTTTTTATCTAATGTGTGCAGGCCAAAGAGTATAATAATAATACGTGCAGACCTACCCTTAGGCCGTGTCTACGGAAGTAAATATGAGTTTTATTTTTAATAATATAAAAAAAAACTCATATTTTTAGAATAGAAAATGCATTTTCTACACATTTTATCTTTAGTTGATCAGCGGGGCAATTGCGTAACACATTATCAATCGGAATCAGTTTCATTTTGACAGTTCAACATCATTCATTGCGTTATTTACGTGTTGCGTAGACAAATTTTTCGAACTTAAGAAGCAATGGATTAGCAATTTGCTTCAAAATGATTCAGATTCCGATTGATAGTGTTTTACGCAATGTACCCGATATATTACTTTACTCTATGATTGGGGTGCTGCGTGTCTCTCTTCTGGGTAGTGGCAGATCGCGAAAATCAAATTTTCTTACGTTTTTTTGCAATTTGCTGGTCAGTGTCAGGTTGTATCTTGATTAAAATATGATTCGCGACAATAACAGGTACATATTTAGAGAATTATAATCATTAGAATCAATAATACATCTTTCTAAGTTAGATTTCTACCATAAGCACTTTTCCATAAGAGATTGGTTCTAATGATTATAATAAAATTCTCTAATTATGTACCTGTTAATGTCGCGAATCATTATTTTGATCAAGATACAACCTGACACTGACCTGCAAAACGTAAAAAAATTTGAATTTCGCGGTCTACCACAAAAAAAAAAATACATTGACAGATTGGGTTGGGCACGGGCACCAGTGTGACGCAACTCTCTAATAAAAAAAGGAACTATCGCAACTGTCTAATAAAAAAATAAACTATGAAACGTGCGCTAATCACAGATAAAATATGACAAATTTAGCGCACGTTTCATACAAGCGACGTGTTTCAACTTTTTCTATGGGAGTTCCGTCTCTTATATATGTTTATACATGTTTACTTACTCTATGACGGGCACCATGTCCATAGAAAAAAAAGTACTTATTAGTACTAGAACGGATCGAACAACACTAAAGTTTATTACTTTTTGCAAATTGAAGTAAAATACATGACACCACTAATTACTGCTATTGCCGCAGCATTACCTCCAGGCTTAGTTAATGTTATAGGTGTGTTATTTCTTCTTATCTATATGCTCGTGCAACATACCAATGCACTGATAGCTCGTAAAAATTTCTTTAATGAGTCTATGTGAAATGGTGTCAAGTGAGTTATAGTAAAATGTTCAAAAAGTTAAAGGACAAATTGGCTGAGGAGGTGAAGTCATCGCCTCAAAGGATTCAGCAATTTGCACAAGCTGCTCAGGTGATTATATTTATCGTAAACAATCAATAACATACCAATACCACTATACCAGTGACCTTATTGCTTAGACCTACATACATACGTACTACTCTATTATTTCTATGTAATATTCCATAACCCTATTGGATACATAAAATTGATCAACTTTCACTTTTTCCCAATTAAAGTTGCAAGTACATAATTAGAAATAGATTGAAAACTTATTAGAAACTTATTATTAATGTATGCTGTGTATTTAAAATAGACTGTGTTGGTACAGGCTGCTGTCACATCTGCCTCCAGTAGTATAACTGATATCACAAATAGTGATCTATTCTCCATTGCAGATAATGGTGAGTCAATAATATTATTTACATTTTAGCTAGTTTGTGCCTTCAGTCATCTCATCATCTGCCTAGCCTTTTCCCAACTATGTTGAGGTTGGCTTCCAGTCTAACAGGATTCAGCTGAATACCTGTGTTTTTCATGGAGCGATTGCCTGTCTGACCACAAATACCCAGTTACTGGGTACTAAGATAACCCTCGGTAAGACTGGTTGTCAGACTTTCGGGCTTCTGTCTACCCGTAACAACTGTCAAAGATCCACGAATGACAGTCAGGACCAACGGCTTAAGATGCTTTCCGAGGCACAGAGGGGTCTCAGTATGTAAAGATGGTCACCCATCCACAGACCCACCGCGGCAGGCGCAGCTTAACCTGATCGATCGACCTGTGTGGCTGTTATTATTCAGCCACGGATCCCTCGTGCGTGACCCCTCGGAGTTTGTGCCTTCAGTAGTTAGAATTGATAAAATGTTGAATTGATAAAACAGTGCTGATAAAATTTTCTTACTACTATGTATATTTTTATTTTATTTTCCAGATGGCCAGCAGTCTCGCAGCAAGGCACAGTCATCATCACAAAGCAGTCAACAGACTACATTCCAAGATGTCGCTCTTGTCCAGCCCCTACAGTCTAATGAGTCGCTAGACTACATGTCTTCACATGACATACTTGTAAGTTTATTTAATTACTAGCTGCGCCCCGCAGTTTCAACCCCGTAAATGACGATCCCGTGAGAATATCGGGATAAAAAGTAGCCTATATGTTAATGCAGAGTGTCAGCTACCTCCATACAAAATTTTATCAAAATTGGTCCAGCCGTTTGAGCGTGAAGAAGTAACAAACATAAACACACACACACACTCACAAACTTTCGCCTTTATTTTATTAGTGTGATTATTAATCTTTATCCACTTTTAAAATTCTAGTAAAACACACATCCTCTCTCCTTACACTTTATCATTACATATACATAGTTCCTTGCTCTTGTTTCATGTTTATTATTGTAAATATATATTGAAATAGATAAGATAAGTATATACTTAATGTATGTATGTTTTTATTGTATAGATAAATGGTACACCACTCAGTATTGTCTCTCCTTCTCCCTTTAATTTAATCCATCCAAAGGTTGTCTGTAAAAGATCGCTTTTAGCACTAAGAAGCCCTTCGTGTCACCCTATGAAAAATTGCTACATTTATAATCTGTAATTTTTTGGTGTCAAGAAGTTAAGGTGAAAGCACCAGGGTAGCAACTCACTAAGACCATGTAATCCCCAAGAATGACTATTTCGTGAAATCTTGACATTTGGGGATTACATGGTCTTAGAGAGTTGTGTTGATGACTTTAATGATTATAATTCTGTAAATACATATTTGTTACGACCGCGAATCATATTTTAATCAACGTACAACTTAATACTGACCAGCAAATTGCAATAAACGTAAGAAAATTTGAATTTCGCGGGCCACCTTAGAGCTTCCCCCTTAAGGACAGTCTGACAACCATTTTATTTATATGACAATGGTTAAGGTACCTGCCCTTACTGCCTAATCTCAAAAGTCTATCTTGTATAGTGCAATGGTGCACTGTCGCCGGGGAAATGGGCAGTAGGGTTTCCCTGAGATAGTGCTCAAATCAAGTGCTTCATTCTAACAGTTTGTGATTGTTTAACACTAAAATACTATTTTCAAATTGTATTTGCAGGACAATCAAAGACAAAGGCGGCTATCAAATAGCTCATTCGCAAGTGATGTATCTTTTAGATTACCAAGCTATGAGACTCCTTCTATGTATCATCTACAAGTAAGTTATATATATATATATATTTTAGCCTGTTATATTGTGCCCCACTGCTGGGCAAAGGCCTCCCCTTTTTCCATCGAAACCTCCCTGTCTTGCGTGATGTCTGGCCATGTTGACCCTGCAAACCTTATCAGATCGTCACACCACCTTCGCCGTGGTCTACCTATTCGGCGATGTTATTTACATACTTAAATTATGATTGTTTTTAAAATATCTTAACTCCAAAAAGATCTAAATAGTTTAGAAACCCTGCTAATACCAATCATCTTCTTTAGTCTGATATGGAGGTGTCGGCGAGTGAGGCTGAAGAGCGAGGTTTCTCGAGTGGTAACGTAAGTCTTGATCGGGTAACGAAGGAGCAGCTGTATGCTGCATACCGACGCACACAAGAACGATACACAAAGTACAGAACACAATATGGCGATCTAGCTCGTCACTATAAATTACTAGAAAGAGAAAATGCTAAAGCAAGAGTAAGTATCTACAAATATGAAGCTCTTTTCTTTTCTCTTAGTGTGCATACACACGAGCGACACGCGTCGACGACAGAGGCAACTACAACCGTCGACGACAGAGGCAACTACAACCGTCGACGCGTGTCGCTGGTGTGTATGCAGTATGCACACTTAGGTCATAAATGTCAGATAGTTTATTCTAATTTGTACTTTCAGAGTGTTTTAGTTGAAACCCAAGACAAAGCTTTAAGAAGAATATCAGAGCTTCGTGAACAGTGTACTTTGGAACAAAGTGCAAAGGTATGTTACAACACAGATGTTTTTGTTTTAATTCAGATGCAAACTCTCGTTTGGAACGCGTCTAATGTTTCGCAATTACCCTACCTTCAGTTTGGTAGCGCTTGATACTTCGAACTGTCCAGGATTGTACCTGGTGCAACAGATTCCTGACTGGACTGAACGGTTTTGTTTGAATGCTACGAACGCGTTTGAAGTCATAATAATTGTCCTAGATTCGGAGCTTTATTTTTCAATAGTTACATTCAGACCTTTTTACTAATTCATGTTTCAGATAAAGTCATCATCGGACATCTACCACATATTATAGTAATATTAATTCGGGAATGTTTATTTTATTTTACTACCATGAAACATAATGATAGATACGAAGTGTGTGATTGAAGAATAATTAGGTTTCTTTGTTATAGGCCCACCTTGAAAAAGCTCTACGTATTGAAATTGAAGAAAAGGGTATGAAAATAGATGCACTTAATACTAAAGTGCAATTATTACAAAGTAATTCAAACATTTCTAGCAGTAATGATAAAAATGAGAATAAAACTAAAACAAGTGAAGGTGATGGTGATGTACAACTAATAAATCTATCTAATGATAATGAGGTAAATCAGGCCAATGATGAATCTTCAGCGGCGGAAATACTCGTTCTGAATAATAAGATTGAAAAAATGGAACAGTTACTCAACAAGTATAAGGAGTCGCTAAAGTTAAGTAAAGAAAAAAATTCCCAATTCAATACAGAGATACAAATTCTGACAAATGATCTTGAAAATAAAAACAGAGAAATGGAACAACTCAAGCTTGCTACTGAACAATTGACAGAATCGAAGCAAAAGATTGAGGAATTAAATAATACCAATGAAGAACTACAGAATAAGATTAATGTCTATGAATTCAATAAAACGAGAGAACTATCAACACTAGAACTTGACTTTCAAAAATCTCAAGAAGAAATAGTAGAATTACGTGGTAAGATTGAAATATTTAGCAAGAGAGAAGAAGAATATGCTATTTCCTTAGCAGAAAATAAATTAAGTATTCACAAAGAATTGGAAAGTAAAGAAGCAGAAATAAAATCGCTAAAAGATCACCTGGAAGCAAGTAAGAAAGAAATACAATCACTGAATATAGTTGTAAATGACTATAAAAATAATGTTTCATCATTGGAAGCAGAACGCTCTAAGCTTAGTCATGATAGCTCTGAACTGACCTCAACCAAATCTAAAATATTAGAGTTGGAGTCCCAAATAGAGGAACTATCAAAAAAATGCCAGGCCTTGGAACAAATAAAAACAAAGGCTAATGAAGGGTATAAATGTCTCCAGTTACAAATGAAACAAGAAACTGCTGAGAAGTTAGCTATGATTGACAGAAACACGTATTTAGAAAATAGAAATTCTCAATTGAGTGAAGAAAACTCTAAAAAAAGTACTCAGATAGGGCATTTAGAAAGTGAACTACAGAAAAGGGAAAAAAATATAAAGGATCAAGCTTTAGAAGATTCAAAAAAAGACGAACTTCTTGACGAATTAAGTATATGGAAAGATAAATACGCAAAATTAGAATCAGAAATACAAGAAGAAAGAGATGAATTAATTAAATTGCAATCAGAAATTGAAAAACTATTAGCAAACCATGAGTTACTGCAAAATCAAAATATTGAGTTCCGTAAAGTTGTTACTGATTTGAAATCAGAAAATGCCATCATGCATGAAAAAATTGTTAGAAATACGAAGATGAAAACAAATTGTTTGAGACTTGCGAGTGAAGTTAAGGATATGAAGAAAATTATTCACTTAATTTCAACAGAGGCAAAATCCTTGCAAACAATTAATAACGAAGCATTTATCGCTCTTACTAAGGAAGTAAATTATGCATTGAACAATATTTCATACAGTGAATCTAATTTAAATACCAACAAACTAAATGAATTAAAACGGGAAAATACTATATTGCAAAAAGAATTACAAACAGGGGTCGAAAAATATGAAACACTGATCACAGAACTAAATGTTTTGCGGGACGAAAATAATAATTTGAAATCAACTATCAGTGAATTTGAATTAGAGAAAAAGATTATAGATGAAGAAGTTAAAAATATAACCGATCGCTACACAGTGGCTATAAATGAATTAAATTTTTTCAAAGAGGAAAATGAAAATTTACATTACAAGATTAATGAATACGAGAATAATTTTCAAAATTTACAAATAGCTATGGAATTTGAAAAAACACAACATGCAGGTTCTAATGAAAAACTTAAATCGTTAGAAATTGAGAAACAAACATTAACGGAAAAATTTGAATGCTTGGCAATCGAAAATAGTAAAACAAGCAAAGAATTAGATACATTTAAGGATTTGCATAGTGAAACTTTGGAAGAGTTTGATGCCATGAAAAACGAAAACAACCATTTAATAGCTCAAGCGAAAAAACTAGATAAAAAGATAGCTTGCATTGATAAACTACAAGAGGATAACAAAAATTTAACACTCGAAAATATATCTTTAAAGAGTCAAGTTGAAAGTATTGCGGCCAGCTATAAAAAATTGGAAACTGAAATCAATGACGTACGAG
The DNA here is from genome assembly GCA_963082905.1 of Oligia fasciuncula. NCBI lineage: Eukaryota > Metazoa > Arthropoda > Insecta > Lepidoptera > Noctuidae > Oligia > Oligia fasciuncula. Next base: position 12,476,991 of record OY720388.1, on the reverse strand, counting down.
AATCACATACCGTAATTGAATCAGAAAAAAATCATTTGAACGAAATCATTGAAAAATTGGAAAATAGTTCGCTTAAAACCACTCAAGATAATGATAGTCAAACAGATGATTCATTAGAGCAATCAGCATCTGAACTAAACTTAGGCGAAATTTGTAATAAAAGAGTAATGGACTCGGAAGGGGCTAACCCACAAACAAGCATTGGTACAGAACTTCCAAACCAATACAAATTATTAAAGAATGATTATGAGATATTAAAAGAAGAAAACAGACGTTTCAAATCTGATATTGAAGGCCTACAAACCTATTTAACAAAAATATCGAAAGAAAACAGTGTTTTGAATGACAAGCTCAGAGAGCTAATAGCAAGTGAACATTCTACTGATAACAATGATATTTCAAGTGATTTAGCAGAACTGAAAAAAGAAGTTCAGTTGAGAAGAGATAAAATCGATGATCTTTTAAGAGAAAATATGTTATTGGTTGAGGAAAATTTGGAGCTCAAAGATCAATTACAGAGCCAAAATTACCCCAATCCGGAAATAAAGGCATTGAATGAAAATGAAAAGGATTCTAATGAACATTCTACTGATAACAATGATATTTCAAGTGATTTAGCAGAACTGAAAAGAGAAGTTCAGTTGAGAAGAGATAAAATCGATGATCTTTTAAGAGAAAATATGTTATTGGTTGAGGAAAATTTGGAGCTCAAAGATCAGTTACAGAGCCAAAATTACCCCAATCCGGAAATAAAGGCATTGAATGAAAATGAAAAGGATTCTAATGTAATTAGGGAAAAATACCACAATATGTTGCAAGTAAACAGTACATTAGAAAAACGATTAAATGATTTGGAAGAAATGAACAAATCTGTAGATGTAAATATGTTACAAATGCAAGAAAAGAACGAGAAATTACAATTGTCTAATGAGAAGCTTGAAAGGCGACTTGATGAGGCTCTCGTTAGTCTAAGACATTTGCATGCATTGCAAGAAAACACTGAGCTTGAATATTTGCGAAATATACTTTATGAGTACCTTACAGGCTCAGGAATACATTCCGTTACATTAGCTAAAGTGTTATCAGCCATAGTAAAGTTTGACGACATGCAAACAAAATTAGTTATGCAGAAAGAAAAAGAAAGACAAGGATTCGTAAGTATTCAATCGTTTATATTTTTTAATATTTTAAAAGTAATACAGGCTGATTTTTCAATAATCTGATATATTTTATCTGAAGAATAACTATGAAAGGGCTTTGAAGATCCGTGGCATTCCTACTGTCGCGCCATTTTGAAAATGACGGCCACGCATGAGACCTTTATACGTTCGAAGTTGATCACATGACTCATTCATCAAGTTTGAACGTTAATATCTCGGAAACGTGTTACTTGGTGTTTGATATTATTATTTTTTCTGTTAGTAGCAATAATGTCAGCTATCGATTTATATAGGTCTCGTGCATGGTCCGCCATTTTCAAAATTGGGCGATAAATGAAAATTATTTAGATAACATTTGTTTCAACATACCCATTAGAAAACAAAAGATCTGGCTGCGGTAACGTTACTCCAGCCGGAACTGTTTTTGACGTGACAACGTCTTAAATTAGGTTGCGACTGGGAGTCACTTATGAAAAAGTGTAACGCTCGGTAACGTTACGATGAGTCACCGAACGAGAGAGAGGCCCGCCGAATGCCTTGCGTCTCTCTCCCACTCAACTATGATCGGATGATCGGTCGTTGTCACGTAAAATCTTCGCCCGTAAAACCGACTTTACAGGCAACCATTTTTTTATCAAATAATTAAAAATCTCAACTTACCAAATTAAAAAATCTGCTTCTGTATATTATCTAATTATCTATTGCACTTAGATGACGATTTTCGACATTTTCTGGCTGGGGTTAACGCACACGGTATGCCAGGCTCCTTAAAAAAATATTGAAACCCCTTTTTTTTTCGGATGGGAAATCATCATAATTATGACCCCTCCCGCTCTGGGTGGAGCGGAAGGGAGTGTCAGACTCTAAGGCTCGACTCACACCAAAAGAGCGGCGAAGCGCCCTGTAGAGAAGGCGCGCGGATTCCAGCGACTGCCCGAGAAGTCGCTGGAATGCTCGAGAAGTCGCGGGAATCCGCGCGCCTTCTCTTCTTCTTTCATGTGTTTATCGCTGTAATGCCTTGATTTGATATTGTATAGGCAGTCGTACATATGCACCAAATAAATAAACTTTTCTTCATCCATTTCAATCACTTTTGTATTCGTTGCACTGCAAGGAATGAATGCGAATGCTCGCGCGCAACAGACGCGCGCGGGGAGCGGGCGCGAGGGGCGGGGTATTGCCAGTGGCCGCTCGCGACTGCTCGAGCATTCTCGGGACTTCCCGCGCCTTCTCGCGCAGTCGCACGGCTAATTCGCTGGAATTCCAGCGGCGCCGCTGGCATCCGCGCGACTCGTCGATTTCTCATGCGATAATAAGTATTATAGTAATGAAAATAAAGTTAAAATTCATATGACACTGAAACTGCGATCCGCTTCGCCGCGCTTCGACGCTCTTCGACGCTCTTTTGGTGTGTGTTGAGCATTACTGACTAAAACCCACCCATGTTCCTTCCTTAGCCCTTTATGTTCCGGGCCAGCGGTAACCCTTTCGGAGAATCCCGCTGACCCGGCAGGCTTCGGCCCTATGGGACCAACCCCCTTGACATAGTCTTCAATACAAAAGCCGTCAAACCGCAATTTTTTTTCTCTGATAAATGTAAGATAGCAGATTGTTGAAAAATCCTAAGCTTTCAATGTTTATTCCTTTTTGTCTGGACTTTAACAGAGACTGTGACTTCTGAGTTTTTTTCGGCCTTTCTTCTCAGAATAGTCAGTTAAGAAACGCTGACCTCATCTAGTTTAAAAAAAAATATGATTGACGTGTAAGGCTAGGAACTCACGGAGCGATTTTCGCCCGCAACCGCCGCGGTCGTGGATCTGCGGTTTTATTTCAAAACTCACGAGACCGGTTATTCGCGCGGTTACGCGGCCGCCGCCTCCCTACCTCCGTACCGGCCGGCCGGCCGTACCTCCCGCCGCGCCACCCGCCGGCCCCCGCGGTCGCCCGCCAACCGATCGCAAAGCGCGCGGGCGCCACCCGCCGAGGCTGCGGGTAACCGCGGCCCGCGCGATTCTACTAGTTGCCCGCCGGTACAGCGGGAGCCGCATACAACCGCGAACACCGCGGGCGTAAAACGCGTCGTGAAATGTGCTTTAATTTTTTATATAAATATTTGCATTCTACAGAAGCTGCGGGCCCGCAACCGCGGCGGTTGCGGGCGGAAATCGCTCCGTGAGTTCCTAGCCTAAAAGTGTTTGTACAGACGCCAGCACATCAAGTTACTACAATCTGTCAGATTTCTTTAATAGATTTTCGACTTTATTGCTAAAGCATAAGGTTCAAGTTTGATTGGGAAAATCTGACAGTTTCGGGTAGGTTGACCTGCTGGCGTCTGTACAAACCTACTTACAGAAATAAATCATTTATTTATCATTGATTTATCATTTACAGTTTTCTCCTCTGGGAGGGGGTAATCCCGTATTAAAATTGTATTAACAATTTTTTTATTTTGTTTCAGTTGCGACAGCTTGGCATTATCTGATATCAAAACCAACCAGAAGATGCTTTGTTACCTTTTTAAAACGATTTATTAAATTGTTTCTTTAAAAAAATAATCAAAATGTAAATTTTATAGCATTCATAATTTTCTTATTTGTAAATTATTGTTATTTTAATAAATTATGTTATGTTTATTGAATTAAATGTATTCAATTATTTGGATGAAATAGTATGTCTGATTGATGTATAATTATACTATGGATTTTCAATTTTCGTCGCTGGGCCGGGCTGTTGAAAATCCGACAGTGGATTTTCAATTTTCGTCGCTGGGCCGGGCCGTTGAAAATCCGACAGCGCGCTTTTATAGGAATAGGCATCCGTTTAGGTGTCGCCTAGTATTAGTCAAAGGCACGGGCGCGCACTGGATTTTCAATTCTCGGCGTTGAACCTAGTCAATCCAACTTGACCCTGACAACTCGCCACCGAATTTGACTTTTAGCAGGCAATGTCAGGTACTGTTGTAGTTACAGGAAAATAGACTTAGGAAACTGTCCTTAACTTTTTGAGATATTTTGATGTGCATTCACATGAATGATAATCGTGAAAATTGCGCATTTTCTTGCAGACTTTTTTTTTAACCCAATTAAAAAAAAGTAATTTAAAAAAATTAAACCGACTTCAAAAAGAAATTAACTCAAAATTATGAAATAACTTTAATTTCGGAAGTCGGTGTCTTGGATCTGTATTTTAGTTTTAGTTTTTTTGCCACCGACTTCCGAAATTAAAGTTATTTCATAATTTTGAGTGAATTTCTTTTTGAAGTCGGTTTAATTTTTTTAATTACTTTTTATTTCGTAATTTTTAGTTTTTGCACTAGAATTTGACCAAGGTTTTAAGATGTTGTCCCTTTGACACTACACCCGTAGCTCGTACCAATAAGCCAGGCCGTCACACTTTCACGTCTTAGTCCATATCTTGAAAATTACTGAATCGATTTTGATGAAACTTGCACTGTTCCCTAAGTTAAAGTAAATGTAAGCCAATAAAAAAAGAATGGTCACGATCCGATTAATAGTTACGGAGATATGCGTGGACAAACATACATACATACGGCCGTCACACACGTATTAGTCACAGAGTACTTTTTGATAGACTGAAAGTATTAGTCCATATTTTGAAAATTACTGAATCGATTTTCATGAAACTTGCACTGTTCCCTAAGGCTCAACACACACCAAAAGAGCGTCGAAGCGCGGCGAAACGGAACGCAGTTTCAGTGTCATATGAATTTTAACTTTATTTTCATTACTTTAATACTTATTATCACATGAGAAACTCGAATGAGTCGCGTGGATGACAGCGGCGCCGCTGGAATTCCAGCGAATTAGCCGTGCGACTGCGCGAGAAGTCGCGGGAAGTCCCGAGAATGCTCGAGCAGTCGCGAGCGGCCGCTGGAAATATCCCGCCCCTCGCGCCCGCTCCACGCGCGCGTCTGTTGCGCGCGAGCATTCGCATTCATTATACTATAATGTACTCTGTGCATTCATTCCTTGCAGTGCAACGAATACAGAAGTGATGGAAATGGATGAAGAAAAGCTTATTTATTTGGTACAAATGTACGACTGCCTATACAATATCAAATCAAGGCATTACAGCGATAAACACATGAAAGAAGAAGAGAAGGCGCGCGGAGTCCCGCGACTTCTCGAGCATTCCAGCGATTTCTCGGGCATTCGCTGGAATCCGCGCGCCTTCTCTACCGAGCGGGTCGCGGCGCTTCGCTGTCCTTCGCCGCTCTTTTGGTGTGAGTTGAGCCTTAGTTGAAGGAAATGTAAGCCAGTAAAAAAAAATGGTCACGATCCGATTAATAGTTGCTGAGAAATGCGTGGACAAACTTACATACCTACGTCCATGAAATTTTGTATATTTGTTTGGAAGCCTTTGTAGATTGTCATATGTGAATATAATGCAATTCCAATAATATGACATACAAAGACATTAAATTATTTCTCTTTGATTACATACATACGTGTCGAATTGATAACCTCCTTTTTTTTTTAAGTCTGTAAAAAGAGCTTAAATCTGAAAACGGGATGAAAATTTCTCAAAAAAAATATGGGCGGTGTCCTCCGCTTTTCTGTAAGTAAGATGGTCAAGATAGGACAGGATGCATTTTTGAGACGGGGCAGTAAGGATACGCGTGTCACTGACTGGCAGGGCCACCATCAGGAATTTTAATTTTGATAACACCAAAAAATTAGTCGAACATTTTCGCCAAATATCAGAATTTGTCGGTCACTGGTCCAAAGGATATAAGGGTCTATAGGTGGTCGATCTGGAGAGAGTCTCCCCAGCAGGGCCACATTTATATCTCAAAAAACCCCTACTAACATTCACATACCGCCACCAGTTTGGTACTTCCCTAGTGTAGAAGGATTATAAAATAAAAGTAGTATTAAATAAAATAGCGGATTTTACTGAGTACTGCTGTTACTGTATCAACTATATAATAATAATTATAAACATTATGATTGTTGGTACTTGACTATTATGGCACATCATAAGAGATTGCCACATAGGTATGAGACAGGCCACACTATGAAGCCATACTTTTTCGATTATTCTGATTTGATGTGCATATAAAAAAACAGGCACCGACAGTATTTACAATTTAAGCTTAGCGTTATGCACTTTCATTTTCATTCTCCGATTGACACTCCGCATCATCCTCATCATCAGTAAAATTAAAATCATCATCTAAGTCAATGTTATCCATTTTCATCAACATATCATCTACCTGTGCTTTTATTTCTGGTGTTAACTTTTGCTGTCCCTCTTCTTGTTTGTTTATAATCCTAAAAAAAAAAAAACAATTTATCAATTTACACTTGGTTCAATTGTATCATTATAAATCAGTGCCAGCAACAACTCTAAAGCCAACTTGCACCATAAATCACTAAAAGCATTTAGCGCTAAACTAATTTAAAACATTGTTCCATTTCTGTCAATTGTTTGAAGAGGCCAGAGACAGAATGATGTATTACTATTAATTAATATGTTTAGCATTATATCATTTAGTGATTTATGGTGCAGTGGGCCTAAATAAGTATTTCAAATACATAATTATGATAGTAGGTACAGACCTCATTATAGTTCGACGTTTTCTTTCCGGTAAGTCTTTTAACATTGCTTTCAAATCTGTATTCTGGGGTTCTTCCACACCTGGTGAGTCCTGACTCTAAAATTTGGAGAAATTTAATGTCTACTAATGTAAGTTATGTACTTACTTTTTATTTACCTACATAAATGTATAATCAAAGAAAAAAAACAACACAGATTTAGCAATAACTTATTTACCTCGACGGGTTTGCAACACTTGGCACATGTTTTCTTGTCTAAAGCGCATTTAGTACATATCATGTGGTACGCATATTTTACTGTTTTCTGCTCGCAACCCACACACTTACTAGGTGCAGTCAATGGTTTGTACTTTTTATATTTAATCTTCCATTCAAGTATATCTTTGCAACGTTGGCACACGCCAGTTATCTGAAGAGAGTTTATGAACTTAGTTTTATGGCTTTTGTCATGTAGATCATTTTTAAACGCAGTTCTATTTTGATGTTTCTGTGGTCGTTTCCGTAAATTACTTCCCTTTGAAGTACTCATATTTTTGGAGTAAATAATTTGAAAAGATGTAAGCAATGACTTTCTTTTGTATTAGGATAGTAATTATCACAAGTATAATAGCACTGTGCAATAGGAATCATGTAGAATAGGTTATTGTAGGTTATGTTATCGTGCTGAAGAATTTGAGTTGACATACTTTTGACATTGATGTTTATTCATTTGACAGCTGGCTGGTAATATATAGCTTCTATATATTACGTCCATGATATATATACATAGCGTTCCACGGCTATGCCACATGGAGGGAAAGTACCTTGAATATTGCAGATGGGACATTTTACTGAAAGGAGACATTATTTTAATTTAAAAAACAATTTAAACTGCATTCATAGATTTTTAAATAATTACATGGTTGAACCGGGAATGGAACCCGCTACACGAGAAAAAAAATTAGCCTGTAGCTTTATCATACCGATCGAAAGGCTTCATTCATCATAAGGCAAATACTACAATATGATGCTGTATATCATAAGGCAAAGAGATTTAAGATAGGTACAGACGCCAGCACATCAAGTTACTACAATCTGTCAGATTTATTTAATAGATTTTCGACTTTATTGCTAAAACATAAGGTTCAAGGTTGATTGGGAAAATCTGACAGTTTCGGGTAGGTTGACCTGCTGGCGTCCGTACATACATATTTAATGTCTTTGTCATAAGGATTATTTTTTGCATAGTGTCAGAAATAAAAGGAAGACCGTGAATTTTAACATTTTTAATACAAAATTAATCAATTTGTCAAATGCTCAAAATGAGCCCCATACTGTTTGAAATGAAATGATTTTTTTTTTTTTTTGTAAGTAGGTTTGTACAAACACTTTTACACGTCAATCATGTTTTTTTAAAACTAGATGAAGTCGGCGTTTCCTGTCTGACTACTCTGAGAAGAAAGGCCGAAACAAACTCAGAGGTCACAGTCTCTTTTAAAGTCCAGACATAATCTTGGTCAGGTTATATGAAGACCATGTAGATCGATGTCTGAGGTGGCCTTTTGAGGAAAGAACCACACAGATTGAGAGGACCTGTCCAGTCAGTGCACGCATTTGTCAAAAATCGTGCAGCTCAACTCAAGACTTAAGGAGCTCAACGATTCGACGAACAATACCAAAGAAAGGACATTTGGGTAGGCCGCATAAACTACTCAAACTGCCAGATCATGATTAAAACTAAGAAGGAAAAAAAGAAATGACCCACATAGTCCTCACATTCACAATAATTAAATAAAAAATAAATTACTTACAAAGTAAATATTCATGTCATTGTCTAAATAGAATTCATCAATGTCAATGTGTATATAAAAAAAAATCCGGACATAATCTTTGAGGACCATGTAGATTAGTGTCTGAAATGGTCTTTTGAGGAAAGAACCACACAGATTGAGTGGACCTGTCCAGTCAGTGCACGCATTTTTCAGTAACCGTGCAGCTCAACTCAGAACTTAAGGAGCTCAACGATTCGACGAACAATACCAAAGACAGGACATTTGGGTAGGCCGCATAAACTACTCAAACTGCCAGACCATGATTAAAACAGAAAAAATGACCCACATAGTCCTCACATTCACAATAATTAAAATAATATAATACTTTATACAGTAAATGTACAGACGCCAGCACATCAAGTTACTACAATCTGTCAGATTTCTTTAATAGATTTTCGACTTTATTGCTAAAACATAAGGTTCAAGGTTGATTGGGAAAATCTGACAGTTTCGGGTAGGTTGACCTGCTGGCGTCCGTACATGTCATTATTTAAGTAAATAGATACTTAAAAAAAAAAAAAAAAATTAAAGTGTAAAATAGCAAAATGAAAACAACATTCATTGTCTAAACCTATTGGAGCAGCTCAATCCCAAGCCTTTTTGTCCTCAATATAGTCTTTTACAGTATAATAGGCTTTCTGACATAGTTTTCGCTTTATAAAAGATCGAATTTATTAAGGCTTAGTTCTTGAATGTGGCTAGGAAGTTTATTATAAAAATTAATATTTTTATACTGTGGTATTACTCACTAAATTATAGTTTACTATTACCTATGGTAACTGTCAGTGTCAATCAGAAGTGTCAGAATTTCAACAGCCACTCACCTCACCGTCACTCACGGGCGTAGAGAGCATGTAGAGAGTAAACTATAGACTGCTGCATATCTTCTTTTTCATTCGCACAAGAAAAAGAGAAATACTATCGTCACTAGCAAAGAAAAGAGACAGAGTAAGAATATTTCTATCCCTTACTGCGTGTCGGCTAAGCACATCAATGTGCACACTGCACAACAAGTTTGACGTTTATGAATGAAATGATAAAATTTTTTTTTTTTTTTTTTTTTTCTTCTTTGGCTTCGCACGGTTTGTGCATTTAGCCAATGTCACGTTTTGTTTTATAATACGAAGGCAATAAAGGTAGGGAAACAAAAAATAAAATTATTATTCGAATTAATTATATCGGGATAAATGGATAATAACTATAGGATCAGTATTTATAACCGATAGAATAATGAGCTAAATACAATGGAGAAACAATTATAACTTAATATTATTTAAAGTAATGAATGAGACTATACATTTATATACAGAAAAGCTATTTGTACAAAGTAAAGAAAGTATTGAGGTAGGAAAAGGAATACTGAGGGACAAGAGGTTACTAAGAAAGGATGAACGGTCATATAGGGGACAGGAGAAAAAAATGTGATTTAAGTCGCCTACGTCTGTGCCACACAGACAGATGGGGTCATCGATGATATGAAGTTTGGCAAGATGGGCTGGAGAGCAGACATGACCCAGTCTCATCCGTATTAGAATGGAGGTCTCCTTCTTGCCAAACTTTGCCCTGCCAAACCACGGTTTTTCCGGAACGTCGGGTTGAATAAGAGAAAAATAATGACCCTTCGATTTGCTTCCGATATCCCAAGCTACCTTCCAGGTGTCTCGAAGAAAAGTCTTTGGTAACGTCATGAGGTCATAGCAAAAATTTATATATGGAACTAGGTCCCCACATTGCACCGCATCACCGGCAAGTGTATCAGCCACTTCATTCCCATGGATTCCAGCATGGGCTGGAATCCACACAAATTGCAGTGTATTACCCTCAGAGATGGTTCTAAACGCAAATTCTCTTATTAAATAAATTATAGGAAACTGTGATTTGTGTTCAAAAGGGGATTTATTGATGGCTAGAAGAGCACTTTGAGAATCAGTAAAAATTATAGTATTTTTAAGTTTTAAAACACGAGTATATTCAATGGCTTTTAAAATGCCGAAACATTCCCCCGTAAAAACAGAAGTCTCAGGAGGTAGTTTTATTTTTTGTACGATGTTGTATTGGGAATGGTAAGTACCTATCCCAACACAACCCGTCGGAGAATGCTTCGCTGCATCCGTAAATATATGGTGGTACCCTAAGTGTTCAGCCAGAAAATTATTAAAACTTGAATGGCAATCGGGATCTGATTTACTTACACAGTTATATTTTATGATGGGACTGAATTGTAAACTCTCATAACTACTGTTAAATATAGGAAGTTTATTGGAACGGTGAATAGGAGAAGAAAGTGAAAGGAATTTTTTATAGCTTACAACTAAACAAGGAGCACGTTTATGGGACCAGTAATCTGAAGATTCAATCTGCAAGACTAATGAATCCAGTTTAGGAATGAGAGGATGAGTTGACATCTGAAGAATCCGGAACAAATATTTGTCAGATAGGAATTGTCTTCTAAGATATAAAGGAGCTTCCCCGCTGTTGCGCACAGGACGCAGGTACGCGATTAGTCGGGTAAATTAAAAACAGTTATTCAGTATAAAAAGGGTGTGAGACCTCGCGGCGGCGACTCGCGCGGTAAAAATCGCCTTCGCGGTAACATGCGATCGGCGTGTGCGAGCTTGTCGAGTACTCGAGGCGAACTGGCGCCGTATCGGAGCGCGCGGGCGCATCGTAACATTTTGCCAAGCAAAAGTGCGCTCTATGGCTTTCGGTTGTAGCGGTTGTAAGCACGACCTACGTAACTCAACTTTATTATTTTTATGTACTTATTTATTTTGATGGTTTTTATTATGAAAAAAGTTAATGCGTGTAAGTTCGCAGTGGCGAGGTCTCAGTTAGATGTTTATTAATAATAAAATGTTTTCCGTACGTTACATTCTCCCCCTCAGTGTCGACACGACACTCAAAACGATATTCTAAATTAAACAAATAAACAAAGGAATCTAAAATATTGCCAACCTGGCCGCAGGGCGTTTAAATGTGCCATTTTTAGTTTTAACATCGGCAACCCTTACGCGTCCGTCAGCACCGGGATACACGGATTGCACGATACCTTTAGGCCAGCAGTTACGGGGGGAGTTAGGGTCAACTATCACCACCATGTCACCGATCTTTAATTGTGCTCCCTCCTCTCTCCATTTTCGACGTGGCACTAGATCGGGGAGCACCTCCTTTACCCATCTGGCCCAGAAATAATCAGTTAGGCGTTGGGAAATACGCCATTGCTTACGCAGACATAGGTCTTTGTCTGTAAACACTCCTGCGTCAGGTAAATTAGACGACGAACCAATGAGGAAGTGATTCGGCGTTAATGTTTCGTCGTCCCGAGGGTCCACTGAAACATGACCGAGGGGCCGGCTGTTGATTATATTTTCCACTTCAGCTAGAAGAGTAACCAGAGTCTCTTCGTGCGGAGCTCTCTCTTTTAATACCACCCTAAGGCTGGTCTTGACGCTGCGCACGAGCCGCTCCCAAGATCCTCCCATGTGAGGGCTAGCTGGCGGAATGAAGCTCCAAGAAACTCCATTATTCAGGGCTTCGTTCACGACGGCGCCTTTGTCCACAGCGTCGTATGCTTTCTTTAGTTCGATTTCCGCGCCGCGCATATTGGTCCCGTTATCAGAATAGATCTTCTTTGGCCAGCCTCTACGAGCAGCCATTCTACGTAAAGCCATAATTAAGGAATCTGCAGTGAGAGACGGCACGACCTCAATATGTACGGCGCGTACTGTCAGGCACGTAAATAGGACACCATAGCGTTTTGGTCTTGATCTTCCAACTGTGACGTCTATTGGTCCAAATAAGTCAACTCCAGTAACGGTAAACGGTCTTTGGTGATGTGTGAGTCTACCTTCGGGCAAGTCACCTAGTCGTGGCGGCTTTGGATTAGCTTTCCTGATGCGACAGATCAAGCACTGCGTCGCAACGGTACGGACAGTAGGACGTAAACGTAACATCCAATATTTTTGACGCAGTTCATTGACCACCAACTCGTTGCATCCGTGGCCTGCGCGGATGTGATAATACTTGACAATGAGTCGAGCCACGTGGTCATGTCCATCCAGGATCACAGGTGATTTTGTGTCCATCGCTACATCCTTTGCGGCTCCAATTCTTCCACCAACACGTAGTAGTCCAGTATTATCCAATACGGGTGTCAGAGTGCGTAGTCTACTATCGCGTTTTATTTCTTTATTTTGTTTCAACAGCAAGATGTCACTGAAGAAAGCTGTGGCTTGCGAGCGCTGAAGCAATAATGTTTCAGCTCGTTTCATCAACTCGTCGGTAAGTCCATTTGATTTTATTTTCTTACATTTATCTATGAACAACAAAACGGTTCCAGTAGTTCGAAGCAATCGCAACCAACTAGAGAAGCGAGTCGGCTCCGGTACAGGTAAGTCGTTTACACTATTATTTTCATTTATTATATTTATCTTTTCTAATATTTCTTCATTTATTTTTATTTTATTTTCAGGTTCCTGAGGCCAGCAAGAACGTGATTGATGTAAAAATGATGGACCCGTAAACCACGATGAGTTGCTGCTAAGTACGTAGTCAGTACTTTTAGTTCCTAAATCTGCCACGTTGACGTCAGTCGGCACATAGTGCCACTCGTCCGCCTTACTTAGTTCGTCAATCTCTCCTAGACGATTAGCGATAAAAACTTTATATGTTCTGCAATTATTTCTGATCCAGTGTAAAACAGTAGTTGAATCTGTCCAATAATAAACAGAATCTGGTTTTAAGCGATGTTCCATTTTAATATTATTTGCTAATTTGCATCCTAATAGAGCACCCTGTAGTTCCAGTCGTGGTACGGAAACCGATTTCGTAGGTGTAACTTTAGATTTACTAGCGATAAATGAAACAATAATATGTTCACTACTCGTTTTCTTACGCCAGTAAGCAACAGTCGCGTAGGCACTCGGCGACGCATCGCAAAATACGTGTAGTTCTAAGTTTTCGTTGTCCGCGCTCGTATCACTATCACAAAAATACCAACGCGGGATTCTAATATTATTTATATTTTTAGCTTGGATTATCCAACACTGAAATAAATTATTTAACTCATCATTCAATTTTTCATCCCATTTTATATTTGTTTTCCAAGTTTCGCGCATTATTATTTTTCCTTTAATCGTAAATGGTATCAGATAACCATGAATGTCGAAAATAGACATAACAATGCATAACAGCTCGCGTTTCGTTGGTCTTCTTTTTAAGTTTACAACATCAGCTGGTATACGCTTCAAGGTCAAATCGAATCCTAACTCGTCGCTAGCAGGGTACCATAATAAACCGAGTGTCCTTTCCGATTGATCTTTATCGAAGGTGCAACAGACACTGTCACTCAAAGCTTCCTTCGGTACGTTTTCCAAAACATCCGGTACGTTGCTAGCCCAGTTTCGTATTTCGAATCCACCCCGCTGGTGAATAAAGGAGACTTCCTTAATCATCTGTTTTGTAAGGTCGACTTCGGGTAAACTATCGATATAGTCGTCCATATAATGTTGCCTGCATATAGCGTCGACAGCAGTCGGATAAGTATCATTAAAACGTAATGCATTTTTATTTTTAATATGTTGCGCGATGAAAGGCGAGCAGTTCGCGCCAAATATTAATGACGTCATAGCATATTTATTAACGGTCTTAGTGGCTTCATCTGTAAATAAAAACCTAAGTGTATGTTGATCCTTTTCTTTAACTTTAATTCGAAGAAACATATCTTTAATATCTGCAATAATTCCAATTTGATTTTCTCTAAACCTAAACATAATTCCAAATAAAGATTGCAACAAGTCCGGACCTGTCAATAAAAAATCGTTAAGGGAACGTCCCTGTGTTTTCGCAGCCGCGTCGAAAACTAAACGTAATTTCTTCTTATTGGGGTTATCGACCCCGAAATGTGGTAGGTACCAAATGTGGTCGCTAGACTCCCCCTCGTTTACCTTCCTGGCATAATTGTTGGAAAATAAATGCTGAATACGTTCTCGGTAACGCGACGCGTAAGTGTTGTCGGCTGACATTTTCCTCTCGATTGATTTTAAACGATTACAGGCATTTTGATAAGAATCGGGCATAACAAAGTTATCATGTTTCCATGGCAATTCTACAAACCATTGGTTATCAACTAATTCACATGTGTTATTTAGTATGGTGATAGCACGCAACTCGTCCGCATTCTGTCGCGGTTGTTTTGATATACCTATTGACTCTAACGAAAATGACTTTTTTACAAACTCGTTCAATTCAGAATCACAACAATGTTGCGCGCTGTCATCACTAGTAATACGATCAGCTGACATGTTCAATATATTTATATTGTTTACAACACCGTGTACACACCACCCTAGCGGTGTCTTTGTAACATAAGGTTCATTTTTTCTATTACCCTTTAAACACAAGATAGGGGCAATAAGATCATAATTATCCTGTCCGATTAATAATTTGGGTTGTGCGTCACATTTGCACAAGTCGTAGTCAATATAGTCCGAATAATTACTAAAGTCCATACACGATAATCGTTGAATAGGTAAATTAAGTTCTTTCATTTTTCGAGCACACAAATTAAAACGATCGCCGGTATTACTAGAAATGTCAAAACTTACGTTTTCCGTTTGGCACACGAGCTCGCCGGAGTCCCATGCACTGCGGGCGCGCATGGTGACTGTCTTACCGTGGAGTCCCGCCTGATCAGCAAGATCGGCAGATATTAGCGTCACGGTGGCACCATCGTCAAGCAACGCGTGTGTGTGGATATTGTCTTTAGGTCCATGAACGGTAACCGGCACTATTTTTAACAACACTTTAGGCACTGACGATACACTAGCACTAGTGGACGCACTGGTGTGGGCGTGGGCAACGGTATCCTCGCGGCGCGACTCGTCGAGCGTCGATGTAAGCGCGCGGGCTGCGTCTACCGCGGGGCGCGCCGTCTCAGGCTGCGCGGACTCCGCCGGCGCTGCCGGACGCGCGGTTGCGGGCACTGCAGTCGCTGTAGTCTTCGTCCAGTGAAGGAGATGATGATGCGGATGTCCACATTCACTGCAGTTAGGAGCGCTGCACGCGGCTGGTTCATTATGCCGTGCGCTCAAGCATTTGTAGCAAAGATGTTTAGCTCGTACAAATTGCCATCTATCGCGTCTCATGGCGCGTCTGAATTTGCCGCACTTGTCTAATGCGTGCGTCGGAGAGGTACGACAAAACATGCATTTATTGTCGTAAGTAGTAGTGCACGCTAGTACTGAATGAGATTTTACATTAATGTTTTCGTGTTTCTTTCTTACGTCGCGGTCGTTCTGACTGCTGAATATGTAGCTCACACCTGAGGTTGCAACGATAGTAGCTTCTCTATATAGAAACTCTGATAGTATTTCCAGTTTGGGTGTAGAGCTGTCTTGTCTCTCGTAAGAATACTCGGCCCATTTATTGATGAGGGCGGGCGGTAACTTTGAAAGTATTATAGACGTCGTTTCCGGACTTTGTAGGTATTCCTGCAACTTAATAGCTTTAACAGCTGTGACGTAGTTTTTAACTTTTATCGAGAAATTCACGATCTCCGTGTGGTATGCAGTCGGGAGTGGGTGAATTTTCTTGAGTTGAGTGAATATTTTATTAATTATACACTCGGGTCTGCCAAATCGTAATTCTAGGGTGTCAATTATAGCTTGCGGTGTTGTGTTGCCGATGAGGAGTGATGACACGGCTTCTTTTGCGTCACCACGTAGGCACTTTCGTAATCGCCAAATGTTTTCGGCATCGCTATAACTGCATAAGTGTGACGACTCTTTGTATGACTCCTTGAACTGCAGCCACTGCATAGGGTCACCGTCGAAGACCGGTAAATCTTTTGACGTTGCTAGGCGCGCAAGGAGTTCTCTGTTGTTATCACGAACGTTACTTCTAGTAAGTACCTGTTGCAACGCCTCCGTCAACTGGTTGATGCTGTCATCACGCGGCGGGCGCTCGCTGACGAAGTCCTGTTGCTGCTCTGTATGGTTCCAGGTTTTATTATACATCGGCATCGAATTTAGTGCACAGACATTTTCTGCGTAATCGCTTTTAGCGATGGAGGCGACGCCATCTTGCTTGTCGAACCACGATTCGACCATTCTCGAACTTTTCGAGACCGAGCCGTGATCCTCTTCTTGTAAGTCTGCTAGATCGACTTCTAGTTTTTTCGAAAGCAAGTCTTTCTGAATTTGAGCGCGTTTTTGCGCTAAATCGTGACCTTTTTGAACTAAATCCAGGTCGATTTGTGCTTGCAGTTGAGCCGCTTCATACTCTAGCCTTTTACGGGCCGCTGCCGACGAACACGTGGTTTTATCACTTTTCACTGATTTTACTGGTAACTGTTCACTTTTAGTAGTCAGCTGCTCCGTAGCACGTTTACTACGTGTTTTAACACCCTTCGGGGGTGTGTGAAGCAGCGACATCCCTGCACACAGGTTTTTAGTCCGACTAAAACACGTGGCCGAGATCCGAGATCCGGCAAGAAGGACCACTTAATGTTGCGCACAGGACGCAGGTACGCGATTAGTCGGGTAAATTAAAAACAGTTATTCAGTATAAAAAGGGTGTGAGACCTCGCGGCGGCGACTCGCGCGGTAAAAATCGCCTTCGCGGTAACATGCGATCGGCGTGTGCGAGCTTGTCGAGTACTCGAGGCGAACTGGCGCCGTATCGGAGCGCGCGGGCGCATCGTAACATTTTGCCAAGCAAAAGTGCGCTCTATGGCTTTCGGTTGTAGCGGTTGTAAGCACGACCTACGTAACTCAACTTTATTATTTTTATGTACTTATTTATTTTGATGGTTTTTATTATGAAAAAAGTTAATGCGTGTAAGTTCGCAGTGGCGAGGTCTCAGTTAGATGTTTATTAATAATAAAATGTTTTCCGTACGTTACACCCGCATTCAACTTGAAGTGCATTAATGGGACTAGACTTCATGGCACCCGAAATAATGCGTAAAGCCTTAGACTGGATGCGGTCCAATTTTTTAAAAGCCATAACACTACCTGGTTCCAGAACGAACGATCCATAATCCAGAGTGCTTCTGATGATTGCATTGTAAACGAGTTTCAAAGAAAAGGGATGTGCACCCCACCACACACCAGAGAGGCACCTGAGCATGTTTAGGTGATTTTCACATTTGTTAACAATATAATCACAATGAGGAACACTACTTAATTTACAGTCGAGTATTATACCTAGATATCTGAATTTATCTTTCACTGGAATAGGTATTTCCTTATAAAAGAGATTTATTACGGGAATATTTCTCTTCCGGGTGAATAAAACAGCTGCGCTTTTAGACGTGGATAAATCCAAACCGTTTTGATGTAACCATGACTCCAAAGAAGATAAAGCAGAATTAATAGCATAGCTAGCTTGATCAACAGATTGGCTTGAAGAATATAATAATAAATCATCAGCATATTGCAGAACCTTAACATTGTTAGTTAAGGACGAGTCTAAATCAAAAGTGTAAATATTGTAAAGAATGGGACTGAGCACAGAACCCTGTGGGAGACCTCTCCATACAAGACGAGATACCTCATGTTCTCCTATTAACATACTAACAGAGCGTTCAGTCAAGATATTAATAATGAAATTTGATAAATTCAATGGGACTTGTAAGGCTTTTAATTTATTTTGTAAAACGGATAATACAACATTATCATAAGCTGAATTTATATCAAGGAAAACTGCAACCGTGGATTGGTTATTAGAGAATGATAACCGAATATCGGATGTTAAAATACTCAAACAGTCAGTTGTACTTTTACCTTTTCTAAAGCCATATTGTGACTCTGCCAAAAAACCCTTACTTTCAACATACCATTCTAGACGATTTTTAATTAAGTGTTCCGCTAATTTCATCAGAATTGAAGACAAAACTATGGGACGGTATGAAGAAGCTTCAGATGGAATTTTATTTGGTTTAAGGAATGGCAACACCCTTTGACGTTTCCATTCAACAGGAATGTTTCCTGTATTCATAACAGAATTAATGAGCTCTAAATAATAACTGAGGACGTCGTCATTTAAATTAGCAAAAAATGAATACGGAATACCATCAATACCTGGTGCAGAATCCTTAGTTTTATGAATAACACCCTTTAATTCAGTGAGAGTGAATGGAAGATCTAGAGTCGTATGAGTATCATGGTTGTTGGATACGAGAGATAGCTCAGGAACAAAAGGAGGAGCTAATTTATCTAAAAATTCACTGGCTAAAGAATCCGGAATAGGGGAAGGGTTGTTATAAATGGACCTAAATCTACGAATATTGCGCCAGACAATCGTAGGGTGAGTATTCGGTGAAATTGATGAGCAAAAGTTACGCCAAGATTCAAATTTTTTCTTCTTAAAAAGTTTAGAAGTTTCATTTATTAGGTTATTAACGATTTCAAAATTAATATCAGACATATCAAGGGTATAGTTGTATTCTGCCTCTTTACGTTTGTTAATCAATTCTGTGCACTCTAGAGTCCCACCACGGAGGCGAGGGAATTGTACTAACATTGTTATTTTTTACAGGAAAAACTTCATCTGCCGCAGCGATTAATATGAGAGCTAAAGCTTCAGCACAACTATTTTCATTGCCATCAGAAATAACGGGCAAGGAGCAAAGCTTTGTGTCAACAATGTTTCTAAATTTGTCCCAGTCATTATTATTTCTATTAGGAAGTTTATGTTTTAAGTTTGATCTCCTTAATGGAGCATGTGGTTTGGAAAGAGGATAAGAAATAACTATTGGAAAATGATCACTTCCATAAGTAGAGGTTAAAGTATGCCAAGTTAATGAAGATGCTAAGTTTGGAGAACAGATAGAAAGGTCAATTGCGCTTTGGTTCTGATTGGGATCTGAACGGCGTGTGGCAGCACCTGAGTTCAAGATGCATAAGTTATGTAAGTCTATTATATCTAGTAATTCATCACCATAACAATTAGAAGTTGAACAACCCCATGATTGATGATGGCAATTAAAGTCCCCCAATATTAAGAAGGGCTTTGGAAGACAAGAAAAGAGATTATTAATCTCTTGAAGAACAGAAGAAGAAGGGTGAGGAATGTAAATAGAAACAAGACAAGTATGATGCACTTTAATAGCAACAATTGAAATTTCCTCACTGTGAGGAGGTAAGGAAATTATAGAGAAAGGGATAGAATTCTTGATAAGTATAGCTACTCCACCATACCCATCAGATCTATCCTCTCTAATGGTTAAATAACCGTTAATTTTAAAAATATGATTAGATTTGAGCCAAGTCTCTGATAAGGCAAAGGCAAATGGCTCATATTTGTTTAAAAGATAAATAATATCACTCCTTTTGTTTACCAGACTGCGGCAGTTCCATTGGATTATTTTGGATGTGTTGTCCATTATGAATGGATTGAGATACATTGAAAGAAGGGGCAACGTTGGACGGTGAAATGTTGAATTGAGATAGAAGATTGTGTAATGCAGAAAGAAAATCGTTTATGGAAAAATTTGTGTCTTTTTTTTCGTTATGATTATTAGAAAAAGCACAACCATTAGATGGTTGGGGAAAGTCGAAATCTTTGATAATGGCATTGTGAGCCTCTTTATTGTATCCTTGTACAGATTTGGGAGGGGAGCGTGGTTTGAGAAAGACAGTCTTTTTATAGCTACTTGAACCAGGCATTCTATTAGGTGAAGAGATTGATGGAGTATCTGCAAAATTTTTGGAAGGAGAAGATAAAAGTGTATCAGCATATGATTTTGTTACTGGGGGATAAACTTTTGCCGCTTCAGCATAAGATACAGAACTTTGTGCCATGTATGTTTTGATTAATTTTTGTCTTGAAAATTCTGGGCATGACTTATTAGTCGCATAATGATAGCCAGAGCAAAGGCAGCAAGATGCACTTTCTTGTTCTCTTTCACAACTGTCTCCAGTGTGGCCATGGCCACATTTATAGCAACGAGGTTTGGACCTGCACTGAATTTTAGTGTGACCAAAACGACAGCAATTGAAACATTGTACAGTAGGGAAAATATATAAATCTACAGGTAAGGCATTATAGCACATAAAAATTCTTTTCGGAACAACCTGTCCATCAAATGTAACAACTATGGATTGGGAAGGTTTCCAAATGGTGTTACCATCAACAATGGTTTTAAAATTGAGGCGTCTTACTTTCAAAATTGGACCGCAACCAATTGGGACCGTTATATTATCAATAACTTCCTCCAGAGACCACTCCGCAGGAACACCACGCACTAAACCCATTCTAGTCACATTAAAAGTAGGTATAAAAGCTTTGTAATTAGATGTACCTAGACTATTGCTTATAATAAAAGAATTTGCATCCAGGAAATTTGAGAAAGATAAAGAAATTTTATTGCGACCGATTTTCTTGACGCTACCGTTTATTATGTTCTGGAAGGCGTTGTGCTTTAAAAACTTGCCAAATGTGATAGGGTGCAATGTAGTCCCATCATCGGGTGAAATTATATTTTTTTGGACATGGATAACGTATGGTGAAATATCCGTTTTATCGTATGTTTTTCTACCAATCTGAGTGGGAACAACTAAGGATGGAGTAGGAATATCGGGTTTTTTGTTATTACTATCATTCATATCAGAGCAGTTAGGCTCCGATGGAGTAGC
The DNA here is from genome assembly GCA_963082905.1 of Oligia fasciuncula. Taxonomy (NCBI): domain Eukaryota; kingdom Metazoa; phylum Arthropoda; class Insecta; order Lepidoptera; family Noctuidae; genus Oligia; species Oligia fasciuncula. The sequence goes on along the minus strand of OY720388.1, from coordinate 12,455,803 downwards.
TAATGATGATTCCGTGCATCCACAACCCGAAGACTCGGAACCGTGGTTTTTACGAGTAATTCCACTTTGCCCCACCAAGCCCGCCACCCTGGTGTGGCAAAGTGGACTGCCTAAAATTTTGCAGTGGAATATGCCCCACTATTCTGATTTGATGGGGCGGATAACACTAGCATAAACACTTTGTGGATTCTGCCCCACTAGGGTTGGCAGCTCAGGATTTGTGTATGAAGGTTAACATGTATTTTTACATTTGTTTGTAAAAAAAAAAAATGTATACCTATATCTGTAAGTAAAACGTTATTAGTGCTGGAAGCTTAGATTTATACAAATGTAAAAATACATGTTAACCTTCATACACAAATCCTGAGCTGCCAACCCTAGTGGGGCAGAATCCACAAAGTGTTTATGCTAGTGTTATCCGCCCCATCAAATCAGAATAGTGGGGCATATTCCACTGCAAAATTTTAGGCAGTCCACTTTGCCACACCAGGGTGGCGGGCTTGGTGGGGCAAAGTGGAATTACTCGTTTTTACGGGTACGACGGCGTTTGTTGCAATTCTTGCAAATATGGACACGGCTTCTTTTTAAATTCCGGGCAGAAGATGACCCATCGGTATCCATGCCCGATTCATTCGACGCAATAGTAATAAAATTGCCTGCCGGGGGCACGAAGTCCCCCGGGTCAGGCGGGTCATTCATTTTACACTATATAACTAAAAAAATAAACTTACCACTACCGAAGAAAATAAAAAAACTAAAATGAAATTAAAAGAGAAAGAAAATAGAGCACTAAAACTACGACTACTGATCCTGTCTGAATTATAAAACAATATTTTAAAATCTTTTCAAAAAAACCGCGTCCACCAAGTCCGAAGTTTCCCGCGCTTTTTTTTTTCACATTCAATGATAAAAATTATGAATGAACTAATAAAAACCATAGATAAAATACTAAATGTACAACTACACCGCGATTAAACGGAAAATAAGATCTTTTTCGTGCATAATTCAATAATAGTACATTTGCACAACTGAGGTTTAGTGTATTAAGCTGTAAAAATGATAGTATGATGAAGATTGCCGGAATTTGTTGTCCCTTTCGGTGACACGGATACCATCGAGTCCATGAGTCTATAGATTACTCTGTCTACCATAGACTACTGTGTACGCTCACGCCACGGGCACTCACGTTTCCTCTATATTACTTTACTCTTTGACTCACGTCTCATCACATCCACCACTTCACTTCCACAGTTAACAGTGGTGCCAACTTTGGGGTTTTCCCCCTAAATTTAGGGGGAAGAAGTCTTAAAAGGGTTATTTTTAGGGACAGGTTTTTTTTGGGGTTATTTTTAGGGGCTAAAAGTTTGCTGTGGCGTTATTGACACTACCCGTATCCAACGCCTCCGTGGAGCGTACCTTTTCTGTTTATGCCATTATTTAAAAATACTTAGGAATCGTTTATCCCTGAATATGCTTCAGAGCATAATGATGATAAGATTTTACCTGATCAGAGAATATGGGTATTGCGTTAAGTTTGAACCTACGGCAAATATGTATGTTATAAGCCTTTAGCGTATGAATGTATGATTTCAAAAATACATCGACCTTGAACAGTAGCACCGCTGGCGATGATGATGATGCCGTTCTGGAACTGATCAAATTACAATTTAGTACTAACTAAATTGTAATTTGATTTAGAGTTTAGCAATAGGTATTTAGGTACCTAGTCTTTTTTTTTACAAACTATGTACCTATGCGTTTTATTTTGTGAGTTACGAACGACTTAGGGAGTTGGGCACTGTATCAAAGAAATTTACCTTATGTAAACCTATACTTAGGGTTTTTTTAGGGGGACTTTTAAAAAATCTTGGGGGCAAATTTTGTTATGGGTTGGTAACACTGCCACAGTAAAGTATTTACGGTTTTTTTTTTCTTGGCGGGAAATCAAATTGCGCGGGTGATTAAAAATTTTCTCCTACTTAAAAATTTGTAAATTTTGTATTTATTTGTTAAATAGTTCATTAAAAACTCAGTGTATATAGTAAAATGGGAACGGAAAGCGATGGGGGCGATGCCCCCATCGATAAAGAGCCAAAAAAGCGAAAATTGGCTCTCACGGATTCGACAGAGTCTGCAGCATACAAAATTTTCATCAAACCAAATTACAAGAGACAATTTCCTGAATGCCATAGTGGTGATTGTGTAGTCTTTGTAGAAGCAATAGATAATGAAAAACTGGGCAACAAAAACCCAATTGGACTTACTAAATTATTTACTGAAAATGTAAAAGGCATCGTAGGTGTACACCGCGTAAATGCCTACAAAGTTGGGATAACTTTTAAAAAACCTGCACCGGCGAATAATTTTCTTAAAATGGACCATTTCTTAGTAAAGAATAAATTAAAGGCCTTCGTTCCTGCATACATGACGGAAACAACAGGCGTTATCCGTTATGTACCGAAAACCATGTCTAACGAAGAAGTCTACAAAAACATACAAAGTGATGTCGAAGTCATCTCTATAAAAAGATTTATGACTTATGAGGAAAGTTGATGGAAAACTTACGCCATTGGGTACCATAGCAGTTACATTTGCCGCAACGGCATTGCCACAGTACGCGTATATTCAAATGTTTAGGTACCCTGTACATATTTATATACCACCGTTGCTACAGTGCTATAAATGCCTAAAATATAACCACTCTGCGAGAGCTTGCCGTGGTGAGCAAATGTGCTCTTCTTGTGCTGGTCAGCACTCATATAAAGAATGTGATGTTGAGGAAATTATTTGTATAAACTGCAGTGGCAATCACCTAGCAATTTCAAGGGATTGCCCCATCAAGAAACAAAAAATGGAAGAAAAGAAGAAGAAGTTCCTCAATCGAAACCAGTCGTATGCCAGTGTGGTGAGTACACCTCCTCCAACTATGTCTGATACAAATGTTTTCCCAGCTCTCAGAAAACCAAATGAAAGGACTTTGGGTCAGAACTCAAAGTCTTTTGCTGAAGAAATTGTAAATAATGAAATAATTATAAATGCCATTGTAAAATCATTAATTGGTCTAGGTAATAGTAAAGATAATGTTCCAATAACAAATAAAAGAATAAAAGAAATGTTATTAGCAAATTTAATTATTAATTGATGGATACATTTTTAAATATAGCACAATTCAATGTACAAAGCTTACAGAGTAAGAAGGCCTTATTAAACACATTTCTCTCTGAACAAAAAGTAGATATATGCCTGTTGAATGAGACTTGGCTTAAAAGTAGTACTGTAATTCCTCATTTTACGTCATACAACTTTATTTATAAAAATTCTGTTAATGCACACAATGGAGTAGGTATTTTGATAAAACAAAATTTTGCTTATAATATTATAGAAACAACTTTTTATGAGTCAGTCCAAAATATATGTATTTCCATAGAAACATCCATGGGTAGATTGCATATCCTATGTGTTTATTGTCCTCCCAATAGCAACAGATTTGACACTAATAAAATGAGAAAGATGCTTCTTGAAATTCCCAAGCCATGTCTTATCATGGGCGATTTTAATGCACACCATATATTGTTTGGATGTCATTCAAACAATAGTAGGGGTAACAGTTTATATAATCTTATTGATGAATTTGACATGTGCATTTTAAATGATGGTAGGGCAACCACTGTACAGTACCCCAACAGGAATGCATCAGCTATTGATCTAGCTCTGGTTAGTTCAGCAATAGCTCCTCTTTGTGAATGGCAGGTTCATGACGATCCTATGGGCAGTTATCACTACCCAACCCAGGTAGTTTTAAATGTAAAGCCATCAACATATGAAGTCCGGCCTGTGGAAGAAAAATATATTTATAGTAAAGCAGATTGGTCCAAATATTATGAGTTATCAGAAACCTGTTTCTCACATTTAGACATAGATAATATGGAACCTCTTAATTTGTATAATAATTTTATAAATATTTTACATGATACACGAATAAATACAGTCCCAAAACAAAAATCAAACCAAACTATGCAAATTTTAAGAAAACCAGCCCCTTGGTGGAACCAAACCTGTAATGAGGCAGTTCAAAAATCAAAGGAAGCTCTGTTAGAATATAGAACATCACCAAGTATCCCAAACTTCATAAAATACAAAAAGCTTGATGCTCAAAAGAAAAGAAGACTAAAAGAGGAGAATATCAATTCATGGCATGACTTATGCAGTAGTTTTAATAGAATGACACCTATTGCAAGAATATGGGGTTATATTAAAAAGTTTAAACGGATAGGCTGTTCTTCTAACAAACATTTAAATGATGATTGGGTACCTGAATTCTTAGAAAATTTATCTGACTCATCAGTATTGAATGAAAATAATATAAATGATATTTTAAAAGAGTGTTTTGAATCTGAGACTAACTGCTTCCTTAATAGTCCATTAACAATAAACGAATTGCACATAGCGCTTAAGAGTAGAAAAGATACAACCCCTGGACTGGATAACATACCATACATCTTAATAAAAAAGTTACACCCTAATGCCTTACAAATTTTATTAAATGTTTACAATAAACTTTGGAATAGCCTACTTATACCAGAATCATGGAAAACTCAATGTGTCATTCCAATTTTAAAGCCCAATAAATCTGTAAATAGTCCTTCATCCTATAGACCTATATCTTTATCATCCTGCTTAGGTAAGCTATTTGAAAACATGCTTAAGTTACGTTTGGATTACTTTGCTGAAACTCAAAACAAGTTACCAGATATACAGTATGGTTTCAGAAAGGGCAGAAGTTGCTCTGAAAGCTTTGTATCATTCATATCAGACCTTAAAAAGGCTAAACTCAGTCATTCTAATGTCATATGTGTTTTTTTAGATGTCAAAGGTGCTTTTGACAATGTTAATATTGAATGCCTAATTCGTGTTTTACATGAATTGGGCTTACCAAGTAAGATCTTGAATTGGATTTTTAAATTTTTGTACCGGAGAACTTTGTATGTTAAATTTAATAATAAGCTACATGGCCCTAGATTGGTTAGTAAAGGCACAATGCAGGGAGCAACAATATCACCCCTGTTGTATAACTTGTATACATCCCAGATTCTTAAATATGTGAATACTTCTCAAGTCAAAATATTACAATTTGCTGATGACTTGCTTTTATACACAATAAATCAAAATTTAAATATGGCTGTTAACAATATGAATACTGCATTGGCTCAATTACAATATTATTACAGTAATACTTTAAAACTTGATATAAGCCCTGAAAAAAGTTCAGTGTTATTATTTAGTAAAGATTCATTGGCACAGTCCACTGTAAATATTGTATATAATAACAATGTGATTCCTATTGTTAATCATCATAAATTTTTAGGTGTTATAATAGATGATAAACTGAAATTTGATAAGCACATTGACTACATCTGTCAAAACGCCATGAAGAGCATTAATGTCCTTAGGAGTTTAGCAGGAACTTTTTGGGGTTCTGACCCAAAAACACTTAGCATGTTGTACAAAAGCATAGTCAGAAGTCATTTTGATTATAGTTGCTTAGCTTATATGAATGCAAATAATACTTTGTTAAGAAAACTGGATGTGATACAAAATATGGCTTTAAGAATAATTAGTGGAGCAATGCGCACCACCCCTATAAATTCTATGGAAATAGAAAATGTAATACCTCCCTTATCCCTACGACGTTTACAGTTGGCTGAGAGATTTTGTCTCAAAGAGTTATCCTGTAGTAATGGTACGGTTCTTGATAATATTGACTATCCTCTAGAGGTCACACAGTCAGCTGTAACATCCTCCATCTCAGCAAATACTTTTATTTCTGGTTCACTGCCTGAAATTTCAATTATTCTAGTTAAAGTAAAGACCCTGACAAGAGACATGTACATCAAAAATAAGTGGCCAGTATATGAATTCCCATATAATAATTTATTAGCTTATTTTGATATCAAGTGTTTTTTAGATACTGTTAAAAATAAATATGATTTCTTAGAATTTTTGAATAACAAATCACATTTCTATATAATTTACACAGATGGATCTAAAACCAATGATTATGTTAAAGCAGCTTATTATGACCCACAATGTAGAGTTACTAAATGCTTTAAAATGCCAAATAATTGTAGTATATTCACTGCAGAAGGTTGGGCTATACTAGCTGCTTTAACATATGTAAATAGTATTGTAAATACCAATGAACATAGTGTAAGCAAAAATGTAAATAATATATTAATTGTAAGTGATTCTAAGAGCGTTTTATCTAGTTTATGTAATTGTAACTTCAGTTATAAAAAAAATTATATTGTACATAAAATTAAGTACACTCTTCAAAAGTTGGGAAAACATGTAGAATTTTTGTGGGTTCCATCTCACAGTGGCATAGCTGGTAATGAGGTTGTGGATCTGGCGACTCGTCAGGATCATGACGAGGATCTTACAGAATCTTTCAAGGTCCCTTTCACGGATTATTATCATCAATTTAAAAGATTATTTAAGAAGTTATGGAAGGATTATTGGGACGCAACGACAGAAACAAAAGGAAAATGGTATGCTGAATTACAGCAAGACTTACCAACAACGCCGTGGTACAATAAATTCAAATACTCCAGCAGAAAGTTCATAACCGTCATTAATCGCTTGCGTTTTGGACATTGTTTAGTCCCAGCACATCTCTACAGGATGAGAATCATCAGTGAAAGCAAGTGTACTTATTGCTCTGAGGAAAATGCGGATATAAAACACGTTTTATTTGACTGTGAATCGTTTGCCATGCAAAGACTAATACTTGTCAGTGAAATTAGTGACATTGCAGAACAGAACAAAACTCTTTATGTGTTCCTCGCCACGTTCAGGAATTACTTTCCAAAACTGTTTATTTTAATCCATTATTTAGATATATATTGAATACTATAGAAAAAATTTAATCGTTTCGGGGTTAATTGAATTGTTTTTTTTTTTTTTTTTGTTATTTATTTTTATGTTTACTTACTTAATTTTTTGTTGAATTTAATTGTCACTCAGATGTACTTAGCTCGTATTATTAATTTATTACTGAGCGGTAAAAACTATAGATGAACTTGAATTACTTGTTATTGTTTTATGTTGTATTTTTATGTTAAAATTTAAGAGTAGTATGTTTGTTTATTGATTTCGGCTGAAGGACATGTATCCATGGCCAAGAATAAAGATTATTAAAAAAAAAAAAAAAAAAAAAGTATTTACGAACGAAAGTATTTATCACAGAGTACTATAATTATATAATATAAAAGGAAATTTATTATAAATTTATAACGGGTAGTCACACCCATGGACGTAATATATAGAAGTAACATCACACCAGTTCACTAAATTGACATATTTTCCTATCTCAAGTCTCAATGGTTCACTACAATACAAATAAAATTATTGTGTTGTATTTTTTTTGAAGAGAGGAAGAAATCGAATTAGTACCAGCACCTTACTTACTTGATATTAATTTAACTGGAAAGCAGATTCCACGCCTAAACATTATAAGAAAATCAATATCAATCAAACACGGAAGTAACAAGTAACATATTCAAATAATTCATTTTGGAGACCACAGGTACCTACTGAAAATCTTTGAATATTTTATAGTAAATCTTCTTCTTATTATGACTTTAAATACACGAAAACTTGTACAAATTGCTGCATGGGGAGGTTTGGTCCTCGGTGGTACTGGGTTTTATTTACAGAACCGAATTATCGATAGGGTAAGAGGTTATGATTACTACAGAAGTGCGTTGAAAAAGTTACGAGCTCACTCTGGTGCTGTCCACTATCTAGGAGAGCCGATCAAAGATAAGCGATTCAAGCTGAATGACACAGTAAATAACAGTAGTGATGGCGAGACAGCTAGATTTAGAATACCTGTGTTTGGACCTAAAGATAGAGGAACTTACTATTTCTGGGCTGAAAGAGATAGTGAAGAATGGAGAATAACTAGAGCAGAGTTAGAATTAAAATCTAATCAAGATGCAAGACTTATTATAGTGAAATAGTAAAGTTGTAATAATGTTAAAGTAGTGTGATTAAGATGAAAATGTATTTAACAAAACCCTAGAATAAATTATGTTAACAGTTAATAATGGTTCTCCTTATCAATCTCTCTCTAAGTTGTAAGTAACATACCGCTCATCCAATAGAACAATGACGTAATTACGTTCTAGCTATTTTTCAGAAGAATGTTTTAAAAGTTTGAAATTGATATATTTCCAATGATTATGATAAAATCTTTTAATATTTTATGTATGTTACTTTACTACCTAACAATAATAATTTGTAATAACTTCAAAATTCATTTTTCATTCAAACAAACTTTTCAAACGTTCTCTTGAAAAAAGCTAGAACGTAATTATGTCATTGTTCCATTGGATGAGCGATACATGTGTGGTAGATTTTTTTTTTTTTGTTAGCCTTTTATGTTCACTGCTAGGCAAAGGCCTCCCCCAAATCCCTCCAGGAATTCTTTTTCTGAATAATTATCAAGCTAAAATAATTAGATACTGCGGTGCTATTCTGTAAAAATCTCACCGTGAAAACTTAGGTGAAGTGAGCGTGGAGTGAGCTGTCAATAGTGTCAATTCCTAGTAAAAACAAACTCACTTCACCTAAGTTTTCACGGTGAGATTTTTACAGAATCGACCGGCTGTTGTCTTGTAGTACTGGTCTCATACTAGTGAGACAATTTAAATAAAACAGAAACGTCAAAATAGTTGAAAAATAAAACTTGTGATATTTGTTTTACTTAGGTATCTACTTACTGGCTGATAAATAAATATGACTCAAACATTTTTTCAAATCTTTAGTATAAATGCAGATAATCTTTAAAATTATGGTTATGGTCATCTACTTTTAAGATCTATATGAATACTATAGTCTCAATAGTCTGTAAGTATAGTATACTTACATATTATGTATAAATTTTTTTGAGCATATTTTCAATTAAATTAAGATTTCCCAGCAAGTTCCACCATTTAAAATTATTTTCAGATTTTTACAAGCAACAATGTTTGTTGGGACTTCAAAAGAAAAATTCCATTATCACAACACTTTACTGTGCCTTGTTAAAAGTATGGAAGGAAAAGATATAACAGTGGACCTACGTAATGATGATGCTTATGTCTGTGGACATGTAGACAGTGTGGATGGGTAAGAATTAAAAAACCATCAATAATGTGATACAAACAAAGCGGAACAATAGTATTTATAGGGATGCGCTGGGTAGCCTGCAAAATTCAAATTTTGTATGTTTCATGCAATGGTCAGTGTCAGGTTGTATGTTGAACAAAATATGATTCGCAAGATTAGCAAGTATGTATTTACAGAATTATAGTGTGAGTCTTCATAATGTGCACATATCGAAATGAGGGAAACTAAGCTTAATTTTATCGACGGAAAAAAAAATTGTAGCATTTTTTAAATTTTTTTTCGCTGGTGTGACCCCTGTGTAAACAATCGCCCCTCAATTGAGAATTATGGTTTTTTTTAACAAAAATCTGATATTTTTTCATCAATTCTTACAATACTTAATTGTAAAATTACTCAATAAAAGCCCTGATCACCTACCCTTTTTATTACTTTAAATTATTCTCCATCGTATCAGATTTCTAAACGTAAAAATACCATGTTTATACCTCAATCACAACTTAATAACAACTTAATAAAATTAAGCTATCTTTCCCTCATTTGGTTATGTGCACATTATGAAGACTCACACTGTATTTATTAAAATCATCAATACAGCCCTCTTATGTTCATATTATGAACATAAGAGGGCTGTATTGATGATGGATTATATTATAATCCTATTGATTGATATTTCACGAAATCGCGAATCATATTTTATTGAGCACTAGCGGCTCGCCCCAGCTTCGCACGTGTGCGTTACCCCAGCCAGATATTGTCGAAAATCGTCATCTAAGTGCAATAGATAATTAGATATACAGCTTCTGTAAATGGTAAGCACATTTTTGAATTTGGTAAAGTGATAGTTTTTTAATTATTTGATAAAAACAGTTCCGGCTGGAGTAACGTTACCCCAGCCAGATCTTTTGTTATTGCGAAGATATTTAAAACCCTGCTGGGGTAACGTTTGCACGATTGCTGTATCTTGGAATTGACTAAACGGATGATTATAATTTTTTTACAGGACATCTGGCTAATTAGTTATAATTTGTTACGCAATAAAAGAATCCACAAAAATGCACCGTTTTGAAGTTATTTTAGTAAATATAAATCCGCTTTAATAGGTCCTAGCACTTCCAATAAGCGCTCCAAAGAATAACTTGAAACGTTATTTTAAAGGTAATTACAGTCTGTAAATGGTACTGAAGTTTCATTAGTATCCTATACGTAATTAAAAAGTTATAAAGAAAATTCAATTTGTTCCGGCCACGGCGCGCAGCCGAGTTATTTGACGACCGATTAACCGAGTTTCCTGCAGTAGTGGTAACTGAATCTTATATCAATAATGAGATATACAGTTCAATTATATACCTGTGAAATTTCAGACTCTCACACTAATTAATTAACGAGATAATCGGAAAAACATATTTATGCGCGGTAAACCGACCAAATCTAGGATGTTATATAAAAGCGGCCGCGCAATACATTATACCAACCTTCTAAAGTTATTAGCATTATTGCCCTTAAAAGTTGGTACAATCACGAATAAAATTAGTTTGAAAAATTAAACTTACCATACTAAATGTTTTAAATAAACTTTAAGTTGTTCAAAGTAAGTATCCACTATGCCATTCTTATATCTACCTACTACGTTTAACCATTCTATCGATGAGGTGGGTACCTACTTACTTACCAATTTACAAGGTACAAATTGCGCATAATTAGTTTTTAGTTACTTTTATATTAGGTATGTATTTAGGTAAAGGAATTTATTATTATATTTTAATAAGTATGACATAATAACGATACATGGTATAGATAGGTGGTAAGTATAGGCCTATGTAATATGTTATGTATGTTTTTCATTTATGTTGTGTAAAAAGAGAAGAGGTGGCTTTAAACAGAGCAGAGTGGAAAATCAAAGGGGAGGCGTTTGCCCATTAGTGGGACACTGTAATAGGCGTAGACAGAGTAACCTATAGACTCATGGTATCCGTGTCACCGAAAGGGACAAAAAATTCCAGCAATCTTCATCATACTGTCATTTTTACAGCTTATTACACTGCACCTTACCATTTTCACAGTTGCGCAAATGTGCTATTATTGAATTAAGCACGAAAAAGATCTTATTTTCCGTTTAATCGCGGTGTAGTTTTTATTATTTCATTCATAAACGTCAAACTTGTTGTGCACATTGATATGCTTAGCCGACACGCAGTAAGGGACAGAAATATTCTTACTCTGTCTCTTTTCTTTGCTAGTGACGTTAATATATTTCTCTTTTTCTTGTGCGAATGAAATAGAAGATATGCAGCAGTCTATAGTTTACTCTGTCTACGGTAATAGGCTAGTTAAAAAAAATGTGTAAAAAGTATACCTGTTGTAAGTAGTAGAAGCATCTTGATATTAAATAATTGCTCTGTCATTTGTATGCAATAAGACTTAGCTTGACTTTGTACTGTGTCAAAAAGTAAGTATTTGAACTTGACTGAATTGTTATGTCGTTTATTTTTACTATTGTAGATTTTTTATTTTTATACAATAAAACTTAGTTTAAGAATACGGCTATCTTTACGTAAGTCATTTGTGATTTTTAAAATCAGATTAGAAAAACAGTAGCACCTACCTACCTACTATAAAATATGTTAGTAGGTAGGTAAACATGGTACATTAAGGTCTTATAAATAAAGTTATGATCTTACATGTTTCGCCATGGACTGGCATACAAATATTTAAACATGTATTATAAACCTTAATTAATATCTGTATATGATCATCATCATCTACATAGGTAGGTGAGTACTCCATATTTTTTATTACCTACTCATTATTATTTTTGAAATGATTATTCTATCTGTAGATACAAAAATATTTAATTATAACTATGTTTTACTTTACCACTTGTGTACCCGTCTGTACCAAACACGTATTATTCTCACGTATTATCCTGTAAGTTTTAGAAGGTTGGTATAATGTATTGCGCGGCCGCTTTTTTATAACATCCTAGATTTGGTCGGGTTACCGCGCATAAATATGTTTTTCCGATTATCTCGTTAATTAATTAGTGTGAGAGTCTGAAATTTCACAGGTATATAATTGAACTGTATATCTAATTATTGATATAAGATTCAGTTACCACTACTGCAGGAATTAAAAAATATAATTATTCTAAAGCCAATTATGAAAGTATTAACCATGACTTAAAAGAAATAAACTGGGAAGATGTGTTTTTAAATGATCAAACACCTGACGAGTATTTAGGCACGTTTTATAACACTATTTTTGGCATAATAAGAAAACATGTACCTTTGGTTAGCACTAGATCTTTGAAGTTTCCAGCATGGTTTTCAAAATCTCTGATACACATATATAAAAACAAATCCAAAGTGTGGGTTAGATGGAAAATGTACAAGAATTTATCGGACTATGAGCAGTTTAAGCTATACCGCGCGAGATTTCAGTCTGAGTGCAAAGAAACATATAGAAAATACATTAACTCTGTAGAGGATGGTATTCGAGACAACATTAAACACTTCTGGAGGTTCATTTCCAAACAAAAATCCACTGCTGGAATTCCTTCCACCATGATATATAAAAATCAGCCTTCTAATAACCCCGAAGACATTTGCAATATTTTTTCTAACTTTTTTCATTCGGTATATGAACCATTTACCTTAACAAATGTACCGTCCTCGCATGCCGACTGTTCCCCTACCTGCTCGCTTTTATGTGACATTGAAATTTCGGTGGTTGATGTTTTGAGGGGGCTCGAGTCATTGGACCCCTCAAAAGGACCTGGACCAGATGGTTTGCCAGTAATCTTTATTAGAAAGACTGCCACTAATATCTGTACACCATTGCATACCATTTTTAATTTATCCATCTCTAAGGGGATATTTCCACAAGCTTGGAAACTCGCAAACATAACCCCTGTCTACAAGTCAGGACCTAAGCATGACGTAGAGAACTATCGACCAATTTCAATATTGTCAGCCTTGTCAAAGGTTTTCGAGAGATTAGTACATGATAAAGTGTACCCTCTACTTCACAGCGTTTTATTACCACAGCAACATGGTTTTGTCAAAAGGAGATCAACCGCGACGAACCTGGTGACTTTCGCAGATTATTTGTTTAACAACTTGGATGCCCGTGTTCAAACTGATACCATATATACTGATTTCAAGAAAGCCTTTGACAAGGTTGACCATGAACTGCTTTTGCAGAAAATTGCGTTTAATGGGATACGTGGGGACCTACTGAGATGGTTTTATTCATATGTTTGCAACCGAACTCAGAGAGTTGTAATAAATGGTTTCTATTCTACCACTGTAGATGTCTACTTCTGGAGTACCGCAGGGTTCTATTTTAGGACCTCTTCTTTTCATTCTATACATCAATGACGTCGATAAATGTTTTGCAAATTCAAAATTACTGTTGCACGCTGACGACATTAAAATATTTAGGTCTATTAAATGCCACCGTGATTGCTCTCTCTTACAGGAAGACTTAGATGCGTTTTCGGCATACTGTACACGCAATAAGCTTCAACTTAGTGTGTCCAAATGTTGCGTCATTAGTTTTACCAAAAATAAAAACATCTTTTCATATCCCTATACCTTAAAAAACGAAAGTTTAAAAAGAGAGACCCTGGTCCGTGATCTTGGAGTTCTGTTGGACGACAAACTCCATTTAGATTCCCATATCAACAAAATTGTTAACAATGCCTTCCGTATGTTCGGTTTTATTATGAGAACGGCTACAGTATTTACCCGGTCCTCTACCTATTTGTATTTGTATCGGTCGTTAGTTCGCTCTCAGCTAGAGTATGCTGTTTCGGTATGGAATCCCCATTATGGTAAATATTCCGATATGGTCGAAAAAGTACAGAGAAAATTTTTAAAGGCCATGCATTTTCGTTGCCATCGTATCTACTTATCATACAATGACCTATTGCAGAAGTATAAGCTGCAAAGTTTAAAATCTAGACGAATTATGTTGGAAACAATGTTCTTGTATGATCTGTGCAATACTTATGACTGTATTGATATGCGCAACAAGATAAGCTACGTAGTACCCAGAACAACGATATGCCGTGGGGTGCGCGCAAGACCTCTATTTGTAGTAAGTTCCTGTCGCACAAACGCGGGCTTGCGAGCACCCCTACGCCGCCTTACCAATCAGTACAATAAGATCTTTGAAGACATCGACTTCTTCTTCGTCTCTGCTCAAAAATTTAAAAATCTTACCAAAAAAATAACTTTAGAATACAATAGTTAGTTAGTTACTTTAATATTTGCTCATTCTCTGTCTCTTTCTCTGTTGCTTGCATGCCTGTCTATGTTTAAGTTCAGTTTTAACTACTTTTCTGTTTAAAATTCTCAGAATAGCGCACTGTTTGATAACACTTTTAATATGTTGTGGAAAATGTCGTAGGTTATACATTTATAAACCTTGTATATTTATAACTTAGTGTAAGATTTAATGTATAGCTGTTTATTTTCCCGAATAAATAAAATAACGTTTCAAGTTATTCTTTGGAGCGCTTATTGGAAGTGCTAGGACCTATTAAAGCGGATTTCTATTTACTAAAATAACTTCAAAACGGTGAATTTTTGTGGATTCTTTTATTGCGTAACAAATTATAACTAATTAGCCAGATGTCCTGTAAAAAAATTATAATCATCCGTTTAGTCAATTCCAAGATACAGCAATCGTGCAAACGTTACCCCAGCAGGATTTTAAATATCTTCGCAACCATAGCAAATACAAATACAAATTAAGTTGTAAGTACCATTTATTTCAAATTGATATCTAATTATTTAGATAAAATTTATTTCAATATATCCGTTATAAAACAAAAGATCTGGCTGGGGTAACGTTACTCCAGCCGGAACTGTTTTTTCAACACACTTGCTCGTAAAGTGGCTCTTATTGAACCGCTTTTAGGTCCATAATGGAGTGTATTACGAACGCGTGCTTTTTCTTTACTTTAATCCACATGTTCTGTAATACTGCCCTGATAACAAAGAATGCAGTAATCGACATTTTTGAGATTTTCACTTTTTTCCAGAAATGGCATCCCAAGAGGTTCATGTACATGAAAAAAAAATATTTTCATAAGAAAATTCACTCGAAGTATGTTTTTTATGTAATGATTTTCGCCGTACTTGCATAAAAACTGCTTCAATGATACGAAAAAACGCAGTATTAGACATAACCGCCATTTTGCGATTACTGCATTCTTAGTTATGACGGCAGAATACCACAGATAACTATTTACTAGTCGGAGACCTTCGATCAATAATAGTACTAGATGCCCGATAAGCGCTTCAAAAACGGCCCGAAAAATACAAGCACGAATACTTTTGTGCTCTTATTTCA